>CM062297.1:797224265-798424265 GCA_031216915.1 Pictodentalium vernedei
TGATGCTATCCCATACAGTGGGCCAATTTATCCTCTAGGTACCTCTTTCTGTCTAGTTTTGAGACCCTGATTCAGATTGAGGTTCACAGAGGGTAAATTTAGTGATGCTACCCTGCTGTGCGGGGTAGCATCGCTAAATTCACCCTCTGGGGACCTCATTTTTTGTCAGTCTGCTTATTTTCTGGCTTGATTAAAAGGTTGGAGAACTAAAGTTTTTTACAAAAACACAGCAGGGGTGGCACCAGGATATGGCCCTCCATACATTTACCCCCTGCGCATGCGCAGACGCCAGGAAGTCACCAAAACTGGCGCTAACATCATTCTTGTAAAAAAAAAAAAGATTATAATAAAATAATTCAGCGGGGAGGTATGAGTGCCCAGTAGTGCCCACTCATGGGAGGGCCATTCCCGTCTTGGCCATTGGTAAGTATAAAAAATATAAATTACTTTAAATTTTTTCATATTTTTATACTGTATACCAATGGTCCAGACTAGCTGAATCGTAAAAAGGTGGAGGGCCTAGAACTTCCAGAATAGTAGATCAACTTAGATCAAATATCCCTCAATCCATGATGAAGAAAATTAGAATAATTAGAATTTACATGAAGTGGCGTAGATAAAGGGGGGGCCGGGGGGGGGGGGGGGGGGGGGGCAGAGCCCCCCCCCCCCCCCCCCCCCCCAGAAGTTTTGTCGGAAATTTTTTGGGACCATTTTTAGGCAAATTTATGCCTAATAACATTAAAATGCTGTCTTTGGGGATAAAAAACATGCCATTTTGGGTAAATTTGGGGTAAAAAAGACCAATTTTCAGTACATTTGCAGTAAACAACAGATTCTTTCGGTTTGTTTAGGTTTTTGTTGTTGTTACACTGTCGGAAAATTTTCGGTCTGTCTACGCCACTGTTTACATGTATGTCTCTTTATACCATAATAAAAGAGACATATCCTAATATGGATTCCAATTATGTAAATCCTAAATCCGAGCATGAAATCATGTTAATTTGGATGTAACAAATAAACAATTTTTAAGGCTAGTTTGGACTACATTACGTGTACACTCCATTTAAACCCCCCTTTCGTCACACCCGGTGAACACATTGTCTTCACGGGTCCACAACCCCCTTTGCGAGGCTAATTAAAGACGACGGGAAAATCCAGACATCAAAGACGGTTCATTTCTTGAGGAAACCAAATTACTGATATCCAGTCGCATATGAAAAACATTCTGTGTTTATGCAATTAATACATCGATTCGTTTTCAAACATAATAAAAATGAATGTAGACTAATTCATTAATATCCCCCAACAGGAAGCAACTTTTTATTTAAACAAAAATACAGCATAAATGATGGACAACAAGTTTGTTGTGAATGCGAATTAATTTCAAGCACATTGATAACAAGAACGCCCTCATCTCAGCATTACGTATACATTGCAAACAAAACCGCACTTGTTAATTACCCCGTCGTTTGTGCAGAAACGACCGGGAAAATGAAAAGCTGTTTTAGTGTGGTCACGTGAGAAGGATTACATAACCAATTAATGTTTGGTGAGGAAAATCTTTCAGAGACTGTCCCTGATTAGCAATTATATTGTTCAGTCAGAAACTTTCTAAACCGTACATTTAATAAAATATTCAGATACAAATGCAATATCTTTCATTTCCAGAACTCTGTACTGCGGTTTCATATAGGAATTGAAAAAATCCGTTCGTTAATTCGTGAGATTTTCGATTTGTTTTCATATTAAAATAAAATTTTCGCTGATATATGATTTGGATTCCCTGGAATAGAACGAGTATTTCAGTGAATAAAATGTGTTCTTGATGTACGGTGTTTTTGAAACAACAATGTGACAGTCTTGGCGAAACATCCTGGCGTTTCGCTGCGGCAATAACTCTTCCGATACGGTATTATGGATTCTATACTGTGCCGAGTGTCCGAACATTTCAAAGTTAAAACCCGGTGATTTAATTTTATTTTAGCATAAGCATTTTACCGAAATAGTTCAGATGAACTAAAATGAGAATGTATTATTCATTAAAAAAATTAATCGTCCAATATGTGGGAAAAAGGATGAAAACCGCTAGCAAGCTTTCTGTTTTTACCCAACGTCAACAGCCAAATTCGGCCAGCACTATACACAAAAATCTCCATTCAAATTTTATTATGTTTTAAATTTTTGTTAAAAAAACAGCTTATGAGCTCTCATTGAAACGATCTCGATGATCGCGGTAAGGGAATGTCAATCAAGGTTTATGTTGTTTTGACCTGCGATGGAGCACTGAAAGGGAAAAAAATTCCCTTTCCGATAAGGCAAGCACTTCGAAGGGGTTTCCCCGTCATGTCCTTCCATCACATCCTGGACTGCATTGACAGTAAAACTTGTTTACTAACAGAAAATTACCAGCTAAATTTACCAAAAAATGTGTCCGTTTTAAAAGATACCACCCTTCAAAAAAAATATTTTGGCAGGACACGCAACATGATCAGTGACAAGAAAAAAAATGAAGAAAAAAAAAAATAAAAACACCGGTCAAACTTATCCCCCCTGGTCGAAACAGTTCTTTGTACTTTGTTTTCAAAAAAGAAGTGAAATTCTAAAAAAGGACCCCGATTAAATTTTAAAGAGACTCGTAAGTATAACCAAATCACATCTCCCAACCAAAAAAAATTGTTTAAAAAAACCCAGTTAAATTATTCTCGTGTATTTAAACAAACACATGTTGAATGGATCACTACCTCGCTCAAGAGGTGTGCTGTCTGAAATATTTGGGGGGGGGGGGGGGGAGGGGGTCATTGCATTTCCACAGAATTTCTTAAACAATAATGTGCACTGTGATAATATTTAATAGTGCTTCTTTCCCCCGTGGAAACAGGAAGTGAAGCAGTGCTTATTTACTATGGTAAGAAAGTTCCACTTTACTAGTGAAATAGGACCCTGTCACCAGTGCCTGGGATGGATGTCCACTAAAATGGGCACCACAGGGGTAAATGATTGGCTAAACTTGACTTTAGACATTTGTTGTGGTCACAATTTATTTATTTATTGGTGTTTAACGTCACTTTTCTGCAACTATGGCCAATTGCGACCGGCGGGCACAATTAGCCATAGCTGATGAAAAGTGACCTTAAACACCAATAAATAGATAAATAAATAGCTAATGCTTCTTGCAAGGTGTCTAGTTTGTTCACCTAATTTATTTCGTGTGTGTAGATAAGTGCAGGGTGGATGACAACGAAATCACACAGAGTGAATTATCCACTCAACTTCAACTTACAGGCGCCGATAAACAGTAGACAAGCAAGCAAATTGTCTCTTGATGGATGGTTAGTTAAATCTGGTGGCCCTTGAAAAATCAGTTTGTATAAAAAAATATGAGTTCTGTAAAACATTCACTTGACAAGTAATTTGGTAGTAGTCCACTAGCTCAACTTTTGAGCTTTGTTTGCAGTTTATATTTAAAATCGGATATTTATTGCTGCAAACAAAGGAGAATATCACATAAATATCAAAACTATAAAATTAGCTATTCTCAGCTGGAATTCCAGCTAGTAGTCCACCTGTCACGTACTGTGTATTTTTACCCATTAGTAGCTGAGTGCTAACTCCATGGAATACTAGCAGAGATTTTCTATTCAAAAGTGCAAACAAAACCCGATCGATATTATAGTGCTTTGAAAGAGTGCTTGTGTATATATATTTTTTGAAAGATAATATATTCTGTCATTCATGTGTGCTGTGGGCAAATGTTTATAGACACTTGTAAAGAATTAAAGTCAGATATCATTAATCACAAAACTCAATCGATATTATAGTGCTTTGAAAGAATTCTTGCGTATATATTTTCTTAAAATATAATATATTCTGTTATTCGTGTGTGCAAATGTTTGTAGAAAAAAGCATTAAAGTCAGCTATCATTAATAAAAAAAAATGCTTAATAAAGTATTGTTTGTTAAAATCATTTGTCCCAAAAATCAGTCAACACAGATGATTGTCGATAAGATCATCATTGACAACTGCACTTGTTATTTATTGTTGAAGTAATTACCATGGATACTAAAAAATTCCCCTCAAAGCCAATTAGCTTATCCTATTTTTAGACACCCTATTATGCAATCGACCAGTGGAGAGGAGAGAATATTTTAAATGGACTGTACACGTAATGTAAGCCCTAAAAATTAGAATGGCATATTGAGAATGAGAGAAAATTGCCCATAAACCTACGCCAAACAATAATACCACAGCTGATTGCCGAATATAGTATGGACAAAACAGCTTCCTTCATAGTTACATACCCAATAAGCCAGAGATGAGGACAAAATGCCCCCCCCCCCTTTTTTGAACATATCTTCAAAAGAAAGAGGGGAGAGCTCTGGAATCAATAAGCAGTACCCGGAAACAATATAAATAAATATTGATCAGGCACTCAAAAGTTAAAAAATTTATAGTAATTTATATATTTTTTATATTTACCAATGACCCAGACATAGCTGGTGCTAACTCTTAAAATACTAGGGCCAAACACAAATTTTGCCCCCCAATCCCCAAAATTTGCATCTAAATCCAAAGAAATCATGTCCTGAAGGTCCTCCATACTTTGCCCTCACTGCGCATGCGCAGTGTCAAGGACGTTCCGAAATTGGCGCCAATTATCATTCTTACTGGCAGTGCCTGGTCAGCGCTATGTACTCAGCGGGGAGGTATGAGTTCCCAACTCCTGGGAGGGCCATCCCCGTCTGGGTCATTGGTAAGTATAAAAAATATATAAATTACTATAAATTTTTTAACATTTTTATACTGTACCAATGACCCAGACATAGCTGAATAGTAAAAAGGCTGGAGGGCCTAGGACATAGAGGAAAATCCAATAAGCTCAACTATATAATATAGAGTCAACTCCTCAAGGAGAAAAGGGGTATTAGGCTTTACATGTATCTTTCTTATTTTATAATAAATTAGAAAGATACAATACCCTTCATAATTGAGCACAATAACATTCATGTTCTCTATTAACATCCAGTATAACCCATTATACTAATTATTTTTAAAGTAAGCCAATAAATAAAGTTAGTCCAGAGAATTGAGACTCTTTATATTCTTTAAAAGTGTCCGAGGATTATATATTAACGCCCGTTTGACACTTGACATATACAAATGCTTCACACCGAGCTACACTTTAAAAATATGACATGAATGAATTTTTAACATTAATATTACACTTTAAAACCATCCCGGAAATGACTCAGAATAACTGACTCCGGAGGAGGAATTCCCTTGCTTTTCACTATAAAGCAGGTGACCTAAGGGAACACCCTCCCCCCCCCCCCCTTCCCCTTGCCCTGGGTCAAATACCCCAGAGCGAAGAGGGCAGCAGGACGGAGTCACTGCTGGAACAGAAAGCCTGCATAACTATAGTTGCAACTGTTTAGTGGACGACATTCTGAGCAACAGATAATGGACCTAAACAATGCATGTCTCCAGAAATGGACTCAATATTTCTGAGATAAAAATTCGTGAATGTGGATGGCTGAGACCAATAAGCAGCCTTCATTAAGTCTGTAATAGCAATACTATTTGTGTAAGCCCAAGATGTAGAAAGAGCTCTTACTTCATGAGCTGAAATCTTAAGCACAGACTGCTGACTTGAAGATAAATTTTCAGAAGCAGTATGAATAGTTAATTGAATCCATCTAGCAATAGAATGGACCGAAATGTCCTTTCTATTAGGCATCAGAGACAGAAAGAAACGTTTTCGTCCCTTTCTGATAAACTGAGATCTTTGCCTATAAATACGTAAAGCTCTAACAGGACAGAGTAAAGGCTTACGCCCGTCTGAAGACGGCAGAGCCTTAATAACAATAGGTTCCGGATATTTATTAGGAGCCTGATTCTTAGCTAAAAAACCAACATTAGTAGTGAAGGTGATAGTGTTCCCGACACTACGATAGTGAGAATCTTCCACCAATAGTGCATGAAGCTCACTGACTCTTCTAGCAGAAGAGAAAGCTAAGAGAAAAGCTGTCTTATAAGACAAGAATTTGAAATCTACTGTCCCAAGAGGCTCAAATGGCTTTTCCTTCAGTTTAAGAAGAACCCAAGCTAAATTCCACTTAGGAATTAATCTAAGAGTTCTGGGTCTATTTATCGAAAAGTTTCTAACTAACTTAGATAAAGAGACATTAGATCCAATTTGTAAACTATCGTGGTGGGCATAGGTATCTGATAACATAGACCTATAACCCTTAATAGTAACAGGCTGCAGTTTGATTTCGTCAAACAAGTATACTAGAAAGTTTGCAATGTCTGATATGGAGGGATCAAAAATATCCACAGAATGATCCCTACACCATCGACGAAAAACCTTCCACTTAGCCGCATAGTTTAGCGAAGAGGAGGTCCTCCTACAGTTAGAAATCACGTCCACTGCTTGTCCTGTAAAATGCTTGCCATGCAAGAAGGACCGCACAACGGAAAAACGTGAAGGTTGAGACCTTGCGGGTTGTGATGCAGTTGACGTGGTTTCCCCTGCGAAAGAAGATCCTCTCGTGGAGGAAGCTTTCGCGGTAAGTCCCACAACAGACACCTGAGTAGATTTATCCACGGTCTCTGTGGAGACAGAGATGCTACCAATAGAATCTTGCATTGAGATTGCTTTATCTTTAGCAATACTTGCTGCATTAACGGCGCTGGAGGATACGCATATCCTATCATTCCGTCCCATGAGATCGATAGAGCGTCTACTGCAAATGCTCTTGGATCCGGACATGGAGACACATACGTCTGCAACTGATTGTTGAGATGTGTCGCAAATAAGTCTATCATTGGCCGTTCCCATTGGTAGCAAATCTTATTGAATACTTGTTTGTTGAGAGTCCACTCCGACGGCAACAAGCGACCCTTCCGTGAAAGGGAGTCTGCTAGTACATTCAGACGATCCGGTATATGATGGACCGAAAGTAGAACTTGATGTTCTAGAGCAAACAGAAGGATTCTTTCCGTTAAATTGAATAACGGAACGGAATGAGTGCCTCCTTGGTTCCTGATATACGCCACTACTGTCATATTGTCTGACAGAATTTGGACAGGAGCTTTCTGAATAATGTCCATCCACTGACGTAACGCAAGCCAAATTGACATCATTTCCTTGATGTTTATGTGCTTGCTTAGGAACTGTGGATCCCAAAGACCCTGGCACCTCGAATCCGTTGGGATCAATGATGCATCCCAACCTGTTTGACTGGCATCCGTCATGATCGTAAAACTCGGATCCGGCAACTGCAGCGGAACTTTCTGAGTCAACCACTGAATGTTTGCCCAAGTCTGAATCTCTTGTTTCACTTGTTCTGACAAGAGAACGTCTATGTCGAGCGAATGAATCTTCACACTCCAATTCTGAGTCAAGAAAATTTGGAGAGGACGAGTGCGTAACCGCCCCATCGGAATGAGATCCGCAGCGGCTCCGCACAGACCTATCAGTCTCATGAACTCCCTCGCTGTGACTTTGTCTGCATGAAGACAATAGCGAGCGTAACAACTGACTAATTTCGCTCTGGTTAACGGCAGATGAACGAGATTGTTGTGCGTCTCGAAGCTCATTCCCAGATGAGTGAATGACTTGGACGGCACCAGATCCGACTTCTCCTCGTTTATAATAAAACCGAGACGTCAGAGCAATAGAAGCAGATTCTGCACATCGTTCTGAAGCGTTAACTCATTGCCGTACCTCTGAAGAATGTCGTCCAGGTAGGCCGATGTTACCGCAGATGAATGAGCTCGGAAATATATCATTACCGAGTTCATTACCCGAGTGAAAGCCCAGGGTGCTAGGTTCAATCTGAAGCACATCGCTCGGAATTGATACACTACTCCTAGGACTGCGAAGCGTAGATACTTTCTGAATGTCGGATGTACCATGACATGAAAGTACGCATCTTTGAGATCTATGCTTGTAGCATAATCATTCACCCGAATACTCGCTCTGACTGATCGAATCGTCTCCACATAAAACTTTGGAGCGACGATCAGCTTGTTTATCCAGCTCAAATCTATGACTGGACGGAACGAGCCGTCTGGTTTCGGGACCAGAAACAGATGGCTGTAGAATCCCAGTGTTTCCTGGTCTTCTACGACCTCTACCGCGTTCTTCATTAAAAGAGACTGCACCTCCGATAACAGAGCGACTCTTTTCTGCGGATTTGACGGAAGTTGAGTCCATTTTGGACTTCGAGTTAAAGGAGGCTTTCGTTTGAAGGTTATTCTTAAACCTTCTGAAATCACCCCTCTCACCCAAGGGTCGTCCGTAATCGATGCCCACTCTTATAAAAAACTCGACAACCTTCCGCCAACCGGAACACGATAGAGGTTGATACCATCACCTCCTGGACCTGCGAGGCCTGCGGGAGGAGAAACCACGTCCCCCACGACCCGCACCTCACCCCGTCGACCTCGGGGCATCCGACCAGTTGTCCCGGCCCTAAGGACGTCCCGAACGTGAGTCGCTGCCTTGACGGTCTCTTGAATAAGACCAAGAGGATGCACCGGAACCTCTATAGGAACCTCTCTTGGGCGCATTAGTCCCAGAAGTGCCTGTCTTACTCTTTTCTGCCGTATCCGACTTTTTGGAAGCGGATTTAAACAGCAGAGAATCCGAAGCTTTCTTAGTAATTTTCTCGTAGATTGCAGAAAGCTTGCTGTCGAAGAGAAGCTCTCCGGAGACCGAAGCGATTCTGAGAGAGTTCTTCACCTTACTATCCACTCGTGTGGATGTAGCTAGGGCTGCGTCATGTCTAACCAACTCCAGGTTTGCCACTGAAAGGGCGGAGTTAACGTGGAATAAGCCACTGCCCTTGAAAGAAGTCTTAAAGAGGATTGAATATCCTGGAATTCTTTCCCTTGTAGATGTAGTGATAATGCCTTAGTAAGGTGGTCTGCGTAAGATAAAGCATCTAAACTGGCCCTGTTAGACGTAATTGTCGTATCCAACACTGCGGTTGGAATGGACGTTGACGACGGTAATGACAATTCTAAGTCTTCCGCCCCGTCGTCAAGATGCAGAGGAACTCTTGGAACACCCTGTCCTGCCGTATCGAATTTATTCCTTGAATTAATGAAAGGCAGGTTAAGAGCACTGGCGGACAAGAAACCAGCTTTGCCTGTTTTGGAAGCAAGCTTCAATATAGCGTCGTTCAATAATTCAAATGTTCTTGTGACATTATTGGACTGAGACGGAAACTCAGGGACGATGTCTCTGAACCGCTCAAAGAAATCAGTGTCCAATGACGCTATCAGTCTCGTGTCCGGTACCGCAGCAGTCTGGCCCGACAGAACAACTTGAGGAAGGAAGTGCCGGATGAAGTCCACGGCAGCTTTATGTTGTTCCGAAAGGGATAGCTCCAAGTCATCCGTATCCCTTTCGCCATCCGGTCGGACCTCACGATGCTCCCGGTCGTCCGCACCCGATGCTTCGGCGGAGCGTACCGACCAAGCGCCGTCGGATAATTCCCGATCCGACACCGATTCTGTCGGTTGCTGGGATGCTGCGATAATCTGTGCTATCTGAGCTAGCACGTCCGTCATCGAGGCCTGCGGAGTAGTGGTCTTTCGCTGCTTAGCCGCGGGAAGCTCCACATCAGCTGACTCCCGCATACTCTTCCGATGCGAACGTCCGGAGTCTATCGGCCTCGTGTCCCTGGCTACCGGATGGCATGACCTGGTCGCCGATGAATCCATGATCGGCGAAGCTGGTAGAATATCCGTGGTCACGTAGCCAAGGTGCGGTCGGGTGCGCTGCTGAGAGGATGAGGAAGCCTGTGCAGTCTCTGCGGACTGCCTATACAACGGAGCGTCCCGAGCAACGGACGTGTGCTCCGCTTGTGACACATTTTGTACCACAACATCTGGTCCCAGATGTTGTTGTACGAGAGAGAGGCCTCTCTCGCTCACGGTCCGGCTGGACCTGGACGAGCTAGGAACCGAACTAGAAGGCTTCCTCCGTTCTCCCCTTATATCCGCCGTCACTGGGTGTGCACCTTGTATGTTTATAGTGCTCGCATCACCCAACACTCCTTCCTGGACCGCAACGGACGAACCCGGCTGCCGAACCATTCGGTGAATGGACGCTACACCGGGCGAGCTAGCGGACGACAGCGCCATCGATCCTACTAGGTTCCTCTTAGGCAACTGTCGTATCTCCATGAGCACTTTTGCCGCTAGCTCTGCATTCAATTGTGATGACGGAAGCGCACTTTTGGAGGATAACATGGAAACATCACCCTGTTCTTGTTCCTCTGAAATAGAAACTGATAGACTAGAGTGACCCTGTGGAGAAAGGGCCGGCATGGTCCTTTCCCCGCTAACAATATATCGTGACACACGTTTCCAATGTTTATCATCCCAAAAATTACATATTGAACAGGAGTTAGTGCGAGTACACTGACTACAATTAATACACTGATCATGAAAGTCAGAGGAAGATTTCTTCCTATTACAATTTGAACAATATCTTTTCATTGTGAAAAAACAACAAGTCCTAGTACTCGCACAAACCCCTAAAAACAAAGATACATAATAACATGATCCATTAATATTGAAAAAACAATAGCAATCAAAAAGAATTTTTGAAAAATATTTTTTCAGCGAAGCCCAAGTTTCCGAAAAGTAACGTTGAGCCCAAATGGATCCCAAGGCTAAGTGTGGCCAAAAAATTTAAAATTATTTTAAATAATTAATGCAACACTTATGGAAAATAATAATGTATCTTATAATGAGTAAACTACTCCAAAGGCAAAAAGCCCCCCTCAAAAGAGACTGTTGCCAATGTAAACAAAAAGTGTATAAACACTAGAAAACATGACTCCAGGCACTGACAATCCTGGCCCGAAATCAGTTATCAAAATAAACACTATCTGATGCAAAACAGAGACTTCCAGGGAAGAATCTGCAGAACATCAGATGGTAGATGCAGAACACAACGTCTAAACACCCATGGGTGAAAACGTAAACATGGGGAAAATAACAGAAATCATTCTGTTACCAAGCTAATTCTCCCAAGAAATTTTATTAGTAATCTTACTGAAAAATATGCCAAAAGCATGGGAGAATAGCCAGGGGGTACTTACAGGATAAGGGGAGAGGAAACACTGAATAAGCAGTGCAACTTCATAGCAAGAATGACAACAATAGGCCCATGCCTCGCAAATAGGCAACTTAACATAATTTCACATAGAAAATTTTAAGTTACAGCCCTGAATATTTTCTGTCACTCCTTTTTCCTCTCCTCCTTTTCTATCCTCCATAGAATCACCATTTCTCCAATATTTATGTGTCTGGCATCATTTAAACTGAGCTTTACAAGCACAAAGATCAGTGATATGTTAACTGATGAAGGGCCAAACAGAGAATGATAATTGGCGCCAATTTTGGAACGTCCTTGACACTGCGCATGCGCAGTGAGGGCAAAGTATGGAGGACCTTCAGGACATGATTTCTTTGGATTTAGATGCAAATTTTGGGGATTGGGGGGCAAAATTTGTGTTTGGCCCTAGTATTTTAAGAGTTAGCACCAGCTATGTCTGGGTCATTGGTACAGTATAAAAATATTAATTCATGAAAAATAAATGGTGCTTAATGCCACTTCACAAGCCAAGGCTATAGCGATGATTTTGGTAAACAACATTATCCGCTACAAAATATGCACTGCAGACAGCGTATACAGGTACGAGAAAATCAGTGAAATAATAAAATAACATACACATACAAAAGCGAGATACGATGAACAATCTCTGCAGAGAAAACACACTTCAAGATCATTCACAGGCAGCCTCTGTCCAATTAAATCCAGTAAGAACACTCTCCAATATGTACTATTTGGTATCTACAACTATAAACACGTGAGAATATGCGATTTGAGAACCGACAAAATAGAGACCAGGATCTAGAAATGGAGGTAGGTATGATTAACCGGCTCCAACACAGATCGCCCCCAAAATATATAATAATTTCAAGGTCCACCAAAGCGATAGCGTAATTACATAATGCGCGAATGCATAAAAATCATCTAAAAACCACTAAATGGTTATGTAGTCACCTATGATCTCAAATAGCAGCCATTATGATGATTAAATAAGTGCTTGTATATTAGAAATCAGAAAATAAACACCCGAAATTAAAGCAACAGAACTGCATATATGCCTATGAGGGCGCCATCCAACATGACCCAAACGCAAAGTATGTATGTATTAAAATATATATACGCGACAGTGCGTGAGTGTGGGGGGAATTCGAATATATGTCAAAACCTCCTCACCCACATTATTAATCATTGCTGGTCCAGACAGCAATAATATAGTGACCACAAAGCTCCCTCAGGTCTGACATACTCCGTAATGCCACTGAGAGAGGAGAATGACGTGAAGAACAAAACTTCCCTTGAAGAAGAAAACCCTCTCGTGGGGGAAGCTTCTGGCGATTGTTCAATAACAGACACCATAACCTCAATGTAATCAATAGAAACAAATGAATTGAAGGATACACATATCCTATTATTCATTCCCATGAAAACGGCTGAGCGTCAAATGCATTCGCTCAAATGCCTAATACTGGCGACACAAATAATGGAAACTATTATTCCTGTGCACCACAAACTTAACTATCCTGAAGTGATCCTATATAAGATCATGTAATAGCCATACAGTTAGAATAAGCCCAAGATGCTGCCAGCACTTTACTTCATGCGCTGAAATCTTAAGCACTGACTGCTGATTGGAAGATAAATCTTCCTAAGCAGTACAAATAGCTAACTGACTTCCTTTAACAAAAGAATGAACCTAAATGTCCCTTTTATTGAAAATTAATGACAAAAGAAGCGTTTCTTCTCTTCTGATAAACTCTGATCTGCGTCTATAAATACATGATTGGTAATAATATAAATTCAATGATGTAGCGTAAACAATGAGACATCATTTCTGAATATGTGGTTTCCAAGAACCGAAGGTCCCAAGATCCTTGCATAAAGAGACCATCGGACTCAGGATTGTAACCCAATATATGAACTCACGTCCGTCATAATTGAGAAAACCGATAAATATATGCCCAAACTTGACCTTTTGTTAAAAGATTGTCTAAAACAAAACAGGTCTAGAGAGAAAAACATCTACGACTCCAGTTAAGAATAACTGGAGAGGACGTGTGCAAAAGCGACCCATCGAAATAACATTCATAGCTGCTCTGCACAACCCCATCCGGCGCATAAAATTTTCCGCTGTTAATGCATCGGATAAAAGATAAAAGCGAGCCAAACAACTGGTTAATTCGCTCTGTGAAACAACAGACAAACCAGCCTGTTGAAAATGAATTGTAGGATACGTGTATCCTATCATTCATCCCATGAGACATTATCTAGTTCATAATTCAAGTGATCTAAAGAACTATACTCGCTGCATCACCGAACGCTCGTTTTTCGACTGAAAGATTATCATAAATAACCTAATTATCAAGTTCCAGTCAAAATCGGTCGGACCGAGCTCTATAAGAGGGGTGTCTGATCAGTAACTCAAACAGACGTAAACTCCCTATCCAAGTGGCTGTACAGACAATCCCTAAAGAAATATATAGGAGGGATACCTATACCTTCACTATGAGTCCTTATATACGATCTGAGTCTAGGACAACCTCTCCTACTCTTTCTGCCGGTGTTGGTTGATTAGACCCCAACTTAAAGAGTCAAGTTTTGATGCTTTCTTGTAGCTTAATCCTACATTAATGAAAGCTTATCATCAAAGACTTAGGGATATCTATACCTTTGCTATGAGTTCTTATAGACGATCTGAGTCTAGGCCAACCTCTCCTACTCTTTCTGCCGGTGTGGTTGATTAGACCCCAACTTAAAAGAGTAGAGTATTGAAGCTTTCTTGTAGCTTAATCCTACAATAATGAAAGCTTATCATCAAAGACTTAGGGATACCTATAGCTTCGCTATGAGTTCTTATAGACGATCTGAGTCTAGGCCAACCTCTCCTACTCTTTCTGCTGGTGTTGGTTGATTAGACCCCAACTTAAAGAGTCAAGTATTGATGCTTTCTTGTAGCTTAATCCTACATTAATGAAAGCTTACCATTAAAGACTAGTGTCTGGAAAACTAAAGTGACCTGTAGCAAGTTTTCCACCTAGTCAAATGTTAAAAGATGAAGATGCATAGCTTCGACATATCAGAATAGCTCCCACTTAACATTTGTTAAGACAGAGATATATGTTATAATAGGTCTGGAAAGAATTGTTAAAAGGTACAAACGACCACACAATTCCTTTCCATATAGACGTTGCATCACAGTACTTAAAATTGAAGTACATAAGACCATGAGTCTAAATTCGCTCTGAATAAGAAATTATCTTCTCAACTGTGTCCGAGCGAACAGCTAAATGATGAAGGTAAGGCTACAACTAAGATCTTAGCCTGCTCATTGAATGCAGAGAAACTCTCAACACATTTCTTCCCCTGTCGTTTAATCAAAGACCTGTGACACCTGTGTAGACTTAACTGGAAAGAGATCTTATTATCCTGCTCTTTGTCCGGATGAAGTCGGCGTCTAACAACGCTTGCAGTTTCTCATAATTACTGGCAGCATTGTGATTCACTGGAACAAGTTCAAGGAAACGATAATATATAGTATCCATATCATCCATGAGTTGTTCCGAAAGGGAAAGTTATCCTCCTCCATATCCCTTTCATCATTCATCTAAATCAGTTAGAATCACGGTCACCGACATCTGAACAGGCAGATGACTGGACTGATCAAGCACCATTCAACAGCTCAAGTTTTGAGACTGACGTTGAGTGCTTCTGCCTTAGCAGAAATACTGCGATTAGCTGCGCAATTTGCGACAGCAAGTCCGTTATGGAGGCCTGAGGAGCAGCGGTCATGAATTGCTTGTTCGCCGGCTGCTCCTGGGACAGTGTGTACGAGATGGCTCTTACTGCGGATGAATGAAGCCTCATCTCCTTGGCTACTAGATGGTGCGACTTTCTTCACAAAAGATGGACCTTTTGACGATGCAGACTAGATATCCTAAGTCACTTAGCCAAGGTGCGGTCGGGAGTGCTTGGTAGATGCTGAAGAAGCCAAACTGTAGCCGTCTCCGGCTAACAATTGAACTAAGCATACCGGACAAGAGCTATGTATGTAAGTTCTGACTGATGCAAGTTCCTACCAACAACACCCAGACCCAGATGTTGTTAAAAGAGAGAGAGGGGTCTCCCTCTTGCTCGCGGTCCGGGGAGACCTAACCGAGCGTACCTCAGGCTTCTTCCTTCCATCAAGCATGATTGGATTAAATAGTGCTTGCTACACCCTTTTTCTCTCTCGACCACTATGGACATACCCGGCGTCACACTACCCATATTCTGAGTAACGATCCGCCGGCCGAGCTAGCTGGAGACAAGGTCATAAACCCGATATTCTAAGGTCTAGAACTTGTCTTATCTCATTGAGCACTTATACTGCTAGCCCTGAATACAATGCACATGCGACACAACTGGTGTCACGGTCCTCATATTCAATCTTAACGTCAGGGAACTGAAACCACTCATCACGGTTTATAGCCCTGTGCAATATAAAGAGCACTTTATAGGTTATGTAAAGGAAGCCATAAGACTAGCCGACCCCGGCATGGACGTATACTCTGACTGACGCAAGTTCCTACAAACAACATCTGTCCCCAGATGATGCTGTAGGAGAGAGAGGCCTCTCTCTTGCTCGCGGTCCTGGCTGACCTGGACGAGAGTACCTCAGAACTTGCTGGCTTCCTCCTTCCGTCGTCGCTGGGTGAGCATGGTTGTATATTATAGTGCTCGCTCCACCCTACATCATCTCCTAGCCCGGAGCGGACACACCCGGCATCACAGTTCTCAGAGGCCTGAGTAACCACATCACCGGTCGAGCTAGCTGGTGACAACAGGCTTTGTGCGGTCGTGTGTGCTTTTCGAACGTAGAGGAAGCTATAAGACTAGCCGACCCCGGCAACCTATAAGAAGGAGCGTCCCGGACAGGAAGGCATGGACGTAAGCTCCAACTGACCCACGTTCCTACCAACAACCTCTGACCCCAGATGTTGTTATAAGAGAGAGAGGCCTCTCTCTTGCTCGCGATCATGGTAGACCTGGACGAGCATACTTCAGAACTTGTATGCTTTCTCCTTTCCGTTGTCGCAGGGTGAGCATGTTCGTACTTTTATAGTGCTCGTTACACCCTTATTCCTCTTCGCGACCGCTATGGACATACCCGGCATCACACCACTGATATTCTATGTGATAGATCTGCCGGTTGTGCTAGCTGGAGACAAGGGGTGTAAACCTTAGTTCAAAAGCCTAGCTCTTGTCTTATATCATTGAGCACTTTTCTGCTAGCTCTAATAGTATAATGCGACAACGGAAGCACACTCCCTGATGGCGTCATGAAACCACACCATGTTCTTGTTCCTCTGTAAATAGAAATTAAAAAAAAACAGATAGTGACATTTTGGCGAGAGGACCAGCAGTGTCCCCTCGCCGCAATAGGACCGATAGTGTCCACTCGCCTAACACAAACCATGACACCCGTCATCAACATTGTCAAAACCTGAAACATGGAGCAAGAATTAGTGGTAGTATTGCCCTAGTATTAGATAAATATTATATCTAAAATCTAACATAGGTCAATTGTACCACCACCAAATCTACATAAATAAGAATAACATTAAAATATAATTGATGAAATAAATACATCCAAAAGAAAAAATTCCTTCAAAAAAAATTTTAAAAATTTTGAAATTTTTTTTTCTTATATAAAAGCCCAAGTTCCCAAAGGTAACGATGAGCCCAAAAAAGCCTAAGTGTGGACAAAATTATAATAATATGTCATAAAATTAACTACCACACTATCAAGATATTTAATGTTACTCACAGGTGTCATTCCTTAAAAATAATAGGAAACTACCAATGTCAATGTAAACAACTTAAAAAAAAACGGAAACAAGACCCCAGGCAACACGGCCCAAAGTCAGTAACAGAAACAAGACTATTCGATGTAAAGCAAGATCTTCATCAGAAGAAAAAACGATACATCGGATATATGATGCATGACCAAAACGCTTAAACACCCTAAGAGTGAGGACGTAACCCTGGGGATGTACAGAATATATTCTGTATAATACGTTAAACTCCCAAGAAATTTTATATAAAAAAAATTTCAATAAAACAAGCCCAAAAGCTTGGAAGCTTAACTGGGGGGATCAAGGGAAGGAATACTAAACAAACAGTGGACAGATCATTATCAATGAATGATGACGTCAGGCCCATGTCCCGAAATTGGGGAACATGAACTAATTTTTATAAATATTATAAAATTACAGCCCTGAACATTTCAAACCACCGTTTCTTCCTTCCTTCATGCAATTGCATCCTTGGATCCACCAATTTAACCATTGATTTGTTTCTGGCATCATTATTAATTAAGAGTTAAAAAGCACAAATGTCAGTTTGTTGTTATCTGACAAGGGCCAAACAAAGAATGATGTTGGCGTCAGTGAGTGGAGGGTAAATGTATGGAGGGCCAGATAGGACTTCTAATTTTTGGTTTTGCATGTAAATTTGGGGGATTGGGGGGCAAAATTTGTGTTTGGCCCTAGATATTTTTAAGTTAGCACCAGCTAGTCTGGGCCATTGGTATACAGTATAAAAATATAGAAGTCTTGCAATGTAATTAACTCTACCTATGCCACAGTGATTATATGCCCATCAGGTCATTCTTATTGTGCACCTGTATCGGGTCTTCAGGAGTGATACCTCTATCTTTATGGTGTTTGCATAATTTTTTCTCCTGACAAATTTGGCCGATTTCCCTGATAGGAGAGCTAAACCTCCCTGATGGAGGGGGCTGGGGGTGATTATCATTTACCAGTGTGGCAGTACATAAACTGTTAATTCACCTTAAGACTGCTTTTCCTTGTGTCAAACCTAATTTTCTAAGTGTCATACTTTTCAATGCTTCTTCACCAATCACCTACAAAGAATGACAATGAATAAGACATCTGTCTACAAGTTTTAATCGCAGAATCTTGTAATGCTTACAATGCTCTGATCACAATAATGGACAGAGTATTTTGGCCAGATCTTTTCCCTGCAACACAGTAGTATTTCACTTGCTGAATCGGAAATGTGAGAACACTGATTTGGAGATGCAATTTTCATTGTTTTTCTTGATGCAACCTTGATTCCGCAGTATTTTCTTCAGGGATTCAGGGAATCTCGACACACAGGTGTAAGTGTGTTGCAGTCTGATTGGGAAAAAGACTACTTTTGTTACCTGCTGAAGATGAAATGCAAGAATTCTGACTCAGTGATGCTATTTTCATTTGTTTTTCTTGATGTCGCCTTGATTCTGCAGTATTATATTCAGGGAATCCCGACCCACTGGTGTAAGTGTATCATGATCCGAACATGAAAATGATCACTGTACTGTATTATACATTTTTGACACATTCAATTCTAAAGGCTGTAAATAAGAACAGAGAGGATACCCAATGTGTCCCCTGTTTATAGTGAATTATATGAAATAGGTTCAGTAAATTAGGTCTTGTCTGAGCCTTTGACAAGCTTCAGATCAAATTTATGAGGTGTGCAAACCTGGAAATAAGCAGACTGTCATCTGCAGAATGAGGTCCCCAGAGGGTGAATTTGGTGATGCTACCCTGCACAGCAGGGTAGCATCACTAAATTCACCCTTCTCTGCTAACTTCAGTCTGAATCAAGATCTCAAGCCTGAACAGAAAGAGGTACCCAGAGGATAAACTGGTCCACTGTATGGGATAGCATCAGCAAATTCACCTTCTGGGGACCTCATTCTGCAAATGATAGACTGCGTATATCCAGGCTTAGGGGTATGTTTCATAAATGTCACTATAAACTGGGGACGAGTTGAAGATTCTATAAAATCACTTGAACCAAAATGCAATAAAAGATGCCTAAATGGATCAAGAAAGACATAATGTTTCATACTGAGCCCCAAATTTTTCTTTTTTTCATATTTCTATTTCAGATAAACTTGCTTACAAAGAAAATTAACACAGAAAATTACATACTGTCTAGGTACACATTGTACATCTAATTGTGGGTACACACATATACATGAGTTGCTAAAATGGAACAATGAAACTGAGACAAGGAATCATGGAGGATTTCTGAAGGACAGGTCTCATTTATGCACAAATTGGTGTGAAGATGAGTAGTCATAAGACTGCAGTAAAGACAGTACATATTTTATCCCAACTTTCCTCAACTGCGGTTGTTCTTTTTTGACTGAGGGTTTGCATTGTCATGACCTCTACATTGCGGTAGAGTTTCATTTGGGCAATGAAACTTTCGTAGGCTAGGTGACATTTTCTCACTCTGCAGGAATATACAAACATTTTTTATATAGAAGTAAACATAAATCTGTAATGTCATGGTCAATTTGAGTTTCAATTTAGCCACACAAACCAAGTACAATGGTTTGAGGAGATATATCGATTGAGACGTTTCATTTTTCTTTAGAGCTGAAACAGTTAAGGGGTTTTCTTGATTGATTAATCAAGTGGAATAACCTTGGTTAACCGATTAATCACTTGTCCAAATGGATATCTGAATAATTGCCATACCGTTGATGATTTACAACATGAACCCTTTACCCAACATAACAAACAAAACCGCCTAGGCCTATATACAAAAATCTCCAATTCAAATTTATTGTGTTTTCAATTTTTGTCTCAAAAACATAGGTTATGACCCCTCATTGGAACGAGCTCATTGAGCTCGTTCCAATGAGGGGTCATAAGCTATGTTTTTGAGATAAAAATTGAATTTGTTTTTTAGTAATTTATGAATTTATTTTGCAAGTATCGTCTGCTACCCGCAATTGGTAAAGGATTAAGAATGACCATTTCCAGCTACTGATATTGTATGATGATCATGCAAGTAAACAAGTATGTCAGTAAGTAACCTGCATGCTTTTACATGAAGTTACCAGGGTGGGTCTTGTGACAATTTTCTCACTTTTGCCGTTCCAATTATTCCAAGAGGGTTGTTCGAGTGTACAAGACCGAAGATTCTATTTACTCTGCAGTGACTTCCCAAACTGCAGTTATATAAGATTCACCATTTGAACGATACTCTTTAGTACTGATCAATGGGTGCTGGTTAATACTACAGAGAACAGGGATTGATCAAATGGTAAGGCTCAGTGTTTTCAAAATTATGTTGTTGTACAATAATGTGGAAAACAAAGGCCATGGGACATTACAAGTAACTATGGTGAGACATTTCAAAGGTTAACAATCTGTTAATTTATCTCATTATACAGCACAATCCGACTTGTACCACTTTAAAAATGAACGATGATCGACTAAAAATAAAAACCATCGACTACCGCAACAGTCGATGGTTAGTCGATTAATCAAAAGAGAGCTGATCACTCCCTGAAAGACTGTAAATAGAATACGGATGTTATATTTGTCTGAGATGACCTGATGAGTAAGAAACGTCCTATTTTCACTCAATCAATCATTAACGAAAGAAACTCCCTTTCTATGCCATAATTTATCAAACACCTTTTTGTTGAGTTTTTTAATCCATGACAATTTAAGGCAGTTGCTATAACTCTGTAAGTGGGGGGATTTTAAGACCCCATTCTCTATAGTATTGATTATATAAGGAACTAGCGGGTGATACCTGGCGTTGCACGGGAGAAGATGGTTATATCAGCCGTTTTCTAAATAGAAGGTCAAGGTCACCAATTTCAAGGTCAAGGTCACCCTGCACGGGCACCCCGATAAAGGCAAAATGATCGATGGGTCAATATACCCGCACATATGAAATTTTAGCCCGATCGGCCCAGCCGTTTTCGAAATAAAAGGTCAAGGTCACAATTTCAAGGTCAAGGTCACCCCACACGGGCACACCGATAAAGTAAAAATGATCGCTGGGTCAATATACCCGCACATATGAAATTTTAGCCCAATCGGCCCAACCATTTTCAAAATAAAAGGTCAGTCATCAATTTCAAGGTCACCCCCACGGGCATGGCACCCACCCCATGTTACTCGCAGGGATGAATTACACCCGTGTAGAAAATTTGAGATCAATCGGTCGAGAAACGGAGGAGTTCACCTGGAACAAAGATAGAGAGAGAGAGAGAGAGAGAGAGAGAGAGAGAGAGAGAGAGAGAGAGAGAGAGAGAGAGAGAGAGAGAGAGAGAGAGAGAGAGAGATAGATAGAGACAAAGATACAGGCATTTGCATTTATACATTAGATGATCATT
Organism: Pictodentalium vernedei; assembly: GCA_031216915.1. Lineage (NCBI taxonomy): Eukaryota > Metazoa > Mollusca > Scaphopoda > Dentaliida > Dentaliidae > Pictodentalium > Pictodentalium vernedei. Next base: position 797,245,593 of record CM062297.1, read on the forward strand.
TATTTCTGTCTATTTCTTGAGTTATGAACCCCCAAAAAGAAAGGCCAAACTGTGTAAATGGGCAGAACCCATTTATGCTATGTTTGGCCTTTGTGTTTCTGGGTTCATAGCTCAAGAAATGTATAGAAACAAACGATCATTCCTTATAATTAAACTTGGGTGGCAATAAATTTAAACACCTTCTACTTTGTGGAGTTATAATAAAAACCAGGCTGCATCATGCTTCCTATTGAGAACTGAATAAAAAAGGCATCGTTTTCTAAAATTCTGTTTAAAATGACGACACATTGCACTGAAAGATGTTCTTGTGTCATTAAAAATTTTATTGCCCATTGAATTGCTTAATTTAAAGGGAATGCCGTAGGCCACACCAACACAAAACTTCAATCTTCTTTTCCACTTGACGGGAGGGTGCTGTGGATTAAATCTAATTTTGATTTTGATCATTTCCTGAGACATTGAAAAAACAGTTGTTAAATATGGAGTTCGATATAAACCCAGAAGACATGAAGTTGGTTATTTGGAAATTGGAAAGTTTTGATTGCACGAGTTTCGTTTGTGGATGCCATCGATGTCAGTGATGTAGAATTTTGTTCATGACACTGTTGTGCACAAGGCTGAACTGCTGTCACAGAGGAGAGTGTTTGACTGATATTTTGTTTCTTTAGAGTGGGAATTCTCTATTGCAACTGTGGACAGAACCTTCATTTCGATGTCCACTCACGATCATAATGTGTCTTAGTTCAAATCCAACATCATGCATTCTCTGGTTACCAGTTGCATATAAACAGTGTGTTGCATATGTTGTGCTACAATGCCTACATTTTGCATTTCGTGAAATGTCAGGCATAAATTTTGAGAACTGATATTCTTTTACACTCTTGTCAGTGAACCACATACATTCAGTTTATGGTGAAAGGAGAGCACTGTGGTGTACAGGTGGGTGGCAATTTTATTTAAATCACTTCAATCAATTATACCTTTATGACAGGTTGGTACTGATCATGACTGGCCATTGTTTACGTTTGATTTGGGTAAAACAATGAACATAGATGATCATCTACTAATTTTAATTGCATATAAAAAATTAAACATAGAATAAAAAGCATGATAAGGATTTCATTGTTTATTTGATTTTATTTTGAAAGTATTTTTAAAATGGTGAGATAAATATTAATTACTTTTCATTTTGAAACAATATGAGCATACAGAGGTTCTTTTCCATTCACACTGTGCAGCGTAATTTTAACAAATGGCATTGGGGCGTGGTTTCGGGTGGACCTAAAAGCATTTTTGTTTCGGTTCATTGTGATATGAACAGAAAAAAAAGAAATAATTTAGCTAATCATTTTACCTGAAAATGCATGAACAGAAAAAAGGTTTAATTATATATTCTTGATTAATTTTATCTTTTTCGTCCGACCAAAGAAAACAATAAAGAAGATTTTGAATCTTTGTTAAAACATGTTTCTCTGGTTCTGACAGACAGTGAATTAGAATCGGAAGAGAGAAGGTTTTTATCATAACAGTTTTTCCCATCAAAAGTTAATTTTCTGAAAGACCAATCATTCAGTAATTTTTTCATCTTCTTCAACTTATTTGTGCAGATATCAGTTAAATAATTTTCACTACACAAATTGTACTCTATCCTATCCCAGTGAATCGTGAAGGAGGAGCCATCATTCCAACATACTTTTTGTGTCGAAGATACTTCACTGCCACAACCCTGTTTAGATCCAATCCAGATTGCCAAGGATTTCTCAAAGTTTACTTTCAGATCGGAATATCGTGCAAATATTTCTAACATATCTAAAGCATCATTTAAAGATTTCAAAGTATCCTTTAGAAAGAGGGAAGAATCATCTGCATACTGACAGTTAATATATTCCAAATAATTTATATTAACACCTTTAATGTTGGGGTTATATTTAAGAGAGGCACTCAACAACTGCACTCTGAGAATGAAAAGATAAATTGGCAGTAGATTGCCTTGTCTAACACCTGTCTGTAAACTGAATGATTGTGAACAATGTCCATTGTTAAGAGTTTTTTCTATGAAAGTCCATTCTAAAGAATCAAATGCTTTTTCGAAAAAGCTCCAAATTATATTGTTGAATACAATACATTGTTTAGCAGACTATCTGCTCCTAAAAAAATTAGTTTATTGAAACTATGCCAAAAACTCATTCAATGTTGCTGGCTGAAAGTGTTTTTATTTCATTCTTTGTCACTGTAATCAGCAGTTCCAGTTCAATTTTGGTGTAAGCATACAACTATGTACAGCTGGAGAATGATATTGAATGAGTGTGTTTTACCACTTTTAATTGGTTAAGTGCTAGAAGCCACTATCATGGCTCTACTGAAAAATGCTAAAAACCACTTTAGTGGCTTGCCACCTATATGCATTAGCTTGTTGTCTACACAGCAACAGAAAATAAATATTTATATAAAATTGTTTTGTTATAATTTGTTGGAGAATGTCAAACAGGCACTCTCCAATAAATTGTGGCAAAACAATTTTTAAAAAAAAATCGATGTAAACAGAGGCTCCCCTTGCTGGTAACATACTATTTTGAAAAAAAATACACATTTTGTAAATCACCTTTGAAAAATAATGTTGCAGTGAGGGGGCGCGGTGGCGTTGCCGTAACCAGTTCTTGTCAGATCACCGAAGTTAAGCAACATCAAGCCTGGTTAGTCCTTGGATGGGTGATCGTCTGAGCAATTGATTCGGACTCCCACGTTGTGTCCTTGGGCAAGACACTTAACCCCGATTGTCCACATGGGGGCATGATGACGCTGTGTACTGAGGCGTACTGCACATCAATGGTGCACGTCTTCAACCAATCTAGCCCTGCCTGTGCTGCAGTGAGGAGTTACGATGATGGGAGCTGGCAGCTGCTTGTCGATGCTTGATGGTTCTCTCAGAGTACTCTGGCTTGCTCCACCTGTAAAACTGTAACCGACATGATATGACCTTAGCTGTTAAAGTGTTGTTAAACCCTAATAAATAAATATGTAGCACTCAACCAGCTAAAATATGTGGTAAATGGTCACAAAAAGAATCAGATCATGCGATAAAGATTATTAAGGAACACATGTATCATTTTTTTGTCTGCAATAATTCTATAAAAATAAAAATATGTACCCTTGGGCAGAGTTAGAACATTGGAAAGTCTAACATTTATAACTCCAAATAACCAGAAAGCCACTTTGCAGAACAAAATATTTAAAGAAGGGAGATATTGCATTTCAAAAAAACATTTGTTGCTCACATTTGTTCATGCAAGAAAGTCGAAATCCAATTATGTTTGAAAAAGCCAAGGTAGTTTTGTCTAATGGGTACTAATGTTTGTTTGTTTATTGGGGTTTAATGACACTTTCAACAGCCAGGGTCACATTGGGTAGGGCAGTTTTATGGGTGGAGGAAAGCACAGTACATAGAGAATCACAGAGCGGCACTGTCAGACCCTCCAACTTACTAACTTTGTATGAGCAGAGTTAACAGTGGTTGAAGGTACAGTACAGCCTACGACAAAGTATACCGTTAGGCAATATTCTTTTGTTAAAGACGTAACATTCGCACCTTATTATGGCGATATTCCTATAGAATTAATGCGACCTGAAAATGCCAGGCCTGGGAATGAACTGGTGACCACTGAACTTTGGTTTAAAGTCTAATGCCCTAACCAGTAAGCTTTATGGACTTAATAGACCTTTTGGTTTGAAGTCCAATGCCATAATCACTGAGTCACTATGCTCCCAGATCATTGAATACAACATGGTATACATCAGCAAATTGACAAATTCATTTTGCATCAGTAGGTATCATCAGTAATAATTTAATCCAACAGCCCAGTAGGTATCATCTAATATATAAATGCGAATGTCTGTATCTATATCTCTATCTTTGTTCCGGGTGAACTCCTCTACTTCTCGACCGATCGATCTCAAATTTTGTACACAGGGGTAATTCGTCCCTGCGAGTAACATGGGATGGTGTCGTGCCCATGCGGGGTGACCTTGACCTTTTATTTTGAAAAAGGCTGGGCCGATCGAGCTAAAATTTCATATGTGCGGGTATATTGACCCACTGATCATTTTGCCTTTATCGGGGTGCCCGTGTAAGGTGACCTTGACCTTAAAATTGATGACCTTGACGTTTTATTTCGAAAATGGCTGGGCCGATCGGGATAAAATTTCATATGTGCGGGTACTTTGACCCATCGATCATTTTGACTTTATCGGGGTGCCCGTGCGGGGTGACCTTGACCTTCTATTTCGAAAACGGTTGAGCCGATCATATCTGAGGGTATATTGATGTAACCATCTTCTCTCGGGTACACTGACCCATCGATCATTTTGACTTTATCAGGGTGTCCGTGCGGTGTGACCTTGACCTTCAAAATGGTGACCTTGATATATTCCTCCATTTCTCGACCGACTCCCGTGCAAAACTGGGTATTCAACCGCTAGTTAGTAATAATTTAATCCAACTGGTCCTCCCTGCAGATTTATTGCTCATTTTGTCATCTATTTCAGGCATGTTAATTAACGTCCGAAAAATTTTTTTCAAGGAACATGAGCTGACCAGTTAACCTCTGAAGGTGACTGTCAGTGAGATTTTGATGAGCTCTCAGTGAGATAGTGAGATTTGGATGCTTGTCAGTGAGATTTCTGCACGCAGCCAATACATCAATATTTTCCTTGTTATGCCTCCCATGGTCCCACCCGGGCACCCCCCACCCAAATGCATTATATATTTCATTTTAATAATTTACACAAATTTTATGTGAGTGGATTCCTATCTAGCCTTTGCCTGTACCACTCCCCCCCCCCCACCCCTCCACTCCCCAGTCTGGCTATTTTTCCTTGCTCATGCAAGCCCATCCCGGTGCTTCAAAACATGGAGGCTGAAACATCTTGGGCCAAAACGCCCTAGGACCAAAACGTTCAAGACAAGAACCAAAACAAGCATTCCTTCTTCGTTCATGCCATTTATTCATGTAAATTCTTTGTTCAGTCTGTACATTTTTAGTGAGGAAATATTCATTCTTATTATCTTTTGACAGGTTTTATTGTACAATAAAAATTACTCAATGCTAACAATACATATTGTTTTGTTTGTTTAAAAAAAAAAACACCTGTTGTTGCCAGTACAACGAAGTTGTGTGTGATTGTGGTAATTTCGTTTTCGTTTTTTATTAAAAAAAATATTTGAACTGTCTTTTGTATTACTCACATTAGAGAAGGTGCCCTCAGTATTCATAACTCCCACTGTGAAAAAAAATACAAACAAAATAATCCTGTTGGTTCAAAATGAAGACAAAATACTCTGCTGGAGCCTGGACATGATTGTTCTGAATCTGTTTGTATATAAGTAAGGGGAGGTAACTTAATTCTTGTGAAAACTCACAACAGATTTTTTTCAGTTTTCAACAAACTTTCAATTATATTTTTTTTTACACAAAACAGATAAATTTGGTATGAACCATAACAATAGTATATCTAAAAGGTCAGCTTTAGTTAATTATACTTGAGAGATTATGTTTTTATTTAATTTATATTTTGAGTTTATATAATTTTGATTTCTTTCACGTAACCACGACAGTATGAGAATATATTTGGCATACAATGCAACTTGTTTAATTTTCAAAATAGAAAAAGACAACTATTTTTGAAAAGTGTCAAATCGAGAGAAAATAGGGTGTGACCGTGAGAGCGTGAGTTGGTGCCTCAAACCGGGAGACTCACGGTGAAACCGGGAGAGTTAACAGGTCTGAACATGAGGGTGATTTTCAGGGAAATTGGATGAATTTCAGGGAAACGTACATGCACGAACAATATACACAAGAACTAAAAGATTTCAGCTCTTGGACCACCACTGGCACTAGGTTGCACCCAGTAGTTCATAGGCTAAACATTTGCTGAAGCCCTTAATGCCATGTTAAATGAAAGTGTCAATGACACTGTAGCTCAACTTGTTAAGACATGTACATGTATAGTATGTGACACATCAATGACAAACATCTAGGTAATGACCTGATAACAAAGGTACATATAAAGTATTGTAACGGTCTGTACATAAATACTGACCATTGCCTGTAACAAATGTATAGGTAAAGTATTGTAAAGGTGGGTGACAGTCAGATGCTAAACTAGAAAAGAAATCTTTGAGTCCCAGAGTGGGTCTGACTGAACCCCAAAATATTTGTTCTCATAGAACAGTGATAACAAAGGCACTCCAAAACACACTCGTTCCTGTCCCAAGATGAAATCAAAAGTACCCAAGATGTTTCGTGAAGATCAGTTCATAAATACGAGCTGTGTAGAAGTTGTGTACAAAAAACTGATTGAACCTAATTTCGGTACAAAATGGCCACTGGCAGCCATTTTGAATTTTGGACCGTACCCAGAAACACTCGTTCTCGTCCCAAGGTGATAACAAAGGTACATAAGACGTTTTGTGAAGATCGGTTCATAAATACAGCCTCTAGCCCGAGCCGTATTGACATGTGCACTTACAGTGTATAAGTAGCACTGAATAAATCCAAGTTCATCTAATTTGCATAATTTCTGCACGAGAAAAAAACCTGTACTATATGTGATGTATTCCATGTTACTAAACATTCATACAAAAATTTATTCAAATCAGAACTTTCATACAGAAGTTCTGTACAAAAGACTGATTGCACTAATTTTGGTACAAAATGGCTGCTGGTGGCCATCTTGAATTTTGGACCATACTGAAAAACACTTGTTCTCATCCCACGGTGATAACAAAGGTACCCAAGAAGTTTCTTAAAGATCGGTTCATAAATATGGCCTCTAGACTGAGCCGTACAGAAGTTGTGTACAAAAAACTGATTAGACCTAATTTCGGTACAAAATGGCCACTGGCAGCCCTCTTGAATTTTAGACCGCACCCAGAAACACTCGTTCCCATCCCAAGGTGATAAAAAAGGTACCCAAGACATTTCATGAAGATCGATTCATAAATACAGACTCTAGCCCGAGCCGTATTGACATGTGTACTTACTGTGTGTAAGTAGCACTGAAAAAATCAAAGTTCATCTAATTTGCATAATTTCTGCACGAGAAAAAAACCTGTATTATATGTGATGTATTCCATGGTACTAAACATTCACACACAAAATTATTCAAATCAGCGCTTTCATATGGAAGTTCTGTGCAAAAATCTGATTGCACCTAATTTTGTACAAAATGGCTGCCATCGGCCATCTTGAATTTCGGACCAGACCCCAAAACACTCGTTCTCATCCCACGGTGATACCAAAGGTACCCAAGAAGTTTCGTAAAGATCGGTTCATAAATACAGCCTCTAGCCCGAGCCGTATTGGCATTTGCACTTACAGTGCTGAAAGTAACACCAAAAAACATCAAAGTTAGTCTAATATGCATAATTTACGCACGAGAAAAAAACTCGTATTATATGTGATGTATCCCATGGTACTAAACATTCATACAAAAAATTATTCAAATCAGCGCTTTCATATGGAAGTTCTGCACAAAAATCTGATAGCACCTTATTTTGTACAAAATGGCTGCCAGCGGCCAACGTGAATTTCGGATCGGACCCCAAAACACTCGTTCTCATCCCACGGTCATAACAAAGGTACCCAAGAAGTTTCATAAAGATCGGTTCATAAATGCGGCCTCTAGCCCAAGCCGTATTGAATTGTTGACAGACAGACGGATGACTGGCCATGGCATAAGCTCAAATTTGGCTTCGCCAAAGTTGAGCTAAAAATCATTGGTTCAAATACTTTATCTTCCTCTTTTTTTTCACCCCCTCTCCTTCCTGCTAAGCCCCCCCCTCCCCCAGCCCCACCTCTGCACACACACACACCACCACCACCACAACCTGTGGTTATAATTTGACCAAAGTGCAGAGTCAGATAATACCCTTCTGGAATGAACAATAAAATGTAATTCCATTTTTCTTGACTCACGCTAATTAATCCAACTTCTCCTTATTTAGTTGTCTGTGGTGTTTCTTTATACGCACCAATTTCTGTGATGGGATGTTTCAGCCTTTGGGAATCAAGATTTTTTTTCTTCATCAGTTATTCATAATTCTGTTTTGAACTGTGCAAATAACATCAGGAGCTTTCCAGGAATAGATGCCTCAACTGTGACTCGCGAAGCAGAACAATGATCAGTGTTATTGACCATTACAAAATACCTCCATTGTGTATCAATTTTAAGCCATAATTTTTCAGCACATCAGGGAAGCAAGGTGAATTTTTCCGAGCAAACTGACCCATTTTTTTATACTGTATTTTTCTACTTTGCCGAAGTGGATCACAAATCGTGTGGATAATTGAATTAAAAATGAGTGGATGTTTGAACCAAATAAAAAAATACATATTCTTTAATTCTTTTGCTTACATTTTATTCACCAGGAATAATTAATTAAGTGAAGGTTGATGTCAATAGGTGATGTACTAAAGTCACCTATTTTCACTTCGGCACTCGTAAATTGACCACACAGCAAAATTTAAATGAATAAAACAGAAAAAAATGTGGATATAACTGAAATAATTATAATAAAGGGCTCTTTTATTAAATATAATTCACTTGTATACATATTTTTTTTGTTTTGTTCATTATAATCAGAGCTTCAAAGGACAATTATTTGACACGGAATGTCTGGAAATTGAAAAATTTTCAACTGCACAACTTTCCAGGATTTTTTTCCAAAACTGATTCCCTTAAACCACACTAAATTTACGGGATTTTCCCGGGCATTCCGGGAGAGTTAACATGTCTGTCTATTTGTTAACTGCCAGTATTTTATTTAGGCATAAAATGTTAAAAATCTGTTTCGGAGGCCCTCCCCAATAGTCCTTTTGGCTGATGGTTTATGTCTGATATTTTACCCATGTTAATAAAACTGACAAATTTGTGCCTTAAGTGCAACCTGGCTTTGCAATCCTTTAGCATTGCAAAGCCTTCTTGCACTCAAGGGATGAAATACACTACCACCCATGCTATTCTGTAGATTATGAGGCCTAAAACATAAAACAATCCAAGAACATGTACTTTTTATGGCAAAGAATATTTACAAAAATAAAAAATAAAATAAAAACCCATCCACTCACATGCAATTTTACAAAAAATGGCCTGTGAAACAGAAGATCTGTGGGGCCTTTCCCTAATATTTTAATTGTGCCATGTTAGGAGGGTTAATTTCTGTAGCAGACAGGATTTTAACAGCTATTTTAAATAATCTTTATTTTACATCGTTTTGTTTACTTAGCCCTTATTTATTGAATACTGTATTGTGTGTGATGAAAAATGAGTTTATGGGTTGTTGTTACAGGCATCCATAGGTGTTCATAGGTTTTCATGTCATGTGATTTCAACAGGACTTTTGGTTGGTTGGTTCGGTAGTTTTTGAATGAAAGTCAGTTGAAATAGTTATCTTAAGGCTCTGTTTTCGTCAGTATTTTATTCTGGTATTTTTTGGTTAGTATTTATTCAGGTTTATTTATTTATTTATTTCGATTTTCATTTCGATTATCTGTTTATTCTTTATATGCATCATATTTTCGTTATATTGGATTTTTGAATGACAGACTAACGAGACTGACAAAATACACCAATAATGTTCACTTAATAGATTGCATGAACGGTTATGGGATTGTTATTTTGCAGCTCATTTGCACAGAATGATTGGATGAAATGACGATGGAATGGTAATGTGATGAAATGGTGATTGGCATGTTGAGTGGGACTTAGATCCACAATCTGGTAAGAAATGTGTATATTTGGAAGCAATCTGCGTTCATGTGTGAGTGTGTGTGTTAAGGGCTTTAGTAAATGTGGGTTATTATCGATTTGTTTTAACATACAAGGAAATATTTTAATGAAAGAGGGGTCTGTCATTGATGATTATCATTTGTATGTAAGCACCATATATGCTTATAGCCATGGACACCGAAAGTGACATTAAACACCAATAATATAGATACAGGCTTGCTGGGTCCCTGCGTTGCCTGTGTCTGGTAATACACGAGGTGCAGGCGATGCTGGTATCCAGTTGGCGGCATGTGGTATTTGGCTACTGCTCTCCAATACTTGGAGATTCATTTGGGGGTTTGAAATGTCCTTTGGTACAGTTGTGATCAACAACTGGGTAATACAATCAGATACTTATTTATCACAACAATATTGATTTTCCTGGATAGGTATGTGATAATGTTTATTGTTAATATTAGATTAATATTACTTTCCTTTCAGTTGATGAAAGTGTGTTTATTGTAGACAAATTGTATTATTGTGTTTACTTTCTTGTATTTCAGACTCCCTCATATTAGATGTAATAGATATTGAGTATATATATCACACTGAGTTAGTTGTGGCACAGCCCAAATTGGACATGGTGATATTCCATAATGCCCAGGTTATGGCCTGTTTCATTTCTTTCAAAACAAAGATTATCATTCCTCAAAGAAAGAAGCTTGATATCTTTACAATAAATGGTCATAAGCAACATTTTAGAATATGAAAACAAAAAGCTTTGAAGATAATATTTGAACTTAGGTATTGGTGTTGTTCTAAGAAGGCTACATTAAAAACAAACCAAATGAGAGTAAACACATACCTCTTCTCTCATATAAATACAAGATGGATGGACTGGTGGACTCACTGAACTGTCAACTTGTAAGAATGAACCTATTTCTCTGAAAAATATGGAAAAAAGATTGCAGAAAAATACTTCTATACAGCTGTTTAAATAGTGTTTTTGCTTTTCTGATGAACATGTAACAGAAACAATAAAAGCTACAACTTCCAAAAATTATCAACCCTGGCTGGATTAGTTATGGCCCTGAAATTTGAAAAGTCCTGTAAAGGTATCCTGTGGAAAAACTAAAAACTATGACAGAATTCCCCCTCTCATCCCAGCAGCACAGTGTGCAGGATGAGGATTCTTTGAGTATAAACCTGACAGTATATATATAAACCTGAAGGGTATAACTGTGCTAGTTTGTTTCGTATGTGAAACATGTAATATCAATGCAAAGTCAAAGTCACTCTATTCATGCTTAGATCTGACAATCAGTTTGATCTGACAATCAGCTTTTTACAAAAAAGTTGCTGAATCTTGCAACTGACTATTTCCTGTTCTGATTTGTTGAATAGAATAGGAGACTAACGGATACCTGCAATGGACTTGCTGTGAAATCAAGCCGGTAACTGTGAACCATTTCCAGAATAGTGGAATCAGAAGTAAGGTTGTCCAAAGTTTGTTTAAAATTCCTTAAACGGACTGCTTGTAACAGAATATAAGTGGTACTCACATTTATTGAGCAGAATCTTTCCCCTATGGAAATTCCTGTTCTGACGTTGCTGACAAACGTAAAAGGTGGACATTCTACTTGACTGAGTGTATCGGTCCAGGCGATTGTATGTCTTGGAGTAATAGCCTCTCAGGGAAAAGAATTGTGTTGAAGGGTAGTTTTGTCCTGGTGACCATCAGATCAACTCGATATTGTCAACTGATGCAAATGAGCACATTTTCTGATAGTTTTAACATGATCCCAAAAAGCCATTTAGTAATCGGTTGGTCAGAAGAACATTCTGTATTGCTGGAACAAGGCAGGCCGAAATAGCTGGCGGTGCTTTAATTAGAGTTCCTGATAGGTTACACCAGTGAGGGTAATTCCATCCAAACATTCAGAAGTGATTTCACCCACATTCTGAGCAATTTTGGTGTCAAAGTGGTACATCTGCTCTTGATCAGTCAATGGAATTAGGCTTTAAATGTTGTTTCACAATATTCAGTTTTTTGATAGCTTTGGCCTTCTCAAAAATTTGTAAATAAAGTACCATAGAAGTAAGTTTCTTGGAACTGAACATCTCTACTTCGAGCTGCTGCATCAAACTGTGACTAAAGTTCCAGATTAACTCTTGACCAAGCCTGAAAATAAGCAGACTGTCATCTGCAAAATGAGGTCCCCAGAGGGTAAATTTAGTGATGCTACCCTGCACAGCAGGGTAGCATCACAACATTTACCCTCTGTGAACCTCAGTCTGAATCAAGATCTCAAGCCAAAACAGAAAGATGTACCTAGATGATAAATTGGCCCACTGTATGGGATAGCATCAGCAAATTCACCCTCTGGGGACCCCATTTTGCAAATGACAGGTTGCTTATATTCAGGCTTGCTCTTGACGCACCAACATATTTGCAGTTAACAGGGATTGGATACTTTTTAACAAGTTCACAAATTTCAGATTTGTCAATTGCTACTTTGTTTTCAAAAGTTGAGATTTGATGTCCAGTAGGTGCACCATACTTTTGGTCATCAGAAAATATGTTAGACAGAGTTTATAGACCTGAGGAAAGTTCCTCCTCATGAAAATGAACATCTTGTACTATGGAAGACATGTTGTCTGACAAATGCACCTCCGACTCAGTATCTATATTGAGCAGACCTCTTTCAGCATTGCTACAATCCTGGTTATGCCAGTGATGTCCCTTTTTGAAAAATCCTTTATTACCAGATGGATGAGTACTAGTTGGTCTTGGCCTCTCTCCAAATGACGACTTCAGATGGGAAAGGTCATTTTCAATTTTGACCTGTAAATTGTGTGCCTGCATTTTCGCATCACCCATGACAGTTCTACCATATTTGAGTAGTGTATGTGTGCCAATGACTTCAGATATCTTCCTCTTCCTATCTCTTGTAACAGGGAGTTTCTTCAGTAGACTGATAGAAGGCGACCCATCATGTCCATAAAAAGAGCCTGTATCCTCCGACTCAAGCCATGACATGTCAGACTGTCTGAAATATTTTGAGGAGGCAGAGTTGATGGCTTGAAACAAAAAGATGCAGATTTATTACTGAATTGGTATTTTATAGGACCAACTAGAACTATCACTGAAGGTGATTAATACCCCCGCTTTGGGTTTTTAGAGGAATGCACTTCTGATCATGTAGGCGAAGGCCATAAGGAGATTGATTGATAAATGTAGGAGGAGTTGCGCACACAAGAATTTCATGTAGAAACCCATATTAAATCAAAGTTCGAGAGAGATAACCTGGCTAAAATTGTCGCAGATCAAAAATTTTGGAATATGCGCATGTTCACTTAGTAGTGATGATGTTTGAAAGGTTTCTTCAAAATCGGTTCTTTAATGTAGGAGGAGTTGCGCACACAAGAATTTGTTTGGACGGAAAGATGTACGGACGGATGGACGGACGGACGGACGGACGGACGGATGGATGTACAGGGCGATTCCTATATAGCTCCCACTTCTTCGAAGCGGGGAATAATAAGCAAAATATTACAGGAATCGTTGACTTTGCTTTGAAAGCGAGTTGGGTGGCTACTGTGTGTTGCATGGATGAAACAAAATAGCTCAGTTATACACAAACAGACCGTTAGGTACAACAGAAAAGAATATTTATTTATTTATTGGTGTTTAATGTCACATACTTATGCACAATGGCTTATCAAGACTGTGACAGTTCTACAGGTGGAGGAAGCCAGAGTACCAGGAGAGAACTACCGAGCATCGACGAGCAACTGTCAGCTCCTATAACTCTGTTCAAGCACCTCTCAAGGAGGGTTACAGCAGTTGAAGATTGAAAACGTGTGCACTATCGACGCACAGTACGCCATAGTACATGGCATCATTGTGCCCCCATGGAGGCAGCCGGGATAAAGTGCCTTGCCCAAGGACACAACGCGGGGTTGCCCCAGACAGGGATCAAACTCAGAACCTCTAGCATAGAAGTCCAACACTCTACCACTGTGCCACCACGCTCCCCGCAGAAAAGAATAAGTTTTTCATAGGGTGATAGTAACTCTGCAAAGACTACAACAACTCCTCTCCAAGCTGCTGAATAATTGCAGTTCTCCATTGAGAAGGTCTTCATTACACCTATGTCCAACTAGCTACTCCCTCCTCTCTTCCTTCTCCTCCTCTCATAATTCAGTGCCAAACTGTCCAATATCTCCTAAATTCAGTATACTCTTTGGTAAATCTACTTTTATTATTGTGCCTCACTTCTGTAACAGTAGCTGTGAGTGGTTAAATTGGCCCCTACTTATAAGTCATAGTTCTGGAGTTTTTGACAAAAACACAGAACTTTGGGATATTCTTTCATGGAGACATAAACACATTAAAAAGGTAAACTCCACTGCCATTATCAGTGTTGATAAAGCATGTGCTGAGTGGAATTTGTCAACAAAAGATGCAACAACTATTTATTCATTCAGTTCAGATATTAAACTTCTAAGACACGGCATGATGCACCACAGCATACTTTTTGAATTTTTACACTAAATGGGGTCAAGATCAATGAAGAGCTCAGTATTGCTGGGTGGTTTATCGGTTCAGTTCCATTTTTTGCAGAAAACCCAAAACCCAACCACAAGACCCTGCAAAAACTTTTCAAAGCGGTTTTATGTGTATAAACTGATCAAACTATCTTAATTACTGGGAGTGAACCGGACTAAAGATCCCTATGGACTCTTGTCACTTAGTATATCCGGCAAAGTGGCAAATTTCCATCCTCTTTTGATTGTCACATTTTCTTCCTCATTAACTCTTCCAGCTGACAAGTCAATAAGGGAGAAAATATGACCACAACATAGGTTAGATAGAGAGCAATCGCTTGACTGGACTGGTTATGTGAAATAATTCATGAGAGGTGAGGGACGTTGCACAAACACAAGTGCGCGAATGCGCACGAGTGTTTTACAATATAGTCCCTCGCCTCGAATGAATTATTTCACGTAACCAGTCCAGTCAAGCGATTACTCTGTTTATTACTTTTCATTATTAACGATAATTATATTATTTAACCCTTTACCTAACGTAACAGCCAAAACCTGATAGCGCTATTCTAAAAAATTGCCAATGAATTTTCATTAAAACTGAAAATAATAGTTATTCAAGAAATTTTGTTTGCAAGTGTCGTCTGCTTTTCATGTTAGGTAAAGGGTTATAAAAGCAAAAAACAATGAAGTCCTCATTACACCTATGGCAAATCATCTTCGTTTGCGCGCACGGATACATGACACAATTGTTGATTGCATAATTCAATTGTGAAGTTATCGTTTATAACCAAACCCGGAAATCCCAGTAAATCACACTTTGGAAAGTAATAAATGAACTTCATTCATTTGTTACCCTGATTTATGGCTCTTTTCTGACTGAATAAGATTAGCAACTGATTACCTAGAACCCTTAAGAATGATCAAAAGGAAAGTTTGGTTGAACCCAATGGAGACACTCACACACAGGGTTTTTAAGGTAAGTGTCGTTATACAAACTTTTGTGGACTTTTTCCAATTTAATAAGCCTGAAGTGTTAATAACTATCTGCTCTTAAAACATAGACAAACTGAACTGAAACCAAGTGTTTTTTCCTAAAACCGAACTGAAACTGAATCTGAAAAATCAAAACCTCCCAGCTCTAAAGATTTCTATTTTAAGAACATGTTTCAAAATCAGTCATGTACTGGTTCATGCGTTAATTATTCATGAGTGATTTATATTGTGGGCATTTTTAGGGAATAATTGACAAGTGAGAGTGCACAATGTCAGGTTTGTTGATCTTCAGCAAAGTGAATTCGTGAAAATAAAAACAACACCGCTTTTGCTTCGGAGTGGATTTTATTTTAAAAAAATAAAATCACTTACTCCCTTTTGACATATCAAGACATGCAACAATCCATTTCTTGAATGTTAGATGAAAAAGGAAATCTGCATCATTCTCCGCCCCGGGTAATGACAACACATTTCTACTCACCTAATTTCACTTCGAATTCACCAGCGCACCACCAACATTTAAAGTCTTCAAAACTGAGGGAGTAGGCTTGAACATGGATAGGTGCGCACCTTGTTTTCAACATGCAGGAAGGTGGGCGGGGAGAGGGGGGCTAACTCACAAATATGTGCCAAGATGCAAGACACGGATCAGCATGGTATAAATATTGCCTGGTTAATAGCCCATAGCAAATTAATAAAAGACAATTAGATTGGAATTATTAATCTTTATTCATAACAAATCATCAAATAACACAATATACAATACTGGTTTCGAGAGAATGCGTCTTCACACTCCAGTTCTGAGTAAAGAATATCTGGAAGGGATGTGTGCGCAGACGGCCCATTGAAATAAGATCACCAGCCGCTTAGCATAGCCCCATCAGTCGCATGAACTCTCTCACTGTTATTGCATCTGAGTTTTGACAAAAGTGAGCATAACAACTGACTAACTTCGCTCTGGGTAACGGCAGGCGAACCAGATTGTTGTAAGTCTCGAAGTTCATTCCCAAGTGACGGCTTGGACAGAGCTTGATCCGACTTTTTCTTGTTCACTATGAAACCAAGACGTTGGAGCAATAGTAGCAGACTCTGAACATTGTTCTTAAGATTAATTCTGTTGCCGTATCTCTGCAGAATGTCATCCAAGTAAGCCGACGTTACCACAGACGAATGAGCCCGGAAGTATGACATTACCGAGTTCATTATTCGAGTGAAAGCCCAGGGAGCCAGGTTCAGACCAAAGCACATTGCTCTGAACTGATAAACCTTCCCTTGTATGGTGAACCGCAGGTATTTTCTGAATGCTGGATGTACCATGACATGAAAGTAAGCGTCCTTTAGATCTGTGCTTGCCGCATAGTCGTTCACTCGAATGCTTGCTCTTACCGACCGAATGGTTTCCATATAGAACTTTGGAGCCACGATTAGCTTGTTTATCCAGCTCAAGTCTATTACCGGTTGGAACGAGCCATCTGGCTTTGGTACAAGGAACAGGTGACTGTAAAAACCCTGAGAATTTTGATTCTCTATGACCTCTATTGCTTCCTTTAATGAGAGAGCCTGTACCTCCGCTAGGAGAAACTCTCTTTTGAAAGGATCTGCCGGAAGATTTGTCCAACGCGGACATCTTGTTAGTGGGGGTTTTGCTTGAAATGATAGCCGTAGGCCGTCCGAGACTACACTCTCACCCACTGATCTTCCGTGACTGCTATCCAGTTTCTCGCCAAGTTTGATAACCTTCCGCCAACTGGCAAGCAATAGAGGTCTTGACCATCATCTGTAGGACTTGCAAGACTTATGGGAGAAAAAACTACGTCCTCCCCACAAAGGTCTTCACTCCGTCGGCTTAGGCGCATCTGACCGATAGTCCCGATCAGACTTATGCCCCTTTCCCGAGTCGCTGTATTGACGATCTCTGGAGTAATTGTATGAGGGTTTTGGACTTGGAACATCCCCGCTTACCCCAGTCTGCTGAAGCGGGTTGTTGAGATGCCGACTTCAAGAGCAGAGCACTGGAAGCTTTCTTAGTAGCTTGTTCATATACTAACGAAAGCTTGTCATCAAAGATAGTATGTCCGGAGACCAGAGCGACCCCGAGAGAGCTTTTCACCTTGTCATCTATAAGTGATGACGACGCAAGGGCAGCATTACGTCTAATTAACTCCAGATTTGCCACTGTCAGGGCAGAGTTATGCATGGCATACATGATTGCCCTGGAAAGAACTCCAAGCGAGGTACACATATTCTCAAATTCCTTCCCGTTGAGACGTTGCACATACTATAGCTCTGGTAAGGTGATCTGCATAGGTGATAACTCTGGTAAGGTGATCTGCATAGGACATTGCGTCCAAATTCCCTCTATTTGATGAAATGGCAGTTTCCATTACATCTGAGCGAATGTTGAATGAAGCAGGTAAGGATATGCCTAAATCACCAGCCTGCTCATCTAAATGCAGTGAAGCTCTCTGCACATCTTCTCCAACCGTTTTAAATGAACGTGGTCCAAGGAACGGTATATTTATGGAAGATGTTGACAAGAAACCACATCTTTTCCTCACACTTGAGAGGTTAAATATGGCATCATCTACATGGCCAAAGGCCTGTGACACCTGCCTAGACTGAACCGGGAAAGAAAGAACTTCTTCCTTCCTCCGTATAAAGTCTGTGTCTAGAGACGCCAGCGGTTTCTCCCTCGTTGTTGCAGCTTGCTGATTCGGTGGAACGAACTCAGGATAGTATTGATGGATAAAATCCATTGCAACCATATATGTTGTTCCGAAAGGGTAATCCTCTTCCTTATCCCTTTCACCATCCGACTGAATCAGCTGAGAAACCCGATCCATTGCATCTGCATGAACAGACAACTGGACTGACCCAGCACCATCCGACAGATCACTTTTGGTGTTTGAGGGAGACTGCTCCCACACTTGCTGTGATCAGCTGCACAATCTGTGACACCAAGTCTGTCACTGAGGTTTGAGGAGCAGCAGTTTTCTGTTTCTTAGATGCTTGCTGCTCCTGGGACGGCATTCCGGAGATGGCTCTCTTCTCCGAACTTGCCAATGATTGAAGCCTCGGTTCCCTAGCTACCGGATTGTCTGACTTCACGGGCGAAAAGTGGCTTCTTCTTCGCACAGCTGGCTGGATATCCGAAGTCGGGTAGCTAGGATGCAGTCATATGTGCTTAGTGATCATAGCGGAAGAAGCTGTGACTGTAGCCGAGGCAGTCTAGATGGAGCTTCCCAATCGGCAGGTGTGGACGTGTGGTCCGGCCCATGCAAGTTTCTAATAACAACATCTGGCTCCAGATGTTGCTGGGTTAGAGAGGGACCTCTCCCACCCGCGACCTTTTCAGACTTCGCCGAGTCTCCCGACAAGAAACTTGCTGGCTTTCTCCCTAGTTGAGTCGTTGCTGGGTGATCTTTTGTTTTTAAGGTTCTCGCTCTAACCACTACACTACCTTAGCAGCTAGCGCTGTTTGCTCTTCAGAATGAGACGATGGCAGCACACTTTTGGTGGGTGTCACATTACCATCACCATGTTCTTGTTCCTCTGAAAAAGAAACTGAAAAACTTGAATTACCTTGCAGTGAGAGCACCAGGATAGGCCTCTCACTGCTAACAACATACCGTGACACCCGCTTAAAACTTTTGTCATCCCAATTGACACATGTAGGACAAGAATCTGCAAGAGTACATTGACTACAGGCAAGACAACAAGCATGTAAATCAGAGGAAGACTTTCTCGCCTTGCATTTTAAGCAATAAGCTTTCATGATAAATCAAAACTAAGTCGATCATACTCCCACAAACTCCACAATAAATATATGATGAAGACACATAATAAAAAAACAATCAAAATCGAAATTGAAAAATTAAATTAAAAAAAATTTTCAAAATTTTTTTGACAAAAACCCAAGTTCCCAAAGGGAACATGAAGAGACCAAGGGTATCCTGATAGAGCCTAAGTGTGGACAAATCCAAATTTTTATTGCTACACTACCAGAATATTAAATAATGTATCTTACAACAATCCTACAGTAATAAGAAATAAATACTACATATATTTAAGGACGTTGCCAATGTAAACAAAATCAAGGAAAAAAATGGAAACAAGATACCAGGCACAGAAAAAAGGCCCAAATTCAGTAACAGATTTTAAAGCTACCCTATGTAAAGCAAGATCTTCAAACGAAGAAAAAACGATACATCGGATAGAAGATGCATGACCGAAACGACCAAACACCCCTAGGGTGAGGACGTAACCATAAACGTTAAACATTCTGTTACACACATTAGACTCCCAAAAAATTTAATAAAAAATTTTGATAAAAATAAGCCAAAAAGCTTGGGAGTTTAACAGGAGGGCTTCAAGGATGGATAGGGAAGGGACACTTAACAAACAGTGGATAAATCATTAGCAATAATGATGACTTCAGGCACATGTCCCAAAATTGGGAAACAAGAAATAATTTTTATAATTATTATAAAGTTACAGCCCTAAACGTTTCTAACCCCCATTGTTCACTTCCATCATCCATTTATGTCCTTGGATCCACCAATTTTACCCTTGATTTGTGTCTGGCATCCTCAAAAAAGGAGATTTAAAAGCACAGATGTCAGTTCAATTTTGCTGACTTTAGGGCCAAACAAAGAATGATGGTTTGCGCCAATTTCGGTACCTTCCTGGATATTGCGTATGCACAGATCTAAAAAAAGATCTAAAAAAGTATGGATGACCAGACAGGACTTAATTTTTTCGGTTTTGCATGCAAATTTTGGGGATTGGGGGCAAAATTTGTGTTTGGCCCTGGATTAATTTGAGTTAGCACCAGTCTGGGCAATTGGTTGTAGTATAAAAATAACAGCCTGGTCGACAACTTCACCAGGCCTATCGATCAGCTTGGTCACGATTCTAAAATGCAAGCTTGATGAGCTCGTTCCAATGAGGGGTCACATGATATAGGTTTGTTGCAATTTTTTAAAATTATTTTTTCAACTGCTGAATTTGTATATTACGAGGGCACAAGCAGACGATTCCTTGGATAAAGGAATAATATTATGCATTCGGGGCTACAATTAAAAAACTCAAGACATCTTGAAAATCAAAATTGTGGGTAAATAAATAATGACGATAAACTGATATTTTTGTAATTACACCGGTATTCAATCAATATTGGTTTGAATACCCTATGTGTGTGTACATATCTATGATTACTGTAAACACAATGACAGTAGAGTTGCTATTTAAAAAATAAATCTTGATCCTTCAAACCGTCAAGCTATTCACAAAAACTGCAATTCAAATTTTAAGAAATTTTTTTGCCTCTAAAAATATTTTACATGTTTGACCTCAACTCCCTCATTCCATTGAGGTGTCATAATCCAGGGTTCTGAGGTAAAATAATAAAAATATTTAGTCAATCAAGAAAGCGTCATCTCCAGTCATGTTAGGTACAGGGTTAAATTTTGTGAAAAAAAATAAAATAAGAACAGGTAAAGATTTGGCTAATGGACATCAGTGTTAGAAATCGAAGTTCAGTGGCTGAAACTCGACTTATGCTTCATCTGCTGTTTTTCACAGACACCGTGTTATTATGACTTTAGGTTCTGAAATCTACTTGCCCTGAAGTGATTCTCTCAAATTTTATTCAACTCAGAAAACAACTGGCATGTCCTACAAAAATATAGAAAATCAATACAGGATTTATTTATATTTCTGCAGGGTTTAATATACATGTAGAATGGGTTGCCAGGGCTGCTTTAAGAACCTCAATTCCAGGAATCTCATCAGATCTGTAGTTCCTGGCAACCACTGATCTTTTGGGATTCTGGGAATTATGACAGGGTTGGCTCAAATCCTTGTGGATCCTCAATACTGAACAAGAGCACCTCTGGGGCATGGCCTAATATGGCTATTTGACTGAAGCGTTGACATATCTCCTTGAAATGGTGGACATACAAAATTCAAATGATGTGGGCCATGTATTTTGAGGGTAATGTCCTTTAGACTATACAGCAAATATGAAAAATGCCGATAGAATCACTGATCCAAAGTCAAGTTGTGACAGCACAAAAGTGGATTTTATCAACTTATCGACCGGAAACCAGTTGATTACAATTCACTGTGACCTTGACCTTTGACCTAGTGATTCCAAAATAAATAGGGCTCTTTCTTGCACCAATACCAACATACCTATGAAGTTTCATGAACATGGGTGGAAACACTGTCAGATTATCATCTGGAAATCAATTGTTTACAATTTATTATGTTCAAGGCCACTGTGACCTTGACCTTTGACATAGCGAGTCCAACATAAACAGGGGTCTTCCACTCACCTAGGCCAAGCTACCTATGAAGTTCCATGAATGTGGGTCAAACCATTATCAAGTTATCATCCGGAAACCAACTGTTTACAGATTTACTATGTTGAAGGCCACTGTGACCTTGACCTTTCACCTAGCGAGTCCAAAATAAAAAGGCTTCTTCCCCTCACTGATGCCAACATACCTACAAAGTTTCATGAACATGGGCCAAACCATTATCAAGTTATCATCCGGAAACCAATTGTTATGATTTATTATGTTCAGGGTCGCTGTGACCTTGACCTTTGACCTAGCGAGTTCAAAATAAATAGGGGTCTTCCAATCACTTAGGCCAACCTACCTATGAAGTTTCATGAATGTGGGTCAAACCATTGTCAAGTTATCGTCTGAAAACCAACTGTTTTCGGATTTACTATGTTGAGCGCCACTGTGACCTTGACCTTTCACCTAGCAAGTCCAAAATAAATAGGGTTCTTCCTCTCACTGATGCCAACCAGCCTATGACGTTTCATGAAAGTGGGTCAAACCATTATAAAGTTATCCGCAAACCAATTGTTCTGATTCACTATGTTCAGGGTTACTGTGACCTTGAACTTTGACCTAGTGAGTCCAAAATAAATAGGGCTCTTCCTCTCAAGAAGGCCAACCTACATATGAAGTTTCATGAATGTGGGTTGAACCACCGTCAAGTTATCATCCGGAAACAATTGTTTACGATTTACTATGTTCAAGGTCACTGTGACCTTAGCCTTTGACCTAGCAAGTCTAAAATAAATAGGGTTCTTTCTCTAACCAATTTCAACCTACCTGCGAAGTTTCTTGGGTCGAACCATTGTCAAGTTAACGTCCAGAAACCAACTGTTTACGGATTTACTGTGTTGAAGACCACTGTGACCTTGACCTTTCACCTAGCGAGTCCAAAAGAAATAGGGTTCTTCCACTCACTGATGCCAACCTACCTATGAAAATTCATGAATGTGGGCCTAACCATTATCAAGTTATCATCTGGAAATCAATTGTTTTGATTTATTATGGTCAGGGGCACTGTGACCTTGACCTTTGACCTAGTGAGTCCAAAATAAATAGGGTTCTTCCTCTCACAAAGGCCAACCTACATATGAAGTTTCATGAATGTGGGGTCAACCATAGACAAGTTATCATCAGGAAACCAATTGTTCATGATTTAGTATATTCAAGGTCACTGTGACCTTCACCATTGACCTGGTGAGTCCAAAATAAATAGGGTTCTTCCTCTCACTGATGCCAACCTACCTATGAAGTGTCATGAACATGGGCCAAACCATTATCAAGTTATCATCCGGAAACGAATTGTTTTGATTTATTATGTTCAGGGTCATTGTGACCTTGACCTTTGACCTAGCGAGTCCAAAATAAATAAGCTTCTTCCTCTCACAAAGGCCAACCTACCTATGAAGTGTCATGAATGTGGGTTGAACCGTAGTCAAGTTATCATCCAGAAACGAATTGTTTACAATTAACTATGTTCAAGGTCACTGTGACCTTGACCTTTGACCAAGCAAGTCCAAAATTAATAGGGTTCTTCCTCTCACCGATACCAACCTACCTATGAAGTTTCATGAATGTGGGTTGAACCATTATCAAGTTATCATCAAGAAACCAATTGTTTACTCATGCCCGCTTGCCTGCGCGACACCCACCCAGCCGCCCGCCTGCCATTCATCAAACTATAAGTCAAGTTTGACTTCGTCACAACTCGACTAACAAAAGGTCTTGTCCCTATATCTTGATAAATTCTGTCCTTTGATTGGTCAGAATGCCTTGGACAAATATCCATGGCAAAGGATGCACTCAACATCCAAGGTATATGAGAGCATGCAACATCCAGGGTATAAGTGCACGTGAAACATCAGGGGTATATGGTTTACATGAAAGTTTTCTGCTTTTGCTCACCTCGAAATAAAAATCGAACCAAAAAACCTGAAAATAGTCACAACTATCATCAGATTTCCAACAATTCAATCCTAAAAATAAAATAAGAGCAAATAATTTGTCCCCTGAGTACCAAAGTATTCACATTGGAACTCAGGGGACGATATGTCAACAAAATACTGTTTACTCATTTCCTTAATAACCCAAGGGATGTAACTCTGTCTGTTGTCTTCTGCAATTATAAAAACAAAATAAACGGAACAAAAACGATATCTCTGCCAACATGTATGGTATATGAAGATTTAATGCCTGGATGTCTCATTTAAATACCTCGCCTGTGGCTCAGTGTTTAAAAAACCGACATCCAGGTATTAAATCTCCATATACCATACATGTTGGCAGAGATAACTTATAATAACTTTAGTACAAACAGGTAGACTAAGGCGTCAATTAAGTGTTCCACTGTAATGAACACTAGAGTAATTTTTGCCCGTATTCTGCATACTATTTTCTGGAAAAAAATGATAAGATGAGAAACTTACTTTATATTTTTGTTTAAAACAGGATAAAACAATTTTTTTCAGCCAAGTGAATAGATGAGAAATGCAGACATGGAAATGGCCCTGAGCGGTAGGAAATGGCCCAGAGTAATTGGGAACTAAATGTTTCTTTTGGTGTGTATCTTAAGCAAGAAAACAATAACCAGTTTTGGTTTGGACACAGGAATTAACTCTTTACCTACAGCAAATAGGTTTTCATGCCCAACTCAAAAATACACTTTTAAGGCCTAAAAAAGTTAAAAATCTCTTTCTCAGGCCCTCCCACATGGTCCTTTTGGCTGCCACATGCTCTCTTTTTATAACCAATGCAAACTTATAAAAAATAAAAATAAAATGGTTTATGTCTGATATTTTACCCAAGTTAATAAAATTGATAAGTTTGTCCCTTGAGTGCAATAAGGCTTTGCAATGCTTTACTTGCACTCAAGGGACAAAATACACCACCACCCATGCTATTCTGTAGACTATAAAACTCATTTGTTCTGACAGTGATGGGTCAAGTCCCGAATGATAAAATAATCCAACTGTATAATGAAGGCATGCCTTGATGATGTAGTTGGAATATTACCCTGTAAGGATTATAGTTCATCGTCGACATTGCTTGGAATTCTTAAATTTCCATTTAACAGTGATAGGGAGAAGTGAAATTGAAATTAGTATGGCTGGTGGTCTCAGTGAAAGTGTTATTTATGTTAATGTAGTGGAAGTTACACTCAGTCTTTCATTTCAACATTACTTTACTTGTCCAATTTCCATCCGAACTATGCATTTTGTAGTGACGAACTGATAATCAGAATCAGCAATCGGAACCGGCCGGTTATGGGGCATCGGCCATTATGACAACCGGCAGTTTCCAGTTATTCTATATTTAACACTGACTATTGAAAATCCCTTCGATATCTGACCATTTCAATAAAGTTTCCCCATTAAAAACATGTGTAGTGCATAGCAGAAAATTTAGAGATTTGCAGAGCAGATATTACGGAATTTACCAAATGCAATCGGTACGAGATCGACACCATTTCCTGAAGATTGTAGAGTTCATGAAAACATTAGAGAAACACATCAAGGGAGGTACCGGTAACACGTTGAAAAAAGAACACTGAATAATACATTCTGACAAATGTGTAAACCATGCATCATACGACTTTACAACACACATTAACATCAAAATTATTATTCATTCAAGACACAAGGTATGTGTGCTCAGTATATTCCTGGTTATTACAGCCAAGCGTATTGTATCCTTACACAAAACCGTATTAACACTATTTACCGGAATAAAACACAATCTTCACGAGAACAATATTGTGTGATTGTATCGTTAATAACAATCTTTTCTCCACACCCCAACCAAACTGCAAATATTATTTTGGCTAATATTGCCCAGCACTAAATATGCATACTCTGAGAACCAAGCCTGAAAATAAGCTATCTGACATTTGCAGAATGAGGTCCCCAGAGGGTGAATTTGATCATGCTATCCCATACAGTGGGCCAATTTATCCTCTGGGTACCTCATTCTGTTTAGGTTTGAGACCCTAACTCAGATTGAGGTTCACAGAGGGTAAATTTAGTGATGCTACCCTGCTGTGCAGGGTAGCATCACTAAATTCACCCTCTGGAGACCTCATTTTGCAAATGTCAGTCTGCTTATTTTCTGGCTTGCTGAGAACTTATGTAGTATTAAGCTTTCGTAACTGATGATTTATCAACGAAATTCTGTAGTATAACAGGCATCAACAGATTTTCTTCAGTGTCCTGCTTCAACCATAGGAATCTGCATCGGTATCAGCATAATTGGCAGAGAAATAATTGGTAATCAGTTGATAGCAAGTTTTGATAATCGGTTCATCACTAGCATTTTGTGAGATGAAGCTGTATTCCTATGAAAAAGATTCAAGGAGGAAAGAATCACGCAACCAATATAGAATTGAACCGAATATTAACTTAAGATTAGAAATCAAATCGAATGTCGAAGCTTTGCAGGGCCCTACTTTAAATTTTCTGGAAGTAATTAACATTTTTAATACTGCTGTACATTCATGTCTTGTGGTATAATAAAAATGATTAAAGCAAAACAGAAAACAACTTACAGATTTTCTTGAGCTTCAAATGATTTGACAATATCCCACAAAGATGTGGCAGGTGAAAATTCTTTCTGCACCCTCTCCCCATTCTCCAATTGTAGAGCTATCAATACATTACTCTCTACACGAGCTGTCTCAGATTTTATTAACTCTAGTTTAACATTCTGTGGCAGATTTGAAAATCGGAACGATTGTGTGACATCAACAGTATTCCTTCCATGCCTAAAAAAAAGCAACTTAATGAAAAAAAATATTTGTCTTCATACAATTAGTCAGTAAGTTACAGAGTGTTTTATTTTTCGGTTGAAGAAATCGATTTGCATTTCAGAAGAAGCAGTTGTACATGCTACCTTCATACGGTGAGATAATTCTGTCCTGTTGATAGCTTTGGAGTGTGCACCAATACTTCTATGGAATCAAGGAAGTTTCGGATGGTTCTCCAGAGATTAAATGATATTGTATTACGATCACCAGGTTGAAAAGAAATCTATTTTATGCTGACACAACTCAATTTGTTTGCATGGAGTATTGAAAAGTCAAGTTTAATCGTTAAGCCAGTCTGGCTATTTTTTTTTATTAATATTGTAATGATATCACCATCTGTAGATGGGATTGGATACAAATTGCAAATGTATAAAAACAAAATATTCCAAATATGTACTTATTTGACCATATCAAAGAATTGTGACAGAAACTTCCACAAACTCCATGTTTTTGGCTATTAAAATTTGCAATTAGCCGTTTTATTGAAAATTTTAATCTGCATCCCAGATACATGCCACAGTATACTGATTATTTCAGAATGCACTGAAACATGCCAAGAATACTACATTGCAAACAATGAAACCTCTGGAATTTCATATGACTTCACTTTACTTATCTAACAGAAGCCTATAGACAGATCAGCCTTCGAACTGTCGTTTTTACCGCACTCGATCATTTTGGGCGGATGGATAATAGTTAACGAGAAGCCTTCAGCTTCTTGTTCACTTTTATCCCTCAGCCAGAATTGATCTTGTGTGGTAAAAAATGACAGTTCAAATGCATATGCTGTTCTGTATTTATTGCACACCTACAGTTTACTAAAAAAAATATATTAAAAAAACACAAATTATTGCCAAAAATAACTCAAACGAAAAAAAAAAGAAATAGTTAAATAGTCCGCGCACATGATCCGTATTGTGCAAGGACAATACAAAACAAGAGGCCCCAGGGGGCCTGAGGGTGCTCACCTGACATGGTAGCCTAAATATCCACCCAGGGAATTGATTTCAACAAGTTGCATCTGCCCCTCCTAAGAAAAGCTTATACCAAATATCCAAAGATTCAGTTAGATTCTGACCAGTGGATCTAAACCCAGGGACTTGGCTTGAACAAACTTGAATCTCACCCTCCTAAGGATGCTGCATACCAAATATCAAAGCATTCTGACTGCTGGATCTGAAGAAGATTTTCAAAGAAAATTCCTCATTTTGAACAAAGTTATAATTCGGGCTCCCACAGTGAGCCTAAATATGAACCCAGGGACTTGGCTTCAATAAACTTGAATCTCACCCCTAAGGATAATGCATGCCAAATATCAAAACATTCCGGTCACTGAATCTGAAGAAAAAGATTTTTAAAGAAAAATTCCTCATTTTGAACTAAGTTATAATTCGGGCTCCCACAAGGAGCCCAAATATCAATCCAGGGACTTGGCTTCAACAAACTTGAATCTCACCCCCCTAAGGATGCTGCATACCAAATATCAAAACATTCTGATTGAAGGATCTGAAGAAGATTTTTCAAGAAAAATTCCTCATATTGAACTAAGTTATAATTCGGGCTCCCACAGTGAGCCCAAATGTGAACCTTGGGACATGGCTTGAACAAACTTGAATCTCACCCCCCTAAGGATGCTGCATACCTAATAACAAAACATTCCGACTGCTGGATCTGAAGAAGAAGATTTTTAAAGAAAATTCCTCATTTTGAAGTTACAATTCGAGCTCCCACAGTGAGCCCAAATGTGAACCTAGGGACATGGCTTGAATAAACTTGAATCTCACCCCCTAAGCATGCTGCATACCAAATATCAAAAGATTCTGATTGGTAGATCTGAAGAAGAGATTTTTAAAGAATATTCCTCATACTGCACTAATTTAAACATTTGGGCTCCCATAGAGAGCCCAAATATGGACCCGGGGATTTGATTTCAATAAACATGTGAAACAATCTTCCAAAGATGTAATATGTGAAATTTGAAGGCTTTTGGAGCAGTGATTTGGGAGAAAAGTAGTCTTAAATGTTTTTCCCATTACCCAGTGTTAAAAAATGCTGACTCAGAACTTGTTCAAAGTTCAAAAAAAGTAGCCCATAATAAAATTGATAGCAATTTTTTTTTACCATTCCATTCTGTTGGTCCTAAGGAAGCTTCACACCAAATAAGAATTCTCAGTGCCATGTAGTTTTGGAGATATGGGCATAATAATTTTTAATTTTTTTTCTATTTTTAGATCCTGCGGTTCCCATGGGGCAACGGGAAAAAAATTGGGGCATAAATTTAGTACTTATGACCCAATAAGCCCTCATATCAAATTTGGTTCAAATCTGCCTCTCGGTTTGGAAAATAGAAACTTTGGGCGGAGGAAAATTCTTGCCCCTCCCATAACGAAGGCAAATATAGCTCCTCAAACTTCTCTTGAACAAATCTGAGTTTACACCTCAAAAGGAAGCTGCACACCAAATGTCAAGTCTCTGCTACTGCTGGTTCATGAGAAGAAGATTTTTTAAGATTTAAGCAAACTTTTTGGACGTAGCCCTACCGAAGGCGAGGCAACTTGATTTGAACAAATCAAATTGCGATGTCATAACAAACTAGAACTATCACTGAAGGTGATTAATACCCCCGCTTTGGGTTTTTAGAGGAATGCACTTCTGATCATGTAGGCGAAGGCCATAAGGAAATGTATACATAAAGATCATTTTTTGTTGTTGAAATTTGTATTTGCATGTGGCCTTCCACAGAACAGCACTGAATACTTAAAGAGCCCACACATATATGGTTTACATTTGGAAAAACACATTTACAATGTGCAACATGTATTCAAAATCAGTTCATTAATGTAGGAGGAGTTGCACACACAAGAATCCCATTTGAAAACCCATAATAAATCCAAGTTAAAGGGAGATAACCTGGTTAAAATTGTCGCAGATCAAAAATTTGGGAATATGCGCATGTTCACTTAGTTGTGATAATGTTTGAAAGGTTTCGTCAAAATTGATTGATAAATGTAGGAGGAGTTGCACGCACAAGAATTTCATGTAGAAACCCATAATAAATCTAAGTTAAAGGGAGATAACCTAGTTAAAATTGCCACAGCTCAAAAATTTTGGAATATGCGCATGTTTACTTAGTAGTGATGATGTCTGTAAACTTTCATCCAAATTGATTGATAAATGTAGGAGGAGTTGCGCACACAAGAATTTCATGCAGAAACCCATATTAAATCAAAGTTCAAGAGAGATAACCTGGTTAAAATTGTCGCAGATCAAAAAGTTTGGAATATGCACATGTTCACTTAGTAGAGATGATGTTTGAAAGGTTTCATCAAAATTGGTTCATTAATGTAGGAGGAGTTGCGCACACAAGAATTTGTTCGAACGGAAAGACATAATAAATCTAAGTCAAAGGGAGATAACCTGGTTAAAATTGTCGCAGATCAAAAATCTTGGAATATGCGCATGTTCACTTAGTAGTGATGATGTCTGAAAAGTTTTGTCCAAATTGATTGATAAATGTAGGAGGAGTTGCACGCACAAGAATTTCATGTAGAAACCCATAATAAATCTAAGTTAAAGGGAGATAACCTAGTTAAAATTGCCACAGCTCAAAAATTTTGGAATATGCGCATGTTCACTTAGTAGTGATAATGTCTGTAAACTTTCGTCCAAATTGATTGATAAATGTAGGAGGAGTTGCGCACTCAAGAATTTCATGCAGAAACCCATATTAAATCAAAGTTCAAGAGAGATAACCTGGTTAAAATTGTCGCAGATCAAAAAGTTTGGAATATGCACATGTTCACTTAGTAGAGATGATGTTTGAAAGGTTTCATCAAAATCGGTTCATTAATGTAGGAGGAGTTGCGCACACAAGAATTTGTTCGAACGGAAAGACATAATAAATCTAAGTCAAAGGGAGATAACCTGGTTAAAATTGTCGCAGATCAAAAATCTTGGAATATGTGCATGTTCACTTAGTAGTGATGATGTCTGAAAAGTTTTGTCCAAATTGATTGATAAATGTAGGAGGAGTTGCGCGCACAAGAATTTCATGTCCGGAAAGACGTACGGACGGACGTACGGATGGACGGACGGACAGGGCGATTCCTATATAGCCCCCACTTCTTCGAAGCGGGGGTATAACTATTATCTTAAATATCAATAAAATTGGTTCAGCAGTTTGGGAGGAGAAGATGCAAACACCATGTGCACGGTCGACGGACAACGGACGACGGACGACAGATGACGGAGGTGAGTGATCACTATAGCTCTCCTGACTGAAAGTCAGGTGAGTTAAAAAATTATTGTTAGCTTCCGTTTTGCAGAAAAAGCGGGTATTTTATGAAAATAAAAGCATAGGAGTGCAATATAGGTTATTTCCACCAAATGGGTTTTCGAGATGGTGTACTGAAGTTGAGACTTGTCTCTGGGCATACAGTGACAGATTAAATAATTTCACTTCAAAGATAATACGAAGCATATCTATAGAATATGAAGCGTTAAGGTGAAGTATGCATACTTCAGAATGAAGCTCAAATATGGGCTTCCAGGACTCTACCAGTTAACTGAATAACCCTGGTAACTGAATACAACCTCCAAACACCCAACCATTTATCATGCCTTCAATACAAATGTAACTTGATAATTGCATACAGGGTAAACTAGTGTTAAAACTAGAGGTACTGTGATCAAGTTCACAAAGTGATACCCCCCGCACCTGAAATGTATAAGTTAGAATATCTCCCTTTGGAAATGTCAGAACGGAATTATATTGCTACATGCACATCTGAATATGGAGTTCTTCCATTGTGTAAAGTTTCATGAAAATTCTTCAAACAGTTTAGGAGGAGTTGCGCTTACAAGGATGTACAGACGGAGAGACGGACAGACTAATGGATGGACAGAGTGATTCCTATATACCCCCCCAAACTTTGTTTGTGGGGGGTATAACTAGAAGTCCTGTGATGAAATGCGCACAAACAGCACGTCAATCTGCTTGTTAATCTGTGCGTTATGACCATAGTAAGGCTATCAAATTCTGTACATATGGCCTGTGCACAAGCAATGTTTCAGCCAATGGACCTGTGGGTAACCCGAAGGTCCATTGGCAGAAACATTGCCTGTGTTAGCTATGAGTAAACAGGAGAACCTGCCATGCTTATGGCAATTGCGCGCCATTCCTGGGTGCAATTCAGCCTAGATAAGTGCACAGTTCGTGACAGGATTTCTAGTTTTAACTGTAGTGTTAATTAAATAAAAGCCCTTGTATCAAAACATTCCTCTGACAACCACTAAATTCCACATGTTTATACACTTATTGGGCCTCAATATACATGTATCCAATATAAGAATTTAACTTCTTATATCTTGTTTGATACAGCTGACTGAGCTCTGTCAAACAAGATGTAATACAATAAGTGCTCAGTTTATCACTAGACTGCTGGAAAATGAGAAAATTCCTGTTAAATTAATACTCTTCCCTAACACGAAAGGAAGACGACACTTACAAATAAAATTCTTGAATAACTCAATTTTTTTCATTTTTGCATCAAAAACATAGTCTATGACCCCTCATTGGAATGAGCTCATTCCAATGAGGGGTCATAAGCTATGCCATTAAGACAAAAAATTAAAAAGTTAAAAAATTTATAGTAATTTATATATTTTTTATACTTACCAATGACCCAGACATAGCTGGTGCTAACTCTTAAAATATAGGGCCAAACACAAATTTTGCCCCCCAATCCCCAAAATTTGCATCTAAAACTAAAGAAAACATGTCCAGAGAGGCCCTCCACACCTCGCCCCCACTGCGCATGCGCAGTGTCAAGGACGTTCCGAAATTGGCGCCATTTATCATTCTAATAACCAGTGCCTGGTAAGCGCTATGTACTCAGCGGGGAGGCAAGAGTTCCCAACTCCTGGGAGGGCCATCCCCGTCTGGGTCATTGGTAAGTATAAAAAATATATAAATTACTATAAATTTTTTAACATTTTTATACTGTACCAATGACCCAGACATAGCTGAATAGTAAAAAGGCTGGAGGGCCAAGGACATAGAGCAAAATGGAATACGCTCAATAAAATAAAATAGAGTCATCCCCTGTAGGGAAAAGAAGTAATAGGCCTTACATGTATCTTTCTTATTTATGATAAATTAGAAAGATACAACACCTTCCAAAAATTGAGCTTCATACATCCATGTACTCTATTAATATCCAATAATCCTTATACTAATAATTTTTAAAGTAAGCCAATAATAAAGTAAGTCTAGAGAATAGAGACTCTTATACTCCTAAAAGTGTGTGAGAATTGCATAATCATGTCTGTTGACATATGCAATATTCAAAAGCTATACTTTAAAAACTAAGACTTGAATGAATTTTATAAACTTAAACTTCTCACTAAACAACCATCCTAAAAACAGCTCAGAATTACTAACTCCGGAGGAGGTATCCCCTTGTTTTCATAGTAAAAACAGGTGACCCAAGGGAACACCCTCCCCCCCCCCTTTTTCTTGCCCTGGGTCAAATAGCCCAGAGCGAAGAGGGCAGCCGAACGGAGACACTGCCGAAACAGACAGCCTACCTAGCTATAGTAGCAACTGTTAAGTGAATGACATTCTGAGCAGTAGATAATAGACCTAACAATAGAGGCCTCCAGAAATGGACTCGATATTTCTGAGATAAAATTCATGAATGGATGGCTGAGCGCAATGAGCAGCCTTCAAAAATCTATAATAGAACACTATTAATGTAAGCCCAAGAAGTAGAAGAACTCTTACTTCATGAGCCGAAATCTTAAGCACAACTGCTAAGCCAATGATATACCATAAGCAGTACGCTAGTTAATAGAATCCATTAACAATAAAATGGAGCGTAACGTCCTTCTACTAGACATCAAAGACAGAAGAAGCTTACGCCCTTGTAATAAACAGATATCTGTTTATAAATACATAAACTGTACCCGGAAAGAGTAAAGGCCTATGCCCAAACGAAGACGGAAGGACCTTAAAATAATAGGTTCCGGATAATAGGAGCCTAACTCTTATGCAACAATCCAACCTAAATAGTAACGGAAGTATTGATTCCGAAACTATGAAAGTGAAAATCATCCATCGATAGTGCATGAAACTCACTGACTCTACAGTAAAAGAGAAACCAACAGAATTACTGTCTAAAAGGTCAGAATTTGAAAACTACTGTTTCCAGAGGCTCAAATGATTACTTAGCTAAATAAGAACCTGAAGTTAAAATCCGTATAGGAATTTAATCTAAAGATTCTAAGTCTATTTATCAAAAAGTTACTAACTGACTTAGATAAAGAGACAAAAGACTCAATTGTAAACTATCGTAGAGTGCATAGGTATGAGGTAACATAAACCTATAACCTAAATAACAACAGGCTGCAGTAGATCTTGTGAAACAAGTATACTAAAAAATAGCAATGAGTAGTATGGAGGGATCAACCATATGAACATAATGATCCCTACACCACGACGGAAGAGCCTCCACTTTAGTCGCATAGAATAGCGAAGAAGAGGATCTCCTATAGTAAGAAATCGCGTCCAAAGCTCGTCCAGTACAGTGCTTACAATGCAATATGGACCACACAACGGAAAACATGAAGGTTGCGACCTTGCTGGTTGTGATAAAAATGACACGATTTACCCAGTGAAAAAAGATCCTCACATAGAGGAAGATTTCACGTTAAGATCCACAGTAGACAAAAGAGTAAATTACTCATGATCTCTGTGAAGATAGAGATGCTATCAAGAGAAATATATTGTGGTTGTTTATCTTAGCAATACCTGCTAAAAACAACAGCGCCGGAGGATACGCGTATCCTATCATTCTGTCCTATAGATCAATAGAGCGTTAACAGTATTAGCTCAGAGATCTGGACAAGCCAACACATACGTCTGCAATTGATTAGCCAACTGTGTCATAAATAAAACATCATTGGGCGCTCCCATAGATAGCAAATCTGATTGAATACTTGTTTGTTGAGAGTCCATTCTGACAGCAACAAGCGACCCGTAAGAGAACGGGAGTGCGATAAAACAATCAGACGACCCAGAATATGACGGACCAAAACTGAACTTGGTGTACTATAACCAACAGACGGATTCTTTCCATTAAATTGAATAACGGAAACGAAAGAGTGCCTCCCTGGTTCCGGAGATACGCCACTACTGTCGAATTAAAGGACAGGAATTTGGGCATGCGTTTCTGAATAATGTTCATGCAATGACATAAAGCAAGCCTAAAAAACATTATTCCGCGGAAGTTAACTGATAGCTAAAAGACTGCGGAACCCAAAGACCCTGGCACTTCGAATCCGTAGGGATCAGTATATATCCCAATCTGTTTGACTGGCAACCGTCATAACAGCCACACTCGGGTCCGGCAACTGCGGCGGCACTCTCTGAGTCAACCACCGAATGTTTGCCCCAGACTGAATCTCTTGTAACACTAGATAGACAAGAGAATGTATAAATCAAGCAATTCATGGATTGCCGGAAAGTTGCCGTCGAAGAGAAGCTCCTCCGAGAACGAAGCGACTCTGAGAGAGTTCTTAACCTACTATCCACGCGTGGATGTAGCTAGGGCTGCCTCACGTCTAACCAACTCCAATCAGCCACTGAAGGGCGGAGTTATACGTGAACAAACTACTGCCCTCAAAAGAAATTACATTGAGAATAATATCCCGTAAATCTTTTCTTGAAGACGTAATGATAACGCCTCAGTAAGGCGGATTACGTATAATAAAGCGTCTAAGTTAAGTCTAATATACATAATGTCGTTCCCAACATTGAAATTGGAAAAGACATAAACGGTGAAAAAGAATATATACAGTCTTTAATCACACCGTCTAGACGCATATGAACTCTCGGTATGCCCTGCTCTGCCAAAATAAACTATATGTAAAAAAGATAAAATGGCAGAAATGAGCCACGCGGACAAGAAACTAAACTATCATGCTTAGTAGCCGTCTTATATATATATAAATATATAGCGTCGAAAAATAAAACACATGTTGTAATGACAATATTGGACTGCGTCGGTAAGTCAGGGACAAAGTCCCTGTACCGATCGAAAAATCCGAGTCCAATGACGCTATAAGTCTCTTATCCAAGATCGCAGCAATGAAGTCCGAAAAATAATCACTGGAAGAAATGCCAGAAGATATGAAAGGCATCTTCCGATACTACTAAAGGGAAAACTCGAAATCTTTCGAATCCCTTTCGCCATCCTGTCGGACCCTATAAAGCGTTCGGTCGTCCGTAGCTTGATGCAACCGCGGACCGCACCGACCCAGCGCCGTCGGATAATTCCTGATTCGACCGAGAAACCGTCAATTGCTGGGATGCTGCGAAACAACTGTGCTAACTCGGATAGCACGTCCGTCACTGAGGCCTGAGGAGCAGCGGTCTTACGATGCATTGCCACAGGAAGCTCCGAGATCGTTACCCCGTGCATACTTCCAATATGCGAGCGAACAGAGTGTATAGGCCTCGTGTCCCTTGGCTACCGGATGGCGCGACCTATTCGCTGTGGAATCACTGAATGCCGAAACTGATCGGATACTCGAGGTCACGTAGCCAATGTGCGGTCGTGTGCCCTGCTGTGAGGATGAGGAAGCATTAAAGACAGTCTCTCGGACTGTCAATATAACGGAGCGTCCCGAGCAACGGACATATGCTCCGAATGTAAAATATCTGAACCACAACATGCGGTCCCCTATGTTGTTGGCTTCCTCCGATCTGTCCTCAATCTGCCGTCACTGGGTGAGTACTAAAGTAATTAAAGTGCTCGCATCACCCAAATCTCCTTCCTAGACCGCAACGGACGAACCCGGCAGCCGAACCATTCGATGAATGTACGCTACACCGGGTGAGCTAGCGAATGTCACTCCGTAAGCGATAGACATATTCCATGAGCACTTATTGCCGCTAACTCTTCATTAACTATGACGACAGAGGCACACTTTTGAAAGACATCTCCATAACTCTTCGAACAAGAAACCAGAAATGCTTGGATAGCAAGCATAAAATAATAATATATATAGCGTCGTTCAATAATTCGAAAGTTTGTGTGACATTATTGGACTATGTCGGAACTGAGGGACGATGTCCCTGAACCGAACCAAAAATTTCTAAGTCCACCGACGCTATCCGTTTCTTATCCGGCATCGCAGCATATGTTGTTCCGAAAGGGAAAGCTTGAAATCCACCGAATCCCTTTCGGTATCCCGTCGGACCGGATGAAACTTTCGGACGTCCGTACCCGCTTCCGCGGAGCGTCCCGACCCAGCATCGTCGGATAAAATATATGCGACAGATTCAGTTGATGCTGGGATGCTGCGATAAACTGTGCTATTAAGGAAAGCACGTTCGTTCCCGAGGCCTGTGCAGTAGCGGACTTACGATGCATTGCCGCTGGAAGCTCCGTGTACGTTGACTCCCGCATACT
This sequence comes from Pictodentalium vernedei, assembly GCA_031216915.1. NCBI lineage: Eukaryota > Metazoa > Mollusca > Scaphopoda > Dentaliida > Dentaliidae > Pictodentalium > Pictodentalium vernedei. The sequence continues at coordinate 797,282,531 of CM062297.1, forward strand.
TCCTATGCGAACGTCCGGAGTCTGCAGACCTCGAGTCCCCGGCTACCGACCCAGCGCTGTCGGATAATTCTCAATCCGACACCGTTTCTGTCGGCTGCTGGGATGCTGCGATAAGCTGTGCTATGTGCACAAGAATGTCCGGCGTCGAGACCTGCGGAGGCGCAGTCTATCGCTGCTTCGCCGAGGGCAGCTCCGCATCAGATGGCTCCCGCATACTTTTCCTATGCGAACGTCCGGAGTCCATCGGTCTCGAATCCCTGGCTGCCGGATGGTGTGACCTGGTCGCCGAAGAATCCTTGATCGGCGAAGCTGGTAATATATCGGCGGTCACGCAGCCAAGGTGCGGTCGTGTGCGCTGACGAGAAGAGGAAGCCTTAGCAGTCTCAGCGGACTGCCTATACAACGGAGCGTCCCGAGCGACGGACGTATGCTCCGCTAACGACACATTTGTACCACAACATCTGGGGCCAGATGTTGTTGAACGAGAGAGGGGCCTCTCTCGCTTGCCGTCCGGATGGACCGGAACGAGCTATGAACCGGACTAAAAGGCTTCCTCCGTTCTCCCTCCGATCCGCCGTCACTGGGTGTGCATTAAGTTAATTTTATAGTGCTCGCATCACCCCAAAATTCCTTCTAGACCGCAACGGACGAACCCGGCTGCCGAACCATTCGGTGAATGGACGCTACACCGGGCGAGCTAGCGGACGTCAAAGGCCGTCGAACCTACTAGGGTCCTCTTAGGCAATTGGCGTATTACATGAGCACTTTTCCGCTAGCCCTTCATTAATTGTGACGACGGAGGCACACTGTTGGAAGACATCACAGATACATCACCCTAATCTTGATCGTCTGAAATAGAAATTGATAAAGTAGAGTGACCCTGCGGGGAAAGGACCGGAGTGTCCAAATCCCCAACAACATACCGTGACATACGCTTCCCATATTGTCATCGAAATCATACGATACAGAACCGGAGTTAATGCGAGTACACTGACCACATATAGAATGATAATAAGGTCAGAGGAAGACTTCCTCTTAAAACAATAGATCAATATCCTTTCAATGTGAAAAGAAAACAAGTCCTGGTACTCGCACTAACCCCTGGCAATCAAAATACATAATAATAATATGATCCATTAATATAGAAAAAATAATTGAAATCAAAATATTTTGAAAAAATATTTTTTCAGAACAGCCCAAGTTTCTGAAAAGTAACGTTGAGCCCCAATGGATCCCAAGCCTAAGTGTGGACAAAAATTTTAAAAATATTTTAAACAATTTATTCAACACTTACGAACAATAATAATGTATCTAGTTATGATTGAAATAACATAAAGATATTATTATTTAGAAATCCCCCCCTCACACAGAGGGCTGTTGTAAATGTAAACAATGAGTGTAAAAACACTAAAATAAGACTCCAGGCACCCAGGCCCGAAATCAGTTACCAAAAATACACCATCTGATGCAAAACAGAGACTTCCAGGGAAGAAACTGCAGAACATCAGATGGTAGATGCAGAACACAACGCCTAACCACCCGTAGGTGAAGACGTAAACATGGGGAAAGAACAGAATTCATTCTGTTATTCAGCTAAACTCCCAAGAAATTTTAGTAATAATAATTACAGAAATTATGCCAAAAGCATGGGAGAATAGCAAGGGGGAACTTAAAGGACAGGGAGAGAGGAAAAACACTTGTAAAAACAGTGTAACTAAATAATCAGAATGACAACAAAATGGCTGCTGCCTTGAAAATAGGTAACTTAACATAATTTCATTAAAAAATTTTAAGTTACAGCCCTGATAATATTCTGTCACACATTCTTTTCCTCTCCTCCTTTTCTATCCTCCTTAGAATCACCATTTCACTAATATTTATTTGTCTGGCATCATTTAAACTGAGATTTAAAAGCACAAAGATCAGTCAGATGTTAACTGATGAAGGGCCAAACTTAGAATGATAAATGGCGCCAATTTCGGAACGTCCTTGACACTGCGCATGCGCAGTGGGGGCGAGGTGTGGAGGGCCTCTCTGGACATGTTTTCTTTAGTTTTAGATGCAAATTTTGGGGATTGGGGGGCAAAATTTGTGTTTGGCCCTATATTTTAAGAGTTAGCACCAGCTATGTCTGGGTCATTGGTACAGTATAAAAATATACTAAAAATTGAATGATATTTGTAAATTGTGCTGGCCACTTTTGGCTGTTGCATTGGGCAAAGAGTTAACTGAATATTTGTTAACAACAAAGTGGTAATTCATTTCACAGGGATCCACACTAGGTGCTTCACAAGCATTTATTCTACTATTTCTCATTTAACATGTGAAGTTACATAAGTCAGGAAAACAAATTAGATGGAAGGACAGGCATTTAATCCTGACTGCCCATGTGGGGGCATGGTGGCGCTGTGTACTAAGGTGCACTGCAAATCATTGGTGCACTTGTCTTCAACCAATTCTAACACTACTTTTGTGGAGTTAGTATGTTGGGGAGTCTGACAGACGCTCACCATTCCTTGGTGGTTCTCTCCAGGTACTCTAGCTTTCTCCACCCATAAAACTATCAGACACGAGGTGACCCTGGCTGCTGAAAGTGTAGGTTAAAACCCAATAAATAAATATAAATAGATGAAGGACGATCACTAGAGGGCTCCCAACAGTTCGTGTAGTGGCTGGAGACTTAAAGACATGATCTGAAAATTGTATTGATGATGCAAATAGTATATTATTTACTTCAGAGAATAATCTTCTGGTGGAAGGAATCCCTGTTTCTTACAAACTTCTTCCAGTACCTACAAAAAAATTTTAAAAATTATAAAGTTACAATAATGTAACATGAAAGTGATGAAAATGATAAATTTAAAGTAATTTGTATATTTTTTATACTTACCAATGACCCAGACTAAGCTGGTGCAACCTCAATATTATTGAGGGCCAAACACAAATTATGAATGTATGCACAGACGGCCTGTTGGAAACTCCATAACTGATCCAACTAGCTCCAAATTTCTTATAAGCTCTATACTAACACAGAGCCAGACTTAAGAGAATCTATTCCGTAATACATCTGCCTAATAATATATACATATTATGAATGCAATCAACAGAATCCCACCTGTACCCTCATCTGAATACTGTCTGTATCAAAGGCGTGAGCGAGCGATACAAAAACTACCCAGGAAACTGAAGGAATAAAGTGACGTTAATGCAATTAGCCTGAGGAATAGACTCATACATCGTAAGAAAAGCAGACAGCTCTGATTGCCACATTTGGAGAATGTCGCCCAGATAACCGACAATCCTGCCACACAGGAACACGAAGGCTAGCAATATCAACCAAATGTATTCATGAAAGAATATGAAATCCAAAAACAGTTACTGTTCAGGAATCATATGCTCATATATAACTTAGGAACGATCAACCACAGGAAGCGAAGCAACTAGAGTGGCTGGGCACCTGATGTCGCCATTAGACCACAACACACCCGTCAATCGAAGAGCAATGAAAGACATGCATATAAGTGAATGCATAAGTGACTTACAGGAAGAGCACTACGTCCTGCCCTGTAATCGCCTCTTAACATATTGGTGGTGGTGGGGTGGGGGGGGGGGGGGGGGGGTGGGGGAGTCAACGAAAAAGTCATATCGAACCCCCCTAACCAGCAATACTTGAATCGCTAGATACGTAAGGCCAGCATAGTAATATTAAAACTTGGAACAGTGACAAATTCCTTTTTCACTATATGAAAAAGAAACTTCATGCTACATTGCCAATCTATACTGCTGCTTCTATTCTCAATAAAGAGTAATACAGCTAAAAAGCTTAAAGTTAGTCAAAGCAAGCATAATGGCACTAACACGGTGTGACTCGTAACACTTTAGTGTTAGTTATTTAGAATAGCACAGAAACCGTTGGGCTCCCTCATGTATGACCGACTCCATAATGCCACTAAGGATGTAGGGGGACGTAATGAACATGGCTCTATTGCAAGGAATATACCTGCTGAAACATTTATAAAAATGAAGCGGGAGACAAAAACTATGTTCCGGCACCCGATCATAAGAAACCTAGATGAACTCCTTGCACCCCCTACCGATTATAGCAGGAATACAATCCTGAAAAGGAGTTAACTATAGGCATTCGAAAGAACACACATTAATCGCACTAGGTTAACATGGAGTTATCAACTGGACTGAAAGCACCAGACAACTAACACAAAAACAATACCGCTAAGGAGAGAACAAACTCTTCTCATGTAACGGTACCTTTTCCGACAGGACAGTGGTCTCAGCCTGGCTGAAGCAGCTAAAGGTCTTCCTATTTGTGAAGACAATTAAATGGCTGATAACTGCTGCCCTAGAAGCTCACTAAAGGAGACTTACATTGCTAGCCGCTAATGATAGGGATAAAAAACTGCTCATACTTCTAGTTAGGCTACTAAGGTGTCAACAATAAGACTAAAGTCTATGACACTTAAGAAAACAACACCGAGAAGGAAAAAAGCACTCTTTTCCTTTAGCGATCCTATTCCCAAAAGACAGTGATCTCAGCCTAGCTAATGAAGCTTAGAAGACTTCATCTCTGTGAAGACAGATATCTCGATGTAATTTTTGCAACTTTAGACAGCACACTAGATGGAGACTTACAACGTTAGTCACTCAAGTTAAGAGAAAAAGGGCTGCACTTGATTCTTATAAGGCATCAACAAAAGTACTAAAAGCCCCAGACACCTAAGAATACAAGACCAAGAAGGAAACAACATACTCTTTCCTTTCAACAGCCCTAATTCCAAGGAGACAGCAGTCTCCTATTTGATAGCATAGCTAATAAGTCTTCATCCGTGAAGACAGATATCTCGGTGAAACTGCAACCTTGAAAGCTCACTAAACGGAGACTTACAAAGAAACAGTAGTCTCAGCTAGCTAACGCAGTTTATTAGTCTTCATCTCAATGAAGACAAATGTCTGTTCCACTAGCGGCCTTGGAAAGCTCACTAAATGGAGACTTACAACCTTAGCCAAAATGTATAAGAAAAAGACCACTGTAAAAATATATAAGGCCACTCTGACATTTGACGCAAATGATATATAATACAGACCGCTCTTAATTCACATAAGCCAAACTAAGGCAACAACAATAGGACTAATTGCCTGTGACGCCTAGGAATATTACACAGAGAAGGAAAATGTAATCTTTCCTTCTAATGGCCTTAGTCCAAAAAGCTAGCAGTCTCAGCATAGCTAATACAGCCTAGAAGTCATATATTGGTGAAGACAGATATCTATGTGTTACCCTGCGGCCTCAGACAGCTCACTAAACAGAGACTTACGGCATTAGCTACTAATGTATAAGAAAAGACCGCTCTAACTGTACATAAGGCTACTATGGCATCCACAATAGCACTAAATGCCTCTGATGCCTAGGAATACAACACTGAGAAGGAAAAGACATACTTATTCCTTCTAATGACTCTATTCCCAACAAGACAGCTGTCTCAGCCTATCTGTGAGCTATCAATCTTCTATTTGTAAGGAATAGATCATGGCTTTTCTTATACTATTGCTAAGCCAAGGGAGGCGTTGTTAATTAGACCAAAGCCTCCAACACCTGAGCCGAAAGATCCGGGAAGGAAAGATCTTCATCTTTCCTTTGCCGGGTACCTTATCTGTTTTTTGCGTAGCAAATGCAGACTTTTGTTCAGATGAAACAAGATTTGAAGAGTTTATGAATAAAAATTCATAGCCTTAATGTGCCGTTCCATGAGGGATGGAGAATCGACCTCCGTAGCCCTCTCACCATCTGAATGTTCCATCTGAAACATGGTCAACACCATCCGAATGTACAGATGACTGGACCAACCCAGCACCATCTGACAGCTCACTACCAGAGACTGTTGATGGCAGAACCTGGGAACATCTGCGTGGAACAGCATGAACATGCAAAGTCGGATAGCTAGTCTGCGGTCGATGATGCAAAGGAAGAATCCATAGCTGCAACCGGCCCCGGCTGCAGTGTGGAAGGAGCGTCCTGAACCGAAAGCGCGAATGGGCATCCCAACTCACTAAAGTTTCTCGAAGTGAAAACAGTCGGCCCCGACTGCTGATGAAATGGAGAGGGATCTCCAGTTTGCGGTCTGGCTCCAGACCTCGCCGAGCATTCTGTTTAGAAACTTTTAGGCTTCTACTCCTTTGAGTGCTTTTCACGGAAGTAGAGGAAGCCTTAACAACAGCCGACTCTGGCTGAAGTGTGGAAGGAGCATTGCTCCGACTCATTAAAGTTTCCCACAATGGACAAACAGTCAACCCTGACTGCTAACGGGATGGAGAACACTCTCCAACTCGTGATCTGGCCATAGATCTCGCCGAGTATCCCGTTGAGAAACTTGTAGGCTAATCCCCTTTGCATGCACTTCCATGTAAGAAGAAGAAGCCAAAACCGCAACCGACGCTGGCTGCATTGTTGAAGGAACATCCCGACATGTGTTCCGACTCATTATAGTTTCTCGCAATGGACATAGTCGACCCCGACTGCTAACGGGATGGAGAGGGTTCTCCAACTCATGATCTGACACCAGATCTCGCTGAGCATCCTCCTCTTCTCCTGATTGCTATCGTCGCTGGGTGAGCTTTATATTATAAGCTGCTCGCTCTACCCACATTAATATACTTCTCGACCGCAACAGACCAACCCAGCATCTCAGCTCCCTAAAAAGGAGCCACCACTGCACAGGTCGAGCTAGCTGCATGCAGAGAATTAAGCTACTCCAGCTTTAATCCTGTGCATTAATATCATGAGCACTTTGGCAGTTAGCTCTATTTTACTCATCAGAGCGGGCTCATCAGAGTGTGACGACAGCGGCACGTAACGGACAGGTATCAAAGTACCATCACCATGTTCTTGTTCCTCTGAAAAAGAGACTGAAGACTAGTATTAGCCAGCAGTGAAGGTTCCCATCGGAACTTCACCGCCCACCACACAGGTCGACACCCATTTCCAATGTTCGCATCCCATAGTACAAGTATTGAAGGAGGGCCGCGACTATCGGCAAACAATAAGCCTTATTCCGAGGCTTCCTGGACTTACACTAAGTACCAATTATATAATGGCAACAATAATAATGAAGCCAAAAACATAAGTCCACTGCACTCCCAAAAATAAACATCACAAGGATATACATAATACATAGTGATGAGATGATTAATCGGTATACAATCGGCCATTGACCTGATATATGGCCATTGGCCATTGGTTCAGAAGGTGGAGTAAACATCGGCAAATGCCGATTGTCAAAATGAAAAAGTTTGTTAACATTTTCATACTGCTACGCCTCGATTTTTTTAGCTTACAGCCTCACGCATGCAGTTTTAGCAGGGCTGTAATCCGAATTGAGTTGCGTGGGTTTTTGAATTACAACATTTTGTTGTCTTCACAAACTTTTACCACCTGAAAACGTGTGTTTGTTTTCCATAATTGGACACAAAGTTACAAACCTTGTTTCCGGTATTCATTAAGCCAATCAACAACCTTGTAACACAAAGGCACTGCTGTTTAAGCATTTGACAGCGCTGCTGTTTAAGAATGATCAATGTCGTGATTCGTGTTTAACCAATGAGAAGGTAGAAATACCGAATCACATGACATGTGGTTCATGTTATCTTCGCCAGAGGGGTAATCCAAATGACAAAACTCTGATTTCTTCTAACAGTGAAATGTCTCATTTTAGTCAGTTATGCAGCTGCACTTAACGGAGGTCCATTTGAAATTTATATAATCAATTAAAGATGATTTTCATTAATTTTAAATACCTAATTCTAAACATCCAACAGAACTCAACAAGTTGTGAATCATTCAACGCAAACTGTGCCGAATATGAGTGACAAATACGAGTTGGACGTTCTATGCATAGGGCAGATACAATGTCTGATTGACAGCAATAGTCGGCCATTTGCGGCCGCAGTTTGCAAATCAAATCCAGCCAAACACAAAAACAATTAAGCTTGTGTGTGTGTGGAGGGGGGGGGGGGGGGGCAGATCATCGAATTGACAATGAATTATCATGTAGTTCCAATGTGCAAACACAGTAACACTTTAACAGTAAATTATTAAAATTAACACTGACAATCTGACATCGGCATCGACAGTCGAACGATTGTGTCTTCAAAACATCGGCATTTGGATGACAGGCCTTTCTTCTTATCGGCTTATCACTAATAACACAGACAATAAAAAAAATTTGAAAAATTTTGAATGAAGCCTAAGTGCCCCAAGAAAACCTCATGAGCACAAGGGCATCCCGATAGAGCCTAAGTGTAGACAACCACTAACTAATTCAAGCTAAACTACCGGAATAAGATATACTATGTATCGTAATAGAAAAACAATAATTGTTTTTAAACTAAACATTGAATTAATACGAATCCAAAACTTTATTGAACACACAACAACGTCAAGAGGAAAAAACGGAAACTAACCAACAACAGGCACAACAAAGGCCCAGAGTCAGTAATTGATCAACAACTGCCTGATGCAAAGCTAGATCTTCATATGAAGAAAAAACAATGCATCTGGTAGAAGATGCAAGAATACAAAAATGTCCTGAACAGAAAAAGACAGGACGTAAACAGGGGATAAACAGAATACCTGTTCTGTTTACAAATTAATTTTAAACTCCCAAGAATTTAATAAAAAATTCTTCAATAAAAAAGCCAAAAGAGCTTGGGAGTATAACAGGAGGGTTCAGGAGAAGGAAGGGAAGTAATACTAACAAAACAACAGTGGAGTCATATTATAATGACGAAATACAAGAATAGTATATCGCGAAATTGGGGAAGATGAATAAACCTCAAACCAATGCCCTTTGATCCTTACCCAACAAACTTGCCCAACAGACTTGAGACTTTCGTTGCAACCCTCCCCAACCCTTACTGCCTCTTGGCAATATTTAGTGTTGTTTGAACAGTATCACCAAACATGAGTTATTGTCTGGGTGGAAATTACACGGGATGGGTGTTTCCAAATGCGCCCAATATCCAGGTTCTGTTTGTGGGTTTGTGCCAGGCTTCTGAAGAAGCTCAAGAAAAATATAGATAACCCCTCAAATAAAATAATGTTTGAGTCGATTTTTTGGAATGGGCCGATCTGCATTGGAGCAAAACTTCATGGTAAATGAAAGTGTCAATGACACTTTAGCTCAACTTGTTAAGACATGTACATGTATAGTATGTGATACAGCAATGACAAACATCTAGGTAATGACCTGAAAACAAAGGTACATATAAAGTATTGTAACGGTCTGCACATAAATACTGACCGTAGCCTGTAACAAATGTATAGGTAAAGTATTGTGAAGGTGGGCGACAGTCAGATGCTAAACTAGAAAAGAAATCTTTGAGTCCCAAAGTGGGTCTGGCTGAACCCCAAAATAATTGTTCTCATAGCACAGTGATAACAAAGGCACACAAAAACACTTGTTCCTGTCCCAAGGTGATAACAAAGATACCAAAGAAGTTTCGTGAAGATCGGTTCATAGATACGACCTCTGGACTGAGCCGTATAGAAGTTGTGTACAAACAACTGATTGGACCTAATTTCAGTACAAAATGGCCACTGGCAGCCATCTTGAATTTTGGACCGCACCCAGAGACATTCGTTCTCGTCCCAAGGTGATAACAAAGGCACCCAAGAAATTTCGTGAAGATCGGTTTATAAATACAGCCTCTGCCTGAGCCGTATTGACATGTGCACTTACTGTGTATAAGTAACACTAAATAAATCAAAGTTCATCTAATTTGCATAATTTCTGCACAAGAAAAAACCTGTATTATATGTGTTGTATTCCATGTTTCTAAACATTCATTCAAAAATTTATTCAAATCAGAACCTTCATATAAAAGTTCTGTACCAAAAACTGATTGTACCTAATTTTGGTACAAAATGGCCACTGGCAGCCATCCTGAATTTTGGATTACACCCAAAAACACTCGTTCTCGTCCCAAGGTGATAACAAAGGTACCCAAGAAGTTTCATCAAGATCGTTTCATAAATACAGCCTGCAGCCCTAGCCGTATTGACATGTGCACTTACAGTGTATAAGTAGCACTGAATAAATCAAAGTTCATCTAATTTGCATAATTTCTGCACGAGAAAAAAACCTGTATTATATGTGATGTATTCCATGTTACTAAACAGTCATACAAAAATTTATTCAAATCAGAACTTTCATACAGAAGTTCTGTATAAAAAACTGATTGCACCAACTAAAGTACAAAATGGCTGCTGATGGCCATCTTGAATTTTGGACCACGCCCAAAAACACTCGTTCTCGTCCCACGGTGATAACAAAGGTACTCAAGAAGTTTTGTAAAGATCGGTTCATAAATACGGACTCTAGCCTGTATTGAATTATTGACGGACAGACGGCCAGACGGATGACTGGCCATGGCATAACCTCAAATTTGACTTATGTCAAAGTTGAGCTAAAAATGTCGGTCTCATCCATGTGCTGTTTGAAATTTGTGAAAAACGTGACCCACGCGAAAAACACACACATTTTCTGGTGTGTTCTGTCAAACTTTATTGTTGAATAAATAGTTGAAACACATTTTCATTGTTTTCTGTCATCTGAATACACTTTCCTTTATCCATTTAATGCAATAACTACATGCGATCATCAAAATGTCACCTCACCCCAAAACAACTGCCATTCTGGCGAGTGGATGTGCAAACCGTAACATTGTGCTTTGGCCGATTTCTGCATCACGGATAAACTGCCTTCAGGCTACACGATTGGTGAAAATGGCTGGTTTTATATATTCGTTTCATAATTCACGATTGATTACTTTTGATCAACACCAGCCATTTTTACTGACCACTAATGGCAGAATGGAGAGGGGCCCGCCTTATCAGATCCTATATCGTGCCTCCCCCACCTTGAATATGATGGTTTTTGGAATCGTTATTTAATTGTTATTTAATGGTTAACCCTTGCCTTACATAATAATTGGGAGATGGCACTCACCTGAAAATAAATTTAAGCAGAACTGAAAAAAACTCGATTCATTTATTTGCCACGAAAACATACATGTATCTAAAGCCTTCATTGGAATGAGCCTGCTCCGGTGAAGAGTTACTACTCATATTTTTAGGCACGAAGTAGAAAAACAACTAAATTTTATTGGTGATTCATGGAGGGTTGTATCTGTTCATTTATAGTTAATTTTGTGGCAGGTACAGTTAAAACTAGAAGTACTGTCACGAACTGTGCGCTAATCTTGGCTTAATTGCGCAGAGGAATTGTGCGCAGTTGTCATATGGAATGGCATCCAAAGCACAGAAGATTCTCCTGGTTACTCATAGCAAACACAGGCAATGTTTCAGCCAATAGACCTCCAGGTTACCCGGAGGTCCATCGGCTGAAACACTGCTTGTGCACAGGCCATATGTACAAAATTTGAAAGCCTTACTGTAGTCATAAGGCGTAGATTAACGTGCAGATCGAAGTGCTATTTGCACGCATTTCATGACAGGACTTCTAGTTTTAACTGTATAAGCTAAATACTAGTTGGATTGAATGTGAATAGGCCTGTATATGTGGGGGGTTGGGGAGGGGGGAGGTCAGGAAAAAAGGAAAAACTGTATTTTAAACTCTTTAGGTCTGACAATTTGAGACCCAATTATTGTTATTATGGGGTGGATCCGGATTCGTCCAGGAAACCCAATATAGATGGTATGTCTTGTTTTTTCCCTCTCCCTAACAGACCTTAATGTTTGGAAAGACCGGATTGTGCCAAATATTAACGAGGGTCTGAGATGCGGGTGTAGGACATTTTATGTAAAAAAATAATTAAAATTTCTATTTTTTGAACTAGGGGAAAACGTCCGCCCTTTCATTTCAAAGTAAGGGAAAATGTCCACCCTTTCATTTAAAAGTAGGGGAAAATGTCCTAGGTTACACTTTTGGTAGGAGAAAATGCCCTTGGGGAATCCCTGAGATGCAAGGCTAAAAATAGAAAACACATTTCAAAACATAAATTTATTTTATGTAATTAAAGTTGAACTGAATGGGAACTTTTTATTTAGTTATCTTTATTATGTCAGGGACGTACAGTTAAAACTAGAAGTCCTGTCACGAACTGTGCACTTATCTAGGCTTAATTGTGCGTAGGAATTGCGTGCAACTGCCATATCGAATGGCATCCAAAGCAAGGCAGGTTCTCCTGGTTACTCATAGCAAACACAGGCAATGTTTCTGCCAATGGACCTCCTGGTTATCCGGAGGTCCATTGGCTGAAACATCGCTTGTGCACAGGCCATATGTACAGAATTTACTATAATTTATAACGCGTATATTAACACGCAGATCGACGTGCTATTTGTGCGCATTTCATGACAGGACTTCTAGTTTTAACTGTACATGTGGGGACCAACTGGACATGGTGAGGGAGGGCACTGAGAGGGTGCTTGACAAACTCTATCCAAAACTAGGACCCCCCAAGAACCTGATTGGGAGCAAGAGAAGGTGTTGTCAAGCTGTAATTAACAGTAATGGGTCTCATACTCGATATTGAACCCATACCAGTTCGCTCCGTCAACTTTTTTAGCAAACTGAAAAATTTCCTCTTTTACCAATAATATCCATTTTCCATGGTTATCGTATTCGAAAGCTAAAAAATAATGTGAAACACAAATAAAATCTTAATTTCTGTACTTAAATCATTAAAGATATAATTAAATAAAAAATATATACACTTTTCTTTACAATATTTCAACTAAACGTAAAACAGGTAGTTGGATATACTTGGTGCTTAGCAAACTTTCAGTAGTATATGTCAACCAAAGTTACCAAGTTACATTAAAATCATTCCAAAGCAAGTCATCCTACCAAATTACAAATCTCTTTATAAATATAACTCCTAGACTTTGCTAAAGGAATCTAGGTCGGTTACGTGAAGGTTAGGCAGTCACAGTTGACCGATCATGATCAAAATATGAGAGTCTCATTTAGACATCACACAGAGTTATCCTTCCAAGTTACAATGAAATCGCTTCATAAAAACAACCTGAAGACAGTGCTAAAGGAATCTAGGTCACATGATCAGGCGGTGGCAACAGCTGATCGATCATGACCAAAATAAGGAAGTCTCAGCTAGACATCATCCCTAGTTATACTTCCAAGTTACAACGATAACCCTTCACAAATATGAACTGTAGACTGTGCTAAACAAATCTAGTTCATGTTCCTGTGCGGCCATCGCGGTTGACCGAGCACGGCCAAAATATGACGTTCTCATCTAGACATTATACTGAGTCATCCTACAAATTTGCAATGAAATCCCTTCATAAATGCAAGTAGTAGACTGTGCTAAAGGAATCTAGGTGACATGCCCCTGCGGCTGTCACATTGACAGAACCCGGCCAAAATAGGATGTTCTCATCTAGATATCATACAGAGTCATCCTACAAAGTTACAATAAAAATCCCTTTATAAATATGACCTGTAGACAGAGCTAAAGGTTTCGGGCCTTGGCAGTGTCATGGCTGACCAATCACAACCAAATTGGGACATTCTCATCTTGACCTAAATGGACTCATCCTAACAAGCTACAATGAAATCCCTTCATACATATGACCTGTAGACTGTGCTAAATGTTTTTTTGTTTCGGGCTCGCATACCTGTCATGGTTGACCAATCACAACCATAAGAGGATGTTCTCATCCAGACATGATACAGAGCCCATTCTACCAAGTTACAATGAAATCCCTTCATAAATACGACCTGTAGACTGTGCTAAAAGTTTCTGTATTTTAGGTTCGCACAGCCGTCACGGTTAACCGATTGCAACCAAAAGGGGATGTTCTCATCAAGACCTTATAGGGAGTCATCCTACCAAGTTACAATGAAATCCCTTCATAAATAAAACCTGTAGACGGTGCTAATGATTTTCAGGTTTCAGGCCTGCACAGCCGTCATGGTTGACCGATCCTGACCAAAAGGGGATGTTCTCATCTAGACCTTATACAGAGTCATCCTACCAAGTTACAATAAAATCCCTTCCTAAATGCAACCTGTAGAATGTGCTAAAGGTGTTTGAGTTTTGGGTTCGTGAACCTGTCATGGTTGACCGATTGTGATCAAAAGGGGACGTTCTCATCTAGACATTATACGGAGTCATTCTACCAAGCTACAATTAAATCCCTTCATAAATACGACCTGTAGACTGTGCTAATGGTTTTTGCATTTCAGGCTCATGTAGCCATCACGGTTGACCAATCATGACCAAAAGGACACGTTCTCATCTAGACATGACCTCAAACCAGCATATGAAATTCCGTTATCATCAGACAGGAACTATGGAGTGTAGCCTGAGCTAAAGAATATGTGAACAGACTCACAGATTTCTGCATGCGTGATAGCAATAGCTATTTTGACTTTGTCAAGTTAAGCTAAAAATTTGGGATTTTCAAACACAGAGAGTGATTAGAGTTTTAAAGAAATTAGAGTAAAATAATAATTCAGAGTCAGCCAACACAGTGATGCATGAAAGCACAATTGCACAACTCTTGCATGGCATGTTTATAATTGCTTCCATGGCTGTACTGTAGTAGAGCCTGTTTATCCACCCTACCCTTTTATTTTCTCACTGGCACATTTACGTTTTCTACGATCGTATTTTAATATGACAGAGTTCCAATAGTCTGACTCGTTTCGGTTATTCGACATATTCTCAAATATGCCAGTCATGCCTCTTCAAGATTGAAGTTTTGATGAACAGCAAAAAAGTAATAGCTCAAATTCAGGTAGATGTGCATGGGAAAAAGTAATCCTAATCTGGCATGACGCGTTCAAAAAATCATAAACGGAACAGGGCAAATTCAACTGGTGTTCGTGTCTTGAACTACAGAATTGGCAAAAAATAATAACACGGACATAGGCAACGTGACAAAATTGTCGACAAGATTACAAGCTTTTAGTTTGTATACGATATTGTGGTACAACTGGGAAAAATAACCTGTAAAAGTTTTGTGTTTGGTGTCACTTTAACGTTTTGTCTGCGTCCATTTGGACAGAGAACTTGCACTGTTGTTGCCATTTGTTTATACCGGAAACTGCCAATATGGGGTATTGGAAAATGTGAATTCAGAGATGGAGTTTAGTTAGGTACCTGTTAGCATCTGATTGGATTCAACTCGCATCCTAAATACCAAAATACACTGAATTAATACGAAATAACACATTAAAAACAGTTACAAGAGAACGTTTGTGCAAGCACAAACACGTTTGAAAATACCAATAAAACACGTTTATTTTGTGCATATATCATGCAACTGCAACCAGCCAGCCATCCATCAAACTACCGACCTATCTTATTGACCTCCATCTGTTGCAAACTCATAGAACATATCCTTCATAGTGCCATCATAAACCACCTCGAAAACTACAACATCCTGATCGATTCCGAACATGGTCTCCGAAAAAGACAATCCACTGAAACTCAGCTGATCCCGACAGTCCATAACCTCGCTTCCAACCTTAATACCGGAGAACAAACGGACGCGATATTACTAGATTTTTCCAAGGCCTTTGATAAAGTTCCCCACAAGCATCTCCTCCTGAAGCTACATCACTGCGGAGTTAGAGGAAACATCAGTGACTGGATAAGAGACTTCCTGGCAGACCGACACAGGAAGTAGTCATAGACGAAGCAACATCACCGAGATGCAACGTGACGTCAGGAGTGCCCCAAGGAACAGTCCTAGGCCCCCTACTATTCCTCGTTTACATCAACGACATGCCAGCCTGTGTTCAGTCCCGTGCTCGCTTGTTTGCGGACGACTGTCTCTTATACAGGAAAGTCAGATACACCCAGACTGCACTGACCTACAAGAGGACCTGAGGAAACTCCAGGAATGGGAGGTAAATGGCTAATGCAGTTCCACCCTGAAAAATGCGAAGTAATCACCATCTCTAACCGCAGAAGCCCACTGCACTTCGAATACACGATCCACGGCCATACCCTCCATCACGTGAATAATGCAAAATATCTCGGCGTCACCATAAATAAATCATTATCCTGGAACACCCACGTCGACAACATCACAAAAAAGGCAAACCAGACACTCGCCTTCCTTCGCCGCAGCATCAGCATGTGTGACCAGCAGGCAAAGGGGCAGGCCTATAAGACCTTCGTTAGGCCAACCCTAGAGTGTGCCCCTTCGGTCTGGGACCCCCACACTGCTCGTAACATCAACGCAGTCGAGACGGTCCAACGACGTGCGGCGAGATTTGTGACTGGAATTTACCATCAGACCAGCAGTGTCACAGCAATGATGAAAGATCTCACATGGGACGAACTCCGCTTCAAAAGAGCTTAAGCAAAAACTATCGTGCTTTATAGGATCCACAACAAGCTGGTTGACATTCCACCAGAATAGTACTTGGTAGCCACCGACAGTCACACCAGAGGCCACAACATCAAATTTCTACAGCCACAGGCCAGAATCAACCATATCAGCACTCGTTCTTTCCCAGCGTCATCGGATACTGGAATTCTCTCCCCATGTCAGTTGTGGAGACTAGCTCTCTTGAAGCCTTCAAGC
This sequence comes from Pictodentalium vernedei, assembly GCA_031216915.1. Taxonomy (NCBI): domain Eukaryota; kingdom Metazoa; phylum Mollusca; class Scaphopoda; order Dentaliida; family Dentaliidae; genus Pictodentalium; species Pictodentalium vernedei. Next base: position 797,299,128 of record CM062297.1, read on the forward strand.
AGAGACTAGTTGACGTCCAAGTCCTATAAACATCAGCCTGCTTTTAATTTTTAAATGCAAATAGAAACGTCCTGTGTGTCACGGACGCACCCTAGTGCGAATATACTCGGAAGACGAGGGATGCACTTAATGAAGAAGAAGAAGAAGAAGAAGCAAACTATTTGTATTAGAACATAAACAAGAAACTTTCTGTGAACAAACTTGAATCTCTCTTGCTAAAAGGTGAATACCACATCCCAAAGCATTGTAACAGGTGGTCAACAAGAAATTTTATCTAAATAATTTCAAGTTTATTGGAAAGGGATCCAAACTATGAGGGTTAATATCAGCATTCGAAAACACTTGAAATGGTAGGCCAATCCTCTCCCCACCAAAAAAAGAAAAAAAGAAGATAAAATGAGGGGTAGTACTAAAATGAGTCCGCAGGTAGAAAAAGAGACCGTAAGAGTCCGTAAGAGACCGCAAGTAAACTATGGGGGTTAATGTTCTGAAATGAATGGTTTCTGGTTCTTTGGGTTATAAATAATACACATCCGAAGTTTGGTATCGATATTTCAACTTTAACCCCTAAAATTTCCCTATTAATGTATAGCGCGTTTTCAAACTTTCGGACTCATTTTTGAACTACCGAAAATGAGATGTGGCCTGTGGAGTGTTGGTGCGTCTTCAATGAGAGTACGAGGACAAATAATGATTGCGAGGGCTGTCATCGTCGTCTCAACGACAAAGTAGGCAAAGACAATATACTATTTTACTTGTTGATCCCACTCCTTTTTGATGAAAGCATCGCCACAGACATCAACATAAATTGGTGTCAGAAAAAAATGAAAAAGTACCAAGGAAAAAGTACACTGCGTTACAAAATGAGCTGCTTGAATTGTGGGATACAGGGACAATTACCAACAAACTCTTTGTTAAAAATGTGGTAAACTTGACTCTCCGAATGTTTAATTTTATTGCACAAAATGTCGTATTTTATATAAATATTTGTGCTAGACGGACCCTAACATCAGGATTTGTGCTTTAAAATAGATAACTTAACTAGGTTAGTTTTCGATAAAAAAAACATTTCTATAGCGCATTCACCGTTAGATAGATTGGCGAATAAATTCTATCAAAACGATCAACGGGTTATACAAAAATCTTTTATCGAAAATCAGCCCAATTTCTTTATCTATGTTAATGGTTTCTAGACATTTTATACCCAGGATGTTATCATATTTATACACCAATCCTCTGCAATCCTCGTGTTTATTTCTCCCAAATCAGTATTAGTGACGTTTCGCACACAGGCGTTTCGTACACAGTATGTCTCGTACACAAATGGGACGTTTCGTACACAAATCAAAGTACGTTTCGTACACGGACAATATTTATATATATTTTATTGATTTATTATATTTTTTATTTAATTTGTTAGTCTGTTTAGTTATATTTACATTTTTTATTTAAAAGCAAATTATCTTTCATAATAAATACAATGTTAAAAATGTTTACTCTGTAAAAGTGGCTGATTCATTCCTGAAGATACATCCAATCCAAAAATGTTTTAAAAGCGTTTAATCAAAGGCAGTTGGTGCGTTTTGATCAATCCAATCAATGATAATTTATAGTAAACAGAGTTATTTTGACGAGATGTTTAACGCTTTTGACGTCAGTAGTACAATGAGGACCAATCACTTTTGATCACCACCGGAACCATCATCACTGGACTTTGAATTAGCAGACCACATTCCGGCGGATTTTTTTTAAAACTAGGTGAACTTTTTCAGTATGTTCGGCACACATGGCTATAGTCATCCATTTGGGGTGTTGGAAGCTGGTGTAGTTTCAGGCGTCTTGTACGCACAAATAATGACTGTGAAGGGTGGCATAGGCGTTTGAACACTAGAGCGGGTCGTGAAAATATGCCATTTTTCTCACTGGTTCCATTGTTATACAAAGAGGCTCGTCTTGTCAATCTTCATTTTCAGCTGGTTGCAGAGAATTGGTTAACATCAACAAAGTCAAAGTCAAAGTCATCCAAAGACCAACAGGTGAAATTGTACAAACTTTGGAATATGTATGAGGAAAGCAAATCCCAACTAATCAGTTTCTAGCAGTTTGTACGTCACTTGTTCCATTTTAAATATTCACCTAAGGAGACGACTCGCATAAGCCCAAGGCTTTCTGTCGAATCCTTGACTTTATTTATTTATTAGTAGCATTATTGTTATATTGTATACAGCTATATTAACTGTTACAATCCTGTTATGCTATTCTGTACTGTATGGATATAACGAATCTTCCTGAATAAATATTGTTTAAACAAAATATTCACCATGTATTTCCCTTATTACTTGTACAATTATTTTTATGAACAATTTAGCATGTATTCCCCTTGTCAATACTGATAGGATATTGGTAGGATTTTGTGCTTAAAATTCTGATTTTTCCCCGAAATGCAATCAAGAATTTACCAACTTTTTTGACAGAGCGTATAGAGCTGTGTCAAATATGCCTGAATTGGTTAAATTCTTCATTGCATTACGGGAAAAATCATAATTTGAAGTATTTTAGCGTAATTTAAATATTCTTCCAATTTAATGAAAGATTCACCATGTATTGTAACGCATAAGTTCCTCAGCTTCAAATGTCAATTTGAATGCAAGAACAAATGACTGCAGTGTGTGTGTGTGTGTGTGGGGGGGGGGGGGGGGGGGGGGGGGGGGGGGGGGGGTTGCAGTAACAAACCATTATTTCCCTTCAAAATGACCCGCCCTGTCTGATTAAAACTGTTCCCCACTTACAGTGTATTTTTTTGTCCTTTAGTATATATATGTCCTAAAACGTGTCGTTTTTATAAAGCTTTGACAATTACTGTTGAATAAAATATATTATTTTAATAAGGGTGTTGTTGTCTTTCACCCACACCAACATACTCGGTTGGGTACAAAACGTCCAACAGTTTGGATACAAAACGTCCAACAGTTTGGATACAATACATAACTGGTTGGGTACAAAACGTCCAACGATGGGTACAAAACAACCATCAGTTTGGGTACAAAACGTCCAGTGATTTGAGTACAAAACAAACATCCAACTGGGTACAAAATGTCCTGGTACAAAACGTCCTGGGTACAAAACGACCAGTTACCTTATTGGACCGGAGGATGGGGGGGGGGGGGGGGGGGGGGGGGTGGGGGGGGGGGGGGGGGGTAAAGTCTTCATTCGAAAAAAAACTTTGAAAAGTACCTCCAACCCTTCACAAGGACACAAAGTACAGTGCTTAAATGTAGGCTGCTGACAAAGTCTGGAACAGTTCACATGATCACAGATAATTTCGATAGCTGGAATTCTGCAAACGAAAAACAGCGAGATAATCAGAAAAGTGTCACAATTCCGGTTCCACGCAGGCAAGTAGAAAAATCAGATTTAAATACAGAGAAAGAAATGGAAATAATTGAACGATAATTAACGAAGAATGCGTGGATGGAATGGTTTCACGCTCCGAAGGCGCGCAGGGACTCTGTGGGGCAAGCCCATTTCGACCCTCTTTAACTGTGTAAGATCTTGAAGCTACATGTCTAGGCGTTGTAAAGGAGGAAAATGGTCGGGTACTCGGCAGATGTCCAGGATTCGATGATTTAAGAGGTGACGGTTTGTCTTTATGATGGTCGTTGTCTGACCCCTCGGGTAAGGACTAGAGCGAGAGGGGGTCCTCTCGCAAAGGTGCTACCCCTCCCCGACAGGGCTGTGGCGGTTTTTTCGGGCAAGTAAAGTCTGCAGCTCAGAAGGTTAGTCATGGTGTGGTGGAGGACCGTCATTGGCAAGTATAGTCTGCCAAAAGCGGTTGAAGAATACTGGGGCTGGTTCATTTTTCTGGATTTCAGTTGGATGTATCTTTGGATCGCGAAGAAAAAACAACAACGGCCCCTTTCGGGGACCACCCATAGAAAGACCCGCACTTCTCTGGTTCGGGGGCAGGCCTGCATTAGAACCTATTTAGCTGGGTCGAAAATGCGCTACAGACGCTTACAAAAATGGGTAAAGGCGGAGCGCAGGATCAACGCTCGCCTCCCTGGAGGTGGGTGACCACTTCTAGGGATGGAGAGGAGGATGTTTAGAATCCATAGCGGTTACTGTGTTCCATATCAGATAGACTTTCCCATAACGGTTTTGGGGAGCTGCAGATCGAAAAAGAAAACATTTCTGTTGTATCTGCAAAAAGAGAAAAGGTAGAATTAGTCGATTTTAAGATAGACAAAAATATGTGATTATATTGTGGATGGTTGTCGATCCTTGGTCGCAGCTCGTACAATTCCTATGTCCTGCTTTTATCTTCCCTTCCCTTCTTGTTTTTCAGGTTAAAATTAGAGGGGGGTGGGGGGGGGGGGTGGGGGCAGGCCTTTACAAAAGTGCCACACCGGAGGGTGTTTCCTGCCCTTATCTCCGCAGTTTGGTTCCTAGTTACAAGTACTCTTAGTTAGGTATGTTGTGGTTGGAATTAGAGGCAGGGGAGCAGGCCTTTACAAAGTGCCACACCCGAGGGTGTTATTTCCCATTCTTACATCCGCGGTTTGATTCCTACTTAAGGTACTCTTAGTTAGGTATCTTGCGGTAAAAATTAGAGGGAGGGGGCAGGCCTTTGCAAAGAGCCACACCCGATGGTGTTTCTTACCCTTACCTCCGCGGTTTGATTCCTACTTACAGGGTGGTTAGATTAGGTTGTGGCGTTTTTGTCGGCTTTCGCAAATGTCCTGGAGTTCGGATAGTAGTTGGCTGTCGGCGAACCGGTCGCGATTTTTCGCGGCTAGGGAGGCGTGGCGGTCCTTTATGGTTGAGATTTCGGCTCTGTCGTGGAGTATTTTGATAGGTGTATCCCAGGAAGTACGGAGGGCGATCCTGAGCGCGTGATTTTGAAGCTTTTGGAGTTTCCCCATATTTGTTTGGTTTAGGTCGGTTAGGATTATTGCCCCGTACTTGAGTACTGGGCGCACGAAGGTTTTGTATAGTTTAAGTAGAATAGTCTGGTTGGCTCCCCATTATGTACCTCGTAGCATTTTTAGCAAATTGATACGTTTTGTCGCTTTTCTGGCAATGTCGTTGGTGTGTTTGTTGAAAGATAGGTTTTGGTCAATGGTAATGCCAAGGAATTTCGCTTCTGTGCATTCAGCGAGGACTCTGTCCAGTAGTTTTAGGTGAAAGTCGCGCTTGTTTTTCTTACGGGTGAACGAACGTGATTCTTTGGATTTTATTGGCGTCCAGCTTGATTCTCCATTTGGCACCCCATTGCTTAGGGCATCGAAAGTACGTTGAAGGGGTTTTGGACTAGACTGGCGGTGTTATTAGAATCCGAAAGGCCCTTATCATCCGTGAATTGTGAGATTTGAACGCGATTGTTGGAGCTTTTGAGATCATTGACGTAGATCATGTATAGAAGGGGCTGAGGACGGATCCTTGGGGGGAGGGGGACCCTTCTTCTAGGGGAATGCTGTCGGACATTTCGTTGTTGACTCTGATTTTTATTTCTCGATCGTTCAGGAAAGAGGACAGTAATCTAAGCAATTTCTTCATGGGGAGATTCATTCTAGACAGTTTGAGGCGCATTCCGTTGTGCCAAACGGAGTCGAACGGTCTTTCTACGTCTAGTTGTATTGTCGTGCCTATTTGCTGGTGTTTGATCGCGCTTTTCATTTGATTAACAAGGCGGTAGACATGCTCAATGCCTCCTTTACGGTTCCTATAGGCTCTTTGCCATCTATCGAAGAAGTCGGTTGCTTCAAGGAGCCCCCCCCCCCCCCCCCTCAGTCGACGAAGAATGCGTGGTATCATCGGCTCCATTTAAAACCCGCCTTCGTCACACCCGGTGATCACTCTATAATGTATGGGTCCACCACCCGCCTTTCGAGGCTAATTATAGATGGGAGGGGAAACCAGACTTCAAACAGAACGCCGATGACATGCATCAAAAGATAGCAGCGAGTGATGCAGCGACATAATATAGTTACACAAATAAACTCCTGATCGCAAACTCGACCAATAAACAAAAAAAATATGTTTGAAAACAAAACATTATACTATTATGATGACGATACTACATTCATTTGTATTTTTCTTTCAAGAAATGGCCCATAAAACTAGCATTTAAGAGAGCGGATAAATATACTCTTAAAAAAGTAGGGGATATTTGATAAAAGTGAGATATACGAAGAAATATATTTATATGTTCATCAAAAAGACAGTTGAGGCATTGCACTGTGACATCTGGTGAATGATTTCAGCTCATCGATAGTTTGGTGTCTGACAAGCACACATTCCACGCACTGAGCTGTAGAAGACATGGGCGGTCAGTCGTATGAGGGGATGCGTAATAGCAAATTTACATGTGAAATATTTCATAATTTATTTGGATTCAATTTGGTGGTGATGTGGCATAATTATTGATGCCTTTCGCAACTTATATATTATGGGCACAAACGGACAGAGTCAAGGAAATTGTGTTCTTTTTTCTTCTTGAATTTCAAACTCCCCCGGGAAAGCCCACGTGCCCCACCCAACGAGAGGGAGTACGCGACACGGACGATGCTGCGCATCATATTCTGCACGCCCCTCCCTAGATTTTACTCTTGGCTCCCATTAACTTTGATATCCAGGCTACGCGCCCGGTATAAATTAGGACAGGTGTCACCATTAAATGCACAATAGAAACTTGCGATCTGCATGTAATTATGTTGAGCGTCGGTATTCATTAAACGCAGGGACGGGAGAGAAAATTTGGAACCCTGCCTCCTGAGTGATTCTGTTGTAGGTCCCCTTTCGAAAGTGTCGGGATACTGATGCAGATGACAAAGACATGAGCGATGATACGTGGTTTGGGGGTGGGGAAGCCCCCCCCCCCCCCCCACACTCCACACCAAGAAAATTTGGAAATCAGTTATTAAATGGAGACTTCTGACGACTTTTGGGATGAAAAATCACGTTATTTTCTGGATGTCAGAATGACGTTTTTTGCCGGGAGAGGTGTATCAATCGCCCAATTTATCCAAAGTTGGTCATTATTGAATAAGAAGAACACAGTTGTTTTCTGTTGAATTGTGATCAACACTGGTTATAATTATGATTAGAATAATATTAAAAATAATTGAAAATGTTGATTTTGATTCCAGTCTCATGTTTTTCCTCAACCATGTCATGTGCAGAGGTGTTAAAACAGCTGTTTGTTTGGGGCAGGAGCTATTTGTCACCCGGGGTGTAAATAGTTATTTCTCATCATCTAAGCTATTTACCATCCGTGTGGCAAATAGTTATCTCTCATTATTTAAGCTATTTACCACCCGGGTGCCAAATAGTTATTTCTCATCATCTAAGCTATAATTTACCACCCGGGTGGCAAATAGTTATTTCTCACTATTTAAGCTATTTACCACCCGGGTGCCAAATAGCTATTTCTCATAATCTAAGCTATTTACCACCCGGGTGGCAAATAGTTATTTCTCATTATTTAAGCTATTTACTACCCGGGTGCCAAATAGTTATTTCTCATCATCTAAGCTATTTACCACCCGGGTGGCAAATAGTTATTTCTCATTATTTAAGCTATTTACCACCCGGGTGCCAAATAGTTATTTCTCATCATCTAAGCTATTTACCACCCGGGATCAAAAGGGTGACAAATAAAGATTATAGTCAAAAGGGAATGACAAAGAAAGATAAGAAAAGGGTGGCAAAAACCGTTAGTAATAAGAGGGTGTGTGAAATAATAATAATCAATAGTGGGTGGGAGTAATGATAATAATGAAAGGGGGTGGCAAATAATGATAACAATCAAAAATGAGTGGCAGGTAAAGACAACACTGAAAGGGGTGGCAAATAGTTATAATAATCAAAAGGGGTGGCAATAATGATTACAAAAAGGGGTGGCAAATAAAGATAATACTGAAAAGGGGATGGCAAATAACTATAATAATCAAAAGGGTGGCAAAGAATGATCAACATCAAAAGGGTTAGCAAATAAGGCTAATGATCAAAAGGTGATGGCAAAAAGGATAATAATAAATGGGGTGGAAACTACTGTTAATAATCAAAGGGGCGACAATAATGATAATAAACAAAAAAGGGTGGGTAATAATGATAATCAAAGGGGTGGCAAATAATGATCAAAGTCAAAGGGGTGGCAATTAAAGAAAGTTTCTGACTACAGGATGATGAAAAGGGGAGGGAACTACTGTTAATAATCAAAAGAGGGTGGCAAATAATGATAATAATCAAAAATGGGTGGAAAATAATGATAATAATCAAAGGGGGTGGCAAATAATGATCAAAATCAAAAGAGGGTGGTGGCAAATAAGCATAGTTGTCAAAAGGGGATGGCAAAGAAAGATAACATTTAAAGGGCTGGAAACTACTGTTAACAATCAAAGGGGTGTGGCATATAATAATAATCAAAAGTGGTTGAGGAATGACAATAATCAAAGGTGGTGGCAAATAAGGATAACAATGAAAATGGTGGCAAATAAAGATAATACTAAAAGGTGTGAACACTGTTAAACTACTGTTAATAATCAAAAGGGGTGGCAAATAATGATAATAATCAAAGTGGGTGGGAATAATAATAAAAATCAAATGGGAGGCAAAAATGATAACAATCAAAAGGGAGTGGCAAATAAAGATAATACTGAAAAGTGAGGGAAAATAACTATAATAATCAAAAGGAGTGGCAAATAATGATCAACATCATAAGAGTATGGCAAATAAGGATAATAATAAAAAATGGTTGGCAGATAAAGATAATATTGAAAATGGAAGGCAAATAACTAATACTCAAAAGGAGTGGCAAATAATGATCAAAAGCAAAAGGGGTGGTAAATAAAAATTAAGGCACTACATGTATGCTGCTTGTGATTAGAAGATTATCGACACTAATAACCATAATCAGATGACTGATTACCTTGGATGGATAAACGAGTGTCTTTTGTTTGAGGCTTATCAGGCAAGATCGTTGTTAAGCGCTAATCAGCGCTGGAGACCCCTATTGAGATTCTGCTCCATCAAAGTGATCACTTTTATTGCACGTTCAATAATTTATTTCTAATTAAATACACAGATGACTCACTTGACAAGTCAGCTTTCGGGGTCTGCCACACACCTGTTTTTGGCCTTTAGCAAACATGAATGAAGCTGTAATAATGCGACCTCAACCTTTATTTCGCCAGTGCCTGAAATAAGTATTTTTCCCCCGGGTGGCAATTTGCTAAAATTATGAGAAATGATTATTTCTCAGTCTCTTTCAGGGGTTATCATTATTTGCCATCCGTTTGATTATTATCATTATTCCCACCCATTTTTGATTATTATTGTTCCTTGCCACCCCTTTTTGATTTTTAATGGTATTTGCCCCCTTTTCACTGTTATCTTTATTTGCCACTCCTTTGATTATTAACATTATTCCCCACCCATTTATGATTATTATTGTTACTTGTCACTCCTTTTCATTAATGGTATTTGCCACCCCTTTTCATTGTTATCAATATTTGCCACCTTTCTTGACTATAATCTTTATTTGTCATCTCCTTTTGATTATTACCATTATTTGGCACCCCTTTGATTATTATAGTTATTTTCCACAACCTTTTCAGTATTATCTTTATTTGCCAACCCCATTTCCATTGTTATCACCATTTGCCACACCCTTTGACTATAATCTTTATTTGTTACTTCCTTTTTGTTATTACCATTATTTGTCACCCATTTTGATCAATATAGTTATTTGCAACCCCTTTCAGATTTATCTGTATTTGCCACCCCCATTTTCATTGTTATCTCTATTTGCCAAAAACCACCCCCCACCCCCATTGACTATAATCTTTATTTGTCATCTCCTTTTGATTAACACCATTAACTACAATTTATGTAGTTAATTCAATCTACATGTACTTTATTTGGCACACCTTTTGATTATTATAGTTATTTTCCACCGCTTTTCAGTATTATCTTTATTTGCCACACCCATTTTCATTGTTATCACTATTTGCCACCCCCTTTGGCTATAATCTTTATTTGCCACTGCCTTTTGATTAACACCATTATTTGGCACACCTTTCGATTATTATAGTTATTTTCCACCCCTTTTCAGTATTATCTTTATTTGCCACCCCCATTTTCATTGTTATCACTATTCCCCCCCCCCCCCCCCCCCCCCCTTGGCTATAATCCTTATTTGTCACATTCCTTTGGTTATTACAATTATTTGGCACCCATTTTGATTATTGGTTATTTGCCATCCCCTTTTCAGTATTATCTTCATTTGTCACCCCCTTTTCATTGTTACCATTATTTGCCACCCCTTTGATTATTATCATTATTACCCACATATTTCTGATTATTACAGTTACTTGCCACCCCTTTTGATTATTAATGGCATTTGTCACCCCTTTTCATTATTATCTTTATTTGTCACCCCTTTTGACTATAATCTTTATTTGCCACCTCCTTTTGATTGTTACCATTATTTGGCACCCCTTTTTATTATTATAGTTGTTTGCCACTCCCTTTTCAGTATTATCTTTATTTATCACCCCAATTTTCATTGTTATCATTATTTGTCATCCCCTTTTGACTATAATCTTTATTTGCCACTTCCTTTTTGTTGTTATCATTATTGGCTACCCCTTTTTTATTATTAATTTGTATAGTTATTTCCCACCCACTTTCAGTATTACTTTTATTTCCCATCCCCTTTCGATTTTTATCATTATTTCCCATCCCCTTTTGACATTCGTGGTAACCCAAACACATACCTTCAGCGCTCCGTACTAGGACGAAATCTACAATAGTCCTTAAAATCGCTATTTACCACCCTATCGTCCCACCCCCACTCCACCCATTTTGTTAAAGACCAAACTAGATGAATGTGCCCCGTAATGTTGTGTTAACGCAACCCGAAACTAAATCTCGCCTGTTACTGAAATCGCCATTTGCCACCCTTTACTGTACATAATTTATGCCGTTACCCTTACATATATTTGCTAGTCTTGTTGGAACTAGAGCCAACAATCAAATCAGCCACGAACTTCACATTTGCCGGAGAGTTATATTATATAGTTTCTAAAGTGTCTAATAAACTAAAAAATTATTGGTAGATGTCAACCCACAAGTAGGTGTGCTCCATGCTATTCTGTGTGTAGGTTAAACCCTGGGCCAACCGTTTACGCAACCCGATTAGAAGGCGACAAGTGCAAACACATTCATGAAGTACTGAAGGAAATTTCCTCTTTGCCTCAGAAATATTGCATCTGCCCCCTAATAAGAAGGAGCTCGACGAATTCGTTCCAATAAAGGGACATAAGCTCTATTTTTGAGGAAAAAAATGAAAAAGTAATCAAATATGAATGACGGTTTTTGTGAATAACGCTGTGGTTTGGGAAATAGCGCTGGCCGTTACGTTAAGCGAAGGGTTAAGTGAATAGGCTCATAACTATGGCATATGCCATTTCCTGGATATTGGCATCCCTGTATTCATTCACAAGCTTTGGTTTCAATTTGTTCAAACTTCGCCAAATCAGCATCCTTTCTGATTCCCCAAATCTCCTTGTTTCGTACTGTTTTTGTTTTGCTCCTGATCGTAAGTGTAATCAAATTGTGGTCACTATCCAGCTCCCTTTTACCCTCATCGTCCATTTCTATCTCTATCACTTCCTCCATAAATCGATATCTATGAGAATATAGTCCATTATTGTTCTGTCGTTTCTCTCACAGGTCCATTTCCCATCCCTGTCCAAACAGCTTCATTCCGGTTTATTTTCATATCCCCGCCCTGGATGACTTCTTCCCTATCACCTGTGTGTCCATTAAAGTCTCCCATCATAAGACTCAATTGGGTTCATATTAACTCTACCCAGTTGATTTGGGTTAATGTTTAACGCGACTGGGTTCAGGGTGTACTAAACAATCTTTGGGGAAACTGTGTCCAGTGACTTTATAATCGAAACAGTACAAAAAAGCAAAAAGAGCGTTATCAGAGGTACAGAAAGCATTTCGTTGGGGGTGGGGGGGGGGGGGGGGATTGATGAGTACCTACACATTGATGTCGCTCATTGATGAGTACCTACACATTGATGTCGCTCATGCGCATCAGTGGAATGTAGGAATACAATATACAAAGCTATTGGGACTAACGGACCTCTGCATCAACTGTCTACATTGAGAAAAATGCACCCTTTTGGCTCAGTATTTAACACGAGTTTCACATCGGTTAATTATACAGGTAAAAATGTCAACTTATTACCGACTTTAAAGGACATAAAGGATAAGTCATACGAGTGAATCTGGGTCACATCTCTGCAAAACGGGGAGGGGGATGTGTACCTCTGATCCACTCTGTTCCGACGCCCCTGAAAGTTGTAGGATATTCTGCTAAGATGAACTTTGAAGTAGACTGTCATAAGGACATTCTATTCGGGATGATCTAGAAAAAGAGACTAGCCATATTTTGCAACATACCTGGACAAAGGAAGATTTTAAAGAACGGCTCCCTGACCGCCCTTTTCGGGGCTAAGAAGATGGAAACCAGTTGATTACAATATATTCTTGACAGTTCTGAAAGGCTATCATCATTAATTTGTAGAGTGCTAAATTATTTTTGGTCAGTAAAATTTGTCCACACGTCTGTGCCTTGTTACAATTTATGGGAGAGTGCCTATTGCAAATTTGGGCTTTTAGAACTCAACCAGTTAAATGAAAACGCGTGTCGAAGAGACATTCAACAAGAATATCAACATAGAAAAACATATATTGTGAGCTTAGATTCATCGAGAGCACCAGAAAAAAAAAAAAAACATTGGGTGGCTATATATTTCAAAGAGAATAATTCTGGCATCCGGTTTGATTCATGTGGTTTACTACCAATGGATAAAGGTATTTATCTATCAAGAACGTATTTACCCCCAATGCAAGTAAAAGGGTGTAGACAAAATACAAATCTGTGGGTAGTAACGGCACGTGCGATCATTCGATTCAGAAAGAGAACGTTTCTCACATGCACTCATCGAAAACTTCTTACACATATGAGACCAGCGTTTTTGATAACAGTAATTAACCCTTTACCCAACGAATCGGCCGCATCCGTCCGCGTAATATGCAAATTCAGCAGTTGAAAAATATTATTTTTCAAAAAATTTCCACAAAACCATATCATGCGGCCCCTCGTTGGAACGAGCTCGTTCCAATGAGGGGTCACATGATATAGTTTTGTTGAAATTTTTTGAAAAACTTTAAACAATGATATTCAAAATAATAAATTTTGATATCGTCTGCGTTGGGTAAAGGGTTAAATGATAAATAAACTCAACGACATACATTAGACCAAACCATTTTTTTCTATGATGATATTTTTATGTAGGCCTACCACGTGTCAACCTGAAATATAAAACAAAGAAAGACACAGCTGAAACACTGCAATATACTTCAGCGTCAATAGTACAAGTAGAATAATGAATGGGGATTACGTCATTCATAGCGCAAGAACGAAATACCATGGCGTCATGATTTTCTTTCATTTGAAAAAACAACAGTCCATAAACTGAATGATTGCCAAAATATATGCGAACAAGTCAAGACGGGGAGGAATCATTGTAAGATAAACTGGTTATTACCACCAGGTGGGTTTCCGAGACGGTGTACTGAAGTCTCGACCACGCCTCTTGGTCATATATCTACTGGTCCTAACAGACTCGTCGATATATGTCCAGAGACGAGTTCTCGACTTCAGTACACCATCTCGAAAACCCGCGTGGTGGTAATAACCTGCATTTGTAATTTCGTAGTCAAAAACACAGAATCAAGGACAATAAATACAACGAAACTTCAAAATGGTCGAAATGCAGGGTATGGAATGTGCTTTAGATTTGCTTTACATTTTCTTGCGAGAGAATATGATCAGACAGTTCCTATGATACAATTCCATCCAATAAATGTCCAAGAGAATGACAGAGATGCGTTCCAATGGTTTGAGAAAACATATGAACATTATTTAAAATGATTATGCAGGGTAAAACACCGCATCTCAAAACAACGCCAGAGGGGTAATTTTGTACTTTCCATAATGATGTTGCTCCAAAGATTATGGTAAAAAGATAGCAAGAATCCGAAATGTTATCATTGGACTGTGAAAACAGTTCCTGATCTCTTATGATAATGTGAAAGTAAAGTTGTAAGCCATCTCCTCTTATTTTGTGGTACGGTCTGAAGAGGTAGGTGATCGGAGATGGCAGGATCTGAGTCCAATAGGTGCCTTGAGATGTTGTTTTTGGCATTTCGTCGTCCGAGAACCATAAGGTTCTATCTTCCTCTGGAAGATAGAACCTTATGGTTCTCACGCGACGATTTGTGTGTCAGGGTCAGGAAATACGTGCCCTGAGATCAAACTTCCACAATTTTGCTTTCACATACTGGTGAGGTCTGGAGTTATAGGTACATTGAGATCCAGTGATCCAATTTCCTACACTTTTCGGTATAAATCTGGTGTGTCATGTGCTTTCTTTCATTTTTCACCGCCGTACGTTATGGGATTATATGAGCTCTGAGAATAAATTCCGTGTACCTTTGCTGTATGAAGTGGAGTTACAGTAGCTAGGAGGTGCGAACTCTCTGGAATTTCCTGCGGTGTTGTCTCATAGCTGGACTGTTGATATTATGAGAAGGACATTCCTGCATTTTGCTATCGCAGTGTTTTAGGTCACAAGTGCCCTGAAGCTGCCTACACTTTTGAGTTATAGGATCTGACCATCCAGTGTTTCAGATGCACTCGAAGGCAGTTTCTTTTGTCGAAGGATATAGGTGCTCTGAGGTGCATATTCTTTCTTATTTGTCGAGGGTTATGGGGTTGGTGTGGATTTACATGTGTTCTGGGATGCAGTTTTCGAATTTATATTTTGTCGTATTGTTTCGGGCGTTTCTTGCTAATAGTTTCAGTTCTGTTTGACACATATTCTCCAAATTTAGATACCTCAACAGAACGGAAACAATTTCAATCAATTATGGATTCTGCAGACCACAAGGTCAAAGGTTACTGGGCTGTTACTACAAACAAATACTTGTTGAAAACGAGTTCTGACAATACCTTTATTTTTAGTTTATATATTTCTTCCTGACTTGCAGGATAAATGCCAAAATGGAAAGGCGAACTCTGTCTGTCTAATTCTATTGGGTTTATGAGGAAAAACATAAATTTTACTTATTACTTTGACACAATTACATCTGCTGATATACTAAAAGTGATTGGTATTGAAAAGCTAAGCATCAATTGACTCTCAACTCGCTGAGTATTTTCTATATAATTGTTTCATCATGTGATGCAGCCATGACTACATTTGGTCAGAAATTCATATAAATTTTACTCAAGAAATCATCGTTGCATCAATTCATTCAATATACAGGGGCGTGGGACATTTGATTAAATGTGTCGAAATTATGCTTATTTCAGAGACAAGTGAAATTCTGTCCGGGACAGAAATTTCAGCCAGTAGCAGGCTAGGAGTTAAATATCCGAACTCGATTTGTTGATATGTGATCCTCTTATTTAATTTTTCATACTCCGAGATTATTCAATTTTCTGCATTATTTTATTGAGGCTTGCGGAGTTGAAAGGTGCTTTGAGTTGCGATTGCCCTGTGTTTGTCTTGTCGTAGGTCCTGTGACATAGTGCTCCACGAAGCAGCTTCTTCGTTTGTATAGGCGCCATGAGATGCGGTTTCCTGCCATGCATGCGGTTTGATTTGGCGTCATTGGTGCTTCGAGATGAATTTCCAACTTTATTTAGCGTGAGGGCTCAGAGTTAGTCTGGGATGCACTTTTCTGCTCTTTGTTGTTATGTATGAGTTCTAATTATTTTCTGCAATTTTATCCCCCTCTATAGAGGGGATAAAGAAATGGATTCCTCCATCCTTTCACATTTCTTGTCATCACACTTTAAAGAAATTTAATATGTAGCGTTTTGGTAATTATATTATGAATGGGATTACGAATCAAATGCGTCCAAGTGTTTCATTAAGAGTTATTACCTTTATTCGACTTAGGATTTAGAATTTCTTCTCATCGCATCGGTGGCGGAGGGTGGAAATGCAAAATAGTTTCAGACACATAGCTTCGGTGAGTGGGTGGCCCATAGTCTAGAAAAAAACTTTTTCCAGCGCTTGCAGATCTTTTCCTGCTAACTTTTTCTAAACCTCTTACAAACAATGAGTCTGCCATGTTGTTCAGCAGTCTAATTAGCACCTTTTACGTATGTGGCGGACTGCATAGGTAGCCATAGCTGCATCAGTCACCTCAGAGTGCACTAAAGTCAGGGATTCAAGATACTCTAAGATGCAATTTCTTGCATTTTGTTCATCGTCAGGTCTGGGGATATAGTGCACTGAAGTTGGATTTTGTGCATTGCATTTTTTGTTGAAGTGTCTGTATTATAGTGACTCCAAGATGCTATTTGCTGTATTTGTTGTTGAGGTTATGCGGTCATAGTTACCTCGGGATGCAAACATTCAATTTCCCGTAAATCTGGTTGACGGTCTGAAGTTATAAAGATACATTTGGATATAAGTTCCCACAGTTTTTGTATGGTAAGGGCTGCGATTGTATGTGCTACAAAATACAATTTCCTGCAAAGGTTTTGTTTTCGTTATGTGTTCTACGGTAATAGGCCTGGGATTCATATGTCCTGCCTTTTCGCGCCGGATTCGCTAGTGAAGGTGTTCTGAGGAAAAGTTTCCTACACTTGTCTATTGGAGGGTTACATGTATTCTAAGATGCAATTTCTCCCATTGTAGTGATTTGGTCTGGGTTTAAAGGTGTCCTAAGATGCAATTTTCTACTTTGTTTTATTATAGTGTTTGAGGTTTCTCGTCATTTGCTTCAGTTCTGTTTGATACATGTCCACCAAATTTACAAGTTAGGGAAAATTCCCTTCAGTTTTGGATTCTGCAGACCACAAGGTCAAAGATGACTGAACTGTTATTATAGCTAAGAACTGAGTACCTGACAATAGCTTTAGTTCTATTTGACGCATCACCACCATCACCACTACACTTACAGGTTAGGTACCAAAATGGTAAAAAAAGAAAGAACGCCGTCTATTTTCTTGTTCGTTGTGAAAACAAATGCTATTTGGACAAACAATTGGTTTACTTATTACAGTGTGAGTGAATAAGACGCAATCACAATTGCGGATATAACAGGTGTGATCGATATTAACCCTTTGAAGTCTGGTGGTATCTTCCGTGCCAGTTCAATGGCAGCAATTAGAAGAGTCCATATTCATTATTTGGGGTAGACCAATCAATATTTTTAACGTGCAGCCTCGGGGCTGCACGTTGAAAATATTGATTGGTCTACCCCACACTTTTACTGAACAGCCATCCTATTTAATGACGTTACGACGTACCATGTTCTTGGCCGAAAAAGCTGCCGCTCGGGTTCAAACGGTTAAAGAGTTTAGTATTAGTTGAATACTAAGATATGTTGATATGAGATCCTACTCTCATTAGACTTGCCTGTGATAGGGTATGAGTTGAAGCAAGATAGATAGGTACACACCCATTCTCCCACACAAACCCTTATACACGCGAGCACCTACGCCCCAAAACACGTTCTCTTCTCACACATACCACTACACATATGTTCTCTTCTCTTCTTCCTTTCCAATCTCTACTCTTCCTCTTCTCCTTAAGACACTTGTCCTTACCCTACCCTACTACCTTCCAACACCAATGTAGCGTTCCTGTGTTGTAGCTGCTCTGAGAGAAAATATCATACTTTATGTAAGTAAGTAAATTTTTATTCAACAGTATACAATCATTGTGGTTCAGAATATTTTTACATTGATTGTTTGCATAATTAATCATATTCTGTTGGGAGACAGCATGGCCAGATTGGCCGTCTTCCTGCTGACCCCATTAGTTTAAGCATATAGCGTGTGTGTCAGAAGAGAAGTTATATCATCAACTAAAGTTTTTCATAACAAATGTGATATAAGGCTTGTCTTGTTTTTACATGAATCTTCGTCTGTGACTTGAAGTGTGTCCCGAGACCGTAGCATTTGGGTTCATAGGTAATCTGGGAAGCAAGTTCCTTATTTTTGTCGTTGTCCACGGATTTATGGGTTCTCTGAGGTCTAATTTTCTACATTTTGTCAAAGTGTTCGGGGTAATAGGTACAATGTCCTGTATTGGTTTTCGAATTTCGTATGGTCTGGGATTCTTGGTGTTCTGGTGTACAGTTTCCTGTATATTATTTTGCGAAGGTGCTCGTTGGGTCTATGGTTATTTGGAGCCGTTAGATACAATTTCACAGCATTTATCTTTGGGCTAGGATTCTAGATGACCTGGGGTGGAATTTCTTGCATTAGGTTTATCGTGGGGTCTGGTAATATATGTGTGGTGATATTGGATTTGGTGCATTTTTGTCGAAGTGTCTGAATCATAGGTGAACTAAGATGGTATTTCATGCATTTGATGTCGAAGGGACTGGGGTTATAGGTACTCGAGAAGCAGTTTCTTGCTTTTTGATCGAAGCTGTAAGGTTATAGATACATTACGATACAATTTCCTGCAGATTTTATCCAAGGGTTTGGGGTTATAGGTTTAACGACACTTTCGACAGCCACGCTCACCTCGTGTCGGAAAGTTTTACGGGTGGAGGACGCCGGGGTACCCGGATAGAAGCACCGAGCAACAGCGAGCAACTGCCAGGCTCCCCCGTACTAACTCCACACAAACAGGGTTAGCATTGGTTGAAGACAAGTACACTATCGACGTGCAGTACGCCTTAGTACACAACGCCACCATGCCCCCACGTGGCCAATGATGAAGTGTCTTGTCCAAGGACACAACGCGGTAGCCGCAGGTGGGTTCGAACCAAGGACCTCTCGGCTTGCAGCCTGCACCTCTACCTACTGAGCCACCGCACCCCCAATTAATATTTAAAATAATGAATTTTGATAATGTCTCAGTTGATAAAGGGTTAAAAATTTCATTTTTTTTTATTCGTAATTTGAAGTTTTAATACTCTGGTTGCACATTTCATTGAGTGTCGGTCACTAACAAAACCATAACGCACGACTACTTTTTAAACAATTATCGATTATAAAAAGCAGGCCTGGTATTCTTTAGGAGTGCAGGAGTGCTGCACGCCTAACGCACGCCTAGAAAAAAAATGAGGAGAGCAATTTTTTGCACCCCTTGATTTTCTGGAGTGCCAGAGCTGTTTGGGACTGCCTTTAAAATCTACTATCATTTTGTCCCCTGAGTTCGAATGTGTTCTCTGTGCCTACTGGCACAGAGAACACATTGGAACTCAGGGGACGATTTGTCAATGTTGCATTGATTCGCAATTATTCATGACCCGTTCTGTGTCGCATTTCGATACATTTTGAGTGTAGAAGACAGTCACATAAGAATTGAATGCAACATTGTGATTAATGAGATGTGTGTGCCAATTTCTCCACTATGTTGCTGAATGTAGTACAGTTTTTCAGTCACAATATTAATACCTTAAAGTGAATATAACCAAAATAGCATACTAGTTTTTGCACTTAAAATTTCAGGTGCAATTGCACCCCCAAGCAATCTGGGCAACTGTTTTGCACTCCTTGATTTTCTAGATTGCCAGGCATGAAAGGGGTTAGTTATTATAGACAATCCGAAATACTGGTAGAATATCTCGGACATCAGTTCTAGTGCATTGTTGCCAGACACTGAAAACAATTTTCGATCGGGTCGAGGATTTATTGGATAAGATTTAAAGTAACCATTAGAGAAGTTTTCTTTGTGTAAGATTAATACGTGGATAAATCCTCAACAGAGTCAAAGCCCTGAGATGGATGGGAGTGGAATGTAACTATTTTTGTTTTAATCCAACAACCAACTCAACTTGAAAACAACTGAATAATTTGAAAAGGCAGTTTCCACTAGAAACCTAGCTTACGGTGATAGTATAAATGTAAAACAAGTTCGCCGTACTCGTACCAGTGTCCACGACTATATTGCAGAAGCTTTTTCTGCTGCAAACATTTTCCCCCTCTTCATCTAACCTCGTTCTGGATTAACACTTTACCTGACATGACAAGCTCACCGAAGTTAAGCAACATCGAGCCCGGTTGGTCCATGATGGGTGACCGTCTGAGCGATCGATTCGGACTCCCGCGTTGTGTCCTTGGGCAAGGCACTTAACTCCGATTGTCCACATGGGGGCACGATGACGTCGTGTACTAAGGCGTACTGCACGTCGATGGTGCACATGTCTTCAACCAATCTAACCCTGCATGTGCTGCAGTGTGGAGTTACGATGTTGGGGAGCTGGCAGTTGCGTTACTCGTCGTTGCTCGGTGGTTCTCTCCGGGTACACCGACTTCCTCCACCCGTAAAAAACGATATGACCCTGGCTGTTAATGTGCCGTTAAACCTTAATAAAAAAAACCCCAAAAAACATAAAAAGCAGACGACACTTGCAAATTGCAAAAAAATTCTTGAAAAACTATTTTTGTTTCATTTTTTGTCTCGAAAACATAGGTTATGACCCCTCATTGGAACGAGCTCGACGAGCTCGTCCCAAAGAAGGGTCATAACCTATGTTTTTGAGACAAAAATTGAAAAAATAATGAAAATTGGATGTTGATTTTTGTAAATAAGTCTGGTCGGCTTTGGCCGTTACGTTGGGTAAAGAGTTAAGAGTACGTATCCCGACAGGTGAAGGTCCAGGTCTTTTATGGGAAAATAATTTCACACCAACTGGAGCACCCTGAATACTTTTTGAAGACTTGAGTACCCAGAAAGCGAAGGAATAACCACAGAAAAATGACCCCAAGAAATATTAGGGTGAAACAACATGAAACGGGTTTAGGTATTTCAGGCATATATATACAAGGTTACCATTCTTCCGGAAAGGGAGGGGTGGGTGAGTGATATTCCCCGTTGTTTGGGTTTATTCCGATTTTAGAGGTAAGGGGTAATAAACTGTGTGTTCTACTGCTGCCAGTGTGATATTTTTATTAAGGTTCACCATGAAATGTTTTCATCCCAATTGGGGTCTGACGGATTCTGACCCACCACTCAGTGACGCTGGAAGAGAGGGACCAGGGAAAACTCCCCCAAACCAAATATGGGAGGGACCAAGGAAAACTCCCCCAAACCAAATATGGGAGGGCTAGGGTAAGTATAAAAGGAGACTACATGTTCAACTACATATAGCTCGACTCAAGCGAGGACAGCGGACATCACATCTTCCTAATTTACACCGTTATTTATGTTGGTATACTGCACTTTTGAGTTTCTGATACTGTTACCTCTAGTCCCTTAAGTAGAACAATCAAATTTTGGCTTTTTCCTTGATTCTCAGTACCGCGCAAAATATTTCAATACCGCTGGAGTATTGGAGGCGTTAAGGTTATACAATAGCAAGATTAGTGGAGTTGTACTTGTAGGATGATCATTTTGTCCGTTTTGCTGTTTGCGGTGTGCGAGATGTACGTCAAGTGGGAAGTGTTCATTCTAACCATCGTTTTCTCCTGGCACAGACATTTTGTTTTGTTTTAAGGTCTTTGAGAGCTCGATTTTTGGATGATTTGTTCTGTTGTTTGTCTGTTTGACAATTGTTTCCTTTGTCCATAAAAGGAGCTGTTGAGCGACAACATTTGAAAATTTCCCGTTCATATATTGTCTATCCTTAACACAGAGCATGATTATTCTAATACAGAGCATGATTATTCTTTGATGCCCACTTGTTTTTGCTAGCTGAAAATCGCAATTCACATTTTATGAAATCGGGGTCCCATAGTCTTTAGGGTTTGATACAAATTGAAAACACATCGAAACTATCTACAATCGATTTTACATGCTTTATTTATTACTTGTTAAAGGTTTTCAGTTGGTCACTATTTTAGATTTTATAAGAGGTAAGATCTTATACCTCACACGGTTGCGATGAGATCTCATTGACTTCGGATGCAGGTTTCCCAAGTATTTTTCTCGAAAGAAACTTATCTCAGGTTTTTCTGACCAGCTGAGTCGCAGACGAAGAGACCTTTTTATGTATACCTTGAAATATTTGTACACCGTTTCCACTCCTGAGGGGTGGGGGGTCTTGCCCCCTAAACTTTTCGCTGCCCCCCCCCAAACATTGACCCAATGCAACTTTCACACAACATAGAGCCACAAAATGATCTTTAATTCAAAATAAGTTTACACAATAGTAAAAATGATGTCTCCCACGTAATTTTCTGAACTTATCAGTGAATTTAATAGCTAACCCTTAGCTAACACGTAAGGCAGGCGATTCTTGCAAATAAAATTCTTGAATAACTATTTTTTTTCATTTTTTACGTCAAAAACATAGCTTATGACCCCTCATTGGAAAGATCCAAACGAGCCGTTCCAATGAGGGGTCATAAGCTATGTTTTTGAGACAAAAATTGGAAATTGAATGGTGAGTTTTATCAAAAGCGCTGGTCGGTTTTGGCCGTTACGTTGGGTAACGAGGGGTCATAACCTATGTTTTTGAGACAAAAAATGAAAAAAATAATGAAAATTAATTGGCGATTTTCGTGAATAGCACTAGCCGGTTTTTGCCGTTACGTTGGGTAAAGGGTTAAAGGATCGCCAATTACTTTTCATTACTTTTTCATTTTTTGTCTCAAAAACATAGGTTATTACCCCTCATTGGAACGAACTCATCATTAAATTCTTATTGGGGAGCGTGGTGGCTCAGTAGGTAGAGTTGCAGGCTTCAAGCCGAGGGGTCCTCGATTCGAATTCCACCTGCGGCAACCGCATTGTGTCCTTGGGTAAGACACTCAATTCCAATTGCCACGTGGGGGCACGGTGGCGTTGTATACTAAGGCGCACTGCACGTCGATGGTGCACTTGTCTTCAACCAATGCTAACACTGGTTGTGTGGACTTAGTATGCTGGGTAGTCAGACAGTTGCTCGCCGATGCTCGGTGTCCGACACGAGATGACACTGACTGTCGAAAGTGTCATCAAACCCTAATAAATGAAGACTTATTGATTGGAATATCTATAACTTTAGCACGAAAGAATATTTGTTTATCTCTGTGAGCAAAATGACGTCACATTAAATCAATGCTAGTCTACGCGCAAACTTCTCGTAAAATGAGAAAACAAACAGTCCAAAACAGCATTGGATTTCTTACAGAATTTTGTTGGTGGCCTGAGCACTTGGGAGGGGGCATCACCTGAAAAAAAATATAGGTTCTCTTTAGAACAAAAACTGGTTCTAATCTTGTCCCTGAGATGGAACCAGTTCTGTTTAAACAGTATTTATTTCAAATCAAATAAATTTACCAAGATTAGCATTCAATTTTAACAGAATATTACATGAACTGAAGTAGATTCAGCAGTAAACTTGGAGCTTATTCAGCGCAGTCGCCAAACATTTTGAAACAAAGGAGATATGAATAGTTGGCCTATCGAACCAGTTTTGGTTCTGTATAGAACCAAAACTGGTTCGATATGCCAACTGTTCATATCTCCTTTGCTTATAATGATTTGAGTCAACCTCGTATAAGCTCTAAAATTATGGCTGAAACCCCCTCAAATTATGTTTAATTCTGTTAATATTTAATGTTAATCTTTATAAATTTATTTGATTTGAAATAAATACTGTTTAAACAGAACTGGTTCCATCTCAGGGACAAGATTAGAACCAGTTTTGGTTCTAAAGAGAACCTATATTTTTTGCTGTGTAATATTATAATAAGAATGACAAGCAGATATTCAAAATGTTGTTTCAATATTTAGTTGATTGGATTGTCTTAAAATTTGCTAGAAATTTCTTCAAAGTCTATTGTTCTGGTTTATACAGAGATGGAATTAGACATACTCTAAATTCTCCAATGCATATATCAGAGTATTCCGGATATTCCAAAATGTCACACGGAAACTAAAGCTAAGTTTGATTGGAGGTGAATTCACCATAAAGTGGGGGACGTGACAGCCGTTCCTTATTTCCAGTTCCTTATTCGACATTTGTTATCAACCGATCGGATGGGTTGATAACGAATGTCGAATTCGGAACTAGGAATAAGTAACGTTTGTCACGTCCGTATTGAAGCGTGCGAAGTATGTTAATTCATATTTCAGCCTGCAGTTACTTCCATGTAAATCCAACGATTAACCCCTTTAACATCGAGTTCCTGAAAGGCGATTACCTAGCGGAATTATCTACCTAACAACATCAGCGAATATATCTTGAATTTCGTCACTTTTTATGGGGGTGGGGGGAGGGGAGAGTGGGGGTGCGGGGGGGTGGGGGCTAATTCAATCCCACCGCCGCTCATGGACGTCGCTAAATGTGGGTTTTCTGGATTGGAGTTTTAGAGATCGATTCGCTTTTGCTGTTAATCTAGAACTTTCGTACCGAACTGGATATGATTCTTGGATTAATGCCACACACACAAAATCGGTCATAGAATGCAGATGTTTGTATCACCCAATTTGGGCTGTCAGGGCCCAGCATGAACAGTTGGGTTGGTGTATCGATACGGTATATGTTAATTAAATGTGTGGCGTCACGACTTCTTGATGCATATGTTTTTTATCCACGAATAATTTGCCAAGGCGTCTCGAGTCTTCAACTAAATCCCGACTGACTAATATTTCAACCACTTCACCAAGGCATGCATTTGACGATGGCATTCTTTGATGATGCAGTTGGAATATTTTGTCAGTCAGGAATTGAGTCATTACAGTTGGGTCAAATCAGATTTACACCCACCCACCCCACCCCCACCACAGCCCTTTGAGTTGTAAGGTGAAATTATTATTAAATGACCACGTAATTTCTTGTTTGTAGTATCGTCTTAACATTGGGGGACATATTTTCTTTTACGTGAAAAAAATATTTATAATAATGGGGTTAATCATTTAATAATAAATTGTAACAACATATGGAACCAAAGGGTGGACAGAATTGAACAGTACGCTACACTGTTTTCAGCACTGAACACTGAATGATTTGGTACAGGGACACCCCACAGAGACAAGCTGTCAGTCCACCAGTCAAATTCTGTAAGGAATCCAACGTTAATATGAGGTTTGATTACTCATTGTTCGTGGAGTTTGTGCGCAGACTATCGTTGAGTTAATCTGACGTTCCTTTACTCACAAAGATAAGCTGATATTCTTTTAAGTTACAGTTATAGATATTCCTATCAATAAGTATTTAATTAGTCTCGAATACGCCAAAGTATTAACACAATTTGTGGAACTACGCGGCGTAATTATAAAACTGCAGCTGAAGTGAGTCGTCGGTCATAAATATTTTCTATATAAACATATCCAATAGTATTGGTAAACATTCGGTTAAATCAAGTCTTCATCGAGAGATATTTCATAATGTTGATTCAAAGAAAATGAATGTTCATGCTATTTTAGATTCAATAGTCTAGAATATGTCAGTTGGTCGGAAAAGCGAACCGAAGGTTCGCTTTTCCCACCAACTGAAAATATGCCAGACGAGTGAATCCAAACATAGGCGGTGGACTATTCAAGTACTAGGTAGATTCCAGGCCATAACAGCGTCGATTTTCTTACAGAATTTGATAAGTGGCTTGAGACCCAAAGGGTGAGAATTCAGCCTTAATGATCTCTACTCGCTAGTCAAATAAAACTTGACTAACCATCAAAGAGGTTGGCAGTTTATAAACATAGCGTAGGTTGCTCGGCGGTTCTCGATCGGATGGGTTGATAACGAATGTCGAATAAGGAACTAGGAATAAGTAACGTTTGTCACGTCCGTCTTGAAGCATGCGAAGTATGTTAATTCATATTTCAACCTGCAGTTACTTCCATGTAAATCCAACGATTAACCCCTTTAACATCGAGTTCCTGAAAGGCGATTACCTAGCGGAATTATCTACCTAACAACATCAGCGAATATATCTTGAATTTCGTCACTTTTTATAGGGGTGGGGGGGGGGGGGGTGCGGGAGGGGGGGGGGGGGGGTAATTCAATCCCACAGCTCATGGACGTCGCTAAAGGTGGGTTTTCTGGATTGGAGTTTTAGAGATCGATTCGCTTTTGTTGTTAATCAAGAACTTTCGTACCGAACTGGATATGATTCTTGGATTAATGCCACACACACAAAATCGGTCATAGAATGCAGATGTTTGTAGCACCCGATTTGGGCTGTCAGGGCCCAGCATGAACAGTTGGTGTATCGACACTGTATATGTTAATTAAATGTGTGGCGTCACGACTTCTTGATGTTTTTGTTATTTATCCACGAATAATTTTCCAAGGCGTCTCGAGTCTTCAACTAAATCCCGACTGACTAATATTCCAACCACTTCACCAAGGCATGCATTTGACGATGGCATTCTTTGATGATGCAGTTGGAATATTTTGTCAGTCAGGAATTGAGTCATAACAGTTGGGTCAAATCAGGTTTAAATCCCCACCCACCCACTCACCCCACCCCCACCACAGCCCTTTGAGTTGTAAGGTGAAATTATTATTAAATGACCACGTAGTTTCTTGTTTGTAGTATCGTCTTAACATTGGGGGACATATTTTCTTTTACGTGAAAAAAATATTTATAATAATGGGGTTAATCATTTAATAATAAATTGTAACAACATATGGAACCAAAGGGTGGACAGAATTGAACAGTACGCTACACTGTTTTCAGCACTGAACACTGAATGATTTGGTACAGGGACACCCAACAGAGACAAGCTGTCAGTCCACCAGTCAAATTCTGTAAGGAATCCAACGTTAATATGGGGTTTGTTTACTCATTGTTCGTGGAGTTTGTGCGCAGACTATCGTTGAGTTAATCTGACGTTCCTTTACTCACAAAGATAAGCTGATATTCTTTTAAGTTACAGTTATAGATATTCCTATCAATAAGCATTTAATTCGTCTCGAAAACGCCAAAGTATTAACACAATTTGTGGAACTACGCGGCGTAATTATAAAACTGCAGCTGAAGTGAGTCTTCGGTCAAAAATATTTTCTATACAAACATATCCAATAGTATTGGTAAACATTCGGTTAAATCAAGTCTTCATCGAGAGACATTTCATAGTGTTGATTCAAAGAAAATGAATGTTCATGCTATTTTAGATTCAATGGTCTAGAATATTTCAGTTGGTCGGAAAAGCGAACTGAAGGTTCGCTTTTCCCACCAAATGAAAATATGCCAGACGAGTGAATCCAAACATAGGCGGTGGACTATTCAAGTACTAGGTAGATTCCAGGCCATAACAGCGTCGATTTCCTTAAAGAATTTGACAAGTGGCTTGAGACCCAAAGGGTGAGAATCCAGCCTTACTGATCTCTACTCGCTAGTCAAATAAAACGTGAGTCACCATCAAAGAGGTTGACAGT
Source organism: Pictodentalium vernedei (assembly GCA_031216915.1). Taxonomy (NCBI): domain Eukaryota; kingdom Metazoa; phylum Mollusca; class Scaphopoda; order Dentaliida; family Dentaliidae; genus Pictodentalium; species Pictodentalium vernedei. The sequence goes on from CM062297.1 coordinate 797,326,503, forward strand.
TTATAAACACAGCGTAGGTTGCTCGGCGGTTCTTCGAATGTGAATTTTCTTAGTGAGTCTTTTTTCTCTACCAGGCGAGTACGTGAACATATGCATTGGTGCCCATGACAAGAAATTATATGCGGTATTTGTTTTCGTGATGGCGAAGACATCTTTCGAAGCATGAGATGCTGATACGGAAGTGGGTACGAGAATGGGCGCCCCCTCCCATTGATGGAGGGTATGTAGTTCTCTCCCGAGTAAATTTGTAAAAGTTCGCATGAAATTGAGCACTGATGCTCAATTTAGCCTACTATTTTATTCATATCGCATTCTTTTTTAAACAAATGCGATGAAGGCTAACCTACATCACACAGATGGCAAGAATTCGGAAGACAGTTCATATTACTTTCCATAAATCGCCAATTGCTTTGAATAACCCTCAAGTGCTGATACGCGGAGGATATGGGAGGAAACGGAACGGGGTACCCACGCGCACGAATGAGAATTATAGAGTTTTTTTTCCCAAATTAGGTGTGTTACGTGGGAGGGCACAGGAAAGGGGCAGTCGACCCGTGAAGGGGGGTTCTAGAGTTCTCCTAAATTAGGTGTTAAATGGAGCCTTGAAATGACATTCCGTGTTTTATTTACTGTAAAGTCGTCCTCAAGAAAAGAATCTGAGTTCACGAGTTGTATTCGTTGAACTGGCGGACAAACTCCCCTTGCCTACAGGCTCGGATGCCCACTCGTAGGATGTCCAAGTATTGGCAAATCATCACGGTATTGCGTATTTTCTGTTTGTGAACTGGGTTTTTGGCACAGAAACCAGCGGTGGCGACCTTAGCATTTTTGTAGTAGAGCGGGCAAGACAAATAAATATTAAACTACCTGTAAAAATGTTATGGTCCAGACAACCACGCATATCAAGTGAGGATGTCTCCGACGCAACTGTGCATTTCCGACAAAATCCCTGGGGGATTCCTCTTGTCTCTCCATGTATCTTCGTCACTGTTGACTGGTCTGAGCTGTACAAAATATCTCCGTTTGTTTCTAAATTCTCTTCATAGGACTCTTGTGTGATTCAGGGAGACTAATGTTGGCTTCCCATATCAGTGTTTAATCAGCAAAGTAAATGTGCAGTAACGCCTCATTCTAGTAAAGGTGCATAACTCAACTCGGTGATTTCAGGCTCAATTTGTTGTGGCTGACAATATTCGTCATTGATTGAGATTTACAGGAACGTTAGCTCCCCTTAATTTTCTAAATCTGCCAGTAAATTTAATACTAAGGGTATGGGAATTTCATATAAAAATTGAAATTTCGAAAAAGTTACCCAAGTTGATTATCGATGTGCGCATCATTTCACAAACTTCAGTCATTTTCTTGTAGAGTTGTCTAAAAATACAGAAGCTAGCTTTTTTACAATGCTTTTCCCAATCAGTTTGAATATTTTACTATTAATCCCTCTTTAAAGCCATTTAAAAATAAGAAAATGGCGCTTTCACCATATTTTGATGTTCTGTAACTTTGTGTCTGTTCCTTATATCAACAGTGTGCGCATTGTGACATATAATACAGACTCTATTGTTTCCATTAATATATTAGTCTAGGAGATAAAATTCGCTATTTTTCCCGGTGGGAATAAAAACTTGCAAATTATTGTAAAAGCACATTCGCTGAACAAAGAACCAAAATGGACAGTCATTTAGTTGCTTCTAATTAGCTTGCCATAAAAAGCGAAGTTTCCTTTTGTAGCTTTTGATAAACAAAAACAACAGACAGCTCCGAGAGCTGTCTGTTGTTCTCGTTTATTAAAAGTAACAAAAGGAAACTTGACTTTATTTTCTACTGACCTCCTTGGTGCTTTCTTAACAATTACTTGCTTCTTAATTGGACCTTTCTCGTCCGACTAATTTCATGGGAGATTACTTTATCGAAAGTCGATTTTCAAGACGAGATAAGTCAGGGACGTTTGAAATGCATAACACCCTAATACATATTTCAGGAATTTCCCGAAAATTACTGCCCGTGATGCTTTGAAATAGCTAAATGATTGACTACTTCGTGGCCAAAATACTGACAACAACCAAAAGAACCATTCAATAAGCACTCGTTTTATTTATCAGATCAACTGTATTTAAGGATCAAAAGTGTAGCTTGTTTCACCTTAGCAATGTAACCAGGAGGCGAGAGGAATTTCTGGCCGCGGATGATGGCTGTTTGGAACCCGGGCTATCACGATAGACTCATGATATCAAACATATGGACCGAACCTCGAAAAGGCGAGAGGGAAAGTATGAGAGGGGGTAACGGGGTACAAAGAGGGAGCGGTGGCTCAGTAGGTAGAGGTGCAGGCTGCAAGCCGAGAGGTCCTCGGTTCGAATCCCACGCAACCGCGTTGAGTCCTTGGGCAAGACACTACACCTCCACTGCCCACGTGGGGGCACGGTGGCGTTGTATACTAAGGCTACTGCACGTCGATGTGCACTTGTCTTCAACCAATGCTAAACCTGCTTGTGTGGAGTTAGTATATTGGGGAGCTGAGTGTTGCTCGTCGTTGCTCGGTGGTTCTCTCCGGGTACTCCGGCTTCCTCCACCCGTAAACTTGTCGTGGTCATGATTAGCCAATGTGCAGAAATATATGACCTTAACCACCAATAAATAAATAAATAAATAAATAACTAAATAAATAAATAACGGAGTACAAGACAAACATCCGCGACTTTTGCCGTTCAAGGCAGAAATATATCACGAGGTGTCACAATCCCGGACATTTTAGGAATTTGAACAGTAAAGTTCGCCGTTTCCTAGAATCCCTACTCGAAATTACGGATTTTTTTTTTAAATAACAGAGTGAGCGTCTCCGTGAATCCTCAAATTTTGTCTGTAACTAACCGGCGGTCTTTATTAACTTTTATTCCACTTAAATAAATGAAATAGTGCTAGATAAACACTATTGCAGTTTATGAAGCAAAAGCTGTTAATGTGCGACTCCAGTCAAACAGTAACAACTTTCACGTCATCAAACAGAGAGGATAGGGATTGACCTGGCTCCATCTTAGGGAGGGTGAGGGGCAGTTTTAGTTGCGACATCTTTCGCTGACTTTCCAAAAGTCCAGTTGTATGGAGATCAGTGATGGGTCCTCAAATGCCGCCTGTAACTAACTTGCGGACTCTATTAGGTTATCTTCCAATTCAATCGACAAATTCTGTTGCTAGTCACTGGTCATGTTCTACCCCCAATCCTCGGATTTACCGTTCCGACTCCCCACTCTCTCCCCACTCTTGACTAACACATACGTAAATGATTACGACAGGAGAATGATCTGGTTTGTCGTATTCCGTCCAGCTTGGCGACTAGTTTGATCCAGCGATCTGACTCAATGAGCTCAAGGGAATACAAAAAGACTGATCACTTTTCTGTGATGATGATCAAGCCAGAAAATAAGCAGACTGTCATCTACAAAATGAGGACCCCAGAGGGTGAATTTAGTGATGCTACCCTGCAAAGCAGGGTACCATCACTAAATTTACCCTCTGTGAACCTCTGTCTGAATCAGGATCTCCAAACTAAACAGAAAGAGATACCCAGAGGATAAGGCGGCCCACTGTATGGGATAGCATCATCAAATTCACTCTCTGGGGACCTCATTCTGCAAATGTCAGATTGCTTATTTTCAGGCCTGATGATGATGTATTTATTATCTACACCCTTTAAAAGAAAAATAAATCCGGGCAAATAGCGTGGAAATCTACTATTTTCGACCGACATTATTTATTTTATTAACTGCTTCATGTGCAGGAAGAATGCAGCGCGAGTCTGCAGCAGGCGCGTTTGAGACCAAATTCACACATAGATAAAGATAAATTACAAAACAATATAAGCATGATATTACTATAGAAAGCCAAGCAACGAGAGAGTATTTGCGTTCTCAAAAACGGGTACAGTAAGATTGACTTCACATCGTGCCAGCCTCGTCCTGAGAGCAATCAGCTGATACGGAATAAGAAAATCGCTGGTTGTGATCCTGCGATCAAGAGTTGATTGCCGAAAAACAAGAACATCGTGATTACACGATGAGCTGTACAATTTGAAAGCATTCCATTGTGGCAATATGCATGCAAAGTTGCAGTTATAATATTTGCAAATAAAGACAAATTCAGTTGCATTTGGCCAACAGATTCCACCTTCGGCCGCTTCGGACTATACCAACCATCTTTCAACCAGAAGGTTAGCCTCCGGGTTGGAAAATGGTTGAAGTAGAAGAATAGACCAACTCATGACTGTCGCATGCACACGAAACCAGGAAAACAAGTGGGTATTCGTGCATTTCCTGGAATGTGATTATAAACTACAAACGTGGAACGAAAGAACTCGGCAGCTGTTTCAAAGGTATAATATATTTATCGGTGTTTCCCCTCGGCCCCCTCACTCACTCACGTGTTAACACTTTCTGGCGCACTCCACAATCCCTGTGAGAATGAAGAAAATTGCATTTCTGTGGACGCATTTATTTAAACACCTGACCGAGCCATTGTGTGACAAAGATTCTTGAACTTTTGTGGCCACCCTTCTACACACGCGCGCGCGCATGCTTACGTTGAGGTTCATCATCTCTGACACATCACTTCAATGATAGGTTCATAACAAAATTAAAGTATAAGAATTATGATTGATTAAGAGCGAAAATATGTGGAGTTGTTTTGAAAACTATTGGGATGTCGGGGCATGCTTCAATCACACTGGTTCCGTCACACTCAAGTTTCGGTTATAACATTTGTTAATAGTCACCCAGGCCGCACTTCTTTAATCCCATAGTTTGACGAAGAGCTAGGCTCCAAGCATAAAGTGTCAAGACAGTTCTTTTTAACCCTTTACCCAACGAACCGGTCAAAACCGGCCAGCGCCATTTGCAAAAATCGCCAATTAATTTTCATTATTTTTTTTCTTTTTTTGTCTCAAAAACATAGGTTATGACCCCTCTTTGGCATGAGCTCGTCGAGCTCGTTCCAAAGAGGGGTCATAACCTATCTTTTTGAGACAAAAATGAAAAAAAATTAGTTATTCAAGAATTTTGTTTGCAAGTGTTGTCTGCTTTTCATGTTAGGAAAGGGTTAAAGCAAACCCCAAAACGTGTGCTTCGTAGCTGAACCACAATCCAGAATGTCATGATCAAAGCAGCCGACACAGATCACAGCATGTCTTCAGTTTAAGACTATCACAGCAGCGGCATAATGTTCTCTTGAATATTTCCCTGTTACGTTTTTGCGGAGACCATGACCTCCTACGTTGCGAACATGAAACACAAACATCCACTGCCTCCCATCCACGTCGAGAGAGATATCTCTTGTTCACTGCCTCTTCATTCACTTGATTATTGAACAGCTTTTGAATCTCTAAAGCGGGAGTAGAGGGATCTGTTGGTCTATCGCCAGCTTGAAGAATGTGTAGAATGTTTCTGATAGCTATTTTGATAATCCGCATTTTTAAGTTTTCAAGAAAACCATCTGCGAAGTGACGGACTGACGCCATGTCTGTGCCATTTTCCCATTTGTTTACACTCTCTCGTTTCATCGTTTTAGACTTCATTTTCATGGGCGTTTCTGGAAAATAGAAATCAATCGCTTCCCATCCGCGTTTCTTCCAGTTCCTCCATCCTTTTTTATCGTTATCATCGCGATTGCGTTTTCTGAACACCTCCCAGCCTCTCTTCTCGGTTAATTGTTCTTTGCCAGTTGGAACATATTGCATACCAAGCTTTGATTCCGGCTCCCACGGTACACCAGCCTTCGCGTAACTGGCTCTCTTATCAAACACTTCCCATCCACGTTTGTCTATTGCTCCAGGGGCGAGCTTTTTGATTACTTCCCAGCCTCTCTTATCAGAGGGTATCCATTCTCGTCTTGGAAGGTCGCCTCTCCCTTGTTTATCAAAGTAGTTTAAGAACTGTTCGTTCGAAAGAGTATTATCATTTGAAAGACCTGGGGCGTCTATGCCTAAATATCCAAAATATTCCAAAAGCTCAGCTGGAAGGTAATCTTCCGCCCCAAAAGCCTGTTTTGTAACCGGATCACTATCTGAAAAAAGAACAGGAAAGAGTTTGTTTACGTGGTGGGAAACAACATCTTGGGAGAAAATCACTTTTACATTGCGAAGTAATAGGCAGGCCTGTCTCGAAGGTGGTCGATTGGGGAGAGGGGGTAAACCCATTTTGTCCCGACGGTCATGACAAACGGCTCGACTGATAAACCGTTATTCGAGCCTCATCATCAAGGCATGGCTTCTCTGAAGGAATGCCTTGATGATGTCGTTGAAATATCTGTCATGCTGTCGGGATTATAGTTCAATAACTTGTTCAATAACAAATAAAAATTTGTTTTGGATTAAAACAGATAGTTGTCATGATGCATGGGCTTCCACTGTAGTTAGCACGTACCAGTGTCAAAATTGGTAATACTGGGTAGACTCGGCCACAGACCTTCATTTGAGACCAACTACGTCTGTGGCCAAAGATCATGTAACAAATCAAGTCTTGTAAGAAAGAACGTGCAAGAGAGAATCGAGATCTAAGAATCCAATCTGGACGAAAATATCCCGACCGAAAAAATATTGGAAATGTTAATCCCTATTGTTACACGCCTGTGAATAGAGGAGACTTGAAATAATTAACACTTAGAAGACATTGTTTTAGCGGGTGTTCTGAGAGACCGTGTTGAGGTAATCGTGAAAAGAAAGAGTTGTGAAACAATAGCAGCTGTTTCCAGTTAGGTAAGCAGACGACACTTGACAAGGGATAAAACTGCTGTTGGGCGAGTGTTGAATGGTTTTCATCCTTAGTAAATTCTGTGTTGGTTTACAACTTCTACGAGGTAATCATTTTCCTCAGCAAAGTAAATCTGGATAACACTGTTGTGTAGGGCTCTATATAAAGGCATCAGTACAACAAAGGCTTATTATTCGTTCCGTATATAATTCATTCATTTTTATGGAGGCCCATTAGTGCCACGGGAAAAATATCTTTGCAAATTTTCGCAAACCTTTGCGAATATTCGCAAAGATCTTTGCGAATATTCGCAAACATCTTTGCGAATATTTGCAAACATCTTTGCGAATATTCGCAAACAGCTTTACGAATATTCGCAAACCTTTGCGAATATTCGCAAATATCTTTGCGAATATTTGCAAACATCATTGCGAATGTTCGCAAACATCTTTGCGAATATTCGCAAACATGGTGCGTATGCGTGCGTACGTGTGTGCGTGTGTGTGTGCATGTGTGTGTGGCAGTAAGTCTATGGGATTAATGGGTTAGTCTAGAGAGTGTCAATGACACCGGAAACGCCACTGTCAGACACCTTCGCGCAGAAGCACATAAATTTTATATACTGGCAAACGCATGCAGAGTATATAGAGAAAAACACACATACAAACACATAAACACGCGCGGACGCGTGGACGCGTGGACGCGCGAACTCTATAGCACCATATGCATAGGAGTACGGGGTTCCAAGTTTTAAGGGGAGTTGTACAAAACTGCCCCAAAACTATCCCCAATTTTCCAAAAAATTTGTGAATTAGGAAAACGATTTCTAAATTAGACAGAGAGAGAGACCCCATGGGGTGATGTTTAGAGGAGGGGTCGGATGTGATCATTACGGGACTGTTTATTTTTGCTTAAAAATGAATTCTGAACAATTGGAATGATTGTGTGCAGTCAAAAAAAATTTCACCGAGTTGAACCCATGGAGTGTTGGGCGTGGAGGTGGGGTGGGGTGGGACTTGTTAAAAACCACTTTATTACAACAAGAGTGCGGCCACAACTCCTATTATAATAAATTATATTTAATTACAATAGGGGTTACGGCCCCCTATTCCAATTAAAGCAACTTTTAAAGACCCAATGGTGTGCTGATGGAGGTGGGGTTAGATGAGGTCATTACGGGACTGGGGAGCGCGGGTGCTCAGTGGTTAGAATGCTGGACTTGTGATCTGAAAGTTTGATACCTGGCCGGGGTAACTCGCGTTGTGTCCTTGAGCAACACATTTCATCCCCATTGCTCAATTGGGACACGGTGGCACCGTATGCTAAGGTGAATTGCACATTGATGGCACACATGCCTTCAACCAATGCTAGCCCTGCATCGGCAGGATTAGTAAGTTGAAGAGTCTGACAGTGACTCGCCGCTGCTCGGTGGTTCTCTCCAGGTTCTCCGGCTTCCTCCACCCGTAACACAGTCAAAAACACGATATGACTTGAGCTGTTAAAGTGTCGTAAATCACCAATAAATAAATAAATAAATAAATAAATAAATAAATAAATAAATAAATAAATAAATAAATAAATAAATAAACATTACGGGACTGAATTATTTGTGCTTAAAAAATAATTCTGAACAAGTTGGAATGATTGTGTGATTGGATGTTAGGGGAGGAGGTGGGATCGGATTGGGTGCAAAGATTACGAATATTCGCAAAAGTGTTTGAGAATATTCGCAAAGATGTTTGCTAATATTAGCAGAGATATTTTTCCCGTGGCACCAATGGGCTTCCGTACATTTTCAACTTGATGTTATTTCTATTTTGTTCAAATGGACTTGCTATGTTTCAGTTTACATAATATTAACTACAAGAAGTCTCCGATGAATTTTAACAAAAGAATTACCGGAAAAAATAGAACCGACAGTTTTCAAATAAAGACAATTTTACCTTAACCTTTCACCTAGCATAACGTTCCAAAACCGCCGGTGTCGTATTCTAAAAGCGACATTCAAAAACATAACTTATGATCCGTCCTCGGAACGTGCTGTTCGAGCTCGTTCCAATGAGGGGGTCATGAGCTATGGTTTGGATGTAAAAAATGAACAATTTTATTTTTTCAAGAAGTTTTTATACACATGTCGTCTTCTGTTCTTGCGAGGTAAAGATTTAAAACCACCACCCTCAGAACAGGTCAAATTCTTCGATGCGATACAAAACAAAATATTAGTACATTCCCATACATAGAAACAATACCATAAATTAGGTGAAATATCTATGAGAGAAAAGCCGTACCTTCACTGGTGAAGGATATAAGGATTGGTCGTCTGCAGGTAAGGATAAACGAGTTTTCAGAAAGAAATCCATATTTGGGCCTCTCGGTGTTAAAACTGCAAGAGCATGTTAAGGTCAGCTGGCTGAAGTCCCATCTCCCCCCCCCCCCCCCACCCCCATAAAAAAAAACTTCAAACAAAAGACAACTCTTGGTATAAGCAACGTCAAACGCATACAATAAAAAGAAAATCTTCACATTTTGTTTGGGCACATAATTTATTTGACTGATGGCTCGTTAGGATATTAAGTAACATATTTTCACACATGGCGAAATTACGGGAATATGTCACGGGGGTGTTACCGTTCTGACGCAGGAAATAAAGTGTATATCCCTTTACCTAACATGAAAAGCAGACGACACTTGAAAAAAAAATCTTGAACAATTAATTTTTTCATTTTTTGTCTCAAAAACATAGGTTATGACCCCTCATTGGAACGAGCTAGACGCGTTCGTTCCAATGAGGGGTCATAACCTATGTTTTTGAGACAAAAAATGAAAAAATAATGAAAATCAACAGACGATTTTTGAGAATAGAGCTGGCCGGTTTTGGCCGATACGTTGGGTAAAGGGATATAGGAATTGCGAGGAACATGCTATGGGTCCAGATCTGATGACCTCTGTTGATCCCACTGATGGTACTTTGGTTTATGGGTGGACAGCTTGGTGGGTGGAGAGCACCGCATTATTCAAGGTACTAGCCGGCCACAAGCGAGGCCTGAGTCCGTGCAGAACTGGTTGAAGGGCCACTGTACCATAATTTTCGGCCCTATGGTCTTTCATGACTGACGATTTTCGTCATTGGAAGAGATTTACCTGTGAGTTACCCGCCGCCCCCCCCCCCACACCCCGCCTTAAGTTTCTAAAGTTGTCAGTAAATTTAACACTAAAGGTGCGGGAATTTCATATAAAAAGGGAAATTTCGAAATGTTAGCGAAGTTGTATCATCAATGTGAGCACCATTCCACAAACTTCAGGCATTTTCATGTAAAGAAGTATAAATTACAGAAGCTGGCGTTTTACAATTTGTTTTCAGTCAGTTTGAACGTTTGACTATTCTTCTCTGTTTAAGCGCATTCAAAAATAAGAAAACTGCGCTTTCACCATCTTTTAAAGTTCTGTAACGTCTTTTCTGTTCATTATTTCAACAGTCTGCTCATCGTGACATATATATATATATATATATATATATATTTATTTAATAGTGTTTAAGGTCACATATTTCTGCACAATGGCTAATCGTGACAGCTACATGGATATAAAGGTAAGTTCTGCTAATTGTTTATACAATATATATATTATATTATAAGTTGTGCATTTTAGAGGCCTTTCACCCCAGGCATTGGTTACCGGTCCTAGTTTAACAGTAAAACAGAGCTTGTTCACCAGAGTCAACAAACGTTGCTTCACTTCCCGGGGTTCCCACGGGGAATGACAAAATACAAAAAAACGACACGTGTGTCGTGCTGTGTTTATTACACGCGCTCACGTCTATAAAAAACAATTATTAGAAGGACACTCGGCAATTCATTTGACAACTATCGACAAAAGAACACATTTTATCGCCAACCAAATTTGCGAGGGGAACCAGTATTACTGCTTCGTCCCCTGAGTTCCAATGTGTTCTATGTGCCTACTGGCACATAGAACACATTTGAACTCACGGGACGATTTTCAGCTATCGTTAGCGATTCCAACTGTAATTGCTTTGCACGATTTGTAGAAAATTCCAGTGAAATTTCGCTTCTACTTAAAAGTTGTCCATCAACGATTTCCGTTCCGCACATATGTGTGGAACGGATTTTCATTTTCCGCATTGTTTAGTGTTGCTGTAGATGGGGATTACAGTGAGCAGGCGTGTAATAAAATACAAACACTATACTTTCCCTTAATATAATTGTCTAGGCGGTAAAATTGGCTATTTGTTCTGGGAATGAATAAATAAAACCTTTCAAATTACTTTAAAAACTCATTCCCTAAATAAAGAACCAAATTGGACAAACACTTAGTTGCTTCTAAATAGCTTGCCATAAAAGCCAAGTCTCCTTTTGTGATTTTTAATAAATGAAAACAACAGCAGCACCGAGAGCCGTCTAGTGTTTTCGTTTATTAAAAGTAACAAAAGAAAACTTGACTTTATTTTCCACTGATGCCATGGGTGTTTCTTAACAATTACATGGTCCTTAATTGGACTTTCTTCGCCCGTCTGATAGGTTCAACGGAGATAATTTATCGAAAGTCCATTTTTGTGACGAAATAAGTCAGGGGTGATCAAATGGAACAAAAATTTAAAGGTTACTGTCTTCCATGTCACTATATACTTTACACTTTAAAACTGTTACGGAGTAAAACAAAGTCAGACACAGTGGGTACGCAACAACAAATTGTCGGTCCCAAGACCTTTATAAAGGACATGGGCCAAAGATTTGTGAATATTGAGTGTTTTTGTTCTGATTCATTCAACGACTTTCCATTGGAGGATTTGAAATGTGAAGAAAAAAATAGTTGTTTAATAAATTATTTGTTGCAAGTGTCGTCTCTATTCGAGTTGGGTAAAGGGTTAGCTTTTTACCCAACACGACACTTAGACGGTACTTGCAAACACATTTCTGGATGAAAAAAAAATTGAGAAATATTCATTCTCTGCCTAAAAGACAAAACCGGTGACCTCTCAGTGGATCGGGTTCGACGAGCTCGTTTCAATTAGGCAGAGCCTTGAGAATATTCAATATACGAAGAAAATTCGATTCGAAACGCATATTCGAGTCGAAATCGGAAATTCGAATATGGAATTTTCGATTGTGATAAACAAAAGTAATGCAGAAAATCTTGTTTATTTTAAACTATAGTCGCGACTCATTAATATTCCAGCTACATCACTGGCATGCCTCGATGATGTAGTTGGAATATTTTAGCAGTTAGGACATGAGCCACCTCAGTCGGGACAAATCAAGTTAACCCTTTACCTATCCCGAAAAGCAGACGACACTTGCAAAAATAATTCTTGAATAACAAATTTTTTCATTTTTTGTCTCAAAAACATAGGTTATGGCCCCTCGTTGGAACGAGGTGTTCTGCCACCAAAGAAATACAACTAATAAGATCATCAATAAGGCGAAGAGGAAGTACTACAATTCTCTTACAGAGGAGTCATCTAATACAAGGGTGCTGTTCTAGCTAACCAATAGTCTCCTTGGTAAAGAACAAAAAGTCATTCTCCTAGATCATCTAAATACTGAAGAAATTCTGGAAAAATTCAGCGATTATTTCATAACTAAAATTCAAGTAATTCTGGATAGTATACCACCATGTTAGAAAATTTTCTTATACTAATAATTCACTGTGTGTTCTGTGTGTTCTGTAATGGCCTCATATGTCCTTGTTTAACCCTTTACCTAACATGAAAAGCAGACGACACTTGCAAAAAAAATTCTTAAATAACTAAATGTTTTCATTTTTTGTCTCAAAAACATAGGTTATGACCCCTCGTTGGAACGAGCTCGTCGAGCTCGTTCCAACGAGGGGTCATAACCTATGTTTTTGAGACAAAAAGTGAAAAAAATAATGAACATTAATTGGCGATTTTTGAGAATAGCGCTGGCCGGTTTTGGCCGTTACGTTGGATAAAGGGTTAACACTCCACCTCGTTTTCACGAAGCCCTTTGCCTCAATATGTCCACTTGTACCGAGAAGGGGGGTGGGAGGACAACTGGGATTTTGAATGTTTTAAAAAGCTGAAAGTCGTAGGAAAGTCTTTGGGTAATGGCCTCCGACGCTGGTGAAGGTGGCAAGAGTACGTAGTTGCATTACTGGCCAGGTTCCATTCTGATAAAAATGCCCACTTGTTCCAGTTTGATGGTTTTTCACCGGTATTTACCGCATCGTGAAATACAGAAATACAGGTAATAAATTACCCAAACTGTAAGGAAATAATTGAGTAGGTATTGTCAAGAAAATGGAGGAGAATGATTCTCCTAGCACTGATTAAAAAAAATATATTGTGAGGGAGGAGCCCCAGATATCCCGCTTATCGCTTTGCAACTTCAGCCCATAACGCCCGTTCTACACATTGCTCCGGGGCTCGTCCTCGCTCTCGGCGGCCTTGAATATGTCGCATGGGGCACGTACAGACGAAATGCGCGAACGTCTTTTTGGGAGGCATATTCGATTCGATTCCAGTAGAAATACAAATTCACAGGACACTAATCGGAGACAATGTTTGGGAGACAAAAATTGAAAAAATAATGAAATTTGACGAGCGAATTTTGCACATGGCGCTGGACGGATATGCAACGTCACATTTAGACCAGTGAAGTCTTCACCTTGTACTTGTTTTAATCCGTCTGATTGAAAATTGCCCTCAAGCCCGTTTTAGGTGCAATGGGTGAAAGAGTAAACAGTGACATTGTTTATGAGATGACAGTTTTATATTTGTAAATGGAAGCAGGGTTATATCGGTTCAATTTCTATCTGAACTGTAGAATGCCCACACACTGCACTAAGTCTGTCCCTGTCCCTGTTCCGATGCGGGCGTTTATTCTGAAAATAACCGATATTTTCTGCCTTGTACTTGTACACAACTACAGTTTGTAAGTATTGATTTGGGCATTGGCATAGCTTAAACATCTCTGCGTCAAATTAAGAAACAATTACCTTTTTGTGAGTTGCAACTTCTGAGACAATATATTGATAATAAGGCTAGAACTCTGAAATGCAAAAATAGAAAAGCCGTTAATTGAAGTCATACATAGATTAAATCAAATGGTGGCAAATACTGAATGGTAAAATGGAATACTACACTTAAATTATTGAACTCAGCCTAATACTTTAGAAAGAAATCCTTTTAACCACTAAAATTTAAACTCTGTCACTTCTAAACATAAGCGTGGGTGCATTTTCTTATAATTTGGCGTGGGTGGGGAGGAGGTGGAATGCCATGCGGCATATATTTTTCCGACATACTTCGCCCCAACACCTAATTGTGAAGTGTGTTTAAAAACTTGTTGTAATAATTATAATGCTTCGACCAGCTGAGGATTTGTCGCGGTTCTCTTTGTCTCTCATTTGTTCGACGTAGATCGGGCCGCGATTGTTAACCTTTGTATTTAAATTTTGGCCGGATAATTGTGGTCCATTCTTTTGGGCGGCACACGCGCGACGTGGTGGCTACCAAGATGCATTAATCTCTATACTCTCTAAACTCAGTTGGTTTAAAAATCAATCCAATTCAACTGGGTTGAGTGAATATTCACTCAACTCAGTTGATTTGGGTTAATTTTTAACCCAGCTGATTTTAGAGTATACAACTGAATTTCTAGAACGTCAGCGAAAATAGTCGCAACCCAATCTGCCTCTACATTCTCCTCAAGGTGGCGCAAAGTCAACCATTTGATAACATTTCACTCCCATTGATGACACGAAAGCTGTTGTAGCGGCGTAACAGCTTTCACATCAAGCTCTCGCGCCACCAGTCGAATGCTGTATGGAAATCGACGCCGTTATGGTCTGAAACCAGTCTAGCATTCAAATAGTCCATAGCGTACTTTTAGATTGACTCATCTGGAATATTCAGTTTTTATGACCAATTGAAATGTTCCAGATGATTGAACCTAAAACTACCATAAGCATTCATTTTCTTTGAATCAACACAAGAAAAGTTTTTCAGCTGAGGCTTCAATTCATAGAAGTTTTAATGACTTTACCAATACGACGAAAGATGTTTGTTTATTGAACAATTATGGATGGAGACTCGTCGCAGCAGTAGTTTTATGATTATGCCAGTCGTACGTCAGGGGCTAATTTGGCCAAATTTGCAGGACCTCCGTGGAGGTTCTAGGAAGTGACGTCATATCACGTGCCCTAGTGACATCATGTGGGTTGTCACGACAGCCCGTGAACGGCCATGGTGTGACATCATCACCATATTGATGCGTGTTTACGTTCGTCCATTTTGTTTGATGGAGACAGCCATCTTGGTTTCTATGGTGGCACGTGGTTGCTGTGAGCTTGGAAGACATCACCATGTCATAAGTATCCTCAAATATCGAGATGAGTTTTAGAGTCGTAAGACGCGTCACTCTTTCAAACAGTTACTCGATAGCTTATTCACTCAATAAGATTCGAGTCATGCCTGTTCCAGTCGCTGATCGATAGCTTATTTGGGAAAATCAAATAGGAATAAAAGTTCGCTTGGGCAAGCAGTCTGTACTCGATTGCCAGTAGTAATGGAAGCCAAGTATAATATTGATATGAGCTTGGACCCGTAGCGATTGTAGTGTAGTGATATAGGTACGGGGAGTAGTCAGTAGCAGTGACAGGAAACTCTAGAACAGGTCAGCTAGTGGTAGTCAATAGTAGTGGTACAGACCAGTAGTATTGACAGAAAAGCGCGGAAGCTAATCACAGGGCAGACTATGGTGACATGGAACAAGTCAGGAACCATAACTATCCTCGGATAGCTATTCTCCAAAATGTATCTTACGAAATATATCCTTCAAAAGTATCCCCAATAGAACATCACAATGTCATAAGTATCGTCCAATACCGAGATGAGGATAAAAGTCGTAAGAGGAGTCACTCTTTCGAACATTTACTCGATAGCTTATTTGCTCAACAAGATCCCAGTCATTCCAGCAATGCCTGTTCCAATCACTCCCCGATTGCTTATTTGCTCGATAAAATTCGATTCATTCGAGCAATGCATGTTCCAATCACTACTCGATCAACACTTGGACTTAAGAACCATACAGATCGTCGTTATACACAGGGGGATAACTATGGAATATAGGTAGATAGAGACTACGGGAAATGAAGCAAGCTGGCTAGTCATTCTGATGCTTAGACGAGAGCAGAGGTTGGAAACCAGAAACAAGCGTAGCTAGGACTAGATAGACTGCTAGGGTTAGAGCAGTCAGACTGGGACCAGGAAAGATGTAAACGAGGTTCCTCGGAGAATCGGAACCAGGAAAGATACTCTCATTCAACCGAACGCATCTTTTAGGACCCATAACACTATTATTATGAACACAGGGGCGGCTTTGCTTTTCCCGATTTGGGGTGATTGTCGGGTCTATTTGGGTAATTATAGAAAACAAAGATTCTTGAAGAGATACTCCAGTTCAATGTAACGCACCCACCGAACACACCCCGTTCTGATGGAGGCCTTATATGTCCATAATAATTAAGTGTCATAAAAGTAACAATGAACAAAAGAGGATTTTGTGGGGATTTTCGGGAATTGTCCTGTCTGTTTGGGTAACTGTATGAAAAAACGAAGATTATTGGAGTATCCGAATCAGCAATGATCTTACCGTTGAATCGATAACACCCTCGGGAGCCATCGCTGTTGGAAGCCTTCCAGGCTCATAGCAACCACTTGGCACACGGGAAACCAGGATGACGACCTTCTATCAAACAAAATGGACAACGGAAACACGTGTCACCTAACAGTACCCCCCTACGTATGCACACTGACACCATGCAACACCATGATGGTGACAATGTAGCAACATGACCGTTCAGGCGATCTACCATGATAACCCCCACCTAACGTCGCTGGGTGACGTGATATCCTGTCACTTCCGCGGTTCTGCAATTTACATGTTCCACTAAATGTGTAAATGTCTTGATGTTTTAAAAAAAATAATACTTTTTGATTAGAATATCGATAAAAGGTGCACGAAAGAACATCTGTAAGTCTTTGTGAGTGAAGGGACATCACATTACATCAACGATAATTTGCGCGCAAACTACACGAAAAGTTGGTAAACAAACATCCCATAATAGAGTCGAAAACTCTCATAATTTGACTGGTGACCTGGCCGCCTGGGGGCCTTGCTTCAAGCACGAAAGCTGGATACAGATTATCAACTTTCCATTCTCGATACTGGTTTTTGTTGAAGTCTAATTTCTTTCTACTTCTAGGTAAACTTGGAGTGTTGAAGCTGTATTCTGTTTAACCCTTTACCTAACCTGAAAAGCAGACGACACTTGCAAAAATAATTCTTGAATAACTCATTTTTTCACTTTTTGTCTCAGAAACATAGGTTATGACCCCTCGTTGGAACGAGCTCGACGAGCCCGTTCCAACGAGGGGTCATAACCTATGTTTTTGAGACAAAAAATGAAAAATCTAATGAAAATTAATTGGCGATTTTTGAGAATAGCGCTGGCCGGTTTTTGGCCGTTACGTTAGGTAAAGGGTTAATAACGCGCTTTTCTTTCATTGTTGTCACTGAAGAAGGTCATCAAGCCGAAACATCCGATATTGTGACAAACCATGCATTCATAAGCTGTTAATTCAGGTCCTTATACTTGAACTCTGCATTTCTACGATTCTCTTTTGGTAGTTTGCAGTTTATCTTAATCAACCATACCTCCATTTGCATTGAGATTACGTTACTTCATTTACGACAGACCGATGTGGATAGAGCACCATTTTAACATATGTGTATGAACCACACAGTCCGATCCTTTTCCCGACCATTAAACTCGTACTTTAACCCTTTATCTAACACGAAAGGCAGGCGACACTTCCAAACAAAATTCTTGAATAACTTTTTTCCCCATTTTGTGCGTTAAAAACATTGCGTATGGCCCCTTATTGAAACGGGTTGAACGAGCACTTTCCAATGGGGTGCCATAGACTATGTTTTTGAGACCAAAAAATGGAAAGTGAATGGTGATTTTTTTGTGAAAATTGAATGATGATTTTTGTGAATAGCACTGACCTGTTTTTGCCATTACGTTGGTTAAAGGGTTAAAACCGGTAAAACTCGATCAATCAATAACATTCGGAATGTAGACCAATGTTTAGTCAGTGATATTCTTGCTTAGAACTTGAACCCTGAAATCTGGTTCTCTGTTTACATTTTTATACCATGGTTGCTGTGTGCATTCAGCGTTAACTGATAAAATCAAAACATTGAGAAATGTGCTCGAAGCACAATCCGGCCTACGTGTAAGAACGTAATGTAAAAACGCATCTGACTGATCGTATCTGGATGACGTTATGACGTGAATTAAATGCTTCAACACAAAACAGTGTGGAGCTAGGAAATAAACACACCGCCGAAGGTGATATTATTCTCGGAAAATATCAGCTTCATTAACTTAATCCAAGTTTAATCGTGACATAAATACAGAACACAACCCAGGTAGAGTACGGGGACAAGAATCAACGACCCTTGTTAAGAGGTTTTCCTAAACGAAACACTTGGAAAAGTCCAACTTGGGTCATTAATTCCCTCCCCCACCCCATCCGCCTGTACTCCACTCTCGTTGTGTCCTGTCTCACAAAGTATCGAATAAATATGACGTCTGTGTTTTATAAAATTCTACTACTGGATGCTTCAAAATATCTACGTCATTGTGGTCTACTCTCTTTCTGTAGCGAATGTTCTGCCAAATAAGGCATTGTTTTTATTGAAGATACCGAGGCCTTATACGGCGTACGGTGGAATGTGACCGCTGGACGCATAGGGATCACAATAGCCCACCCGTTCAGCCAGGTGGGCTAAACATTATGAAGAGAAGTGAAAATTTCGCGAATTGATTCATTCGAGTGGACCTCCAACACATGGTGGAGAAGAACTCAGTCCAATGGCGAAGTAGAACTATTATGGAATATTTGAGGCCATCACCATTAGTGCGTGTTCAAACTGATATAATTAAACCTTTTGTCTGTTCATGCATTTTCAGGCAAAATGATTGGCTAAAGTATTTCTTCTTTTTTTATAACACAATGAACCGAAAAGAATGCATTTAGGCCCGCCCTAAACCATGCCCCCAATGTCTGTCTTAATGATTACGTTTCACAGTGTGAATGGAAAAGAATCCCAGCACGCTTATATTGTTTCAACATGTAAAGTAATTATTAATATTTATTCTCATCATATTTATAAGACTTTCAAAATAAAATTTAATAAACAATGAAATCCTCATCATGCTTTTTATTTCATGTTCAATTTGATTATATGCAATAGATGATCGTCTGCGTTCATCGTTTTACCCAAATCAAACGTTAACAATGGACGGTCATAATAAATCACAAAGAAAACTCACACGAACAAAACTTTCCAATTTCCAAAGAGCCTGAATGAACTCTTTCTGAGGCAAAGTTCTACCAGCTTCGTGTCATCTAAGTTTATATGGAACTCCACATTTACAAACTGTGTTTTCAGTTTCTCAAGAAATGGTCAAAATCAGAATTATATTTAATTCAGTGTTGCTTTGAATGACAGCACCCTCCCGTCCAGTGGAAAAGGAGATTGAAGTTTTGTGTGGGCGTGACCTACCACGTTCCTTTTAACTTATTCAATTCATCGGTCAATACAATTTTTGATGACGCAAGAACATATTTCAGTGAAATATATCGTTATTTCAAACAGAATTTTTGACAACAATGTCTTTTTTATTCAGCTATATTTATTCAACAGAGGCCAAATATAGAGTAAATGGCCCATTTACACAGTTTGGCCTTTGTTTTTTGGGGGTTCATAACTCAAGAAATAGACAGAAACAAACGATCATTCCTTATGTATGTCAAGGTGATAGCTTGCATTTTCGATTTTGTTGTATAGGCGTGTACATATCTTTGATGATTTTTGTCGTTCGGGCTAAATGTAGAGCGTAAAGATAGGTATATGACGGACCCCGAAAACCGATTTGTCATTTAAACAGACCAACAATAATTCAAGCGCTGCTAAACTAAGCATGAAGTTTAATGTCCATTATTACGCATTTGTCGAACACCACACGGGCTATCTGATAAAGATTGAAAGAGTAAGAGAGACAATATTCTCCTGTAGTCATTAGCTGTGTAATTATGGCCAGTTAATGGGTAACTATGGTGAAAACAGTACATCGCATATGTTCCGGCCACACACCCATATTACGCATCTATCCTGTCACGAATGTCAGGAAATATCGAAATGTGGATCTTTCAAAGGAACTTAAAAGAGTGTATTAAATTAAGATAGATCAAAGCGGCCAAGTTCAAGAGAAACAATTAAACTGAGAATTAATGCCCTGGCTATCTAAATAAAAATTGGGGGATTTCTCGAAAAGTTCATTCCAGGCTGAAGGTGTGTAAGGCTGTGGTTCGTTACGAGTAGATGGGGATTTCCCGTGCTATAGGTTAGAGGAGGTGCGGCAACGGTGCCGCATCGGTGCCGCATCGGTGCCGCATCGGTGCGAAAGTATAGACACGTTGTAATGTAGGGGAGCCACAGAGCTCATATTTAGAATAGGAGCAGTCGCGGGCCAAGTCGATGGAGATATATGAGAAGATTATCAGAGACACGAAGTACGAGCCCAGGGAGCTAATTTGCATTTAGGTAAACGGCATTGCCTGTTTTAGAAGGCAAGCCATACATAGGCAGAGTAGGCTTTGCGCGTATTAACATTATTCTGAGACAGACGTAGGGAAAAGTTTAACCCATTTGATGGCGACTGCTTGAGTGAAAAACGCCAAGTAAAGTAACAATAAGCTAGTGGACGTGCGACGACAGTGGTAGAGGGGAATTCCGTCACTTGTTGGAGGAAAGACGTCCCGATAAAGTGACAATACGTTAGTGTCCGCGCGACGGTAGTGAAAGGGTGAAGTGAAGAGGCGATCAAAGAAGAAATACCAGCGAAAAGGAGGATAATCCAGCGACAACAGAGAATGCGGGCCCGTAAGTGACTCAAAAACTGTGTGGGTGGGGATAATTGACGTTTTGTCTATCGTATTCATTGGAATCCATGGAAGTTAATAGATAAGTATTAAAATTGTTGTTTTCAGTGAACCTCTGTTGATTTATGCTTTTCGAGGAAAAGTTATTAACACCTTCAGGATAGGAACCAACCCAACAAACGTGAAACTGGCGGGTTCGTAACAGTGAGACACATATACATATACGTTCACGCATGGATTCAGTCGACATTCCTTGAGTTTTGGCTGAATACGAGGCGTGAATCTATTTCTTCTAGCAGCGCCAAAGCCCGGTTTCCGATAATGTAAAATGGTCTGGAAAATTGCAGCACAGATAAATTGTGGCTGAATTGTTACCTGTCGTCATAACACATTTGTGTCGAACATTTTACGTGAATTGAGGTACATGTAGTTTGGAAATGTTTGAAGGTTATTTGAAGAGCATTACACTCTAAAATCGGATGGGTTCAAAATCAATTGAGTTCATATTTACTCAACCCTGTTGATTTGGAGCGAGATGACACAGTGGTTACGGCACTGAAAATCAAATCGAGATGTCCACAGTTCGATTCCTGCCAGGGGTAACTGCTTTGTGTCCTTGGGCAAGGCACTTAATCCCGATTGCCCACGTTGCGGCACGATGGCGCTGTATACTTAGTCGTAACGCACGTCGATGTGCATCTGTCTTCAGCCAATGCTAACCCTGATGGTGTGGAGCTAGTACGTTGAGAAGTTTGACAGTTGCTCGCCGTTGATCGGTGGTTCTCCACGGATTCTCAGGCTTCCTTCATCCGTAAAACTGTCCGACACGAGGTGACCGTGGCTGTTGAAAGTGTCGTTAAACCCCAATAAATAAATAAATAACGCTGCACTAACATCTAAATTTCCTCACTCAACGGCGAGAAGGGTGGCTGCATCGATCAATAGACTATTCCAAGAACCAAACATACGTTTCGGAAGTTTCATTTTGGCACTCGCTTTTCCGGTCACTCCCACGAGTTCAGTGTTCTCACGTACTTGTAGCAAATTCTTATTTGCTCTATTTAATTGGTAAAAAGAGTTTTCAAGCTATCGGGAAGTGCTTCAGAAGAATAGAGAGTGTTGAACGTACAGGAAATCCACGTTGTTCTATTTATAACATATGAAGATTGGGTAAGGGACACGTTTTTATGCGATTAATATTTGAGAACTATATATAAGGCTTTACGTTTCCAGCCATCCACTTCCTTTTGGAAATGCTGAGAGGACACGTTTCTCCATATTGACATGATGTATTTTTAGAGTTTATCTCTTCCAAATGGAGTTCATTGAATAACAATGTTAGAAGAGTGAATTGATTATTTTAACAGCAACTTCATATTTCACCCTTTTCATTTTTTAGTGCTTTTCTTTTTGCAGTTTTTGCATAAAAATATTATCGCTTCTCATTGAACGATACTGAATGATGAGACAATAAGCTATAATTTAAGGCCATGAATGAAAAGTTTTCAGTTGTTTTGAAATAAAGTGTTGCCACTATCGTCTGAAACTCGTATCAGGAAAAGAAAATTGCATTTTACCTAACACGACCAGAAGACGACACTTGCAAAACAAATTCTGAAAAATAATGTTTTGCCAAAAAATATAGCTTATAACCAAGCCTGGAAATAAGCAGATTAACATTTGAAAAATGAGGTCCCCAGAGGGTGAATTTGGTGATGCTACCCTGCATAGAAGGGTAGCATTACTAAATTTACCCTCTGTGAACCTCAATCTGAATCAAAGTCTCAATCCAAAACAGTAAGAGGTACCCATAGGATAAATTAGCCCACTGAATGGGATGGCATCAGCAAATTCCCCCTCTGGGGGAGCTCAGTCTGCAAATGACTGACTGCTTATTTCCGGGTTTGCTTATAACACCTCACCGAACGATCACTCACGAGCTCGTTCCAGTGAGGGGTCATAAATTATGTTTCAGAGGAAGAAAAATGAAAAATAATAAAGTTTGAATGCCGATGTTTGAGAATAATGCTTTCCGGAAATTTTAAATGGCGCCAAAAATGTTATCTCTCTTTGTGATTACCAGCCATCAGCATGGACGGTCAATTTCAGAGAATGAACTTAAAACGTTTTTTAACAGACGAGTATAATAGAATTCCTCCATTTTGTCACAGGCTATTTGTGGACAGTTAGATGTAACAGCTAACCCATTCGTAACATTATTACACCTATAGTGATTATATTCCAAACAGTGCTGACGCTTCCAAGTTGCTTGTTGTCCGATGAGAGAGAAATAACAACCACAACCTTCAAAAGGATGGAAGTGTGAGAAGATTGGTCACTTAAAAAATATGCCTACATTATTCTAGGATACCCCCATTATTGACACAATTGAAAGAAAACAACAGAATGTCAAAATAGAATCAATACGCCTTTCGTCATTTATTAAAGTGATTTTGTTTGGGCAACAATTGTCATATTTCAAAATTGTGCAATGTCAGCTTGTACATTGTAAACTGTTAGTGAAGACAATGTCTGGAGATTATCAACCTTTGACAACTCTGTTGGTACAAATATTCCAAAATGTTAATGTAACGTTAAATTAACTGGAAAGTTTAGTAAAACTGTCAAATTAAAGGGAAGAAATCATTCCCAAACTTTCTTTGAATAGTGAAATAGATGTCCATGGGAGATGTGATTCCGGCTTTCTGTAAATATACCGAAACACGGAGTGGTTAGAGGAAAATACACAGGCTGAACGCGAATACAACATGAATGCAGCACAAGAGTTCATGTTATATTTCTCCATTCGCTTTCATGCTCACACCCTTTTGAAGTCTCCTCGTCGACAAAGGAGTACGAAAACAATGCATCCATGAGTAAATATTTTTATCCCTCTTGCTGCGCTTACGCGAAAATCGTTGTGTGAAGCTCGAAATTTACTGTTGAACATTATGGAGAAAATATATAAAATTGAAATTTAACAAAAAAACAGTGATTAGTTTTGAAATAGCTGTTCATCAATTCATAAAAGTTCGTGACAAATGCTTTCCAATGATGTAAGATTTAAATCGCGAGTGTGATGTTTTGGAACTTCCATTTTGATTTGAAATTTAGAACTTTTGCTCCTTTTTTCCTGTGCAACTCAATGTAGAATGTTTAAAAACAGCTTCCTAGGGCTTTTTCAAAGTGAAATTATTATATTTGCACTAAGTCTAAAAACTTAGCACCTCCTTTTAATGCAATGAGGTCGTAAATTAGAGCGAATTGGTTATAAGTCTTCCCCTGCAACATCATACCTTGCTTTCAGATTGTTTTCCCATGTTGGTCCCCAAGGTGGCAACGTCGACAAGGAAACATTTACGATTAAGTTGTTTTCCAATCAAGGTCGAGAGGCGACAGAGTTGATTCCCAACTGTGTCGGACATCAGTTGCAGTGTTGTTTATGAATTCTGTCATAAATTGATGTTTGTTACCATAGGATAGAGTGCGATTCGTGACACAAAAAGTCACCGAAAGCAAAAGATGTGCACGGAGTGAGAGAATATCACGTCAATGAAAATTTAATGAACCTGACACTTTGCGCCTGCAAAAAAATGGTTTCGCGAGATAAGACTAAACACAAAATGAGCTCTGCTCTGTTTGTAACTGAATGGGATTCAGATTCTCAAACATCATCGTTGGGTGATTAACTAACTGAGGCAAAGTGCGTTTCTTCATCAGCACATTCTGTTGTGCCCTGACAAGAAGAAAACAACGTACAAGCCAGGCGAGCAGTTCTACAGCTGCATCTGGAGCTTTACAGGGCGTGTTTCTCGAACATCCACACTTGAGCATGCGAGGAACCTCTTCAGGGGCAATCGGTTCGTCTTTTGGGACAGCGACGGCTTGTAGTGTTTTAGAATTTTCGTCTCTGATGAAACCAAATTCAGACGGATAATTTTCAGGTTGACGCAACTCTATGGCATTCTTTGAAATATATGCCTGTGGATGTGCTTTCTTGATGTTCTCAACAAAAAACTACAGAAACTCGGAACCCTAGTTGCACCTTTTTAACCAGTCTTGGTTTTTTCCAAATTATAATCAATAGGCTGAGATATTTCAACTTTCTTCAACCTTCGAGGTCTTTTCAGCTTGTGTCATCAGGAGTGCTAGAGAATGGGTGCTGAGTTACCCATTTTGCGAGTATATATCAGCATCAAAGCCGTCAGTCACGACCTGAATCAAACCGTTTGAAGAAAAGGAAATTGTTGTAAGTTTGTTATTGCTTGAGGTAGAGACAGCCGCTGATTTCTTGAATCGGAGGAGTTCGCCGTGTGTACACGTTTTGCCAAAAAGCATTCACTGCCTGGACCATCTCTTTGGAGTCGCGCAACAAAGCTCCCAGATCAACTTGCAGTGATGTGGCAATCAATACCTCTCATGATAGCAGTGATTATATCGCATATCAACAAAGCTGGCAGAGTATTGTCAAGTTTTGGAGACAACTTACTGAGAAGGTCTAAGAGAGACTGGCTGGTATATTTGGATATTATTTCGTTATTCAAATGTGAGCATTAACCTTTTACCTAACCTGAAAAGCAGACGACACTTGCAAAAATAATTCTTGAATAACTAATTTTTTTCATTTTTTGTCTCAAAAACATAGGTTATGACCCCTCGTTGGAACGAGCTCGACGAGCTCGTTCCAACGAGGGGTCATAACCTATGTTTTTGAGACAAAAAATGAAAAAAATAATGAAAATTAACTGGCGATTTTTGAGAATAGCGCTGGCCGGTTTTGGCCGTTACGTTAGGTAAAGGGTTAACAATTTGGATCATGTTGAATAGAGTTGACCTCTTGGGAGACTGTGTCTTTGAGAATTCCCAGTGTGGACATAGTGTCTCCAGCTATCTCACCGACTACTCTCAGGGCAGGCCATACACAGCCTCGCTTTGCAAGTATAGATACTACAGACGGAGAACTTAAAACTAACAAGCTATCACCGAAGATTTCCGAAAGCTTAGCAACCAAAAGCGTGCGAGATAATCCTTCGCCTCTGTATTCCGTATACTTAACATTGATTTCTACTCTCCAACTTATAGTTCTGCCATGTTTCATAAAATCAACAACAGTCTGCGGTGGATTTTTTAGTGTTTCTTCCGCAGACTGACCAGCAGATTTGGCTGCTGCACTAATCGCTCGCTTTCCCATAATGTTTGGCGGCAGTCAGAATAGTATCGGCCAACAGCAGCATGTAACATCTTCAGACCATTTGTCGCCGCGTTCCTAATATTTCTGAAGGATGACTTCTTTTAGAGATAGACTCTGTCTTTTGTACTTTGCACTCACAGCCGCAGAACAAACAATCTCGTTGGAAGTTGAAAGGGCCAAACTCGGAGCACCTGGCTATTTTTTTGCGGCGTAGACTCTTCGGGCCTAGCGGCGGAGAGACCACGTTTTCTGATGACTTTCGTAACATTGCGTACATGAACATATCGGCTGATGCAATCTCTGTGTGCATCAAGAGAAACGTTGCGATCGCGCTCGAAGCATTTCAACATGAAGATCATCGCTATAAATCACACTATTGTCAAATAACCTTCTGGATTCTAGTTGCCAACACTTTCTCAAAACGACCCTTCGATTTTGAACAATCGTAAACCCTGGAGAAGAAACAATTCTTAGACATGGCGTGTGACCAGAGTAACACCAAACACAAGAAATCGAGGAAAACTCACTCGAAGTAAACTGGAGAAAATCATCTCGACAAGAATAACGCAAGAACAAAACCACAATGAAACAACCTGAAGAATATTCTTGTTGGCAAGAGATGGTGATCGGATGGAATTCAGACAGTGGTATGCGCACGTTCACTGTAAAAAATATAGGCTCTCTGTGAACCAAAACCAGTGGCGTAGATAGCTTTACGTTGGCGGAGGGGCAAGCCCAAAATTTTCCGACAGGCGGAAAATTTTCCGACAGTTTAACAACAACAAAAATCCAAACAAACAGAAAGAATCTGTTGTTTACTGCAAATGTACTGAAAATTTTTTACCCCAAATTTACCCAAAATGGCATGTTTTTATCCCCAAAGCCAGCATTTTAATGTTATTAGGCATAAATTCGCCTAAAAATGGTCCCAAAAAATTTCCGACAAAACTTCTGGTGGGCCCCCCCCCCCTCCTTATCTGCGCCACTGACCAAAACTGGTTCTAATCTTGTCCCTGAGATGGAACCAGTTCTGTTTAAACAGTATTTATTTCAAATCAAATAAATTAACCAAGATTAGCATTCAATTTTAACAGAATATTACATGAACTGAAGTAGATTCAGCAGTAAACTTGGAGCTTATTCAACGCAGTCGCCAAACATTTTGAAACAAAGGAGATATGAACAGTTGGCATATCGAACCAAAACTGGTTCGATATGCCAACTGTTCATATCTCCTTTGCTTAATAATGATTTGAGACAACCTCGTATAAGCTCTGAACTTACGACTGAAACCCCCTCAATTTATGTTTAATTCTGTTAATATTTAATGGTAATCTTTATAAATTTATTTGACTTGATATTGATATTTGAGTTGATATAAATACTGTTTAAACAGAACTGGTTCCATCTCAGGGACAAGATTAGAACCAGTTTTGGTTCTAAAGAGAACCTATATTTTTTGCAGTGTAGGCATAATTGAGAGGAGACTGACACCGTGTACGGATCTAAAAGATGCAATTTAGCTATTGTGCAGAAATAGGTAATCTTAAACACCAATATTTTAATAAATAAAAGATGCAATATCTACATCGTGAAGAGTAGTGAAATTCGATACTAGATTTCATTCGATTCGAAATTTTCTGTCTGATTTGACTCAGGAGTCAATTCGTTCCGAAATTTTAGATTCGCAAGGCACTGGGTAAATGACACTCTATACACTTATTTTTTTATACTAACTAATTTATTATGGTGCGCTATTAATTGCTTATCTTTGCATTCGAAGAGATGAAGTGTCGCAGTGTTTTTCAAATGAACATCATACCATTGCATAATAACATTGAAAGTTTAATACTCTTTTCTCGTTTTAACCCTTTACCTAACGAATCGCTCGCATCCGTCCGTGTAATATGCAAATTGAGCAGTTGAAAAAATAAAATTTTTCAAAATATTTCAACAAAACCATATCATGTGACCCCCTCATTGGAACGAGCTCATTGAACTCGTTCCATTGAGGGGTCACATGATATGGTTTTGTGGAAATGTTTTGAAAAATTTAAAAACATTATATTTAAAAAAATAAAATTTTGATATCGTCTGCGTTGGGTAAAGGGTTAAAAATTACATCTTACATGATAATACAGTAGTGTCATGCTATTCAAAAAAAATTAGGGGATATCCAACCTGATGTTGATATTTCCGGAAAATGGTATTGGATATGCGTGATTAGACACATCAATATGTTACCAAGTTTAGTGTGGATCATGAATGTCACCCGCCCACGAAAACTAGTTTTTGGTCGAAACATAACTTTTGAGGTATGCGAAGACTGACACGTAACGAACGTTTACGTGCCGTTGGCATGTTGAAAACTGGCAACAGTCAGACTGCAGTTGCTCAAATTCTCAACGTTACTCAATCGATGATTAGCAGGTTGTGGTCACGCTACCGTCAGACAGGCAATCTTTATGACACACGTCGGTCAGGTCATCCAATGGCGACAACTGCAAACCAGGATCGTTTCATCCGAACCATAGCTTTACGTAAGCGCCAGCAAAGTGCCTCAGAAATTGGACAGCAGCTGCACCGTGCGACATATGTGCGAGTCAGTTGTCAGACTATCCGAAATCGCCTACACAGCTAGAATTTGTACGCTCGACGACCTCGAATAATTCCGCGTTTGACTGAATGTCACATCGCAGCAAGGCGTAATTGGTGTGGAGCACGACAGCGGTGGGACAATCGTCGTTGGAGCAACGTCATGTTTACCGATGAATCGAGGTTCACTCTCGACTTTCACGACAGGGACAGGCGAAACAGAGTGTGGCGGCGGCTGAACGAACGATACCATGACGTAACCGTTAGGCAGCACGACCGTTTGGTGATGGATCGGTTATGGTGTGGGGAGGCATAACCATGACAAGCAGAACAGCATTACATATCATCCAAGGGTGTGTCACAGGGCAGTACTACCGGGACAATATGTTAGCAGCTCATGTGGTGCCATTTGCGCGACGTCACGGCCGTCGATTCATTTTCAAAGATGACAATGCATGAGCACACGGCGCCCATGTCGCAACAGAGTTCCTCCAGGAGTAGAACATCACTACACTGCCTTGGCCAGCACTAAGTCCAGACCGTTCACCAATCGAGCACGTCTGGGATATGCTTCGCAGGCGCCCAAGACAACGCCAACAGCCCCCTACCAATGTCCAGGAACTGGCCGCTGCACTGCTGAAAGAATGGAATGACATCAGGCAAGCTGATATTGGACGTTTGGTGAGGAGTATGCCACGTCGGATCCGCGCTTGTCTCGCGAACCGAGGTTGATTTACAAGGTATTGAGGTACTGAATGAGGTAAATTCTCTGACTGATTGTCCATGTCTTCCACAGCTCAGTGCGTGGAATGTGTGCTTGTCAGACATCCAACTATCACTGAAATCATTCACCAGATGTCACAGTGCAATGCCTCAACTGTATTTGTGATGAAAATATAAATATATTTCTTCATATATCACAGTTTTATAAAATATCCCCTACTTTTTTTTGAATAGTATATATCAAATGCACTATGCTGTGTCAAGAAATAGGTAAAGAAAATATTGTTTTTTTGTCTATACTTTTTGTGTGTGCTCGTGTTAAGAAGGGGTGGAGGTTGGGGGGGGGGGGGTGGACTTGTTACTAATTTCATAAGGGACGATGCCTCTGAGTTAACCCGTTCGCAACTTTGTTACACACATTCCATTTGTTCGCTACAGGGAGCTATTCTCCACACACAACAAGCATTTTGTGAGAAAAAGCGATGTTTGCAGAGTCATACCCCTCCCCCCTCCGTCAATAATTTTCCAGGCGGGACATTTTCATTTTGATTGAATTATTAGATACCGATTCGCTCTTGCTGGTAATCATGTACTTTCTTACGGGACTAGATTTTCTTCTTGGACTTATGTCTCGTGCAAATGGAGTTCTGTGGCTCATTGGGAATGTTGAGGTCCCAGCATGACCAATTTTGTGTCCGGTACGTACCAATTAAATAAGAGGTTGGGAAATCCATGCATCACGACTACTGCATACATTTATTCATAAAAAAACTTTGACAAATATTCCAACTCCGACACGAGGTAACCCTGGATGTCGAAAGTGTTGTTAACCCCTTACCCAACGTAACGGCAAAACCGGCCAGCGCTATGCTCAAAAATGGCCAATTAATTTTCTTTATTTTTTTCATTTTTTGTCTCAAAAACATAGGTTATGACCCCTCATTGAAACGAGCTCGTTCCAATGAGGGGTCATAACCTATGTTTTTGAGACACAAAATGGACAAAATTAGTTATTCAAGATTTTCTTTTTGCAATTGTCGTCTGCTTTTCTTGTTAGGTAAAGGGTTAAATCAATAAATATTCCAACTACTTCATCAAGTTATGATGTCTTTGAAGAAAAAAGTTTTCTTTTCTTCGAGGGAATGCATTGATGATGTAGTTGGAATATTTCATCAGGGGTCTTGAGTTGAGACAGTCGGGACAAATTGGGTTTAACCACCACCACCCCACCCCCCCCCCCCCACCCTCACTGCTATCGGTCATGTTCGCAACGGGTGTTTGGTTGTTTTATTTGGTTTACAATAAGAACGTTTCACACCGGATAACAACGGGATGAAATCCGGTGTTGTTATAACATGAGAGGGAAAGATGTTTTTCAGAAGCGCTGTGAAATCCGTTACTTATTCCCTGTTCCTTATTCGACTTTCTAAATTTAGCAGAAATTCGAAAAATAAATGGCCTTATAGGGTGGCGCCCTAAAATACAAGATTATTCAAATCCTAAGGTTCACCCTCCCACCCCTTTTTAGGGGCCACATTGGACCCTAAAAGTGACCAAATGGTCAAAATCGTAATTATTGATGGAAATTCGCGGAACAAACGGCGTAATACGGTGGCGCCCGAAAATACAAGATCATTCAAATCCTAAGGTTCACCCTCCAACCCCTTTTTAGGGGCCAGATTGGACCCTAAAAGTGACCAAATGGTCAAAATCGTAATTATTGACGGAAATTCGCGGAACAAACGGCGTCATAGGGTGGCGCCCGAAAATACAAGATCATTCAAATCCTAAGGTTCACCCTCCAACCCCTTTTTAGGGGCCATATTGGACCCTAAAAGTGATCAAATGGTCAAACTCGTAACTGTTGGCCGTAATTCGCGGAACAAACGGCGTTATAGGGTGGCGCCTTAAAATGCAAGATTAATCAAATCCAAAGGTTCGCCCTCTCACCCCTTTTTAGGGGCCAGATTGGACCCTAACAGTGACCAAATGGTCAAAATCGTAATTATTGACCGAAATTCGGCGAACACATGGCGTTATAGGGTGGCGCCCTAAAATGCAAGATTATTCAAATCCTAAGGTTCACACTCCAACCCCTTTTTAGGGGCCATATTGGACCCTAAAAGTGACCAAATGGTCAAAATCGTAATTATTGATGGAAATTCGCGGAACAAACGGCGTCATAGGGTGGCGCCCTAAAATACAAGATTATTCAAATCCTAAGGTTCACCCTCCCACCCCTTTTTAGGGGCCACATTGGACCCTAAAAGTGACCAAATGGTCAAAATCGTAATTATTGACGGAAATTCGCGGAACAAACGGCGTCATAGGGTGGCGCCCGAAAATACAAGATCATTCAAATCCTAAGGTTCACCCTCCAACCCCTTTTTAGGGGCCATATTGGACCCTAAAAGTGATCAAATGGTCAAACTCGTAACTGTTGGCCGTAATTCGCGGAACAAACGGCGTTATAGGGTGGCACCTTAAAATGCAAGATTAATCAAATCCTAAGGTTCGCCCTCTCACCCCTTTTTAGGGGCCAGATTGGACCCTAACAGTGACCAAATGGTCAAAATCGTAATTATTGACCGAAATTCGGCGAACACATGGCGTTATAGGGTGGCGCCCTAAAATGCAAGATTATTCAAATCCTAAGGTTCACACTCCAACCCCTTTTTAGGGGCCATATTGGACCCTAAAAGTGACCAAATGGTCAAAATCGTAATTATTGATGGAAATTCGCGGAACAAACGGCGTCATAGGGTGGCGCCCTAAAATACAAGATTATTCAAATCCTAAGGTTCACCCTCCCACCCCTTTTTAGGGGCCACATTGGACCCTAAAAGTGACCAAATGGTCAAAATCGTAATTATTGACGGAAATTCGCGGAACAAACGGCCTTATAGGGTGGTGCCCTAAAATACAAGATTATTCAAATCCTAAGGTTCACCCTCCCACCCCTTTTTAGGGGCCACATTGGACCCTAAAAGTGACCAAATGGTCAAAATCGTAATTATTGACGGAAATTCGCGAAACAAACGGCCTTATAGGGTGGCGCCCTAAAATACAAGATTATTCAAATCCTAAGGTTCACCCTCCCACCCCTTTTTAGGGGCCACATTGGACCCTAAAAGTGACAAAATGGTCAAAATCGTAATTATTGATGGAAATTTGCGGAACAAACGGCGTCATAGGGTGGCGCCCGAAAAAACAACATCATTCAAATCCTAAGGTTCACCCTCCCACCCCTTTTTAGGGGCCACATTGGACCCTAAAAGTGACCAAATGGTCAATATCGTAATTATTGACGGAAATTCGCGGAACAAACGGCGTCATAGGGTGGCGCCCGAAAATACAAGATCATTCAGATCCTAAGGTTCACCCTCCAATCCCTTTTTAGGGGCCATATTGGACCCTAAAAGTGACCAAATGTTCAAACTCGTAACTGTTGGCCGTAATTCGCGGAACAAACTGCCTTATAGGGTGGCGCCCTAAAATGCAAGATTATTCAAATCCTATGGTTCGCCCTCTCACCCCTTTTTTAGGGGCCAGATTGAACCAAATGGTCAAAATCGTAATTATTGACGGAAATTGACGGAAATTCGCGGAACAAACGGCCTTATAGGGTGGCGCCCTAAAATACAAGAGTATTCAAATCCTAAGGTTCACACTCCCACCCCTTTTAGGGGCCAGATTGGACCCTAAAAGTCACCAAATGGTCAAAATCGTAATTTTTGACCGAAATTTGGCGAACACAGGGCGTTATAGGGTGGCGCCCTAAAATACAAGATTATTCAAGTCCTAAGGTTCACACTCCCACACCTTTTTAGGGGGCCAGATTGGACCCTAAAAGTGACCAAATGGTCAAAATCGTAATTATTGACGGAAATTCGCGGAACAAACGGCCTTATAGGGTGGCGCCCTAAAATACAAGATTATTCAAATCCTAACGTTCACCCTCCCACTCCTTTTTAGGGGCCAGATTGGACCCTAAAAGTGACAAAATGGTCAAAATCGTAATTATTGATGGAAATTCCCGGAACAAACGGCGTCATAGGGTGGCCCCGAAAATACAAGATCATTCAAATCCTAAGGTTCACCCTCCCACCCTTTTTAGGGGCCAGATTGGCCCCTACAAGTGACCAAATGGTCAAAATCGTAATTATTGACGGAAATACGCAGAACAAACGGCCTTGTAGGGTGGCGCCCTAAAATACAAGATTATTCAAATCCTAAGGTTCACCCTCCAACCCCTTTTTAGGGGCCATATTGGACCCTAAAAGTGACCAAATGGTCAAAATCGTAATTATTGATGGAAATTCGCGGAACAAACGGCGTCATAGGGTGGCGCCCAAAAATACAAGATTATTCAAATCCTAATGTTCACCCTCCCACTCCTTTTTAGGGGCCAGATTGGACCCTAAACGTGACAAAATGGTCAAAATCGTAATTATTGATGGAAATCGCGGAACAAACGGCGTCATCGGGTGGCGCCCAAAAATACAGGATCATTCACATCCTAGGGTTCAGTCTCCAACCCCTTTTTAGGGGCCATATTGGACCCTAAAAGTGACCAAATGGTCAAACTCGTAACTGTTGGCCGTAATTCGCGGAACAAACGGCGTTATAGGGTGGCGCCCTAAAATGCAAGATTATTCAAATCCTAAGGTTCGCCCTCCCACCCCTTTTTAGGGGCCAGATTGCCAGAAGCAGTAGTATGTCTCGTATGTTTGAGTCCTCATTGGCAGGACCCCGCAGGGGGACCTCGGAAGGGAAGCAGTAGTGTGTCATGTGGTTTTCAGGGATCATTGGCAGGACCCCGCAGGGGGACCTCGGAAGGGAAGCAGTAGTATGTCTCGTATGTTTGAGTCCTCATTGGCAGGACCCCGCAGGGGAGACCTCGGAAGGGAAGCAGTAGTGTGTCATGTGGTTTTCAGGGATCATTGGCAGGACCTACCGAGGTCCCCCTGGGGGGGGGGGGGGGTCCTGCCAATGATCCCTGAAAACCACATGACATACTACTGCTTCCCTTCTGAGGTCCCCCTGCGGGGTCCTGCCAATGATCCCTGAAAACCACATGACATACTACTGTTTCCCTTCCGAGGTCCCCCTGCGGGGGTCCTGCCAATGAGGACTCAAACATACGAGACATACTACTGCTTCTCTTCCGAGGTCCCCCTACGGGGTCCTGCCAATGGTCCCTGAAAACCACACGACATACTACTGCTTCACTTCCGAGGGCCCCCACCGAGGTCCCCCAAACTATCCCTCAAAACCACATTACATACTACTGCTATCTAACTGTTTAGGAGAGTTGTTTTGATTTTAGAAGGTTTTGTAATATGTTTTAACTATTGTTATTTTATGTACTTAGCAGATGCCTCTCTTATGTTTCTCACTGTTTGTATCATTTTATTTTTATGTAATTTATTCAGTAAAACAATTTTAGAATTCTTTAACTTATCTTCCTTTTAAAGTTTTCTCAATAAGTGAAGGGTGGTGGAAATAAATGCATAATGGGGACGGGTCAGTGGGTGATCCCATAGCGTCAGAACGCACTTGTTCCAGTCGTTTGTGTTTTTCCTCCCATTTGCATTTCTCAGAGATGATTATATTATTAAATACATACAAATATATTATGCGGCAATCAACTATTTTTACAAGATTATCACCCACTGAAGGTTGAATATGACTGGAACATCTTTGTTTCGTGGTAGTCAGAGTGGATTTCGACAATGACGGACAACCCGATAGTACAAATTAACTGAGGTATGCAATCAAACAAGGTTTGATAAAATAAAAATAAGAAGCTTGCTCATCAGGCTTTATGCGGATTGATTCGGTTGAGGGGGTTGATGTCGCCGTACACACAAATATCACTCCACAATAACACTGATCATAAGGAACAGATCAAGCAAAAGCAATTATTTATACCTTCTTCAGATACTAAAGCTCACTTCCATAAATGAGGTGTTCACCAGACAGTGGCCGATAAAAGCCCAACCCATAACTGATATTCCCACCTATCTGCTTATTGACAGACATGTACCAACACTACAAGTAACTATACAAGTAAATAGGTGAATAAATATGTTTTTGGTCAGCATGTGCCAGACCAGAATATGATATAAGCACACGCGTGTGGTGATGGTCTCTGAAGTTGAACACGTCTATAGTGGGTGCTTCATATTGGTCTGTATCTCTATTTTTACACAACACAGCTTGTTCAATGTTAGCAGTAACTTAAGCAAATCTGTAATGCCATATCATGGGTTTACAGAAGGATGCAATCCAGAAATGACCACTGTATGTGTTCCATCGGAGAAGACTTTTACATGTAGATAATGCCTGCTGATATCCCTCGTGTCCGGTTTTGCCAGCCCCTATCAACACATAACTACCATTTTAAAGCCCAGATAGAGGTCCCAAAAAAGGTTTTCTATCGGGCCAGTTGAACTGTCAATCGCCTCTATTCCAAAGGGGTCTCCATCAACGCCAAGAACATCCAGCGATGATTGCCAAATATAGTAACTGTTTCTAATATACCCATTTATGTCCTTGATGTTTTGTAACTGGCCCTTTTGGAAGTCTTAGCATGGTCCTAAATGATGTCCGATCGGGGCACCCGAGATGTCAATCTTTTTAGTCCTCGCTGCCTCTCATAAATTATTTTGTAACTGACCCTTTTCGGGGTCTTAGTAGGGCCCGATATGGCGTCCGATTGGGGATGACGTCGTGTCAATTTTCTATTAAATATTTGATGATTTTTACCTATTTTTGTAACATTTTACAACTGGGCGTTTCAGGGCTTCAGTAGGGCCCATAAATAGGGTCGAAGGATGAACCCGAGGATTTGAATAATCTCGTAATTTACGGTGCCACCCTAGAAGGCCATTTGTTCTCAATATTTCAGCCAATAATTACCATTTTGACCGTTTGGTCACTTTTAGAGTCCAATTTGGTCCCTAAAAAGGGACTGGAGGGTGAACCTTAGGATTTGAATAATCTTGTATTTTAGGGCGCCATCCTATAACGCCAATTGTTCCGCAAATTACGATAAATAATTACGATTTTGACTTTGGTCACATTCAGGGTCCAATGAAGTCCCTAAAAAGCGGTGCGAGGGCGAACCTTAGGATTTGAATAATCTTTCATTTTAGGGCGCCACCCTATAACGCCATGTGTTCGCCGAATTTCGGTCAATAATTACGATTTTGACCGTTTGGTCACTTTTAGGGTCCAATGTGGCCCCTAAAAAGAGGTGGGAGGGTGAACCTTAGGATTTGAATGATCTTGTATTTTCGGGCGCCACCCTATGACGTCGTTTGTTCCGCGAATTTCCATCAATAATTACGATTTTGACCACTTGGTCACTTTTAGGGTCCAATATGGCCCCTAAAAAGGGGTTGGAGGGTGAACCTTAGGATTTGAATGATCTTGTATTTTCGGGCGCCACCCTATGACGTCGTTTGTTCCGCGAATTTTCCTCAGTAATTACGATTTTGACCACTTGGGCACTTTTAGGGTCCAATCTGGCCCCTAAAAAGGGGTGGAAGGGCAAACTTTAGGTTTTCAATAATCTTGCATTTTAGGGCGCCACCCTATAACGCCGTTTGTTCCGCGAATTACGGCTAACAGTTACGAGTTTGACCATTTGGTCACTTTTAGGGTCCAATATGGACCCTAAAAAGGGGTTGGAGGGTGAACCTTAGGATTTGAATGATCTTGTATTTTCGGGCGCCACCCTATGACGCCGTTTGTTCCGCGAATTTCCATCAATAGTTACGATTTTGACCATTTGGTCACTTTTAGGGTCCAATCTGGCCCCTAAAAAGGGGTGGGAGTGTGAACCTTAGGATTTGAATAATCTTGTATTTTAGGGCGCCACCCTATAAGGCCGTTTGTTCCGGGAATTTCCATC
This sequence comes from Pictodentalium vernedei, assembly GCA_031216915.1. Classification (NCBI taxonomy): domain Eukaryota; kingdom Metazoa; phylum Mollusca; class Scaphopoda; order Dentaliida; family Dentaliidae; genus Pictodentalium; species Pictodentalium vernedei. Next base: position 797,363,675 of record CM062297.1, read on the forward strand.
AATAATTACGATTTTGACCATTTGGTCACTTTTAGGGTCCAATCTGGCCCCTAAAAAGGGGGTGGGAGTGTGAACCTTAGGATTTGAATAATCTTGTACTTTAGGGCGCCACCCTATAACGCCGTGTGTTCGTCAAATTTCGGTCAAAAATTGCGATTTTGACCATTTGGTCACTTTTAGGGTCCAATCTGGCCCCTAAAAAGGGGGTGGGAGTGTGAACCTTAGGATTTGAATACTCTTGTATTTTAGGGCGCCACCCTATAAGGCCGTTTGTTCCGCTAATTTCCGTCAATAATTAGGATTTTGACCATTTGGTCACTGTTAGGGTCCAATATGGCCCCTAAAAACGGTTGGAGGGTGAACCTTAGGATTTGAATAATCTTGCATTTTAGGGCGCCACCCTATAAGGCAGTTTGTTCCGCGAATTACGGCCAACAGTTACGAGTTTGACCATTTGGTCACTTTTAGGGTCCAATATGGCCCCTAAAAAGGGGTTGGAGGGTGAACCTTAGGATTTGAATGATCTTGTATTTTCGGGCGCCACCTATGACGTCGTTTGTTCCGCGAATTTCCATCAATAATTACGATTTTGACCATTCGGTCACTTTTAGGGTCCAATGTGGCCCCTAAAATGGGGTGGGAAGGTGAACCTTAGGATTTGAATAATCTTGTATTTTAGGGCGCCACCCTATAATGCCGTGTGTTCGCCGAATTTCGGTCAATAATTACGATTTTGACCGTTTGGTCACTTTTAGGGTCCAATCTGGCCCCTAAAAAGGGGCGAGAGGGCGAACCTTAGGATTTGAATAGTCTTGCATTTTAGGGCGCCACCCTATAAGGCAGTTTGTTCCGCGAATTACGGCCAACAGTTACGAGTTTGAACATTTGGTCACTTTTAGGGTCCAATATGGCCCCTAAAAAGGGGTTGGAGGGTGAACTTTAGGATCTGAATGATCTTGTATTTTCGGGCGCCACCCTATGACGCCGTTTGTTCCGCGAATTTCCGTCAATAATTACGATTTTGACCATTTGGTCACTTTTAGGGTCCAATCTGGCCCCTAAAAAGGGGTGGGAGGGTGAACCTTAGCATTTGAATGATCTTGTATTTTCGGGTGCCACCCTATGACGCCGTTTGTTCCGCGAATTTCCATCAATAATTACGATTTTGACCATTTGGTCACTTTTAGGGTCCAATGTGGCCCCTAAAAAGGGGTGGGAGGGTGAACCTTAGGATTTGAATAATCTTGTATTTTAGGGCGCCACCCTATAAGGCCGTTTGTTCCACGAATTTCCGTCAATAATTACGATTTTGACTATTTGGTCACTTTTAGGGTCCAATGTGGCCCCTAAAAAGGGGTGGGAGGGTGAACCTTAGGATTTCAATAATCTTGCATTTTAGGTCGCCACCCTATAACGCCATGTGTTCGCCGAATTTCGGTCAATAATTACGATTTTGACCATTTGGTCACTTTTAGGGTCCAATCTGGCCCCTAAAAAGGGGTGTGAGGGCGAACCTTAGGATTTGAATAATCTTGCATTTTAGGGCGCCACCCTATAACGCCGTTTGTTCCGCGAATTACGGCCAACAGTTACCAGTTTGACCATTTGGTCACTTTTAGGGTCCAATATGGCCCCTAAAAAGGGGTTGGAGGGTGAACCTTAGGATTTGAATGATCTTGTATTTTCGGGCGCCGCCCTATGACGTCGTTTGTTCCGCGAATTTCCATCAATAATTACGATTCTGACCATTTGGTCACTTTTAGGGTCCAATGTGGCCCCTAAAATGGGGTGGGAGGGTGAACCTTAGGATTTGAATAATCTTGTATTTTAGGGCGCCACCCTATGATGCCGTGTGTTCGCCGAATTTCGGTCAATAATTACGATTTTGACCGTTTGGTCACTTTTAGAGTCCAATCTGGCCCCTAAAAAGGGTTGAGAGGGCGAACCTTAGGATTTGAATAATCTTGCATTTTAGGGCGCCACCCTATAAGGCAGTTTGTTCCGCGAATTACGGCCAACAGTTACGAGTTTGAACATTTGGTCACTTTTAGGGTCCAATATGGCCCCTAAAAAGGGTTTGGAGGGTGAACCTTAGGATTTGAATGATCTTGTATTTTCGGGCGCCACCCTATGACGCCGTTTGTTCCGCGAATTTCCGTCAATAATTACGATTTTGACCATTTGGTCACCTTTAGGGTCGAATCTGGCCCCTAAAAAGGGGTTGGAGGGTGAACCTTAGGATTTGAATGATCTTGTATTTTCGGCGCCACCCTATGACGCCGTTTGTTCCTCGAATTTCCATCAATAATTACGATTTTGACCATTTGGTCACTTTTAGGGTCCAATGTGGCTCCTAAAAAGGGGTGGGAGGGTGAACCTTAGGATTGAATGATGTTGTATTTTCGGGCGCCACCCTATGACGCCGTTTGTTCCGCAAATTTCTATCAATAATTACGATTTTGACCATTTGGTCACTTTTTGGGTCCAATGTGGCCCCTAAAAAGGGGTGGGAGGGTGAACCTTAGGATTTGAATAATCTTGCATTTTAGGGCGCCACCCTATAACGCCATGTGTTCGCCGAATTTCGGTCAATAATTACGATTTTGACCATTTGGTCACTTTTAGGGTCCAATCTGGCCCCTAAAAAGGGGTGAGAGGGCGAACCTTAGGATTTGATTAATCTTGCATTTTAGGGCGCCACCCTATAACGCCGTTTGTTCCGCGAATTACGGCCAACAGTTACGAGTTTGACCATTTGATCACTTTTAGGGTCCAATATGGCCCCTAAAAAGAGGTTGGAGGGTGAACCTTAGGATTTGAATGATCTTGTATTTTTGGGCGCCACCCTTTGACGCCGTTTGTTCCGCGAATTTCCGTCAATAATTACGATTTTGACCATTTGGTCACTTTTAGGGTCCAATCTGGCCCCTAAAAAGGGGTTGGAGGGTGAACCTTAGGATTTGAATGATCTTGTATTTTCGGTCGTCACCGTATGACGCCGTTTGTTCTGCGAATTTCCATCAATAATTACGATTTTGACCATTTGGTCACTTTTAGGGTCCAATGTGGCCCCTAAAAAGGGGTGGGAGGGTGAACCTTAGGATTTGAATAATCTTGTATTTTAGGGCGCCACCCTATAAGGCCATTTATTTTTCGAATTTCTGCTAAATTTAGAAAGTCGAATAAGGAACTGGGAATAAGTAACGGATTTCACAGCGCTTTTTCAGAAGCATATTCCTGTCCCTGTTGCAGACAAGACAATAAGCAGTCTGTATGTCCTCGTTTTTTATTACTAAACATGTGAAACCAGCTGTGAAACTAGCATCTGTGTTTGAGAATATGTTTCATTAGAGGATAATAATGATGTCTTTAAATGTATATCTGATCACTACCCCACTGCACATGGCAGACTACAGTGTGAAATTCTAATTGCCAACAGCGTATTTTAATAAAAACGCCTGCGTAATCAGGAATAATTGTTAAGACAGGATTTTTCGGGATGAGAATTTTCCGGCGAAATTTGTGGTGCTAAGTTGCATTGCCGTATGCTACAACTGGAAAGCGACGATGCTTTGAATTATTAATATCTCTCGGGACTATAACAGTATCGCCCCAGTGGCGTAGATAGTTTTTTTTTTTACAATAATATGGTTGTGTACAGTAAAAACTAGAAGTCCTGTCATGAAATGCGCACAAATAGCCCGTCGATCTGCGCGTTAATCTACGCGTTATGACCATAGTAAGGTCATCAAAGTCTCTACATATGGCCTGTGCACAAGCAATGTTTCAGCCAATGGCAGAAAGATTGCCTGTGTTTGCTATGATTAACCAGGAGAACCTGTCGTGCTTTGGATGCCATTCGATATGACAATTGCACGCCATTTCTGCATGCAATTAAGCGCAATTCCTACGCGCATTTAAGCGTAGATAAGCACACAGTTCGTGACAGGAATTTTAGTTTTAACTGTATGTGGTGGGTTTCGACATAAACTAGCTAAGCAAAGTATAGCCGAGCCCACAAATGTCGCGTAGCGTAGGTTTGTAGCAGTAATTTCTGTCGGAAATTTTGTAGTCGTGGCCTGATATATAAAGAAGAGTTGCTCGCTCCACTTGATTTAACAAAATGCATGTGTGTTTGTCTGAAAGGGCGATTTCATATACAATCTGATCTTTTATTTTCTAAGCTTTCGGGTCACCAGTCCAATTCTGTTAGGAATTCGACGCTGTTATGGACTATTTGTTTTTTCATTTTTCGTGGAGACTGCGCGCAGAGTACCGTAGAGTTAATCTGACATACCTTTACCCACAAAAGTATACTGATATTCTTCGGTGCTACAGTTATAGATATACCAGTCAATTAATATTTAATTCACCTTGAAAACACCGAAATATTATCACAATTTGTGGAACTACTCTGCGTAATTATAAAACCACATCTGAAGTGAGCCTCCTATCATATATATATATATAATATTTTGTACACAAACATATTTAATCATTATTGGTGAAGTCATTAAATATTCGACAAATCAAGTCTCGATCAAGAGACATTTTTTTTTACATTGATTAAAAAAAAATGAATGTTCATGATATTTTTAGATAAATAGACTAGAATATTTCAGATGGTCGGAAAAGCGAACCGTAGGTTCGCTTTTCCCACTAAATGAAATATTCCAGACGAGTGAATCTAAACATAGGAATTAAATGAAATACATTTTTATTTAATGCTCAGGCATCAATTCACGCTGAAAAATTAAGTCATATTCCCCTGTCGGTCGGCAAAACGAAATATCAAAATGATATTTAGAAATCGATATTTCATCGTAGGTTCGGATGACGAATCACATGTACTTTAAACGAGTCAGCACATCAGTAATGAATTCCAGAGTCCCAAATACAAACGAATTCGAATAATTGATAGTGACAGTGACTAAATCAATTCATTAAATCAGCGGTTTCAAAGTTTGACTTTCTCATTCACCTTCCAGCGAAAAGCCGAAATCACGTTCAAATTTCTTCAGTTCAACTTCACACGTCTTCAGTGCATTGAGTTCAAAAAAAATAAAATGACGTGTCTTGTTATTGAAAATAAGAAAGTGGTGTTTTTTGTTATTGTTCTATTTCTTCGAAACACATTGCGATTATTTCAATTCGCCAGCCTTGGTAAATCGTAAAGTTAGGGGAGAAATAAGACGGGACTACTTTTTGTGCGGATATTCACACATTCCAATGGTTGGAGTTTGGTTGTTGTAATTTTTGTATGGACGCCGGTTCGGCACATAAATTTTGCGCCTTAATGGCAAATAAAGGCCACAAATTGGAGAGTTTGTAGTCGTAGAGCATTAAATAAAAAGAAAATTCACGAAAATTTGATGAATACCGAAAATATCTCGTTCGTGGCTACAAGAAATATGAGGATCTTCACTCGCGACTGCGTCGCTCGTGAAGATCCTCATATTTCTTTGTAGCCACTCACGAGATATTTTCGATATTCATCAAATTTTCGTGAATATCCTCTATATATAATATTTTGTACACAAACATATTTAATCATTATTGGTGAAGTCATTAAATATTCGACAAATCAAGTCTCGATCAAGAGACATTTTTTTTTACATTGATTAAAAAAAAATGAATGTTCATGATATTTTTAGATAAATAGACTAGAATATTTCAGATGGTCGGAAAAGCGAACCGTAGGTTTGCTTTTCCCACTAAATGAAATATTCCAGACGAGTGAATCTAAACATAGGACTTAAATGAAATACATTTCTTTTTGTCTGAAAGGGTAATTTCATATACCATCTGACCTTTGATTTTCCAAGCTCTCGGGCCACCAGTCTAATTCTATAGGGAATTCAACGCTGCTATAGGCTTTTTGTTTGCCCATTTTTCGTGGAATTTGCGCACAGAGTACCGTTGATTTAATGTGATGTCCCTTTACTCACAAAGATATGGATTTAAGGGTTAGACTGGTTCCAAGCATAATAGCGTTGTATTACTTACATAGTTTGACTGTGACTGTGGCTTGAGAGCTTATTGACTTTGGGGCAAATTATGTGCGCCTCCTATGGAGTCAGCTTAAACCAGCAGTTTACTTGCTGATCAGTCCATTTTATGAATTGTATCGTATGTACTTTTGTTCTTGCCTTGTTTATTTATTGCACGTAGATTGAACTAAAATATAGTTTATAAGTAATGGACAAGTGGCTATTAATTGTAGCCTTAATTCTCAACCGTGTGTGTATAAAAATGCCACGGTGTTAAAACTTTCCGACAAAATCCATGGCGGACGAGCGGTTACACTTTTACCTACATATACGCCACCGATCATTAGACTTGTGTCTTGTATCGTGGTACGGTGATGGACGTTCACAAGTGTAACTCAGTTTTTACGTTTCTTTCATCAGGCTGATGAAAAGCTGCAAAGTGATACTGTTTGTTACCTGTGTATTTTTTCAAGGTGGACGAAGAACGTCACTTTCCGGGAATTGAGCGAAGTGTATGATCAACCCACTGTATGTTATCTGCATATTTTCTGAAGGTGGGCAAAGTACGTCACTATCCGGGAATTGATCGAAGTATTTGATTAACCTTTGGGGCATCATGTGAATCGACAGGTGTAATCAGTAACTGTAAAATATCTGATTACTATGTAACGTGCAATGAATATTTTGCCTTTTACTCAACGTAACGGCCAAAACCGGCCAGGGCTATTCTCAAAAATCGCCAATTAATTTTCATTATTTTTTCATTTTTTGTCTCAAAAACATAGGTTATGACCTCTCATTGGAACGAGCTCGTCGAGCTCGTTCCTATGAGGGGTCATAACCTTTGTTTTTGAGACAAAAAAATGAAAAAAATTAGTTGTTCAAGAATTTTTTTTTTTTGCAAGTGTCGTCTGATTTTCATGTTAGGTAAAGGGTTAATCCTTTACAACAAATGAAGAGGAAAAAAACCTTAAATGAATAAAAGTTTTATTTTTAGATAAAAAAGGAACTCGGCTTATGGCACTCAGTGGAACAAGCCCAAGCCATCCTTTTAAGGCAAAATTGGTAAAATTATAAAATTCAAATGATGATATTTTTGTGTATATCGATGGCCGGTTATGGCCGATACGAAAGGAGTAGGGTAAAAAATTGAGTACAATGAACGAAAACCTCCTCTGAGTCTGTCAAATTCTCCACCATTCTGTCTATACATATCCAGGATTAAGAAGAACACTCGTTCAAAGAACTATATAGAAATTCACATCGGGCGTAAATTTCCATACACCTTCATAAGCTTGATGTATAACCAATGCCGGAATATACAATAGGCTGACTAGGCTAAACCTACGGGTCTCCGAACTCAAAAGGGGGCCCAAAGGTTTGTTCAAACTAGGATTTCTTTACAAAGCCCCTTCCCCGCCCCCGCCCTATTGACACTTCGGGATGCCGAGATATCTTAATCCGCTGCTGAATACAGCATCTGTCTAAATGACCAGCCCAATTCAAGTACCCGTGGTCGTGTGTAATTATGTAAAATAAAGTCTCTATATCTCCAAGAATTGAAAAAAATATGTGAATAGATACTTTATGAGCGCAAGTGGTGAAGCGGACCGAGTTGGGGTGGGCTGACTTTTTTCACAAGCATGCGATATGATTAAAAAATTTCGATTTCCACCTATCAACGGAAGCATTGCAAAGGATGAGTTTTCAAAGCGCGGATCCAGAGAACAGATCAGTTTGGTATGCCTACAGCCATGTCTTCCAAAACTACGCTAACTGAAGTTTTGGCGCTTAACTAAGCAGAAGAGTGAAAAGCCATGTGAGATACAATATTGGGATGTGAACGTCACGTTGACGCTGTTTGCCAGCTTGTATGGGAAAAAATAATTCCACGCTCTCGGGACGCCAGTCTATAATCCATTGGGAATCCAACGTTGTTATGAGGCTGTTTGTTTACCCACTTTTCTTGGGATCTCTGCGCAGACTACAGTGTTGATATAATGTGATGTTCCTGCACTCTCAGAGGTTTACAGATATTACTTCGTGCTCCAGTTATATGTATTCCAATCAATAGGTCTTTAATTCACCTTGAAAACCAGAAGATATTAACACAATTCATCAATGGAACTACGCGGCGTAATCATGAAACTATGGAAGTATTGAATCTTCGTTACTAATGGTAATGTCAGAAAAAAATGTAGTGAAATCCAGTCTAGATTGAGCAACATTCCTTACGTTGATTCGGAGTAAATGGATGTTTATGGTATTTTGGGGATTCAAACTTCTGGAATATGTTGGCTTGCATACACAGCGTCGGGTTAATTGATGTCGTTTCGGAAGTGTCCACGCCCACCTCCACACGCGAAATATTCGACATAACTAGTGGTTAAAGTTATATTTGGTCAGAAAGACTATCAGGCTATTTTGTATATAACTGTTTGTGTGTGGGAGTGGGTGGCCTTTTGTTTTCACCATTTATTTCTCTGAACTATCGCAAAACACCAGGACCCTTGTTAGAATTGACAAGACCTTTTACACGATCCGAAGAAATTGAAAACAAGATCAATATTTCCAAGGGTGATGAAGTCATACTTCTGTATGCATGTTATTCCTTGCAAATCCAATTATATCCAATCAACAAAGTTATAACTGGAATATATCTATTTAGTATGCTACGTGGTCCCCTTTTGTTGACACACAGCCGGTAATAAACTTGACGTCTGACGTGACACTTATAAACACTGATCATGGAATGAACAAATCAGTGGAATAAAGCAGATGTTCAGCACAATAATGTTTCATGGTAACTGACATAACGAGAGTTCGAACCCACGCTGACAGAGTTTCCTTCGGCACCAACCAATCAGGTACTGCCGAAGGAAACTCTCTCGACGTGGGTTCAACCCCCCGCTATGCCACTAATTATAACGTGTCCTTTCTTGATTCTACTGTCTTTCTTTACTGTTTTTAAAAAATTCTCATCTTCACTCAAATCTCTTTAGCTAACCGTTTTGGACATATAGAATATACCCATAGTAGCTTGGTGTACCAAATGTTCACCACGAGTGGTGAACATTTGGTACACCTAGCTACTATGAGTATATTTTATTTATACCATGATCGTCAAATTATTAGGAGTCGCTATTCTTTTTTATCGATTTTACTGAGCAGCAGCCTACATACGTGTTAAGAAAAATTTGAACTCCTCCCAGCCCTGGTCAGGGGTGACTGAAAGGCAGCCACACCTAGCGGCCGCGAATCCTTCACCAGGCGTTTGCGAAGCCTAAAGAAACATGCCATATTAATTCTACGGCACTCGGGAAATTAAAGAGAGAAGCTCTTGCTGATTACCAGTGTAGTGTGTGGAATTAAGTTAATAATAATAATAATAATTGATTTTCTAGAGCCTAAAACCACAAATAGTGCTCTAAAACGCTTGACAGAAATAAATACACTTTTCTGAAATAAAGAGTCACATCTGTTTTGGTTGCCTCTAAGAGAGGTTCAGGAGAATGCTTCAGTAAATAGGAATGTTTTAAGATTTCTTTTGAAGACATCGAGAGTTTCTGAAATTCTGACACAAATTGGCAGGGAATTCCACAATCTGGGACCCACGATGGAGAGCACACGATCATGAGCCTGATAAGATCTGCTAAAAGGTACAACTAGTTGAATTTGGTTTTTAGATCTGAGACTGCGTGATGGTTTTTTACAGTGAGGAGCTCTTGCAGGTAAACTGGCTCGGTACATTTTACTTCGATGATCAATATTTTGAAATCAATTCTCCGTTTAACAGGAAGCCAATGTAGTTGTCTTAAAACAGGAGTTATGTGTTCAGAGCGTTTGGTACCAGTAATTATCCTAGCATCAGTATTCTGAACTTTTTGAAATTCCCAAATTTGTTTGAATCATTTGGCTATTCACAACTGGTCTCAAAACCTACCCACAAGAGAGGACACACCTTGGATCTAATTCTTACAAAATGTCCATGTCACAGTTCCAGCATTGTCTGATCACTATGCGGTCTTGGCCGATTTGACACTAGCAACTTCAAAAATTCCTCCCAGGTGTTCTGCCACCAAAGAAATACAACTAATAAGATCATCAATAAGGCGAAGAGGGAGTACTACAATTCTCTTATAGAGGAGTCATCTAATACAAGGGTGCTGTTCTCGCTAACCAATAGTCTCCTTGGTAAAGAACAAAAAGTCTTTCTCCCAGATCATCCAAATACTGAAGAAATTCTGGAAAAATTCAGCGATTATTTCATAACTAAAATTCAAGTAATTCTGGATAGTATACCATCATGTTAGAAAATTTTCTTATACTAATAATTCACTGTGCGTTCTGTGTGTTCTGTAATGGCCTCATATGTCCTTGTTTAACCCTTTACCTAACATGAAAAGCAGACGACACTTGCAAAAAAAAATCTTGAATAACTAAATGTTTTCATTTTTTGTCTCAAAAACATAGGTTATGACCCCTCGTTGGAACGAGCTCGTCGAGCTCGTTCCAACGAGGGGTCATAACCTATGTTTTTGAGACAAAAAATGAAAAAAATAATGAAAATTAATTGGCGATTTTTGAGAATAGCGCTGGCCGGTTTTGGCCGTTACGTTGGGTAAAGGGTTAACTGGCATTCCCTTTTTAGGGATCTGTCGGTGGCCGAGTGTCTGCGTGGTCAGTATAATTTCGCTAAGTGTTTGGTGCCGAAGGAAACTTTGAACACCCACGAACACCCACTATGCCAATTACTATAAAATTTAGCTCTGCAAATTTGATAAAGAGATAAAGAGAGAAGCTCTCGCCGATTTCCAGTGACGTGTACAATTGGGTTCATATTCACTCAACTCGGTTGATTTGGGTTGATCTTTAACTCAACTGATTTTAGAGTGTGATGGTGATACTATGGAATTAGAGGTATACCCATAGTTCAATTATCTAATCCAAGACAACCCAGTATATACCATTTATGGACGCAGTAGCCGATTTAAAAATATTTATTTATTTTATTTTATTGAGGTTTAGCGACACTGTAACAGCCAAGGTCATATTGTGTCCATGACAGTTTAACGGGTGGTGGAAGCCGGAGAGAACCACCGAGCAACGACGAGTAGCTGCCAGCTCCCCAACATCGTAACTCCGCACTACAGCAGGGTTAGATTGGTTGAAGACATGCGCACCGTCGACGTGCAGAACGCCTTAGTACACGGCGTCATCGTGCCCCCATGTGGACAATCGGGGTTAAGTGCCTTGCCCAAGGACACAAAGCGGGAGTCCGAATCGATCGCTCAGACGGTCACCCATCCAAGGACTAAACGGGCTCGACGTTGCTTAACTTCGGTGATCTGACGAGAACCGGTTACCGCAACGCCACCGCGTCCCCCGATTTAAAAATGTAACCACCAGCGTAATCCAAGCTACAACATTGGACCGATGTTCTTCTTATCCACTAGGGATTAATTAGATAAGAATTGAATTGTTTCAAAATTGCTTAACATTGTATAATATTGTTTAAAATACACGCTAAAAACTAAAGTGTTAAAAACTACACTTGAAGTGCTGTATTTAACACTTACTAAGTGCTGAAGTAGCACTTTGTTCAAGTGTAGATATCCCAGAACTTGACAGGTGTTACAATAATACCACTTGACAAGTGTAATGTCGCGACACTTAAAAGGAAACAACGCAGATGACGCGGATCAGGCTCGAACTCTCGAGCCTGATCCGCGTCATCTGCGTTGTGTCCTTTTAATTATGTACCCACCAAGCGCAAATCAAATTATGGACGATTCTGGAAGAATCACCAATGCTAGACACATGGGAAATGCCATCCATTCAAGTTTCAGATGTCTGACGATTGTAATGTCTAAGTGCTTAAAGCATTGCACTTTGGGTGTTAAAATCAAAACCTAAGAGTTAGAATGGGTTTAACACCTTGAAAGTGTCAGTTTTAACACTTTAGTTTTTAGAGTGTATAGTATTTGAGTGGAAACAAACTAATTGTAGATCTGGAAAAAAAGAAACAAATCTTAGTTACACTCTAAAATCAGATGGGTTAAAAATCAACCCAAATAAACTGGGTTGAGTGGATATGAACCGTTTTTGGGCCATTTTCACTCAAACTACTTGATTTGGTCTAGTTTTTAACCCAACCGATTTTACAGTGCAGCCCCTCAATTGAACGTTAGAACTTTCACCATAAGAATTATATCATTATAAGGTAGACCCTATATCTCTCAATAGCTTTAACATAAAATTCCTTGATAATTACCGAAAAAGGAGTAATAATATTTCTATCATTAATAAAGACAACACCAAAAACTCAAAAGACAGCTCTTAATAACCTGTACTTCAATTTCTTGAGCGATTTATACAACACACTCAACCGCAGATTAGAAAAAAGGTAATTTTGTTTCGGGAAAATACGTAATAAATTTTTTAGACATCCGTAAAAACAAAACAGTAATTCAACAAATAATATATCTCAATAATCTGCACAAAAATCTGAAGAGGTAATTGTTCTACAGTTAAGAGAGCCACATCATCACCAAAGCACTAAAACACTTAATTTCGCACAATTCACAACTCATCTGAAAGCTTGAATCTGCAATACATGAATGGTAAAATCCTTTAACATGACGACATTTCAGTAACCAGAAAGAGCTGTGTATTGAAAACTAGAAAGAAAACAACTCTCACACTGTTACTATTATCGTGTGTGTGTGTGGGGGGGGGGGGGGGGGGGCTACAATTTTACCCTGCACCTCCCCAAAAACTTGCCCAATGCAACATTCACCTGACATATACAGCCCTAAAATAGTCTCCAATATAGGGCTACAGACTCTATAAATGCCCCAGCGTCTCCCCTCAGAGCACTGAATGGTGCAATTTTCGGCGTGGGAGACGTGATCCAATTGGGAAGCTCCGGCTGTTACTCCCTCCTCTTACTTCCCGTCAAGGGGAATCGGAGGAGGGTGTAACAACCGGCTGGTCATAGTTAAGAATAGGGGGTGCCTCCACTCCTTAAAACGGCTTTCTAAATATCATGTTGCCCCCCCCCCCCCCTCCTACATAAAAAATGGCTCGGGCACCCCCATTACAGAAATCAGGCTATGCGCCTGTATAACTGTCACGTTAGATTAAGAATTTATTGGAAGGGTTAAATGTACATTAAAGTTGATAATGAAGGTTGGATGATCCATAAACAATGCTTTTACTGCAGAATGAATATTCTCAGTCCCTTTTGGTTAGCATGTCCGCATGTAGTATTCTTAACTGGCTGAGTGATTAGAAGCCACTTTCAGGGTTTTAAAAAAATGAGGGTACCAGAACAAAAGCCAACATGTCCTTGCTTATGTTTCATATTCAGTTAAACGCTACTAATATTTTATTTATATAGACTTGTTTTATTACAAATTATTGAAGAGTGCCTGTAGGCACTCTTCAATAATTTGTAATAAAACAGATTTTGATTAAAAAAATCAGACCACCAAAAATAATGCAGCCTTCAACCAGTTCATTAATGAATAAGACAGACCACACCTCAGGTGGAGTGTGGGGCATAGAATCAACGCCCCGAGTTGTTTTCTGTATTTATAACACGATTCAACTTGAATTAAGTGAATGGCGCTGTTATTTTTTAACCCTTTCCTAACCTGAAAAGCAGACGACACTTGCAAAAATAATTCTTGAATAACTAATTTTTTTCATTTTTTTGTCTCCAAAACATAGGTTATGACCCCTCGTTGGAACGAGCTCGACGAGCTCGTTCCAACAAGGGGTCATAACCTATGTTTTTGAGACAAAAAATGAAAAAAATAATGAAAATTAATTGGCGATTTTTGAGAATAGCGCTGGCCGGTTTTGGCCGTTACGTTGGGTAAAGGGTTAAAGAGAAACCGGTCTGTTTACATTCTAGCTTGACGCAGTTTTGTGTCGAAGCAATTTATTGACGTCATAGCTTCACTAAAATGCGTAACGATCAATTAGATGCGTTCCTACATGACGTTCATACACGTTGGTGGAATTCCACGCGTGGTGTAGCCAGCAGCACATTCCTCGGTTTCTATATTGTACCTGACACACAGCAATCGTGGTATAATGGATGACTTCCTCTTATTTCCGTGAATAGATTTGAATACACACCGAATGCTGGAGTGAATTCTTGGCGTTAAAAGTTTGAAACCCATTTTAGAAATGAAAATTAATCCGCAAATCAGACAGTTACAAAAACAGAAGGCTGGAAATCAGCGTGGCAATTGTTTTAGGCCTTTCAACACTGACTCCCTCTGCGTCATCGTCGTATACACTGTTGTTCACAGGGAAATGGGCGAGTCTTTTTGTTTAAGTTGCAGAGAGTAAGACAGGTGCAGTATTAAATTAATCCTACAGCCCAAAGGGGCTGTAGGATTAATCATTACAGAATCATTACAGACCCCCCTTCACAATCTGGTGATTATTTTGTTGCCGCCCCTTGGACGCAAAACTTTACGCAAAATGTGTGCATAACCGGTTGTAAAGGCTCACACTGTGGAAACATTATACCATATTAATACCTCTGGTAACGATTGCATGTGTGCATTCCATGGACTGGACGATGGTTGAGGAACAAAACAGACCGAACCATAATCAGGCTGTGTCATGCAGTATATTTGGGTAATATGCGATTATTATCTGTGACGTCACTGACATGACAGGAAAGATGGTCGTCATCCTTGTCAAAGGCACTGTATATTTACAGCCCCCCCCCCCCCCCCCCACACACACACACACGCTAACTTTCAACACCTTATGTTGCCCTAGTCAAGACCTGAGAATCAAGGATATGACAGTTCCATCTATTCGAATATTCTCTTACAGGGCCGAACCATGGTAAGTCCGATATATCGTGGGGTTTTTTGTGTCCCTACCCCAGCTCCTACGCACACACACGCTTAGGTTGAGCTTTTGTTGCCTCTACGCTCCCCTGGCATAATAAAATATGATTTTCTTTTGCATATATATTTGCATCTAGCTTCGACATAGTGAAAATTTACGCCTTGTATAAAAGTTCCACAAGTTTGCAATTATTTCCAAGCCACAAGATTGCTTTGTCACGAGCTGATCGAAAATCTCTGCCAACGTTACTGCCCATGCTGTTTGTCGGGTAGAAAGCTGGAAACTCAGTTATTGAAATTCAGATAGGACGGCATTTCACCCTTTTGGTTGGCGAGTTGAGAGGAATTAATTATTTTTGGCTGATTACTGAACGAGATGAAGTGTATGGAGGTGATTTATGCCTCCGTGTTAACCCTTTACGTGACATGAAAGCAGACGACACTTGCAAACAAAATTATTGAATAACTAATTATTTTCATTTTTTTGAGTCAAAAACATTGCTTAAGACCCCGCATTGGGACGAGCTCAATGAGCGCGTTCCAATGCAGGGTCACAAGCTATGTTTTTGAGGCAAAAATGAAAAAAATAATGAAAATTGAATGTCATCAAATTTTTTTGTGAATAGCGCTGGCCGTTTTTTTTTCCTTTACTTAAGTAAAGGGTAAAAATTTTCGTAGCCTTACGCATGTACAGTCATCACCTGATCAACTCCTGGGAACGTCTGCCGAAAAAGTATAACGCGCAAACATCACATTTCAGATTCTATTTTCGTCTTGTTTTTCTTGATTATGTTTTGATAGCACATTTTATCTTACAATCAACATGTTGTTTGTCTGTATTAACTCCTGACTGTCGTGTAAGCCGACCCCCTGATACAGATGTTTGTATCAGAGGGGCGGACACAAGCACGTTCCTTTCGCATGAGTTCCATTTTTTTTCTTTTTGTTCATCCGTACGAAATAGTTTGTTATATATTCATCTACATCTTGACTTATCCCCAATACATTGTAAGATAAAATGATTATTACCATTATGTGGATGTACAAAATATATATCCCTGTCTCGCTCCGGGTTCTAAGGGTAGATCACGACTCGTCTTCGACTCGTCGTAATCTGCCCTTAGAACTCGTAGCTCGACTCGGATACATATTTTGTACATCCACATAATGGTAATAATCTCTATTTATTTATAAAATGTCGATTGATTTGGTTAAGCGTATCGCGACCATATCACAAACTGATCGAGAATGATACCGCGTTTGCAATCAAAGTATACTGTTCCGATGAGGGATCACTTGATATGATTAGGTTAAATTTTTGCGAAATATGCTGAAATATGTGATAAAAATTAAAAACACAATTTTTTGATATTGTGTGCGTTGGGTAAAGGTTTTGAGGTTTTTTTTATAGAGGGGTGGTGGGGTGGGGGCGGCAATATGTATTGTAATTGGCGACGGGGTTAATGGATCATTTGTGAGTAGTATGTAATGTGGTTTTCACCCCCATCAGCAGGACCTCGGTGCAGGACCTCGGAAGTGACGTCATGTCACGTGACCTAGTGGCGCCATGTTGTGTTGTCATGGTAACCCGCGTGAGCGGCCATCTTGTGACGTCATTCCCATAGTGATACGTGGTGTTAGTGCGCATGCGCAGCGCGTGTTGTTAAGGTGATAGTGTTTCCTTCGTCCATTTTGTATACTGGAGGCCGCCATCTTGGTTTCTATGGTAGCACGTGATTGCTATGTTACCCAATTGTTCTGTAATAGGACAGGGTCTGTTCGGAAGGTATGTTCGATTGAATAGGAGTATTTTCTGGAACGACTTCCCTGGATAATTACCACAAACAACCCGACAACTTGTATTATTTCGAATTCTTTCAGAATTCTCTGCTTCTATCTATATATGCAATAGTTTACGTCTACCTAGGCATGTTCCTTTATTCTAGAGTATACTCCAGTAGCGTAGAAAAGCCTATTAATGGGAACAGCTTTACTTATTATTACTATATTTAGCTATTTTGGTCTATTCTTGTTAGTTCTGAGCCTATTCCAAGTACTCTTGTTGTTTAATTTATCCAGATTATAATTAACCAATCAGATTGCTTGATTTCCCATAATCTGTATTCAGGGTTATCTCCCTTCTGTATAACAAAATACTATATCCAACGGCCATATCCCATGTAATCCCATTTTTTTGCAAAACACCTGTGGCTAAGGAATCCCTTTTTTGTCGTATGAGGCCATGAGGGCTATGTAAAAGCCCCCAATGAGTCCTCATTTATTATCCCTCATACCCTCATTGAATTTTGAGGTTATGAGGACCCTGAAAAATCCCTCAATGAGGTATAATTTACTACGACTCTTATCCTCATTTCAGTATTTAACAGGTATATCCTATGGAATCCCATTTTGGAAAACGCCTGTGACTGTGGAATCCCTTTTTGTCGTATGAGGCCATGAGGGCTATGTAAAAGCCCTCAATGAGTCCTCATTTATTATCCCTCATAGCCTCATTGAATTTTGAGGTTATGAGGACCATTAAAAATCCCTCAACGAGGCATAATTTACTACGACTCTTAGCCTCATCTCGGTATTTGAGGATACCCATGGCCTGGTATTGTATTATTCGAGGATACCTATCGAGGATACCTTTTATGGGATACTTATCTGAGGATACTATATAAGCTGTACATATCCCTATAGGTCTCTTGCTGGCCCTTAGTACTATTAATCCACCTGATGCTTTATGTTATCCTATGACTGGTATAGGTAGTATGCAATGCTAGGCATAGGGGTATTGTGGGTAGGGGTACTGCCTGGTAGTTTAGAACGGTACTATAATATGGCGGTATATACACCTATAGGCCCCTGTTAGTGCTCGGTACTATTAACCAACCGATTGCTTTGTTTTATTATATGGCTGGTATATATAGTACGCTGTGGTAGACCTAGTGATTTTGTGGGGGTGGGAGTAATGCTTGGTAGTTTAGAACGGTAGAATAGCATGGGCTGTACATATCCCTGTAGGTCTCTTGCTGGCCTTTGGTACTACTGATCCAGGCAGAGTATGGTTGGTATATTCCCCTATAGGTTCCATCCTAACCGTTCATAGTATTAACCTACCAAAGGCTTTGTATCATCCTGTTACTGGTAAGGTGGTACGTAATACCAGTAGTTACTACCTTATTCCGAGTACTCTTGTTGTTTCATTTATCGAGATCATTTATATAAATTATAATTAACCGATTAGATTTCTTGATTTCCCATAATCTGTATGCAGGGTTATCTCCCTTCTACATAATAAAAACCTATATCAATGGCAATATCCCGGCACCCCAATTTCAGCACCCCTTTTTTGAAAAGCATATGGCCTTCGGCACCCCTTTTTTATGAAATGAGGATGAGAGTCGTATTAAAAATCCCTCAACGGGGTCCAATTTACTACGACTCTTATCCTCATTTGACAAAAAAGGGATTCTCCAAAAGGCACCCCAATTTCGGCACCCCTTTTTGAAAAACATATGGCCTTCGGCACCCCTTTTTTCTGAAATGAGGATAAAAGTCGTATTAAAAATCCCTCATTGAGGGATTTTTAATACGACTCTTATCCTCATTTCATAAAAAGGGGTGCCGAAGGCCATATGCTTTTCAAAAAAGGTGTGCTGAACTTGGGGTGCCGGGATATTGCCATTCATATAGGTTTTTATTATGCAGAAGGGAGATAACCCTGCATACAGATTATGGGAAATCAAGAAATCTAATCAGTTAATTATAATTTATATAAATGATCTCGATAAATGAAACAACAAGAGTACTCGGAATAAGGTAGGAACTACTGGTATTACGTACCACCTTACCAGTAACAGGATGATACAAAGCCTTTGGTAGGTTAATACTATGAACGGTTAGGATGGAACCTATAGGGGAATATACCAACCATACTCTGCTGCCGTTCTGTATTACCAGGCGTTGACCCCACCCCTGAATAGCGCTCAATAATATGAAGCATCTGGTGGATCAGTAGTACCAAAGGCCAGCAAGAGACCTACAGGGATATGTACAGCCTATGCTATTCTACCGTTCTAAACTACCAAGTATTACCCCCACCCCCACAAAATCACTAGGTCTACCATAACGTACTACATATACCAGCCATATAATAAAACAAAGCAATCGGTTGGTTAATAGTACCGAGCACTAACAGGGGCCTATAGGTGTATATACCGCCATACTATAGTACCGTTCTAAACTACCAGGCAGTACCCCTACCCACAATACCCCTATGCCTAGCATTGCATACTACCTATACCAGTCATAGGAAAACATAAAGCATCAGGTGGATTAATAGTACTAAGGGCCAGCAAGAGACCTATAGGGATATGTACAGCCTATATAGTATCCTCAGATAAGTATCCCATAAAAGGTATCCTCGATAGGTGTCCTCGAATAATACAATACCAGGCCATGGGTATCCTCAAATACCGAGATGAGGCTAGAGTCGTAGTAAATTATGCCTCATTGAGGGATTTTTAATGGTCCTCATAACCTCAAAATTCAATGAGGCTATGAGGGATAATAAATGAGGACTCATTGGGGGCTTTTACATAGCCCTCATGGCCTCATACGACAAAAAGGGATTCCACAGTCACAGGCGTTTTCCAAAATGGGATTCCATAGGATATACCTGTTAAATACTGAAATGAGGATAAGAGTCGTAGTAAATTATACCTCATTGAGGGATTTTTCAAGGTCCTTATAACCTCAAAATTCAATGAGGGTATGAGGGATAATAAATGAGGACTCATTGAGGGCTTTTACATAGCCCTCATGGCCTCATACGACAAAAAAGGGATTCCTTAGCCACAGGTGTTTTGCAAAAAAAATGGGATTACATGGGATATGGCCGTTGGATATAGTATTTTGTTATACAGAAGGGAGATAACCCTGCATACAGATTATGGGAAATCAAGCAATCTGATTGGTTAATTATAATCTGGATAAATGAAACAACAAGAGTACTTGGAATAGGCTCAGAACTAACAAGAATAGACCAAAATAGCTAAATATAGTAATAACAAGTAAAGTTGTTCCCATTAATAGGCTTTTCTACGCTACTGGAGTATACTCTAGAATAAAGGAACATGCCTAGGTAGACGTAAACTATTGCATATATAGATAGAAGCAGAGAATTCTGAAAGAATTCGAAATAATACAAGTTGTCGGGTTGTTTGTGGTAATTATCCAGGTAAGTCGTTCCAGAAAATACTCCTATTCAATCGAACATACCTTCCGAACAGACCCTGTCCTAATACAGAACAAATGGGTAACATAGCAATCACGTGCTACCATAGAAACCAAGATGGCGGCCTCCAGTATACAAAATGGACAAAGAAAACACGTATCACCTTAACAACACGCGCTGCGCATGCGTACTAACACCACGTATCACTATGGGGATGACGTCACAAGATGGCCGCTTACGCGGGTTACCATGACAACACAACATGGCGCCACTAGGTCACGTGACATGACGTCACTTCCGAGGTCCTGCACCGAGGTCCTGCTGATGGGGGGGGGGGGTGAAAACCACATTACATACTACTTTTGTGCCATAAATGTGGTTTTATGCTTCACCTTTTGACAAATGACGTAAGTGCAACCGGTACGTATCGACCCACTGTATACTTAATCATTTACACAACGCACAGAATATCAACGTGTTTTATTCGAATTATTTATTTTCTTCAAGTTGTCAAAAAAATCTGCAAAAGCATATCATGTGACGCCCTCACTGGAACGAGCTCAACGAGCTCGCTCAAATGAGGGGCGTCACATGATATGGTTGTGTTGAAATTTTAAATTTTTTTTCAACTCTTCACTTCGTAAATTTCGCAGGCGTATGTCTCTTATTTCATTTGTTAGGTAAAGGGTTAAACATTAAAACAAACATACATCTTGGATGAAAATTTGGAATGGTGAGTGCTAGCTCATGTATTGTGTTTAATGTGTACGTGTGAACGCTCGGGGTCATATTCCCGTCTGTCTGAGGTACTTTTATTTTCTGAAGACAGATGGAACACTGGGATTTTTTTTAAAGTGAGAGGGCAAAAGCCGTCCCTAGCCCCCGTTCCGCCGCCCCTAAGAGAGGCGATGCGAGCGCACCGAGAGCGTTGCGGTAGAGTAATCATTTTTCCTCTCAATTTTCAATTTCGACACGATATTCTTGCTCTTATTTTTCATTTTCAAATTACAATGATAATACTCGTCTGAACGTATCCCATTGTCAAATCTAGAAAATATAATCACTGACTTTAATTTTGATGAAACGCGGGCGAACTGCTTCAGTAGCGTGACACCCCAACCTCCACCCAAATAATTTTCCCAGTTGGAATATTTTCATCTGAACTGGTGTCTTTGAGGTATCGATTCGCTTGTAATCGTGCCCATTCTTATGAAACTAGATTCGTAACTTGGACCTATGTTACACACACATTCAGTCAATGGAGAGTTGTAGAACCCGAGTCTGGCTATTGGGGCCCTGTAAGACCAAGTTGAATTACCGGCAGCTAAGCCGCAGCTTACGTGTTAATTATATATAGAGGATCTCAAACGAGTGATGTTTGGATATAAGATTTTTTGAAACGAGTTTGATGAATTTGATTCACAACGAGCCTTCAAGGCGAGTTGTGAATCGAATTCATCAAACGAGTTTCAAAAAATCTTATATCCAAACATCACGAGTTAAAGATTCTGTATATCACATGAATTTTCGAATGTTTTTTACACTTTTTATTTAATTCATTGTCGCTAAATTCTCCCAAAACAACCGACATTCAGTTCGTTGGCTCAGACGCTTCACACCATGACGTCATGAATGCGCTTTACTTGCACCTGTTGTCGTAATTGACGCCATGTGAACTACGCACAAGAATACACTGCTGCTGCTATGGGACCACGCGTCGATTAGACACTAGTTGATAATCAGGAAATAAGACATGGGTTGTTACGTCGAAATTAACGACGTTTCATGTTATATAAGATCGTACGTCACAACTTCTTCATGTATATTTTATATATCTAACATTAAATTTCAGTTAATCAACCAACTGACTAATATTCCAACTACAAAATCAAGGCATGCCTTCGTTGAAGGCATGCCTTGATGATATAGTTGGAATATTTGCTATGTCGGGGATTGACTCTTCGCGACGTCTTTCGTTGTCTTTATGATTTTAAACTGCAAAAATGCGTAACAAACCTTTTACTTTTGATAAAGATATCATTGCACCAGCAGTGAATAGGCCTCCGTCATAATTTTTTGTTGTTATATTATTGATCGGTATTTTTCATTGCACAATCTTAAATAAAATTCCAGATAATTTTCCATTCTGTTTCAATGAATGACGTCATTAATTGTGTGTGAAAAAATAATTACGGTAAACAAATACAGGAATACCCTATCCACCACATTTAACGGATATTTGATGACTTTGTTAAGATTTCTGAACACGAATATTAAGTTGCTGAGATGAGAGGCGTTAACTAACATACATTCTTCATCCACAGATAAACTCTTTAGGTTCATTTCGTTGATGTTTTTCAAATAGGAATTGAAATGAATTATCTATCGCTTTATCGGAATATGAATGTGTGAAGAATCTGTTAACCCTTTACCCAACGTCACGGCCAAAATCGGCCAGCGTTATTCACAAAAAATTAATTTTAGTTATGTTTTTCATTTTTTGTCTCAAAAATATAGGTTATGATTCCCCTCTTTGGAACGAGCTCGTCCAGCTCGTTTCAATGAGGGGTCATAACCTATGTTTTTGAGATAAAAAATGAAAAAAAGTAGTTATTCAAGAATTTTGTTCGCAAGTGTCGTCTGCTTTTCATGTTGGGTAAAGGGCTAAGTGACAGAGTGGGTGAAGTTCATAGCTGCAGAAACCTTAATTCTGTCAAAACTCTGCTTCTTTATAGTAACCATCCATTGAACAAAATTACCATACAATTCTAATGAGGGAATGTATTTTTAAGTTTACTGTGATAGATGGGTGGTAAGAGTCAACCCTAATACTTTGGGTGGCTGGGAAATTAAATTATTATGATTAACTCCCACCCAACCCCACGCAGAATCTTCACTTTGTAGTTTCAAATTATCTGTTGTCATATACTTCGCTTAACATATAAACAGGTTTGAAAGGAATGCGCGGGAGCGCGGGAGCGCGGTGGCTCAGTGGTAGACTGTTGGACTTCTACGCTAGAGGTTCCGAGTTCGATCTCCGTCCGGGACGATCCGCGTTGAGTCCTTGGACAAGGCACTTTACCCCGGTTGCCTACATGGGGGCACGAGGAGACCGTGTACTAAGGCGTACCGCACGTCGATCGTGCACATTTCTTCAACCGCTGTAACCCTGCTTGAGCGGAGCTTGAACAGAGTTAGAATGTTGAGAAGCTCACAGTTGCTCGTCGATGCTCGGTGGTTCTCAGCGGGTACTCCGGCTTCCTCCATCCGTAAAACTGTCACGGTCACGATTAGCCATTGTGCGTAAGTATGTGACCTTAAACACCAATAAATAATAAATATACAAAGGAATGCGCACGCAAGTTATTCAGCTCTTTACCTAACGCAACTCAAAACCGCCGGAGCTACAGGGCCATGCGAAACTTCGAGATTCGATTCGATTTCAAATCTCAAGTTAGTATTCGGTTCGATTCGAAATCAGCCACACACTAAAAACTAAAGTGTTAAAACTGACACTTTCAAGGTGTTGAACCCATTCTAACTGTTAGGGTTTGATTTTAACACTCAAAGTGCAATGCTTTAAGCACTTAGACATTACAATCGTCAGACATCTGAAACTTGAATGGATTGCACTTCCCATGTGTCTGGCATTGGTGTTTTTTACAGAATAGTCCATAATTTGATTTGCGCTTGGTGGGTACATAATTAAAAGGACACAACGCAGATGACGCGAATCAGGCTCGAGAGTTCGAGCCTGATCCGCGTCATCTGCGTTGTTTCCTTTTAAGTGTCGCGACATTACACTTGTTAAGTGGTATTATTGTAACACCTGTCAAGTTCTGGGGTATCTACACTTGAACAAAGTGCTAGTTCAGCACTTAGTAAGTGTTAAATACAGCACTTCAAGTGTAGTTTTTAACACTTTAGTTTTTAGCATGTACTCTATTCGCTTCCTCTCGAATCTTCTTCACATGGAGAAAGCTGGGTATCAATCCTTTTCGTCGTATCATAAAACGTATAGTTCAGATGGAAACTGTACATAAATAATGTTGAAATAAAAGACTGAGTGTAACTTCTGCAACATTAACATAAATAACATCTGCACTCATGCTACCAACCATACTAATTCCAGTATCACTAGTCCCTACCACTGTTAACTGCAAATTTGAAGTTTAGAAACAATGCTGACGGTGAACTATAATCCTGACAGAGTAACATCCACTCTACACCATCAAGGCATGCCTTCGGCGAAGGGCCCTACGAAGCTATTCACAAAAAAATGAGCCACACAAATTTTATTATTTTTTAACTTTTGCCCCACAAAACATAGCTTATGATCCCCTCATTGGAACGGGCGCTCATTGAAGTAACTAACTCTTTTCCTTGAAGGCAAAAAAGAATAATTGTTAGTAACTCAAGAGTTTGTAAATAAATTAGTATTGTTACAGATCTTGTTTATGCTAATACAGTGGAAATTACATTCTGTCTTTATTTTCAACTTTATTTGTATGCAATTTTCATTTAAACTATACGTTTTATGAGACGACGTAGATGTCTGACACCGAGCTGTATTCATATGGAGAAGATTCGAGTGGCAACGAGTCGAGCACCTGATTTTGAATCGAACCGAATACCAACTTAAGATTCGAAACTACAGTTAAAACTAAACGTTCTGACACGAACTGTGCGCTCATCTAGGCTTAATTGCACGTCGGAATTGCGCGCATTTGCCGTATCGAATGAAATCCAAAGCACGGCAGGTTCTCCTGGTTACTCATAGCAAACACATGCAATGTTTCTGCCAATTGACCTCCGGGTTACCCGGAAGTCCATTGGCTGAAACATTGCTTGTGCACAGGCCATATGTGCAGAATTTGATATCATCACTATGGTCATAACTCGTAGTTAACGCGCAGATCGATGTACTATTTGTGCGCATTTCATGAAGGACTTCAAGTTTTAACTGTAAATCTCGAAGCTTCCCAGGGCTCTATTCAACAAGTCAAATAAAACACTAAATAGTCAACCAGGACACACTCTGAAATCAGTTGGGTTACAAATTTAACCCAAATCATCTGAGTCGAATGAATATGAACCCAAATGGGTTCATATTCACTCAACCCAGATGATTTGGGTTGATGTTTAAAAAAACTGATTTCAGAGTGCAACAATGCTAAGTTGGCGTTGACAAGAAAACAAATTGAAAGAAGGAAGGAAATCAAAGGACTGAAACAAATAAATAGATTTTACGTCACTCAGTGGATATTTACAGAAAGAAGCACGGGCAAACGTTCAGCTCGTGGACCATCAGTTTACATCTGAATGTTTGTGTGCGTAAAACTCGCTACTAATGCACAACGGGGGTTTTCGTCAGAAGTTTGAAATCATTGTCACGAAGGAAAGCACTCCGCCACTGAGCTTCAAAAGAACAACTCTCAACGCACGCAATATAGAAGTAGACTTACCTTGTGTACATATTACACAGTTGAGAAAATCGCAATTGCAAGAGCAAATTCATGTGGTAAGTTCAAACTCGCTGATTTGAACAGCGCCAGTGACAATATAAGACATGTACTTCTATCTTGACGGAATTTATACAGTTCCGCGAACAAAAATATAACCGTAGGTGTGATATTGGACAAATGAAAATTGTCCTGTTTTCATTTGACATTCACGAGCCTACGTCACAGAGCATCCACTGAAAATCAATTGTATCGCTATGCAGGCTTGCGCCTAGTTGAATTGGAGACGTGGATACTTTGCGTATATTTGTGAGAATGTAATGAGAAGAGAGTACACCGCGAATATCTTGGTAGACCTAACGGTATCCATGATAGAGTTTTCAAGACAAATTTTGGGATCACATCATATTATAATCAAATTCATTATACGTTTTCCAGTGACTCAGTGGTTGGAGCAGCACCGGACTTTCAAACGTAAGGTTGACGGTTTGATCCCGACCATAGGTAACTGCGTTGTGTCCTTGGGCAAGACACTTGATTCCGATTGCCCATATGGGGGCTCGATAATCAGGGCCGGGGCGACAGTATACACCGGGAACCGGAACTTTGGGGGCTTGGGGTTGGCCCAGGAATCAGGATTCTTGAGTCGTGGCAGGGTCCTCCAATGTTCTGATTCCTGTACCCTCCGATCTCCGAGCGAAATTATTGAATATTTATTTTTTTTAATTTTTTTGCGTCAAAAAACATAGCTTATGACCCCTCATTGGAACGAGCTGAACGAGCCCGTTCCTATGAGGGGCCACATGCTATGTTTTTGGATTTTGAGGCAAAAACATGAAAATAGAACGGCAATTTTTGTGAATAGCGCTGGCCGGTTTTGTTGGGGAAATAGACTGTTATCTATATACATATGCACCACACCCGGTGTTACCATTTCAAGAATTCTTCACTTTAAGAACTTCAGCATCTGCATCAGTATCCCAACACATTCAAAAGGGGCCGCGTCACAGAATTAACCCCGGGGCCCGAATTTCCTCTCCTCGGCTCTGTCGACAATGACGTCGTGTACTAAGGCGTACTGCACATCCATAGCGCACTTTCCTTAAACCGCTGTTAACTCTGTTTGTGCAGAGGTAGCAAGTTTGAGAGTCTAACAGTTGCTCGCACCTACTTGGTTGTTCTCTCCGAGTACTCCGGCTTCCTCCACTGGTAAAATTGTCCGACAAGATGTAACCCTGTCAGTGGAAACTGTTGTTAAACCCCAATAAACAAACAAACAAATTTATGTTTCCCCTTAACTCGTCAGTCTTCACGTAACACACCAAAATCAGCCCGCGCTATTCCCGAAAGTAGCCAGTCGAATTTTATTATTTTTGACTGCTTATTGGAACGAGTTCGTTGAGCTTGTTCCAAAGAGGGGTCATAAGATATGTTTTTTATGCAAAAATTGAAAATCTTCACTTATTCAAGAAACAGTTTTACAAGCCTCGTCTGCTATTCGCGTAAGGCAAGGTTAAATGCCTTAAAATTAGATAAAATATCATTGAGAAAGCTCGCATATTCTCTTGAGAAATAAAATCAGAGTATCCTTTTTGCATGGATAATTGCAATTGAGTGAGCACGAGAAATATGTTGCTTCGAGGGTGGTGTTTCCGCGAGTGTATATACATACTTTCTCCCATCACCCACAGTATAGACGCCGCGGCTTGGTCGTAATCCACGCGTGGGTAGCGATGTCCACGTATGCGTTTACCAAATAATAAAAGTCATCATCAGCAAAATTTTAATTAATAAAGCATCGGGTTGTAGATGGTGCTTCACAACCCTGTGCTTCATTAATTAAATTATTGATGATTATTCCTATAATTAGTGTTTGGAATCTTATATTATTGCGTCTGTGGAAATATTGCCCATTCATGGAAAGTGACCAGTCCACGGCAGTTGTACTGTACCTATTGGGACACGCGTCCCGGATGAGATGCTTGGGTGAGACAGATCTTTCTCCCCCACTATACGTGAAACATACGCGTGTCCCGAGTGAGACAGCGGGGAGGGATAGAAATATCCCACCCTGCTGTCTCATCCGTGAGACGCGTATTTTTCACGTACAGTGGGGGAGAAATTTCTATCGCACCCACCCCACTCATTTGAATATTTTATTAGGTCGCCGGAACTATTTCATCATCGTCTGCAAAATTGTAAATAAACAAAATGGCTTCAAAACAGAATTGTGTATTCAAATTCTGAGAGCGACTAACTTTTTGATGTCACCGGTGAGCGATTTCCAGTTTGACAGATCGACGTTCTAAATAGTTCCAATGAACTGATGTTCACAAACGTTCAAACGCTTCTTAAATTGTGTTCGTTTATTACCTATTTATCTGTTCCTTGTTGGTATGGACTCAATATTTAACTAGACTTTATGATTCTGGAGAATCATGGCTTTTCCTGATGAGATTCCATGATTTGTCATGACCACACATTGTCTGATAAATTGTTTTTAACTGTCTCACTGAAGTTCCTTCGTTGATGTTATGAGAAAGGTGAGTATAGTAGTCTCAAATGACACAGTTTGATAAAAAAAATTGTTTAGGTAAAAACCATTATTAACGGTGGAGTGGGTTAATGTGAATATCGTCGTCCAACAAGTCAATGACCGACAAAAGGAGTTATGTTTCTTTGACACATACCCACTGAGTGCTGTGTCTATTTGAAAATGGTCCATTGTATCTCAAATGTATCCAAAATATTGACGTCTGGCAGCTTGTAGAGTGTTAACAAGTGCTAACAGGAATATTTATTCATGCAACTGGTAATCTCACACCAAGAACTGTGAATGGTCATTTGTTTTCAGAGAAATCCGGGGAGAACATGAATTTTAAGCTTTTGATGGGTATAATTGTTTATCAAGCCCAAAACGGGTTAAGTGTTGTTTTTTGAATACTCTTGTTACTTCCAAAAATAATTCTCAGTGAATTCTATTTCCACTTATTTTGATCTCTCCTCTCAACTTCGGGCGCTGTGGGTACGCAAACACAGCCCATTTTATCAACATTTTGATGTTTGAGAACCTGCATAGGGTTAACAAATGCTTAGAGGAATATTTTGTACATGCAACTTGTAATGTCACATTAAGATCTGAGCATGGCCATTTTTTCTTGAAAATATACAAGAAGTTTTTAGAGAAATCCTCGGATAATATGAATTTTTAACCTTTTGCGGGGTATGGATCTGTAACCAGCCCTAAACGGGTTAATGCTTGGTTTGATGAATACCTTCATTACTTACAAAAATGATCCTTGGGGAATTCCACTTCCAAAGAAGGAGGTTATGTTTATCTCGCAGGTACACATTGCGTGCAATGCGTGCCCAAGAACAGCGCATTTTCTCAAAATGTCTATGTTTTGCAGCCTCGGGAGGGTTAACTAACGCTTACCGGAATATTTTGTCTATGCAACTTGTAATGTCACTCCAAGACCTGCAAATCGTCAATTTTTCTTGAATACTTACTAGATTTTTTGGAGAAATCCACAGAAAACTGGAATTTTAAGCTTTTAAGGGGTACATCTTAACCAGGCGAAGATGGGTTAAGACCTCGATTTTTGAATACCCTTACTACTTACTAAATTTTTCCCTATCAGCTTTGCATCCGGTAAGAAAAGTTATGTATCTCTGTGGCATTCCCATTTGTTGTTGTTGGTGTCCAAAATGTTGACATTTAGCAGCACATGGAGGGTTAACAAATGCTTACTGGAATATTTTATCCATGCAACCGGTAATGTGACTCCAAGACCTATCAATGGCCATTTTCTGTTGAAAACTTACAAGATGTTTGTAACGAAATCCACGGAAAACATGATTTTTTTTTAGCTTTTGATGGGTATCGCCATTAACCACCCCAAAAGGGGTTAACGCTTGGGTCTTTGAATACCCTTATTACTTACAAAAATGGTCCTCAGTGAATTCCACTTCCAACAAAGGAGATTATGTGTAACTCTCGGGCATACATTGCGTGCTGTGTGTGTCCGAAAACAGCCAATTTCAACAAAATTATGATGTTTGGCATTCTGTAGAGGGTTAATAAACGCTCAGCGGAATATTTTGTCCATGCAACTTGTAATGTCACACAAAGACCTGCAAGTAGTCAATTTTTCTTGAAAACTTATGGAATGTATTTAGAGAAATCTACAGAAAATGGGAATTTTTAGATTTTAAGGGGTCTCTCTCTTTAGCCTGCCCAAAATGGGGTAAGACTTCGTTTTATGAATACCCTTACTACTTACAAAAATGTTTCTGTATAGACTGTGCGCTCGATAAAAGAAAACACTTTTCTTTGTGGCGTACCCGTTGGGTGCTGTTGGCGTCCAAAAACAGCCCATTTTATCACAATTTTGACTTTTAGCAGTCCGTGGAGGGTTAACAAATGCTCACCGCAGTATTTTGTCCATGCAACTTCTATTGTCCCATCAGGGCCTGGGAGTGACAATTTTTTCTTGAAAATCTACAAGACTTGTTTAGAGAAATCCACGGAAAACCTTAATTTTTTAGCTTTATGGGGGTATTGCTGTTTAACCAGCCCAAAACGGGTTAACGCTTGGTTTTTTGAACACTCTTATTACTTAAAAAAATTATCTCCGGTGAATTCCACTTTCAATAAAGGAAGTTATGTTTATCTCTCGTGTATCGTTTGGGTGCTCTGAGGGCCTGGAACCGCCACATTTCATCAAAATTTCGATGTTTGGCAGCCTGTGGAGGGCTACCATATGCATTGCCCGATATGTCATGTGTATCAAAGGTCGTGGCACAGACAGGTCTAGCAATGATGAAGGTTTAAAAAAAATCTACAAGACGTGTTTCGAGAAAGAGCCGATAAACCCCAATTCTGACGAAATAAGGGTTAAATCGAAAATTCCGCTTCGGTACATTTTTAGATTTTGTGCCCCTCTATGCGTGTGCAAAATGTTGTGAAAGTCGGTCCGAAAATGGCTTCGGAATCGTGCGGACAAAATGTGTGGACCCCCCCCCCCCCCCCCCAAAAAAAAAAAAAAAAAAAAATAATAATAATAATCCGTAGAAAAACAATAGTCTTTTCCAGAGGGAAAAGCCTAATTATTATTCAAATATTAAACTTGATTTGTTTCAACCCCATGTTTCTCTGCAGATCTAATAATATCACTGCGCGAATTTATCGATCGATCAATAATCTCTCCCCTTTACATTAGAGTTTGACACACGCAAATTCATTAACCCCTTAACGGACAGTGTTACAAAACAAGTTTTTAGTATATACCTATGGTATATACCCAACTTTTGTACGATGTTTCCGATGAAATCGTTCGTTTTTCGAAAGGACTACGACTTGATAAATTGGGTATGTCAGCACGTGACCGCCAATTATCTGTAATGACTGAATCCTCGTGTGTGGGGAGAAAAATCATCCTCGATGAGTCTGAAGGTGGGAATGGGGAAATCTCACTCTCGGGGCAAGATATTAGAATCAGACCCTCAGCAAGCCTCGGGTCTGGTTCAAATACCTTGCCCTCGAGTGAGATTTCCCCATCCTACCTCCAGACTCATCGGGGATCATAATAATCTTACCCACCCCACGTGACACACTCATTTGAATATTTAATGATAACCGGACCATTTAACCATCGTTTGAATTTTACAAATAAACATGGCGTCCCGCTTCACTGCAATTGACATAGCTACTCATCCGTTCCCATACCTCTCGAGGATGATTTCCTCTCACGGTCTCACCTCACGTCACGTGACGTCATCGAAATGAATAATGTCAAAACCGATGTCACCAGAATACCATCCGTTTCAACTCGCTTCAATATGTGAACACCTTATTGTCATTCTCTCATTCTCGCAGTATTTACCTTTGGCATATGCTCAACTGTTCGATGCTCTTTCATGCAATTCATTTTACTCGACGATCAATCCGTAGATTATTTTTATCGCCCCAGCAGTCATTTAATTTCGACGACCTCATGTGGTGTGTGGTAGGAGAGACATTACCCTTGTGCGGTGTGATGAACTCTCACCCTGGGAGGAAGATATTTGAGCCAGATAGCCTCGTGCCTGGATCAAACATCTTTCCACACTCGAGTGCGATTTACACATCCCACCCCACACGACTCAATGATCATAAAATTGTCGTGTCCTATATAAATATAAAAGTCTAGGAGTTTTCTATTTTTTTTCTAGGGAGAAATAAACAACATGCTTGTAAAACATATTTGCTAAACAAAGAGCCAAAGTGGTCCTTACCTAGTTAATCCTAATTAGCTTGCCATAAAACGTCAAGTTTCCTTTTCTAACTTTTAATAACGAAAACATCAGCCAACTCCGAGAGCTGTCTGTTGTTTTCGTTTATTAAAAATAACAAGAGGAAACTTCGCTTTGATTTCTACCGATGTCATAGGTCTCGTTTCCTATTAAAAGGTGATTTCCTAGGTTATTGGATATCCTCGTGCAAATGGCTACTTTGAGCTATTGGTTTTTTGCATTTCTTGGAAAACCAACGTTTTCACCTGAATAACTGTAACGAGACCATAGGTGTTTTCTTAACAATTACACTCCTTGGGCAAGACACTTCACCCCGCTTGCCTACATGGGGGCACGATGACGCTATGTACTAAGGCGTACTGCACGTCGATGGTGCACATGTCTTCAACCAATCTAACCCTGCCTGTGTCGCGGTGTAGAGTTACTATGTTGGGGAGCTGACAGCTGCTCGTCGTTGCTCGGTGGTTCTCTCCGGGTACTCCGGCTTCCTCCACCCGTAAAACTGTCACTGACATGATATGACCCTGGTTGTTACTGTGTCGTTAAACCCCAAAAAAAAAACAAAGAAAAAAAAACAATTACACGCTTCTTAATTGGACCTAATGATTTCTGGTGAGATAACTTTATCAAAAGTAAATTTTCATGACGAGATAATTCAAGGATGATATTCTGATTTTTCAATCGATTTGTATAAAGAGACGAGTCGCCGTTACAAACAATACCCGGGTGGAGATTGGCAATATTTACAGTTGTAATAAGGTGAAATATCTCGAAGAGCGATTCAATTCGATATTCGATTCGATATTCACTGCCTGATTCAATTCGTCTCGAAGTTCGAGATTCCTGGAGCCCTGACTCTTTCGCTGCATTTATTGAGCCGCTGTTGTGGTATATATAATTCCCAGTATTTTAGCACAGTGGTTATAAATCGATCAGAACTTTTCCCAAGTCAGATTTCAATCCAGTGAAAATAGCATAAAACATTTATGTTTACAACGGTTTTTTAGTTATTCAAAGTGAATGCGTGGGTCAGTTTATCGCTCGTGCAGAAGGTGCACATTCACAGTCGCGAAACCGATTCTCTTTATCTTCCACTCGAGTTTGCAACTTGCTCATTTTTCTTGATATTTATAGAGGCGAATTTTTATACTCAGGGCGCTCCTATTCTTTTTGAGAGAGTTACAAAATTATCCCGTGAGTGACTGCTAAGGAAATATATGTTTTCTTAACGAGCGACGCGAAGCCGCGAGTGACAAATTAAGATTTCCTTGCAGTCGCGAGAAAAATTATTCTGGCACCTATCCCAAAACAGTCTACATTCCTTTTTTATCAACCCAAACGCCGAATACGAGAAGAGATATCGATCTAACCGATAGATTTTTTTAGACAGTGTCTAATATCTATTGTGACAATAGATATTGAAAAATATTTCTTTGTCATTTCCCGTTCTTTCATAAGGTAGTATATGTAATTGCTAACAACATGTCCCGTGCGTTGAGTGAAGCCGAGCTGCGTAAGTGCAAGTCGGTATTTCCTGAATTTGAACAACGTTCCCCGTGCTGCAAAACATCCGAGCCACTCGGCTCGTTGTCACTCAGTGCACAGGACAGATAGTTCAAATTCATGAAATACCTCCAGCCCGATTAACTATTGCTAACTGCGTTGTGTCCTTGGACAAGACACTTCATCCCAATTGCCTACATGGGTCAAGGTGGCGCTGTGTACTAAGGCGTTCTGCACGTCGATGGTGCGCTTGTCTTCAACCAATGCTAACCCTGCTTGTGTGGAGTTATTACGTTGGGGAGTCAGGCAGTTGCTTGCCGTTGCTCGGAGTAGGTATAAAAGGCCGATTCACGACCACTTGTACATGTACGTGTACAACATACGCACACGATGCGTTCACCAACGTGGAATTCGGTGTTAAATCACACGCTTGTTCACAAAAACTGTACATGGTCTTGAATCGGCCCATGTACAGTCAGTGACTCCTTGATCGCGCTTTTAGCGTCAAACACTCGTGGTGAACGCATCGTGTGCGTGTGTTGTACATCTTCAGTTGTATCGTGTACATGATTTTTGGTCTACGTTCGCATCGCAGATCAGACCCATCGATCCATCGTCGGCGAACGCGATCGAAAGCAAAAGATTCTGGGTGATCATCAAAAAACAACAATTGCGGTTCAAGACCAGCGGTCCAGAATCGGCAATTGCGTTGGTACAGATGGTCCAGAAACTCTCCCTCGTTTTTGAGGTGGTCACGTTTTTTGATTGATATAAATATAGGGGAGAAAAAAAATATATAAATAAATAGTTATTTAGAAAAAATAAATATATCAAATCGAATAGATAATAAAAAAAATACGTAAATCATGAGCGATTCTCAGATGATTAGAGCGAGGTTTCTTTTAAACATGCTGATGAGAGCATACGCAATCTGCGTGAACGAACAACAACATCCCATCTTGTTAGAACGATGCGTCGGATGTCGGGATCATCTAGACTTCGATCACGAGGATCATTCGTGTCTGACGATGGAAAGGGAAGATATGGTCGTCATGTATTTCGAACCGGCGTTCGAACGCGTTAAATTCGACGATGTGATCACGTTTTGGAAGAGATTAGTCTACTGTAAGAATCGAGACAGGCCCACAGATTCGGAAGAACTGAAATTGGCGCGTAGAAGTTTGACTTTCGAAGACAAGGGATGCATCAAGAAATTATTGCTGAACGAAGCATACGTCTAAGTTTTGTTTTTCGTTGATATAAAAAATAAGGGAGAGTAGAAAATAAAAAAAAAAAAATAAATACACACATAAATTTTTTTATCTAATATTAGAAAGAAAAAACACAAAAAAAAAATGAGAACCAGAAATAAATTGTATCCGACGTTAGTGGACGACGAGGACGAGAAGCCGAACGGCGTTTTGCCGACGGCGCCGTCGCTAGAAGAAAGAGAAAGAGCAGAGAGGTATCGCATCGATCAAATCAGTAGAATCCAATCGTATCTGACTCGAGAGAGAGATTCTCGTCGTTCCCTCAAGAAGAAGTATTTGCGTTTCGTGAAATTCGTCAACGGGATCGACACGACACTCATCACGATTTCCATGGGTTTACACGCGGCCGGCATCGGATTGTTGTCGACCGCGGTCGGCATTCCGATCGTGCTGACCGTGGAAGGAGTGGCTCTCGCCGCCAGATTGTTCAGCACGCTCGGAAACTTTTTGAGTAGGAAATTATATCTGAAGGCGAGGAAACACGACAAGATTCGCGTCTTGGCCCACTCCAAGATCCATACGATATCCTAAATGATCTCTATGGCGTTGAAAGATGGTAGGATATCGGACGGAGAATACTTCGCGATATTGAGCGAGAAAACGAAATACGATGCCATGAAAGAAGCCGTGAGAATCAAGACTCATCAGATCATCAAGGAAGAGTTGAAGGATTCTCTCGTGGAAAAGGATAGGAAAGAGGCCAGGGAGGAATTCAGTAAGATGATAGAACTCAAGGGCAGCGATTGAAAAAAAAATATATATAATAAGAACAGAATTTAAAAAAAAAAATATTAAATTCATATATAAAATAAAAAAACGAAATTAATTTAAATTAACTCTTCAAAAAAAAAATGTATTGCGTAAAGTGTAAGAGAGTTACCGAGACGAGTAATTCTCGAGAAGTGCGAACTAAAAACGACAGATGGATGCTTCGCGGAATTTGCGATGTGTGTGGTTCTATCAAGACTAGATTCGTCAAACAAAAGAACGCGAGCAAAGATAAAGGCATCGTGAATAAAATGATCAACAATCTACCTTTCGAAATGCATCTGCCCGGTCACAGTTTCACGGGACCAGGAACGAAATTGAACAAGAGACTCAACGCCGATCTGACACCCAAATCTTGGAGCAAACCCGTGAATAGGGTGGACGCGGCCGCATACGATCACGATCTGTGCTACGCCGGTCATCCCAACACCAAGACTCGCAACGACGTCTGCGACAAAAACATGTTGACGAGATTGAAAGGCATATCGAATCCGACCAGGAGAGAGAAGATGGAACGTTCGCTGGTCGGCAATCTGATCGGTGCGAAACGTCGATTCGGATGGGGCGTTCAAAAAAAAAAAGCGCATCTGAAAAAGAGAAGAAGAAGAAACGATTATTGACGAGCGAATTGGCCGAGGAGTTACACAAACCCATAGTGCGTAGATTTCGAAAGAGAAGGGTGTTCGTGAAGGGTCTGGATGATATTTGGTCCGCCGACTTGGTCGACATGAGATCGTTTTCGAGGTGGAACGAGGGTGTCAAATATCTATTGACGGTCATCGACCTGTTTTTCAAATACGGTTGGATCAGAGCTTTGAAGAATAAATCGGGACCTTGCGTCGCTGAGGCTCTGAAGAGCGTGTTCGACTCGTCCTCTCGAAAACCGAGTAAATTGTGGGTGGACAAGGGAAAGGAATTCTACAACAAGGACGTTCGTCGATTGGTAGACCTCTACTCGATCGAAAACGAAGAGAAAGCCAGCATGGTGGAACGTCGGAATCGAACAATGAAGGAGAAGATGCACAGATACTTCACGGCGAATTCGACCAAGAAATACATATATGCTCTGAACGGTCTGGTGAAAGATTACAACGACACGCGACACAGATCGATCAAGATGACTCCCGCGGAAGCTAGCGATCCTCAAAACGAAAAACGGGTCTACGCGAATCTATATCCCGAGAGATCTAAGATCGGGAAGAAGAAGTCTAGAACGCCGAAATTTGTGGTCGGCGATCCAGTTAGAATCTACGCTTATAAGAAGCACTTCGAAAAGGGTTATACTCCTCGATGGACCTTGGAAATCTTCGTGATCATCAAAATATTTCACACCGATCCGGTGACTTACGAAATTGAAGCTTTGTATGGAGAAGAGATCATCGGAAAGTTTTATGAACAACAATTACAGAAGATGAAGTTTTGATGAAGAACGCAAAAAAATTTTTTTTTTATTTACTCTCTTTGACATTTTCTTGTTTACACACACATATATATAAAAGAGAGAAAAAAAATAAATAATAATAAAAAATAATTAAAAACTATTTTTTAGATAAAGAAAAGCAAGTGAATTAATAAACAAAAAAAAATTAATCCTGTCTCCGGCGTTCACTTTGAGAGGCGTGCCGAACGTGCTGACATTCGCGTGTTGATTCTCAGTCTTTTCGACGCTGTATCTCTTATCACTCTCCACACCATTCACCATGAGATTGACGACCGCTCTGTTATTCAAATCCGTGGAAGCCAGACTCATTCGAAGGATTTCACCTCCCAACGCCATGGGATATCCAACCTGACCGTGTTTCGATCCGCTACCTCCGTTTCCGAAAGACCACTCAGCTTTTCCTTCATCTAAGGTGCCGGCCTCTTCGGCCCACACGGTGATCAATTGTCTGGCATATTTGACTTTCTCCATCATCGAAATCAGGGTGCAGGCGTCCGTCATGTGCACGGGTTCCGGTAGATTCGTGAGCGCATGTCCGACCATGTCTAGTTTACCTTCCATGATGTCACCCTTTCTCCAGACCGAGTTGTCATCCACGTACTTTCTGCTGACAGCGCTGGAATCGAATTCGGGATTGGGATTGAGACCGAATAAATTCTCACCGTTCATGTTGATGCCACCCTCCATGGTTCCGCCAGATTCTTTGTTCAGGTAGAGATCATCCACTTGCGATTCTAGATATTCTTGCGATCGTAACACTGAAGAATCCACGTAGCCCTTGTTGACTGCGGTTGATTCCGCGTCTGTGTTGTCGATGTTCGACAGATTCAATATCTTGTGGAATCCCACATTCAGATCTGATTTCATTTCACGTCCGTCAGACTTTCTCTGTTCCAGATCTACGTAGTGTTTGGTCGCCATGTCCTTGGGATTCGTGGGAGCGGCCACGTTCGTTATCTTGTAAGAATTGGCGTTCAATTCCGAGTGCATCGTTTTCTGAACGTATCTATTTCTCAGGTGTTCGCTGAATCTCACGTGAGAATCGTCCGCGCATCTCTTGGTGGTGGCATCGGTGGGATCTACGGGATTCGTGACGTTCACCAAACGTTTGGATTTCAGATCGATATC
Source organism: Pictodentalium vernedei (assembly GCA_031216915.1). Classification (NCBI taxonomy): domain Eukaryota; kingdom Metazoa; phylum Mollusca; class Scaphopoda; order Dentaliida; family Dentaliidae; genus Pictodentalium; species Pictodentalium vernedei. The sequence goes on from CM062297.1 coordinate 797,401,653, forward strand.
GTTGGTCATGGTTTTATCCACGTAATTATCAAGCAGGATTCGTTCGAAATCGGAGTTCCCCCTGTCAACATATTTTTTAGTTGTGGCATCTGCGAGGTCTATCAGCTCGGGAAGATTGCAGAGCTTCTTATCGTTCATGTTCAGAGGTTCCTCTTGAGGTTCGTATCTCCGAACGTAATGCTCGTCCAACAAGTTGGCAACGTCGTAACCTTCGAACGTCTTCCTCTTCTTTCTCGGGTTGACTTTTTCGTCGTCACTTCTACCAAATTTATCGACTGTCATGTTGTTGTGGGATTTTTTTGTTTTTTAGAAAAAATATCTTCAAACTCAGTTTATTAAAAAATGAACTATGTTATTTTATTTTTCGTTTTTTATTCGATTAAAATTTTTTTAAAATAATTTTTTATCTTTATATATATACTATAAAAAAAAAAATTTCTCTCTAATGTAAGTCATTGAGAATGTCTTGAAATTCATCTCCTTCAGACCATCTCTTGAGAACGTAGAGACACAGGTGACCGCAAAACACTTGATCTGGCGATTGCACTTGATCCGTGTTGTAAAGAACCATCGATTTGTTGGAATAGTTCTTTATTTCTTTCAGCAGCGAGATTCCGTAGCTGTCGAAATAATAATTCTTCTTCTTCTTCCCGTTCTTGAATCACGCCACCCAGTGAGTGCCTTCACCCGATGAATCGTCAAGATTTAAAATTCCGCATTCCGATTGTCGAGGTCTTCTCTTCGGCAAGGCATCTCTGGAAAACACTCCTAGAAAATCTTCGATTTTCAAATCTTTTGCCGCATTCAACAGATCGATGTTCGATAGGGGTTCGTTGGGTAAGATGACACCTTCTACGGATATCTTTATTTTCTTATTCATAGATGCGTATATATATATTTTTTTATTTATTTTATTATAATTCACTAAAAAATGATGTTATTTTTTTCTATTTTTTTTCTTTTTCTTTTTAAACTAACTCTATCGACTTCCACAATCTTGAATCCGTCGAATTCCTTGACTTCTATAATCTTGGATTCATCTAATTCTTCTTTCAAACTAACTTTCTCGATGTCACTATCGATTTCCATAATTTTATGTTCATCTAATTCCTCTTGATTTTCTGGAATCCTATCATCCACAATCGTATCTGGAATCTTATCATCTACAATCATATCTGGAATCCAATCATCCACATTCATATCGTCTCTAATTAGATCCACAGTCCAATGTCCGAGTGCCAAAGTGCTTATTTTATCGTCTAACACGAATCTCTTGTCGTCGTCGGCTGTCAGCATAATCTTGTTGACTATTTCGGTATACAGCTCGTGATTTTCGCTTCGAATCGATTTCATAGTCTTATACACCAGACCACTTCCTAACAGACAATCTTTATACTCTTGGAAAGAGATGTTTTTTCTTCACCACGCACGCTTTAACTCCTTTGCACTTCTTGATCTCTTCATCATCTTCTAGACGATAAGCATAGAGTTTGGGTCTCAAGCCCACGAATTCGACGATCTGTTTACCGCCGCTCTCGTCCTTAAATTTACCCAACACCTTCTTGTTGACGTTTGATTAAATGTTGGACGGGTGATCGACAGGATAATTGCTCGTGTCGAACCACTCGGCCACGTCTAGAGATATGTCTCGATAGACGTCTTTCATCTCTATCTCATAAACTAAACTGTCCGTGTCGGTAAACAGTAGTTTGGCTTTGTCGCCAAATTTTCGTTTGACGTAATCGTAGTGAAACTCGTACATCAATTGCTTGCTAACATCTAAGATGATCGGTCCAAGATAATATGGTTTGTCAAACTTCAGATGCGTCTTTTGCATGTGAACGGCCACTAGATTTTCGCCGAATATGGTTCGGTGTTTGTAATTGGGTTTCGCCACTAATTTTTTAGCTCTTTTCTCAGATGTGACGAGTCGAACGTCAGTTCTCTTCCTGATGTTTTCCATCGATTTGCCGTACACGCAGTTGTTCATGAGTTTGAAGAAATCTTTTTCGAAATCGTTCTCGGCTCGGGTTCTGAGATTCGTGTTGAGATCGATGTATTTTTTCATCCAAGGCTCTTCGTCGAATCGAATGATGCGATGTATGTCGACTAATTTCATCCCGTAATCGACGTACTATTTCAAATTCTCGCTGTAGACAACGTAGTTACGTTTGTTAAATAAATTGGGAATGAGTTTTTCCTCGTCTATTTTGTTCAGTTCCATCCATTCGGGAGCCAGTGGATAATCGTTGTGCGGATCGTGTAATTCTTCCGGATAGTTCAAATCGACTTCTAAAATGCAAGGATAGTCTCTCCATTTTTGCATCTCTTCCGGTTCCTTCACCCATTCGAAATTTCCAATCGGTAAAGGATGACTCATAGCCCAACCATACAGATTATTGGCGTCCCAATACTGTATGTATTTAGTCGACCATTTCGAATCAAAACCTTCTTTCATGTAGGGATTGTTAGCCTCGGAATGTGAGAGATCATCGAGACGCCACCTCTCGCAGCCCTTTCGAACATGAGCAACATGTCCACGTTGGATAATAATTCCAATTGGACTTCGGTGGTCTTCAACAGAGCGTCCCACGCCAAACCGGGTGCGGTGAAATACCAAGCAGGATCCAGATCGTAATTTCGACGACAGACGTCTCGAAAATTTTCGAACACGTCTGCCAAGAGCAGAACGTCGGTCTTCAGATAGAGATCGTGATAATCTCTCATGGTTTTCATATCGAATGATTTCCACACATTTTTGGCGTGTTCGTAATTCTCGTCGGAAATGTCGGATTCGTATAATTTCGAATAAAAATCATCTTTCGAAGGTAGTGCGGTGTCTTCGAATCTCTTTAGATCGTTCATGTAATCGTAAGGATAGACTCCTTTCCTCAACATGACGTCTACTCATTCTCCGAAATGTTCGCTCGTGATTTTAAATTTATCCTTGCTCATGTTATCGACTAATTTTTCCAGAGCGGTCGACATGAATTTAAAAGTGTCGATGAAACGTATGCATCAACGAATGGATTTCGTTTTTTCTTTCAACGTATTTCCATCGATTACTCTTTCCCTCTCCATGAGCTTCCATTTCATGAAGGAAATGTATCTTTCTTCGCTGTTGGCGATGCAATTTAATTCTTCGTGTGAGGTGCCGAGATTTTTCACGAACAGATGACTGTCGTAACCCGAGAGATTGTGAAACATCACCGGATAGAAAGTGGCGTCTCGATATTTCAAATTACACTTGCTGTGAGCTGGACCGCGATACAGACCCGTGTAATGATCATGGTCTCTGACCTTCTTATTTTCCTCCGAATTCTCATCGAACGATTGTCTGCATATGTGACATTCGGTGGCTCTGTTATTTTCGTCTTGCTGCTCACGCGTGATGATCATTTTCGCCGGAGTTTTGAATTTGTCGTATAACATTTGAATTTTCGATTCTAACTCTTCCACGAACCTTTGAGCCACGTCGTCGTCTTCACGCTGTTTCGTGTAGGTGAAGGGACCCATGTCATGTTGCGAGTCAGAAGCGCATTTCACGTAAATGCAATAGCCCGAAGGTATGTGTTTTTGATATCTTTCAACGTAACTTTGAAGAGCGTTGGGTTGACAGGAACTCATTTTCGCGGTGAAACATTCGAAATCGGCGTACACGACGAATGGTACTTTTAACCTTCTGTTGTGATTTTCAAACTTCACGATGGTGTTGGGTTTGGGCATTTCGACAGCGACACCTTGATTTTCGTTGCAATATTCCTGATGTTTCGCTAATGATTTTGCACTCTTAAACATGTTCATGCAGTTGCAACATAAAGATATCTTATGTCCATGATTATTATTTTGTTTCGACAGTAATTGGGTCGGATGTTTAACCCAACAATAATGACGATTGTCACCATTTGAAATCGATAATAAAATAATCGTCTTTTCTCTTCCATGATACGAAGTCTGTCTGAGAGGATAGATCTTTTGATTTTCGTCGTCGTATCCTAGGACGTTCACCGCTACAGTGGGATTTTGAACCTCGAAACGTTCGATGTGTTTTAACTTTGTTGGAAAAGTCACTCTGGTCCAATCGAGATTTTTAGAAGTTTCCTCGTAACGAGAAACTCTATCGGCGTGTATTTCGACAGTGTATAAAGCGGAGGTGACTGCCCATTTAAAACACTGATCATCTTTATTTCTCACGTTGACCACGGCGTGTTTCTTAGTCAAGAAATACGGTAATTCCAAGTAGGAAGATCCTTTCAATGGTTCGTTTTTAGTCATGTGAATTTCGAGTTTCAACACCTCGCCGAACGTCCAATTACTACCTTCATTTTGATAATTCACGAGAGACGTCAACATCTTGTCTTTCATCTTTTCGAAAACGTCTGATAGATCTGAACCACGAAATACGGGTTCGACGTTAGATCTGAAATATGCATTTTTCACGATGCTCTCGCCGGACTTCACGTAGATTTTATTCATTATGCAATGGAGTAACATCTTAATTTTTAATCCCAAGTTCATGTATTCGCGAAACAAATCCAATACTTTTTTCTTCACCCGTTCCATGAAAAATTTCGGATTGACTTTCTTCGACGAGGGAAACACGTCAAAAGTTTTAAAAATGTCTTCGATCGCACTCTCCCGTTCTACGGGTTTCGATTGGAATAGTTCTGCAACGAGTCGTCTTACATATTCTTCTCCTTTCTCTTCGTCAATTGCTCATTAAATTTCGCTCGATATATCTCGTTTGTCTCGAATCTGAAGTGCATCACTCGTTTTCGTTTTAGTTTTTCTTTTCTTTTCTTTGGAAACTTGATGTTTTTCAACGGCTTTTCATTTAGTCGTTTTCTTATTTTTCACAACCGACGCATCTTTTGACGTCGTTGCTATCGACATTTCGTTTGCCTTCCTAGCGTTTCGCAAATATTCTTGTATGACTTCAATTTTTTTTGCTTTAGTTCTATGCTTTCTGAAATCTGAAATTTGTAATAGATTACAAATCTCGTTTAACTGAGGTACGGTTTTCTCATTTAAATTTACCATTGTTTTATCTGTTTGCTTCATTTGTAAGAATATTTTTTTTTTGAGAATTTTGTATTAAATAATTTGTTAAAAAAAGTTTTGCTTTTTTACTCTATATATATAATAGAAAAAAAAAAGTTAAATTTTAAAATTCAATTTTTTTTTAATACGAAATTAAAATAAACATTATTTGTAAGAATTCATAAAAAACCAAATAATCGATCATGACAACAACATCTAAAAGATGCGGATTGAAATTGAAATGAGACGAAGGGTATGAGAAATACAGTTTTAATATCTATACATTACAAGCACACGATCCCATCGAATTGAATGAGGTCGAGATGGTGGACTTAGAACTCTACTACCACAAATATTGAATGTGTTTGAAAGTGGATGAAGCCGCGCTCAATTTGTTTTACGAGTACAAAAGCGAACTGTTGATTAATATCATCATCGCCGAAGACAGAGAATTCGACAAGGGTGATTTATTGTTGTCCTATGGAGATTACATATATCCAATAATCTCACCTGAACTTGTGAAGAAATCGGGTGGTGAGAGCGCATTCGCCTATGAAAAAAAACTCAAAAGAGTAAAGATGAACATTCACACCATTTACGTATGTGGAAAAATGACGAATGTCAACTTGCTAATAACGGACTTGGAAATATAAACAATAGAGAGATTGAAATTAAAAATTTTTTAACTTTTTATATATATATAAAGAGAGAAAAAAAACTTTTACTAAAAAATTTTTACATTAAAGAAAATTAAAAATTAAAAAAACAACTTTTTTATATATATAAAGAGCAAAAAAAAAAAATAATAAACTTTTTTTTTAACAAATTATTATTTAAATACAAAATTTAAAATATACATTATTGCAAGAATTCATAAAACAAAAAAAAACAAATAATCGATCATGAAGACAACAACACCTAAAAGATGCGAATTGAAATTGAAACGAGTCGAAACGTATAAGAAATTCGGTCATAAAATCTATAGATTACAACGACACGATCCTATCGAATTGAATGATGTTGAGACGATGGGCTTAGAGCACAAATACGAGAAATATAAGATGCCTCTGAAATTGAACAAAGCCGCGCTCGATTTGATTTACGAGTACCAAAGCGATCTGCAGAACATCGTCATCACCGAAGATAGAGAATTCGACAAGGACGATTTGTCGTTACCCTATGGAAATTATATATTTCCAAACATCTAATTCGAACTCGTGAAGAAATTGGGTGGTGAGAGCGAGTTGACCGATGTAAAAAAACTCAAAAGAGTAAAGATAAACATTCAACACGTTTTCGAAAAAGGAGTAGACACGAGCGTCAACATGCTAATAACGGACTTGGAAATATAAACAATAGAGTGACTGATTTTTAGCGAAGAAAAAATGAAAAAAAAAAAAAGTAAATGAGATCTCATTTACTTTTTTTTTTTTTTTTTTTTTTTTTTTTTTTCCTTCTTCTTCACTATCATCATAATATATTATAATAACGTTTCCTTTTCTCTCAAATTTCTGCGTCGATTCTTCTTTTTCTTTTTTTCTTTTTCTCTGTGATGTGATACGTTCATGATAACATTTTTGTTTATCCGAATCATAATTATGAACGAATGTTGTGCATCTCTTGGTAACACTCGCTTCAGAAGGTAGTGGTGACCATGGAAAGCATCGTCTCATTCCCAACCGTATATCCCGCGCTTTATCTATCTCTTTCCTTAGATATCCATCATTAGCGTCTAACCATTTTTTTATTTCTTCGCTCTCTGACTCGCGATGTTCGTCATTATCGTCAAATTCATCCAGGTGATAAATTTGTTTTTCCACCTCTTCACCCATTTTAAATATATATATTATTTTATACTTTCTATGATTTTATATATTTTATATAATTTTTATATTTATAATAACATATTCAAAATCGGTATGTGCTTAAATGGCGAATTGTCACCGAGCAACAAACCCTTGCCGTATCGCTTGACGTTCCGTCCACTCTTCAGAAAGAGACTGTTTCCTCTCAGAGAGTTGCCACCTCTAACGGGTTCTAGATACAATCCTTTACCGCTGTCGTCTACGTGAACGCGACACACGGCTCCTCCTTTCTTCAAAAACAGTCCGTTGCCACCCATTAATTTCTCAACTCCCGAACTAGCGAGTCCTGTGAGAGCTCCCACACCGAGAGTCTTTCTGAGAAAGGGTAGCACCTTTGCGGCGAAGGGTAATGCTTTTGCGGCGATTCCTGCTAATAGCGGTAGGAAACCGCCTTTCATTCTCAAATTGTATCTCAATTGAGCGGGACTCAATCTCACCGCCAACCCTCTTCCATCGCGAATCGCTTTCTCCATCCTTTTGATTTGACTTCTGGTCCAGGCGATCGAATCCTGTCCGCCTCTCATCAGATCTTCGTGAGTGAATTTGAATCTCACTGCCTCGCCTCGAGTTGTTAAAGCTCTCTTAAGTTTTTTCTTCTGTCCTGCGGATATGTTCACGTTTTTAACCACTTATTGTGTCATAATTCCGTTTGTTTTTTTTTAAAATATATTTTACTTCAATTGTTTCTTGTTTAATAATTATATTAAAATAATTTTGTAAAAAAATTAATATTACCGTTTATTTTATTTTTGTTATCTATATATATATAATATTTTTTTTTTTTTTGCTTTTATATTTCTCTTATGTGAAATCGTATCGTCACTCTCTCTCCGCGAAGATCTAACAGTTCACCATTTTGATCCGTCAACGTGGTTTTGAGACTATACAACATGTCTAAAATCACTGGTAGATAAACTAAATTTCTAGGTCGCTCCACGATCTTATAACCCAGCGACACGTTTGGAAAGAAGGAATAGATCGTCGGCTGAGCGCTACCATTCACGTAGCTTCCAGCAATCACGTCCACGTTCACCAGAATGCTATTGACAGCGAGAATGTCGACCGTATTTTCAGATGCCGCGTGGCCTCGATACATCTTTCGATCGAATCCCAACATCTTGCCTATAGAATCGTCCGTGTTGAAATCCACACGAAAATTATCTTCCAAATCCAACATCGTCTGTAATGTATTAGGATTGGGAGCGAGTCTGATCTTGTTGCTTTCCTTTCCATCCGTCTTCATTCGCGGCTGAATGTAATGGTTCAAATCGTCTATGTCGTAACTCCCTTTGAGAATTCGAATCTCCAACCAATCCACTCCGTCGGAATACTTGAACGAGTTATTCTTTTCGGTGACGTTGGGAAAGGAATAATAAGTCTCCAGATTCACCAACGCCATCTCGTAACTTTTCTCTCTGTTCAATTCGATGGAAGGTTCGAATTTCGTAGCGAATCGAGTCGAATCGCCACTCACCACGATTTGAATGGATTGTTTCGCAGCCGTATTCTTGGCTATCCGTTCTAATAATTCTCCATGTTGGAACATTATATCTTAATTTTATTTTTTTTTTTATTCAAAACTAATTATTTGAAGATTTATTTATTTTTCTAATTTTTTTTTATTTTTTCACGCTCTATCTTATTATTATCATTACCATCGGGAACATAAAACTTGTCGAATCCGCACCGATATTTTCCGCGATTAAATTCGCTCGTCAAATCGATCACGACGAAATTGTAAAGTCCACCATCCCAAACCCTCTTGCAGAATCTCCTGAATTCGACAGCTCTCATGTCGTTCGCGACGTGATCGCCGTAGATGTGATTGAGATTCTTGAGATCTTGGCGAAAGAGACACAGAAAATTAGCGTTCTCCCTTATCGTCTGCCTGGGCAATCGAAAATAATTCTGCGACAGGTAGAAACAGTCCACGTTGCTGTGTCGACCCCTAACGTAATACGATTCCCATCGGTTCTGTCTCTCCAAAAGCAGATCGTCGAAAATCATGAGATTCTTATCTTCCGATTTCAGTTCCCTAGGATCCGGAACGTCGCTAGCGTTCTCGTAAAATCGACACTCGACGTTCGAAGATGCATTTCTCTTCGTCAGCTCCGTCGCCGCGCCGTCCAAAATGGTCTCGAGCGAAGCTCCACTCTTGTCGAATTCCTCCCTACTGTCAAAGATTCTGGCTATGACGTGCTTGGGCAATCTGCGATCCATGCACTCTCGAAGCAATCTGTATTCGGGTTGAAACAAGCTCTTGCCAAACACGAACAATCTGTCGTAATCCAACCAGTCGGGTCGGGACAACAGATTCATCAACAGATTGGTCTTTCCACAATTCGATTTTCCCACTATCAAGCCTCTTATGCTCTTGGGAAAGAACTCGTTATTCGACCTCTTGGTTGCGGCGTCGTTCCAAGACATATCTTTAATGTTCATCTTTTTGTTTTATTTTTTTTTTTTGTCTGTTATTTTAGATTCTTTTCAAACACAAATTTTTTATGTTTTTTTTTTCAAACTCTGTTTTTAATGTTGTTATTATTATTATTTTGTTTATATCGCACCGTCGCGAGTTCTCTTCAATCCGGATCCACTCGTCATTTTGGCTAAATCTTGTATGGGCACCACGGCATCCTTAAAATCTTTCCAACTTTTCGACGTTCGCTCTAACGCAGCTCGCTTCGCCGGCGGACTGATCAACTTGTCGATCAACGCGTCGGCTGCCCTCTTGCCAGCCACAGAAGCTATCCTACCACTAGCTTCGGAAGCGGCTTTCTTACCAGCATCCAAAGCCGTCTTCTTACCGACCTCAAACGCGGTCGATGCGAGTTTTCTACCCGCATTGCTCGTGAACGCTCGCATTATAGAATCGACGATGTCAGAACCGCCTTGAACGTAAGTCCTGACGTATCCCCTGTTCTTTATCACCAACATATTTTATTTTTTATGATATATTTTATGGGTTTTTTTTTCACTGGTAAATCGGTTTGTCGTTTTTAAATATTTTTATTATTCTAGTGTAAGAATTTACTGTTTTATTTTTGTTTGTTTGTTTTGTTTGTTTGTTTGTTTCTCTCTCTCTACTTATTATTATATTCACACCAATCCTTCAATTCGTTCATCAGCCTTTTATACTGATTTTTATTCAAAACCTTCTGTCTCAACAATTCTTCAGATATGGCAACTATCTGATTATCTAATCCCGTGTTACCAGCCCGTCTGCTCCCCATCAACAAACTCAATCTCTGAGACAGAAAGTCGGGATCGCTCGGAAGAAAAGTAGTGGTTTTCACCCCTTTGCCGGTCATCGATTCGATGAACTTCTTGTTCGCATTCCATATCGTCCACTTGTAACCTCTGTTGGCTTTGGGTCTCGTCTCTCTAGCATCGTTATTTCTATTCATGGCGTGAGTTTGAACTAGAATGTCTCCGTAATTGTGGAAACCCTGTTCCGTATAATCTCCGGGCTTATCGAAAAGGGGCAATCTCTGCAGACCATCGGTTACTTTATACTTATTCGAACCCACGATCAATTCATCATCGTCCATTTCCACTTCAGTGTCGCCCACGAATTTCCTACCACTCGAATCCTCGCGAATTCCATACAACAGATCTCTCTTACCGCCAAAATCATCATCGGACGATGCGATGCTATCAGTGGTGATAGTCGAAGCCGTATCATCGCTCTCACTCACATCGGTTTCGATTCTTGTGGGAACGTAATCCGGTGTAGATTGAACGGAATACCGATTTCCAAAACTAGAAGGCAACGAACCTATTCTCAAAGAACTCTCCTTTATGGGTCTCAATTCTTCGACTATCTCCTTCCTGCTTCGCTCTTGACCCTCCGTCAGAGGTTTAAATATTTTTGTGGCTTCGCGTGTGAGTTCCATCTCACCGAGACGTCTGCTCCTATCAGCAGCCCGAATCGCCTTCTTAGCACTTAAATACTCGGCTAAAATTCGATCTCGGCGTCTTGGATCCATCTGGAAAAACGTCATCTTTCGTTTTAATTGTTTTTATTTATTTTTCAAAATTAAATGTTTAATTATATTTTTTATATTTTATGTTTTAAGTATTAAAATCTCTTTCCGTCTTAATATAATATCTGAAAAAAATATTCACATCTCAAACTCGCTGTGTTAATTGAAGTTAAAAAAAAAATATGTTTTAAACAGTACATGACAAACCGATTTCTGATGTAACGCATTTTTGACAGCGGTGTTTACATTTTGTCAAAAGATTTCATTCATTCACACATCAATTCATCGAGTGTCGAATTTAGAGAAAATCCTTTTTTGATGACTGTTAGACAGTTTTAACACACACAATGGAAAACTGATTTAACAAATCTCTCTCTCCGATTGCTATCGTGAATATATTAAAAAAAATTTTACCACTCGAAACCTAACTGAGTGGAAAATGCGTTTTAAACATTCTGATAAGTGTTTCTTGACTTTTATTCAAGGAACGCTTAACAGTCAACCTCATTTCTCATAGTGGAGGAAATTCACCAAAAAAGCCCAAAACTCGATTTTTATCCATCCCATCACCGGAAAACATCAATGTCTATAATACAGGCTATATATTCACAATCGACTCTGTTTGAACAAAACACCTCAATTACGATAATGTGTGTTAGTTGCTTACTTCAGGAAAGACGTGACTGGGTTTGCAAATTTCCAAACACACAGACACTCTTCGTTCAGATCGAGTTTTTATTACGAGATTCGATGACTCGATCAGCTGAGTGTTTTTTTTGAGAATTTTCTCATAGTGGAGGAATTCACCAAAAAACCCCAAGACTCGATTTTTATCCATCCCATCACCGGAAAACATCAATGTCTATAATACAGGCTATATATTCACAATCGACTCTGTTTGAACAAAACACCTCAATTACGATAACGTGTGTTAGTTGCTTACTTCAGGAAAGACGTGACTGGGTTTGCAAATTTCCAAACACACAGACACTCTTCGTTCAGATCGAGTTTTTATTACAAGATTCGATCGCTCGATCAGCTGAGTGTTTTTTTTTTGAGAATTTTCTCATAGTGGAGGAATTCACCAAAAAAGCCCAAAACTCAATTTTTATCCATCTCATCACCGGAAAACATCAATGTCAAAAATACAGGCTATATATTCACAATCGACTCTGTTTGAACAAAAAAACCCACCACCTCAAAAACGAGGGAGAGTTTCTGGACCATCTGTACCAACGCAATTGCCGATTCTGGACCGCTGGTGAACCGCAATTGTTGTTTTTTGATGATCACCCAGAATCTTTTGCCTTCGATCGCGTTCGCCGACGATGGATCGATGGGTCTGATCTGCGATGCGAACGTAGACCAAAAATCATGTACACGATACAACTGAAGATGTACAACACACGCACACGATGCGTTCACCACGAGTGTTTGACGCTAAAAGCGCGATCTAGGAGTCACTGACTGTACATGGGCCGATTCAAGACCATGTACAGTTTTTGTGAACAAGCGTGTGATTTAACACCGAATTCCACGTTGGTGAACGCATCGTGTGCGTATGTTGTACACGTACATGTACAAGTGGTCGTGAATCGGCCTTTTATACCTACTGCTCGGTGGTTCTCTCTGGGTACTCCGGCTCCCCCCACTCGTAAAGCTGTCCAATACGAGGTGACCCTAACTCTCTAAAGTGTCGTTAAATCGTAATAAATAAATAAATTAATAAGATAAATATAGAATTACTATTATGTCCCCTTACAATTTAGTATCAGAGTCTTGCGTTTATTTCTATGGAACATAACGGCGAGTCAAAGATTCGCCGTTATATTTCCCTTAAAATAAAAGCTGGACTCTGATACACAATTTATACATGCATATACTGATGACAACATGTAGGTATCATGTACATGTAGTGTTTTGTTTAATCGTTTTTGTATTGATTAATTGTTATATTCTCGTCCTGATCTTTTGATTGTGTGTTTACGCAGTTTGGGCTTTCTCTTAGACTTCACATCTATTGGGATTTCATAGCTCTCATGCACAGGCTTGGTTTTTAACATAACAGTTTATTTATTTCATGTCTTATCCAAGGTGTAGTGTTCGACCACGAGATCATACACACTGTTCTATTATAATATTAGAACGTTTCTTTTCATGTTCTATCGGTCGATAGTACCTGAGTTTGTGTGATTTCTGAAATAAAACCTGAAGCAGCGAAGGTTTTATTTCAGAAATCACACAAACTCGGGTACCTTCGACCGATAGAACATGAAAAGAAACGTTCTAATTATTTTATTATGCCGAACAAAAGTATGTTCATTATAATAATGTTAAGCGTTAACTGCAGCATGCCATCAGTCTTGTAACAACAATGTAGTCGAATCCAAAAACATGACGTCATTTCGAACGATTAATTCATTGTTAATGCTTGTGTGATAAGTGGTACAAATTAATGGAATATAAATTCATGTTTCTCGGACGACGACAGTTGATAGAATTAAGCGGAGTGAAACAATTTATTTTGAACTTGAGGCGGAGGTTTAGTGAGGACTGGGATTACTAAACTTGTGGAAATATAATTGATTGAGGTCATAACTCATATTCAGGATTCACTAAGGTGGTGAACAACACGTGAGTTTTTAATATTTCTGATTCTTTTGAATTCATTGTTTGCAGTTAAAATTGAAAACACACCCACAGAAGATGCCCATTTGTTGGTAAGTTTGTGTCTACCGGTGACGAAAAAAGTTAAACGAACACGGAGCCAGCGTTTGGTGTTGAGAAATTCCAATCGACGCTGATCAATGGAAGGGGAGCTTACATTTTCTTCGTTCTCTTGTCGCCAGGGAAAAACGTTCCGATAGTACCCGTGTTTTGCCCCAAAACTCTAGTACTATGACTTTTAGAAGGTGTCAAATTAACCAATCACGGCAGATGTTACAAAGGTGAGGCATAATAAAGTCTTATTTAAGCCGGTATTTGTTGTGCCCGTGCCTGCACTCGAAACAATTTGAACTGGTCCACCCATGCTGCACATAGAGGGTTAGGGCGTATGATGATCAATAAAGAGGGGGGGGGGGGTCAAACCTTTCACAACTACAATAGCAAAATGAATAAAAAAAAAAATAAAATGTTTTAAAATTAGTAAGTTGAAAAAAAATTAATAGTGAGAAACACCATCTTTTAGTTTGGCACCAAAAGTAATTAGCAGCAAGGGCACTCGTGTTGTCACCAAAATTCAACGTAATAAGTGAAATACATATAGCCTTATATGGGTGTGAAGTCTGGGGATCAGAAATAACGTAGGGTAAGTGTTACAACATAACCCGTGAAAAATTCCACACTTCCTTTTGTAAAAACGTCTTGGGCGTTGGGAAATTTTCCTCCAACCACGCGGTCCGCGCAGAACTTGGTCGATATCCGCTATATATCGAGGCGGTAAGTAGGATGGCTTCTTTTGCAATCAAAATATCTGAGAATCATAATGACCTGGTGTGGAATGTGGTAGCTGAACAAAGAAATCGTAAAGGCAAACCGGAATCCCCTTTCAAATTACTGGGAAGATACGGTTTCGCTGTCCCTCAACATCCAGTTATCACTTACACTAATGCTATAGGTAAGCTCAAGTATAATTTGCGCTTGCAGCATGTAAACACGTTCAAGAAGTCAATGTTTGAGGACTGCAAAAAGAATGGAGATAATCTGAGAACGTACAGGTTGTTTAAAATTAACTATTCAATGGAAACGTACTTAGTGGAAACGAACACGGCGGAAGACCGGGAAATTTTCACTAAGCTTCGTATCGGCAATCATATGTTAGCTATTGAAAAAGGGCGACATTATCAACCGCCGAAGCCTGTTATCGACAGGATATGTACTCACAGTGGAGCAAACTCTGTGGAAAATAGAAAACGAATACCATTTTCTTATGGAATGTACACATTATTCAGAGCTTCGATCAGAACTATTTGTTCTGATGAACAGTGAGATTAACGGTTTTATTGATCTGAGTATATTTGAGAAATTCAAATTAATATTTGAAAATAGAACCCCAAGTTTATGCCATAAAATCTGCAGCGTGATCCGGGGTTTTTTCGCCAGACGATTATGTTATGTTTAGTGATGGGTATTGGAAATTCTAGTTCACGTCTCCACGATCTTTTGCGTATCAAATTAATAAAAACATATATAGTACTTTGATCATGGAAAATTGGTGGATGAAATTGTAATATTTTGAGTTCTACTTTTGTTCATGTTACTTGTAGATTATCGCATACTGTCCTGTAGAGGATGTTTTATGCTAATAAATGTTATGTTATGTCATGTTATGTTATGTTATATTATATTATATTTTTGGTATCTGCGTGATGAATATTTTTTTACGAAATCACCATAACGTTTATGCTCTTATAAGTTTAAAAAAAAAACATTACTCTTAATTGCCCATGACTGAGGTAGGGTACACACTGACACTCCCTCCACCGGAACATTTTTTTCGGGGGGGGGGGGGGAGGAGTGATATACCTTCACGGCTGAAGTTTTTTTACCTTGTTGTTTGCCATCTAGTATCCTCAGTGTTCTCGTCAGGTGGCACTCGATGCAGAATATCTGTCTTCAGTTTGTTGGCCCAGCAATTCATGGAGATGGGTTTTCATCTATTTGCCAATACAAGTTTGATTCATCATTCATGTATTTTCGACAAATATCAATCGGATTTATTTCGATGGATGCTTCCGTGAATTTGTATTTAGTTTCATGTAGCGTTTTAATTATCTTGCCCCCAAATACCTCGCTTAACCCT
Source organism: Pictodentalium vernedei (assembly GCA_031216915.1). Taxonomy (NCBI): domain Eukaryota; kingdom Metazoa; phylum Mollusca; class Scaphopoda; order Dentaliida; family Dentaliidae; genus Pictodentalium; species Pictodentalium vernedei. The sequence continues at coordinate 797,417,348 of CM062297.1, forward strand.
GTACCTAACATGAAAAGCAGACGACACTTGAAAAAAAAATCTTGAATAACTAATTGTTTTCATTTTTTTGTCTCAAAAACATAGGTTATGACCGCCAATTAGAACGAGCCCGACGAGCTCGTTCCAATGAGGGATCATAACCTATGTTTTTGAGACTAAAATGAAAAAAATAATGAAAATTAATTGGCGATTTTTGAGAATAGCGCTGTCCGGTTTTGGCCGTTACGTTGGGTAAAGGGTTAAACAGTGTTTATTGATTTAAAAGGATGTGATTGTCCAACAAACATAATGTAAAGTTTTTTTTAACAATACTGCATAAAATGATGGGATCTGGGCATTGACAATTTGAAAATAGCAGCCTCAGTAGGATATCGTGAATGAAAACAGGATTCATTACGAGTAGTAATCCCGGTAAGAGTTTAATGCATTACACCATAATGGCAGTTGCGTAATACAAAAATACTGACATATAAGAAGACATAAAAAACATGATGAAAAATATAAAGTGCTAAGGTCTTCAACAAGGTGATCTCGTTTACAGAAGAATGACCAGATCATGTTAGAAATAATATTAATTGATCTGCTAGCACAGTTTTTCGGTTTCTAGTATTAGTATTTCTCCGAATCTTTCAATTGTTTAAATTCTTTGTTTTATTTAATAATTTCTTCGAACCCCGTTTCCGTAAATTCGACATATGTCTCACAATCCATAACAAAATGTTGTTCGCTCTCTATCTGGTATCTTCTATCATTTATGGGCGTTGGGGGTTGTTTATGCCAAACCCTTTCTATTTCTAAATTATGGTTACTAACTCTAAGTCTAGTAAACAGTTCACGGGCCTGTCGAGATCTGGTGAATTTCAGATAAGGTTGAAGCTTGTATTCATTTTTGACTAATTGATACGTTCTTAGATTATTATTGACTTTCATTTTGTCATTATTAAACATATCTTCAGTAAATCTTTCTTCATGTGGAGATTCTAATACATCCTTCAGGCAATTTCCATTACTGTAAGTTAACGTATCAATGACGGAAACTCTAATGTTGTAACGAGATAACCGAGTTATCAAAGTTTTCGGCAGTTTACATCTGAGCGACTCCATGAATGAGTTGGAAAGTATGTTATCGCCAGCAATTCTGAATAATTTATCGACACATTTATTGAGGTGCAAGATGGCATCGTTCACAATATGATATCTACACAACTCGCCCCGTGCTGCGTGATTGGATGTTTTTCTATTTAACATTAATATTTGTATACAAAATTTCAAGTGGACTTGTTCACGGGGCGTGGTGTCTACAAAAGGAGTATTAAGGTCACGGGACCATATTTCGCAACCATATAATAAAATAAGTTTAATCAATTTATCAAAAGGTTTACATTTCACATCAAGAGTTAAGTTAAGTGACTTTTTGAGAGAATTTGTAAAGAAAAAATTTGCATTCGAACATTTTGTACTTAAATTCTCTTGAACTTGTTTCGTGTTTCCATTGTATGCGAAATCAATACCTAAGTATTTATATTGATCTACGATATCTAATTTCGATGTTCCAATACAAAACATTGGATCGTTTTTATCTTTTCTATTTTTGAAAACCATACATTTTATTTTATTAATATTGACACTAAGTTTGTTTTGTTTAGTTTTCTAACTTCTGAATACATTTATTCAATCCTGATGGAGACTCTGATAGCATTACCAGGTCATAGGTAAAAAGTAGATGTTTGAGTCGTTGTCTATTCACATTAACTGGTCCCGCAAATGTGATCAATAAAATTTTGAAAAGAGTGGGAAATATAGAACATCCTTGTCTAACTCCCACTGTTGAGAGTAAAGGTGGGCTCAATTCCACTGAAGTGTTTATGGAATAGTAACTCGACTCATAAAGAGAGCTAAGAATTTTGGGGATTTTCCCACCGATACGCAACGACTTCGTTTTGTCAAAAAGTAACGACCTATCAACCGAATCAAATGCTAGTTTTTTGTCATTGTATTATGTCATGTGGAGATCGTCCCAATTGGGAGACCCCACAGTGTATCCAGGAAGTGACGCCATAGACACGTAATCCAATTACGTTATGTGTGTTTGTCACGGTAGCCCGCATGTGTGGCCATGTTATGACGTCAGCCCAATAGTGATGCGTGGTGTCAGTACGTATACGCGACGCGTTTTGGTAGGATGAGCATTGTCCATTTTGTTTACTGGAGAGCACCATCTTGGCTTCTATGGTGGCACTTGGTTACTATGAGCCCGGTATGATTCTTAAAGGACGACGGTGTGCTCTGATGGTGTGTTCTTTGCGTCTGGGGTAAATCTAATTACCACAAACAACACGACAATTACGCCCAAATCATCAAAAACCACCCCAAACCACCAAAACGGATTTTATTTTGTTCTTTATTTTGAACGGATTCCCAGAGAATCCTCTTTACAAGTGTAGTATGTAGTGTATAGGACTCTGTGGGTGTTGTTCCTTTGTTATAAAAGTAACTTTACTGGCTCGATTTCCCCAAGAATCCTTGTTTTCTACCTATTATATAACCTACTTTAGCTACTCTAACTCTAACAATCTGTCTAGTTCCTCATCTCAGAAAAAAATGATTCCATAACTACAGACGTTTTCCCAAAGTGATTCTCGTAGTGGGATTCTGTAAGAAGGGGGCCTTTTGGAGGTTACCTTTTGGAGGATAGTTGTAGAAACCTCTGGATTCGACAACCGGTTACTTTAGTTGGGAAGGGTTACAATGGACCGCGCTCGACTTTCAGCTAACTTGTGTCCCAACCGCCGTAGAGTGAAGGCATGCGAAATTCTCAGCTTTGCTGGTATTGTGCTAAGATGTTTACCCGAGCAGACAACAAAAAGAGACACAAAACCCATTATCATCTACAGAGAGATACCAAAGCAGCAAGAAAGTATGAGGAGAACCGCATTGTAACTATAGAACCACTGAACGACTCTCTTGTAGATATGGAAAGAGGTTCATACAACACCAAGAGACACGAGAAGAAGCATTGCCCTAGACGGGTCGTTGACTCTATTAAGGTGATCCACGAAGACCCGCGGCCGATGAGAGAGAGCAACAGAGAAGCATTGGAATTTTTTGTGTGATGCTGACAAGGAATGGGCGGTTGCCGTTCTACAAGTGAAGTGTGAAGATTTCATTACCTGCTTATGTAGATACGCTACCAACATCATCGAGCATAATATTCCACTGACTGTATCGGAGCACAGTGAACTACGAGAGAACAGCAGTGTAACGAACCTGCTGGCAAAAACAGGACTGTCCTCTGTCCACTGATATAAAAAGAAGTCTGTTCAGGAAATATGAATTTCTCTCATCACTCATCACCAACACTGAGAAAGGTATAATTTACTATAAATAAGATGTACTCGACACTGAATACTTATTTCTTCTCTAACAAGACTAAAGACATGAAGTTCATCGCTGCGAGTACTGTGGAAAAACATTTCTCGGAAGTTCAATATGGAGAGACACAAAGGAGAAATCTGCTCGAGAAGGGACAAGGAAAGAAGACTGGAACTGAAAGAAGACTGAACCGAAATTCTGATAAGATGAAAAGCCAAGACCATGGTTAAGACAGCTGATAATGATTTGATAGAATGCTCTTGTGAGTGAGCCAGGAATATATTGAATTATAATGTGCCATTGACCAAATTCGAGATCGCGCAGCTGATTCCATACAAGCACCATATCAGGAGAATAACGTCACCAATGGATAAACGATCTTATCGAAATGAAATAAGTCAGATATCCTCAGCCTATAAGATAACCTGCTTGTAACAAATTAGACATTTGTGATATGACCTTCGAAGAGAGAAGACGTAATGCAATACTGTCGTCATTGTTCTCCAAGAAACTATTCACCAATGGAAGATCCGGAATCCGATTAGTCGGAACTATATGAAACCCGAGAAGAAGCTGTGGAATCTGTGGAAGAGGACCCAGTGGACGATCTAAATTCAATGGGAAATATCGTCAGAAGTATCTACAATGGTTATCAAGAAGAATTTGAAAAACAGATGAATAGTTATATCGAGGATGGAACGGATAAAGATGATGCAGTGGATGCCACATCAACTGAAAGCAGTGTTAGAGAACCGCGAAATACATTAATACCCCGGAGCACATTACGAACTGGCGCACAGTGAAGTTACCATCCAAATTACAGACCAGTCTGCAGACCAATCCAAACCAAAAAGGCAATGGTAAGAAAAGAAGAACGAATTTACCACCCAGAACAATGATATGAGCACTCAAAATAATGAAGATTCAAGGATGGGCCAAGTGCTGACAAGAGGACGAAAGAACTCACCGAGCTGGAGAAGACTGATGTTCAAGAAAATAAAGCTAAGAAGAATGAAGTTACCACTCAAACTGCAGACCAAAACAACGATAAAGTTACCATTCAGAAGAATGATGTAGGCACCAAGAAGAAGAAGATTCACAGATTGCCCAATCCGCAGCTTAAATCAAGAACAATGTACAGAAAATTGAAGATTCGAAGATGGACCAATCCAAAAATGGAGCTCCAACGAATGATGTAATGAACCAACGCGCCAGAAATTAAAGCAACCAACGACACCAAGCGTCCAGTGTGCAAAGACCGAACATACAGAATGAAGATCCCAATCAGAGTGAAACAACAGGAAGAAGTTCCGTTGTCGAACAAAAAGAAGTCTGCAATCAAATGGATATCATTCTCTCCAGGAAGAAGAGGGACGAAGAACTACATACTCTCAAAGATGAATTCAATAAAAAAGATGGTTTAGACATTTGTCTATGAACTGAACAAAGTGTTTGTATACGAAGATGCTTTGAGTAATTAACCGTGAATTGAACAAAATGTATACTAAGATTGTTACAAAACAAAAATGAATTGAATGTTTTATGCTATTGTGTTGTCTTTTTCAACTGCTCTTGCAAGTTCCCGGATGTAGTGTTCTGCGACAAATACCCCCAAAATGTATCCCCCAAGGTATCCTTCTTACGGAATCCCACGAAGAGAATCCCTTTTTGGAAAACGTCTGTGATTATGGAATCCTTTTTTCAAGCTGCAGATGAGAGTCGTTCGAGGAGTCACACGTTCGAGCAATTATTCGATAACTTATTTCCTCGATAAGTTCGAGTCGTTCAAGCAATGCCTGTTCAAGTCACTACTCGATAGCTTATTTGCTCGATAAGATTCGAGTTGCTTGAGCAATACCTGTTCCTGCTCAATTGTTTTTCGGATTTAAAAACCATAGAGGCCTTCCTTATATAGAGGGGGATAACTCTGTATGGATAGGTTCATATTACGGGAAATGAAGCAATCTGACTGGTGATCATGAAGAGGTTGCAACCAAAGATATCTAGGACTAGATAGACTGCTAGGGTTAGAGTAGCCAAGATAGCGTAATAGGTAGAATTACCCAGTAAAATTATACAAAGAAACCATACCCACACAGTCATATAGCGCTACATGCTACTCACATGGATAGGGATGATTCCCCAGAAATTCGAACAAAATAAAGTCCGTTTCGGTGGTTTTTGCTGATTTGAGGTCGTTGTCTGGTTGTTTATGGCAAGTATATTTACTCCAGTGGAAACGAACGCACTCCAGAAAATATCTCCGTCCTTTTGGAAGCCTTCCAGACTCATAGAAGCCACCTGTCATCACAGAACCAAGATAGCGGCCTCCAGTAAACAAAATTGTCGACGGAAATGTGTGTCATCCCAACAACACGCGCTGCGCATGCGCACTAACATATCGTATGACTGAAGATGACGTCACAAAATGCGGGCTACCATGGCAACTGGGTCACGTGACTATGACGTCACTTCCGATGTCCCCCTCGAAGTCCATCCAATATGCTCTGATCCATCGCTCTCCTGCTACTATCATAGTACTATCAAGGGAAGCAAATCTTGGAGGTAGTAATAATGGCGGAAGTGGCGTTTTTCCACGTTACAGGTTAGATGTTGTGTTGGTTGTCATGGTTATGTGCATACACGGTGATGTTGTTCCATAATTACAATTACATTAATTATGCGTTGGTTTTGACCATGCTCAATACGTGCTTTTAAGGTGGCACATGTTCCCATCTTCCATTTTGGATGACGCCATCTGGTTTCTAAGATGGTACGCAGTTGATGTGGAATTAAACGGCCACGGGTAGCGTGAGGTTGTGTTTTAGAAGGTTGTTCCACTCGAAAACCGTGCATTTATTATCTTGGTTATGTCTAAATCATGGGTTCTACGCCCCAAAAACTACTACCATCACCTTTTTACACCTTATAAGTTCATTGTTTCGCTATATTAGCTATTGCGATGTTACAGGGCTCTAATCTGCGTTTATTGTTATGTTTGGGTATTGGGTATATTCGCCTAAGCAAGGGTGAGTATTATGGTAATGTTGAAACGACAGTCTGCACTCATTTTGGTATATATGTAACTACGGAACTCCCATTAGTAATGTTAAACCACTTAAAGCCCTGTACTGCACAACCCTCTGAGTAATTGGGTCAAAGTGCAGTGGATGTGGGTGTTTTTTGTTTTCCGGAGTGCACTCTGAAAGTAGTAATGCCTCTCCAACTTGAAACAGAATTAGTACGTTTTTTACTATTTTTGGCTGTTTGACCAATTTTGTTTATTCCAGCCTGCATGTGACTGGTCTCAAATTCTATTCTTAAACCCATCGATCAATCAAATCTCTTGATTAGGATCAAGCAATTAATAAGATCGCATCGTTCACTTTGAACCCACTCACTATCGGTCCATGCAGAGTAATCTCCATTGACCAAGAAGATGTAAGTGTAATCTCTGACTCAGCTCTGCGTACGGGGCATGTCTGTCCACATACCAGTTGAATGTGTAAAGATGTGTTTGTGTGCTGGCGCACATGTTCACAAGAAACAGAGCACACAAGCACAGGCGAACCAATCCACGTTCATGGCTCTTTGTTTCTATACCCATGGGCTCTGCGGTGCCCCAGTCTTCCGTGGTTATGTGCGAACACAAATTGTGTCACAATATCTACACATCAGAAGCAGCATGTGATAAATACCTAAGCTCGGGGGGCTCCCCACCCCCACTAGCCATCCACCCATGGCAGACCTTTGATACACCGAGCCCCCAGATGTTTCACAATGTGTACACACCACGTGGGCGAATGCAATCTCCTTTCCCACCGCTAGGGCTCTTAACACCAACCGTTAATAAGACCAATTGCTTGTCTCTAACTTGAAAATGAAATGCAACATGGATCCTATTTGCTTGTGGTTGATTAGTGTTGACTAGTTGAGATGCAGTGGAGGCCGCTGTTTTGGAAATAGTGAGGTCCAGTATCGGAAATCTCACTATCTGTGGACTAACGTCTTCGTTGCACTGCCACGTCTATTGCCAGATCTACTACATCTGACAGGGAGTGCGATGGTTCAGTGGCGAGAACGTTGAATTTTAAACTGAAATGTCAGCTGTTTGATCCTGACCAGCAGTAAATGCATTGTGTTGTGTCAACGGCCATGACACTCCATCCCTGTGGTGGGTGCACGATGGCGATGTGTACCAAGGCTGTTGAAAGTGTCATTAAACCCCACTAAACAATCAAACACACCACTTTTTGCACATGATGCTGTCACTTCTGCTATGGGCCTCGAACACTGCTTTTGCTGCTAGCTTCTAATACTGCCACCGCAACATGCTTGTATCACTCTAACCTATTACTTGTGTCTCCATCTTGCATTATAGTCCTCTACAGCCACTACCTTCATTAATGTCAGTACAACTATCACCTGTGGCGTACCCAGCCCAAAGTAAGTGCGTGTGTGTGTGTGGGGGGGGGGGGGGGGGTGCAAACTCACAGAGCCTGGATTAGCTCCATTTTAATAGGGGGGGGGGGGGGAGGGGGTTGGGTGGTGTGCGCGGGAAAAGCTTTCCAAGCCTTCACATCTCAGAATTTTGCGTCCCTAAAGTTCGAGTTGTTAGATAACCAAGGTAACAATAATCAGGGTTTCCACTAGAGAGAAATAAATGTGTCCGATATGAGACGGCCAAGGGTCGTCGATGGGGGTTTTTGAACCCTGGAATTCAAAGTTTTTCTACCACGGGCCGAACCATGGTTCCAGGGTTCAAAAACCACCATCTCCTTGCATCTGAGCGAATATTTTGATATTTTGAGCTTTTCATGTATTGACGACTGTCTACCTTTTCACCGACACAGATATTAGGTCAAGCAATCTACAAATCTACAAACTAACCCCCATGGACCTTACCCCCCCCCCCCCTCCCCCATACGATTTTTATGCCATTTTTGAACATATTTCGAGGACCAACTTTGAGAGAAGTGGGGGGAGGGGCGTGTCCCCCAATCGCACCCCCCGACCACGCCACTGACTATCACTCCTATCTGTATTATTGGCACCTATAGAGTTATCACCGGAAGAAAATCGGCACCATTTCGTCAGCGGCAGATAAACTGTTATCCGGATCAAAATAATTTCTGATTGAATAATCCACACATTTGATTAAGCAAGTTTCCGACAGTTATTGCCATAACTACGGTTAATTATTATTTTATTGAATTGTGTTGTTGTTAGGGCATTCTACATTTGTAAAGCGTGATAACTGTTGGTGAAAATTAGTCTGGACAGCCGTTATTAAGAAGCGTTCGACAAAGCTTGGTAACCGGCTCTCGTCAACCTTTCAGTTTGCACATAAGGTGGAGTCCCTGAAATGTCAGGATTTTTTTTTTAGAGTCTGAAGGCGTTTAATTCTCGTATCTTACGTGTAATTTAAAGTACAAAGTAACTTTCTGACCAGTTCCCCGGTCATACTACCCTTACTTTGTTACAGTCTAGAGAATTCAGGAGAAAAAAAGGGGCGCCGGTGTTTGACGCGCACATTCGGCCTTGGGAACCTATTCGGTCGAAACCCATACGTTTTGAATGTTCGACCACAATTTCACTCTTACAGCGCATACTCCATTCATTGAGGAGTGTTTCTATGCATGTTTAAATCGACGTTTTGGGGGTGGGGTGGGGAGGGAGGATTGGCAATGTTTTGATCACCCGAAGCGTACTCGGATGGAGATTAAACAGCTGATGATGACTGAACAGCATGATCTACAAGGACGTGACAACTGTTACTTATTCCAAGTTCCTTATCGACATTCGTTATCAACCGATTTGATCGGTTGATAACGAATGCCGAATAAGGAACTGGGAACAAGTAAAGGCTATCACGACTAGGGCTGCACGGTATATCGATAAACCGATATATACCGGTATTCAAACCAATATCGATTGAATACCGGTATAATTACAAAAATATCGGTTTAACGTCATTATTTATTTACCCTCAATTTAATTTAAAAGATGTCTTGAGTTTTTTAACTGTAGCTCCGAATGAATAATATTATCCCTTTATCCAAGGAATCGTCTGCTTGAGCCCTCGTAATATACAAATTCAGCAGTTGAAAAAATAATTTTCAAAAGTTTCAACAAAACTATATCATGTGACCCCTCATTGGAACGAGCTCGTTGAGCTCGTTCCAATGAGGGGTCACATGATATAGTTTTGTTAAAATTTTTGGTTAAAATCTGATAAACTAATTTTGAAAATAATAAATTTTGATATCGTCTGCGTTGGGTAATTATTTTTTGAACTACATCATCAAGGCATGCTAATTCGTTCCGACTGTGATGCCTCGAGTCTCGATTGTGGTACTTGTGTTCATATATATCTGTACAGTTTTCGATATACCGGTATACCGCGGTATTTTTTTGAATACCGATACCGGTATTCAGTTTTGAATATCGTGCGGCCCTAATCATGTCCCAATGATCAACATTGATCGAAAAGAGGATTATCGCGAGACAGGCGATCACAATATTCAGGATGATATCTAATTCCCTGTCACAGATTTTTAGAAAACAAGTAGTATTTCGTGATCACAAAACGCTCTCTAATCCCGTTTTGAATGATATAAAATCAGCTATGAAGGACAAAATGGCGTTGTGGGGGAGACATGCCATATTATTTCACCCGAAATTGTGGTATGATGTATATTTTACAAACATTGAACGCAAGCTCTCAGACCACAAGTCTAATTCAGTAAGAGATGCCACGCTGTTATATGCTGTTTGTTTAGTTTTTTTCACAGTGAACCCCCGATGAACCTCGTTGATTTAATGTAATGTCCCTTCATTCACTAATATATAAAGATATTCCTTCAAGCTTCAGTTACAGATATTCCAATTACTATTTCTTTCGCCATGAAAACATAAAGATATTAAGATAATTGACTGAACTACGTGGTGTAAACATAAACTGCATCCGGTGCGTCTTCATTCATAAAGGTGCTTTCACACTACTGTGATGCGCCCGATGCGTCCGACAAAAAGTAGTAGTGTTTCTACAAGACCTTTCATACTACTACGATGCGCCCGATGCCTTCGACGCAGCGTTCGCTCTGAATCCATTCCAACGATCTTCGCAAACCTTATGTGGTATGTGTTAATGACGTAAGGATCGACTGAGTTCGGCTGAACTCACGAAATCGATAAGTTTGTTTTGATCTATTCTGGCTTTAACACGGGAATCGAAGTTGCAGTTTTTGCACTTCTGTCATTTAGATTTCGAACATCCTCCCTATAGAAGTTAAATATGAAATGCAACAACAAACAAATCCATACACACTAAAAACTAAAGTGTTAAAACTGACACTTTCAAGGTGTTAAACCCATTCTAACTCTTAGGGTTTGCTTTTAACACTCAAAGTGCAATGTTTTAAGCACTTAGACATTACAATCGTCAGACATCTGAAACTTGAACTGATGGCACTTCCCATGTGTCTAGCATTGGTGGTTCTTCCAGAATCGTCCATAATTTGATTTGCGCTTGGTAGGTACATAATTAAAAGGACACAACGCAGATGACGCGGATCAGGCTCGAGAGTTCGAGCCTGATCCGCGTCATCTGCGTTGTTTCCTTTTAAGTGTCGCGACATTACACTTGTCAAGTGGTATTATTGTAACACCTGTCAAGTTCGGGGATATCTACACTTGAACAAAGTGCTCGTTCAGCACTTAGTAAGTGTTAAATACAGCACTTCAAGTGTAGTTTTTAACACTTTAGTTTTTAGCGTGTATCACTCTAGAAAAGTACAAAAACATGAAATGATGTATAACAAAACTCAAATTTCATTGAGAATGTGGCGATGTTCGACATCTTTAGAAACATATACACAGTCGTGTCCTCTGTCATTTGGAATACAATTATTTTCTCACCCACTTCATGTGCAAGGTATGCGTGTCTCATGTGAGAAAACATATTTAATAAGCGCTCGATCGATTGATGGATCGATTGATGCACGCGCCCGACTGTCGTCATCGGAGTGTGTCAATGTTCATTTCGCTACAAATCTCTAACCCCTGTCTTGCCAGTGTTTAATGTCATCGTATATACCTATGGTATATACCAGAACTTTTGTAGGCTTTTTCCGATAAGCAAATCATTTTTTTTTCAGAAACGGACCACAAAATTGTTGTCCCTCGGCACAAGATATTTGGTCTAGACACGTGGCAAGGGGGAGATTTCCAATTCTCACACCCTCACCTACCAGTTATAATAAAAATCTAGTCAGTTATTCAAATGAATATATTTCATCTCAAATGGCCTTTCAAAACCATACGGGTCGATCTTTAAAAAAACAAAAAGTGTTGCCTTCATGGACCCCTGTTTAAAGATCATCAAAAGGCTGCTTCGTCAAAGAGATTCTCAGCACAGGCGCGTCAAGGTTCATTTTGTTGAAAGGGGCTGATGTGAGGGCGAGAGGGGTTGATCAAACTTTACCTTGCCTTGACTTTTGTTTTTAAATTGGCCCCACTTACACTGGATTTGTTCTGATGGTCCCAGCATGAAACTCTGAAACTACTGTACTTCGAAGCCCTGAAAATTGAAAAAATACACTTACCTTTCTAGGATTCGATTCGCTCTGCAAATACCATTTGCTTTCCCGAAAATTGCTGAATTCCCTGACCACGCACGGCCGGCGGCCAACCCATCCCATCCCATCTCATACACCTTTGGTTTTATGGAAAAAGGAAAAAAATATTCAAATGCCGTCCGGTCAATTAACTATGTGATTTGGTTCCGCTGTAACTGTTTATCTTTCTCTCTACGTATATTCAACCCCACACCAAGGGATAAAAAAACCCGTGTCCCCCCCCCCCCCCCCCCCCCCGTGCGGTCCACGGTTGTGTACACCCCTCCACCATGCCCCTGGATTTGTTTTTCTTGAAAATGATTGAATAACTGCGAATACTCTGTAAGGTTCATTAGAGGTGTTTTATCTGTTAGATAACATTTACTAAATAAGTTGCTGTTTTTACATGACAGGCCTCGGACAAGGTTAGTTGAGCGGAGTGACGATACGTAGGCCACGATATTTTGTCCCGCCTTGGGAAAAGCTCCGAATACTTAGTAGAGTATATAAGATGTAAAGTATCTGTTAGGCCCATATCTGATCATCAAAAAAGACCAAACCAAAACACTTCATTTACGAATAGCTATTGTGGATTGTATATCCAAATATGAGAATAAGAAAATTAAGTATGGATGGGTAGAAGCAGAGTAATGCGACGCGGGAGACAAACTGTAAATAAATAAATAAATAAATAAATAAATAAATAAATAAATAAATAAATAAATAAATAAATAAATAAATTCTGAACAGTTTTTTCTCAAAACTAGCCATGGAAATCTGCTGCGGCTTTTACGAAGGTATTGTTGAGTACGATTTATAGATGATGGTAAACTACTCGTCTGAGTGTAGCTCGCCGAGCAACATAGGTACGTGCACATGCCCAAGATTAGTTACTTTATGTCAGGGCATGAAAATGTGGGCCACGCCCCTCCCCTCTCTATCAGATTATTTATTTATTGGGTTTTTTTTCAAAACACTTTAAAAGACAGGTGTTAGGATGTTTTTGAAGGGTGAGGCGGAAGAAGTAAATACTTTCCACCCAGTTTCTCTGCCAATAACGATAAAACTCGCCATGGTAAACTGACTTAACAGTGATTGCATGACCCCAGTAGCGCCTTCGTTTTTGGCATCGGCAAAAGGAGGTTTTAAAACAACGAGAACTCTTCCTACCAATCGCTCTCATTGTTAGTTATTCAAAACTTTGGCCAATGCTGTTTTTTACGCCGACAGTTTCAGCCACCAGCGAAGATCGACAAGCATTTTCCACTTTGATTCGGAAATTTTAGCATGTAGTATGGAAGCGCTCGACGCATCGAACTGGTTTATTTATTTAATGGTGTTTAAGGTCACATACTTATGCAGAATGGCTAATCGTGACCGTGACAGTTTTACGGGTGGAGAAAGCCGGAGAACCCGGCGAGAACTACTGTCAGCTCCTCAACATTCTAACTCTGTTCAAGCGCCGGTCAAGCAGGGAATAGCGGCTGAAGACATGTGCACCATCGACGTGTAGTACGCCTTAGTACACGGCGTCATCGTGCCCCCATGTAGGCAACCGGGATAAAGTGCCTTGCCCAGGGACACAACGCGGGTCGTCCTGGACGGGGATCGAACACGAACCTGTAGCACAGAAGTCCAACAGTCTACCACTGAGCCACCGCTCTCCCATCGCACCGGTTGGGTACATCGCAGTAGAGTGAAAAGACTTTAAGTATTTAGTTCACAAACTTGTCTAACAGTATTATAATATCATTAAAGATTCGGTCAAATCAATTCTCGATTGAGCAACATTTTTAGCGTTGATTCAAAGAAATCTGCAGTTTATCGTTTTTTTTTAATTTTAGATTCAATAGTATAAAATTTAGTGGCCTTTGCGACCAACAGAAATATTCCATACGAGTGAATCTAAACATAGGCGATAGACGATTTAACCCTTTACCCAACGAATCGCCCGCATCCGCCCGCGTAATATGCAAATTCAGCAGTTGAAAAAATATTATTTTTCAAAATATTTCAACAAAACCATATTATGTGACCCCGCGTTGGAACGAGCTCGTCGAGCTCGTTTCAACGAGGAGTCACATAATATGGTTTTGTTGAAAGTTTTTGAAAACTTTAAAAACATGATATATAAAATAATTATTTATTTATTTATTGTTGTTTAAGGTCACATACTTATGCACAATGGCTACTCATGACCATGACAGTTTTACGGGTGGAGGAAGCCGGAGTAACCGTTGAGAACCACCGAGCAACGACGAGCAGCTGCCAGCTCCCCAACATCGTAACTTCGCACTGCGGCCCAGGCAGGATTAGATTGGTTGAAGACATGTGCACCATCGACGTGCAGTACGCCTTAGTACACGGCGTCATCGTGCCCCCATGTGGACATTCGGGGTGAAGTGCCTTTTTCAAGGACACAACGCGGGAGTCCGAATCGATCGCTCAGACTGTCACCCATCCGATGACTAACCGAGCTCGACGTTGCTTAACTTCGGTGATCTGACGAGAACCGGTATATAAAATAAGAAATTTTGATATCGTCTGCGTTGGGTAAAGGGTTAGGAGACAGTTTGATTCCAGGCCATAAAAGAGTCGAATTCCTAACAAAATTTCACAGGCGGCTTAAGAGCTTGGCAAACACAATGACACGAAGACTCACCATACAGCCGACGGACATATATCTTTAAAGCGCCACCTGGTGAGAACACTAAGTTTGCCAAACTGCAAACAATCGTCATTCGATATAAGTATTAATACACTGTCAGAAAAACACCAGTTGGAAAATTCCACCGGGATTAGGGGTGGAGATACGTTCCATGAAGGAAATATAAAAAAAATAATTTCACGGTTGCAAATGAAAGCTGCATTCCCATCCTTCAAACCAAACAAAGCATGACTTGGATAAATGTAGTCCAAATGGCAGAGAACCCGACTTGTTCATTATTACTGACATCAAGTAATTAATGCGGAGTAGCCAAGAATATGAATCAAATTATTAAACCATTAAACATATAAAAGGTTCATATGGAATAAAATTATTAAACCCTTTAACATACATATAAAACGTTCCAAGAACAATAAAAGCTGCAAAGCAGTCTCCTTCAACATGATATCCAGGTGCGGATAAAAAACGCCCCCAACATGATATCCAGGTGCGGATAAAAAACGCCGGTGCGGATAAAAAAAGCGCCCATGATATCCAGGTGCGGATAGAAACGCCAAGCGACCTCCTAACCCATAACAACGTGTAAACAATCGAAAAGAGGAGAGCTGCGGGGAAGTCGCCTCCACATGATAACTACGCGTAAAAAGGAACTGGGTGGAGATGTGACGGGGAGGAGGTGGGTGAAACTCGTAATTAGCAGGTATTCCGAAGAATGAAGCTGAGCTGGAAAGGAAATTATTTCGCGCGCCGAAGGCGCGCAGGGACGGTATGGGGACAAGCCCCTTTCGACCCTCGGTAGCTGTATATGATGGTTGTCACATGTCTAGGCGTGTCGAAGGAGGAAAAGGATCCGGTACTCAGCAGGTGTCTCCAGTTGTTGGCAGGCGGTCTCGCTGGCTGATGTCGGTTGGACCCTCGGGTGAGGACCAGTGTGGGAGGTTGGGTCCTCTCACAAAGGTACTACCTCTTCCCGAGGGTGCAGTCGATCTGGATTTTCGGGCAAGTATAGTCTGCCGCTTCGAGGATGATAGTGAGTGATGGCCATCACTGGCAAGTATAGTCTGCCTCAGGCTGTCTCTGTTATAGTTGGACTCTTTGAAGGAAAACAACAACGACCCCTTTCGGGGACCAGAAGCTGAGCTACACGTGCGACGGTATTATCAATGTACTAATTACTCATTAATCATCCGCACCAATGACTAATAGAATGTCCAGAAAAATTAAGACAAAGAAGTGAGAGAAATTAGGACATGCTAATCACGTATCAATGCGTGATGACACCTGCTTTGTGTATGTATACACAAAAGAATATCCGGTCCAATTAACAGTACAGCTTGGTCAAAACAGGTGTCAAACAAACCTCAAATACTCCCTGCCCCTCTGTCCAAATCCTGCCAGCGGACCGCTAGCATTCTATTTCCACAATTACTCGTAGCATCCGACGACTGAAATGAAACCCAGAACAACATAGTTTATAGTCAAACATTTTTACCGAAGTTTGAAAACGTTCACGTAACGCGTTACATTTGTGACAAGTGGATCCAGGATTCGGACTTTAGGGGACGCAACATTTTATACCACGGGTCATGATGCGAAGGGGGGGGGGGGGATCCGACACATGCAGCTACGAGTTGGAGGGAGAGTACAAAAGAAGGTGTCCCACTGTTGTCGGTGCGGTCCGGAGGACTCCCCGCGGAAATTTGGGAAAATAGAAGGTAAGTGAGGACATGAGATGCTTCTCTGCACAGGATCACTGTGTATTCCGGCCAAAATATTCCAGCAGTTTTGTATAGACTCAGAAAGACTCATTCAAATCTTGAAAAAGGGAAGCCAAGTTATGAAAAAGAGAAGCCAAGTTATGAAGACTCACAGGAGACCAGCACAGGGGTTATATCTGTTTGCATGAGTTATGGTATTATCTGCGATAACACGTGAACATCCACTTCCGAGGTTGTTGATGTCCATGTGTTATTGGGGATATAGACAGAACGACATTCGCGTTCGAACTGTCATTTTTTACCGCACGAGATCGATTTTGACGGAGGGATAATATTGAACTCGAAGCCTTCGACTTCTTGTTCAATAGTATCCCTCCGCTGAATTCGATCGAATGCGGTAAAAAATGACAGTTCGAATGCGTATGCTGTTCAGTATTTATTGCACACCTACAGTTTACTAAAAAAAATATTAAAAACACAAATTATTGCCAAAATAACCCAAATGTAAAAAAAGAAATAGTTAAATAGTTCGCGCTCGTGATCCGTATTGTGTAAAGACAATACAAAAATAATTATTGTTCGCTTCGGTTTTTGCGAAAAAAGCGAGTATTTTATGAAAATAAAAGCATAGGCGTACAATAAATAGACAGAACGCGATGTGGACTTGAATCGGTGGGTGTTTTACATAACGAGTTGGAGTGGCGTAGTCATATTTCGCGAGAGCCGTAGAATCGAGCGAAATATGATTACGCCATTCCAACGAGTTATGTAAAACACCCACCGATTCCAACACACTTCGCGTTCTGTGTTTATTACACAACCCATGCATTAAAATTCATTTAAATAAACAAATTTTAATTCTGATGTTAAAACCCAACGGTGAAGATTCCGTTTAGTTTGTTTTAAGCTGTACTTATCAAATGGAGCGAGAAAAAAATAAAACAAACGCTGGGAACCAGTCTAAATTAAATTCGTTTTCTTTTCGATTGAGCGTGTTTGTTGAAATTCGTATCGTTGTTTCTCCTCGGCTGGTGTCCATTCACACCTAACCATTTGGTGACTATCACTGTTAATAAAAATATAAGTACAAATTTGGGCAGATTTGCAAAACAGCTGGGAGAAACTTTTATAAAAAGAAGTTCGAAGCATGTTAAGATGTCCGAAGATTTACCGAAATAAAGTTGACAAATTTAGATATAACGGGTTCTGCAGTCGCGACGTCCACGGGTTAATGCTGTGGTTGAAAATGATTGTATTTTTTTTAAAGTATTATCTCATTTTAACTAATTTTGTTGTGAACCGACTTTATTTTGCTTTGGACGTTTTCATTTTCACACTACGCGGCAGACAATCGATAATTGTATAACGAAGTTTGGAAACTTTTCGAAGCGCAACTAATGATTCGACGGGAAAGGAACTAGTGTAAACGGTGCTGGTGAAAAGGTTCCGACTTGTACATCACCATTTGAATACAGAAACATTTATGTCATAGTGGCGATTCCGTTAAATACAAGGGTTTAAAGTTTAATGGATGCGTAATAAAATACCGTGTCCCCTGGTATATGTACTTGTGAAAATAATAAGTTACAAAAATAAATTGGCAGCCCTCCAGCCCATGGTGACGGGATTCGTGAAGTAATGGTATCACAAGAATTGACAGGCTGAACTTACCAGATGAATCCACTTCGGAAATGAACGGGTGGTTGATTTAACTGCGAGAGTTTCGCTAAACTACAGCTGGAGTACATTGTTAGTTCCCCGTGTAGTTTTAAATTCATACATAGTTCACACATACCAAATACCAAAATACGAAAGATAGTCACTTTTGCAGTACATACATGTAATTAACCTGTGTTACTCTGATGTCAAGAAATGCAAAATGTCAAGCAGTATATCTTCCCCATCATGCCACTGGGAATTTCACCAATTCAGTCTTGTTTGACAGAGCTCATGATCTACGAGGAGTTTAACGTCTAAACTATAGCTATTAATAACACAACAAAAAGTTTTATATCTGCCGATCTGAGCTTAATTGCAAGATGGGCTGAGTTGCCGGTACGTTAGACTGCATTCGCATCTATTATCTCCTTCATCGAAATGATGGCGGTTCACGAAAAACCAGGATAAAAAGCCCTGGGAACTTGCGCTGAAAGACATGCTATCACCATTTCTCTGGGCAGATGTCAGACCTTGTCTGTATTTATTGATACCTACATAAGACAGACTATTGTGAATTTTTAAAATGTCAGACCTGAGATCTCACCTGTAAGTACAGACGTATTTTATACATCAACTGTTTCATTCGACGTACCGCGTTATTTACCATTACGAAAGTTTATTGTCTCTCGGCGCTGACTCGTAAGAACTGATTTTCTTAACAACCACTGACCACGACCAGAACTGAACAGCACATCGCGAAAACGAACGACTCATTAACTTTTTAACTGACCATTACCTTAAAAGCATTAAGACAACAGTTTCTAGCTATTCCGCGAAACGCAACAATAAACTATAATATTTTAGTCTTGCTTGTAATCACTAAGCTGGTTAAAGTCCAAGTCTTATTTTTGGAAAAAATGCTGTTTGACGTTATCATTTCTTGACATCAGTGTGAAGTGGGTTTATTATATATATACTCCTAAAGTGACTATTTTTCGTATTTTGTGCAGGGGGGTAAATATGTTTTATCCCATAAATAACTCTCTACTGTATGGATGACAATCATGACATAATTTTTACCTTTTTTGCCTTACTAGGTTATGACTTAAATTTAACACTGAACGTTTAAACCGTTTAATAGCTGTGACGTCACTAACGTCAGTACACTTCCACAAAGATGCTACAACGGGCTGCTTCCATTATAACGAAAACAAGACGTGTTTATTTTTTTCATCACATACGTTAGGTTTTTGTTTAGCTTCGGGGAACTTTATGGGACAATAAGACAGAACGCGACGAGGGGGGAGAACCGGTTACTACATTCAACGAACCTACTAGAGCTTTTATTGGATTTTACGAGCGCCGATGGCGCGCACCGAGTACACGAAACGCTTCGACAAGTGTAATGGATTACTGCCCCCTGTTCTCTCCCGAGTTGTGTTCTGTGTTTACAGCACGATTAAACTTGTATTAAGTGAAACGAAGCTGACTTTTTTAAAAGAAAAATATCACCTTCCGCGGTATGTTTACTTTCTCGCTTAATGCTGTTTTGTGACAAAGCATTGCAATCACGTCATAAGTCAGCCAGATGCGTTCTTCTATGACGTTCTTACATGTAGGCTGGATTCCACGCATGGTGTGTGTCTCTATTGTATCGGGTAACTTTGAATACACGCAACAATCGCGGTATAATATTAATTAAATATATAGTGTTTCAAAAGAGGGTGAATGTGCCGTTTTCTTATTTTTAAATTGGTTTAAACAGAGAATAATAGTCAAAATGTTCAAACTGTTGAGAAAACTTAAAACCCAGCGTCTGTATTTTTATCCTACTCTGCAGGAAAATACCCGAATTTTGTGAAATGAATGGCACATCAATGATACAAATTCGCTAACATTTCGAAATTTCAGTTTTTATATGAAATTTTTATAATTAATATATTTTCCATTTGTAAAGATTCTGTTCACTGGAATAAGAAAGGCTCAGCTGAATGCGCCAGGGCGAGGATAAAAATATTGCATCGCACCTTTTGGGTCACGAATTTACACTGTGCACCAAAAGAACATAGTCATTGGGGCTCCAATTGGAAAATTGTTTTGGAGGGTAGGAAACATACTGAGACTAAGAAATTTTATATTTGAATTGAACAGAGAACATAAAAACCGATACCCAACTAAGCAACTGTATGTAAGTAGGTGATAATTGCCGATATACGACCACTTGTACATGTACGTGTACAACATACGCACACGATGCGTTCACCAACGTGGAATTCGGTGTTAAATCACACGCTTGTTCACAAAAACTGTACATGGTCTTGAATCGGCTCATGTACAGTCAGTGACTCCTAGATCGCGCTTTTAGCGTTCAAATACTCGTGGTGAACGCATCGTGTGCGTGTGTTGTACATCTTCAGTTGTATCGTGTACGTGATTTTTGGTCTACGTTCGCATCGCAGATCAGACCCATTGATCCATCGTCGGCGAACGCGAGCAAAGGCAAAAGATTTTGGGTCATCATCAAAAAACAACAATTGCGGTTCAAGACCAGCGGTCCAGAATCGGCAATTGCGTTGGTACAGATGGTCCAGAACTCTCCCTCGTTTTTGAGGTGGTGGGTTTTTTTTTTTGTTCAAAAAGTGTCGATTGTGAATATATAGCCTGTATTATAGACATTGATGTTTTCTGTTGATGGGATGGATAAAAATTGAGTTTTGGGGTTTTTTTTTAGAATTCCTCCACTATGAGAAAATTCTAAAAAAAAAAAACACTCAGCTGATCGAGCGATCGAATCGCTCGATTCTCGTAATAAAAACTCGATCTGAACGAAGAGTGTCTGTGTGTTTGGAAATTTGCAAACCCAGTCACGTCTTCCTGAAGTAAGCAACTAACACACGTTATCGTAATTCAGGTGTTTTGTTCAAACAGAGTCGATTGTGAATATATAGCCTGTATTATAGACATTGATGTTTTCTGTTGATGGGATGGATAAAAATTGAGTTTTGGGTTTTTTTTTGAGAATTCCTCCACTATGAGAAAATTCTCAAAAAAAACCACTCAGCTGATCGAGCGATCGAATCGCTCGATTCTCGTAATAAAAACTCGATCTGAACGAAGAGTGTCTGTGTGTTTGGAAATTTGCAAACCCAGTCACGTCTTCCTGAAGTAAGCAACTAACACACGTTATCGTAATTGAGGTGTTTTGTTCAAACAGAGTCGATTGTGAATATATAGCCTGTATTATAGACATTGATGTTTTCTGTTGATGGGATGGATAAAAATTGAGTTTTGGGTTTTTTTTGAGAATTCCTCCACTATGAGAAATGAGGTTGACTGTTAAGCGTTCCTTGAATAAAGTCAAGAAACACTTATCGGAATGTTTAAAACGCATTTTCCGCTCAGTTAGGTTTCGAGTGGTAAAATTTTTAATATATTCACGATAGCAATCGGAGAGAGAGATTTGTTAAAATCAGTTTTCCATTGTGTGTTGAAACTGTCTAACAGTCATCAAAAAAAAGGATTTTCTCTTAATTCGACACTCGATGAATTGATGTGTGAATGAATGATGATCTTTTGACAAAAATTTAAACACTACTGTCAAAATGCGTTACATCAGAAACCGGTTTGTCATGTACTGTTTAAAACGTATTTTTTTTAACTTCAATTAACACAGCGAGTTTGAGATGTGAATATTTTTCAGATATTATATTAAGACGGAAAGAGATTTTAATACTTAAAACATAAAATATAAAAAAAAAATATAATTAAACATTTAATTTTGAAAAATAAATAAAAACAATTAAAACGAAAGATGTTTTTCCAGATGGATCCTAGACGCCGAGATCGAATTTTAGCCGAGTATTTAAGTGCTAAGAAGGCGATTCGGGCAGCTGATAGGAGCAGACGTCTCGGTGAGATGGAACTCACACGCGAAGCCACAAAAATATTTAAACCCGTGACGGAGGGTCAAGAGCGAAGCAGGAAGGAGATAGTCGAAGAATTGAGACCCATAAAGGAGAGTTCTTTGAGAATGGGTTCGTTGCCTTCTAGTTTTGGAAATCGGTATTCCGTTCAATCTACACCGGATTACGTTCCCACGAGAATCGAAACCGACGTGAGTGAGAGCGATGATACGGCTTCGACTATCACCACTGATAGCATCGCATCGTCCGATGATGATGGTGGCGGTAAGAGAGATCTGTTGTATGGAATTCGCGAGGATTCGAGCGGTAGGAAATTCGTGGGCGACACTGAAGTGGAAATGGACGATGATGAATTGATCGTGGGTTCGAATAAATATAAAGTAACCGATGGTCTGCAGAGATTGCTCCTTTTCGATAAGCCCGGAGATTACACGGAACAGGATTTCCACAATTACGGCGACATTCTAGTCCAGACCCACGCCATGAATAGAAATAACGATGCCAGAGAGACGAGACCCAAAGCCAACAGAGGTTACAAGTGGACGAAAATAGTGAAGCCCATATGGAATGCGAACAAGAAGTTCGTCGAATCGATGACCGGCAAAGGGGTGAAAACCACTACTTTTCTTCCGAGCGATCCCGACGCTCTGTCTCAGAGATTGAGTTTGTTGATGGGGAGCAGACGGGCTGGTAACACGGGATTAGATAATCAGATATTTGCCATATCTGACGAATTGTTGAGACAGAAGGTTTTGAATAAAAACTAGTATAAAAGGCTGATGAATGAATTGAAGGATTGATGTGAATATAATAATAAGTAGAGAGAGAGAAACAAACAAACAAACAAACAAACAAACAAAAATAAAACAGTAAATTCTTACACTAGGTTAATAAAAGTATTTAAAAACGACAAAACGATTTACCAGTGAAAAAAAAACACAAAATATATCATAAAAAATAAAATATGTTGGTGATAAAGAACAGGGGATACGTCAGGACTTACGTTCAAGGCGGTTCTGGCATCGTCGATTCTATAATGCGAGCGTTCACGAGCAATGCGGGTAGAAAACTCGCATCGACCGCGTTTGAGGTCGGTAAGAAGACGGCTTTGGATGCTGGTAAGAAAGCCGCTTCCGAAGCCAGTGGTAGGATAGCTTCTGTGGCTGGCAAGAGGGCAGCCGACGCGTTGATCGACAAGTTGATCAGTCCGCCGGCGAAGCGAGCTGCGTTAGAGCGAACGTCGAAAAGTTGGAAAGATTTTGAGGATGTCGTGGTGCCCATACAAAATTTAGCCAAAATGACGAGTGGATCCGGATTGAAGAGAACTCGCGACGGTGCGATATAAACAAAATAATAATAATAACAACATTAAAAACAGAGTTTGAAAAACATAGAAAAAAAAATTGTGTTTGAAAAAAATCTAAAATAACAGACAAAATAAAAAAAAATAAAACAAAAGATGAACATTAAAGATATGTCTTGGAACGACGCCGCGACCAAGAGGTCGAATAACGAGTTCTTTCCCAAGAGCATAAGAGGTTTGATAGTGGGAAAATCGAATTGTGGAAAGACCAATCTGTTGATGAATCTGTTGTTCCGACCCGACTGGTTGGATTACGACAGATTGTTCGAGTTTGGCAAGAGCTTGTTTCAACCCGAATACAGATTGCTTCGAGAGTGCATGGATCGCAGATTGCCCAATTACGTCATAGCCAGAATCTTTGACAGTAGGGAGGAATTCGACAAGAGTGGAGCTCCGCTCTCGATCATTTTGGACGGCGCGGCGACGAAGTTGATGAAGAGAAATGCATCTTCGAACGTCGAGTGTCGATTTTACGAGAACGCTATCGACGTTCCGGATCCTAGGAAACTGAAATCGGAAAATAAGAATCTCATGATTTTCGACGATCTGCTTTTGGAGAGACAGAACCGATGCGAATCGTATTACGTTAGGGGTCGACACAGCAACGTGGACTGCTTTTACCTGTCGCAGAATTATTTTCGATTGCCCAGACAGACGATAAGGGAGAACGCTAATTTTCTGTGTCTCTTTCGCCAAGATCTCAAGAATCTCAATCACATCTACGGCGATCACGTCGCGAACGACATGAGCGCTGTCGAATTCAGGCGATTCTGCAAGAGGGTTTGGGATGGTGGACTTTACAATTTCGTCGTGATCGATTCGACAAGCGAATTTAATCGTGGAAAATATCGGTGCGGATTCGACAAGTTTTATGTTCCCGATGGTGATAATAATAATAAGATAGAGCGTGAAAATAAAAAAAATTAGAAAAATAATAAATCTTCAAATAATTAGTTTTGAATAAAAAAAAAAAATAAAATTAAGATATAATGTTCGAACATGGAAAATTGTTAGAACGGATAGCCGAGAATACGGCTGCGAAACAATTCATTCAAATCGTGGTGAGTGGCGATTCGACTCGATTCACTACGAAATTCGAACCTTCCATCGAATTGAACAGAGAGAAAAGTTACGAGATGGCGTTGGTGAATCTGGAGACTTATTATTCCTTTCCCAACATCACCGAAAAGAATAACTCGTTCAAGTATTCCGACGGAGTGGATTGGTTGGAGATTCGAATTCCCAAAGGGAGTTACGACATAGACGATTTGAACCATTACATTCAGACGCGAATGAAGACGGAAAGGGAAGCAACAAGATCAGACTCGCTCCCAATCCTAATACCTTACAGACGGTGTTGTATTTGGAAGATAATTTTCGTGTGGATTTCAACATGAACGATTCTATAGGCAAGATGTTGGGATTCGATCGAAAGATGTATCGAGGCCATGCGGCATCTGAAAATGCGGTCGACATTCTCGCTGTCAATAGCATTCTGGTGAACGTGGACGTGATTGCCGGAAGCTACGTGAATGGTAGCGCTCAGCCGACGATCTATTCCTTCTTTCCAAACGTGTCGCCGGGTTATAAGATCGTGGAGCGACCTCGAAATTTAGTTTATCTACCAGTGATTTTAGACACATTGTATAGTCTCAAAACCACGTTGACGGATCAAAATTGTGAACTGTTAGATCTTTGCGGAGAGAGAGTGATGATACGATTTCACATAAGAGAAATATAAAAAGCAAAAAAAAAAAAATATTATATATATATATAGATAACAAAAATAAAATAAACGGTAATATTAATTTTTTACAAAATTATTTTAATATAATTATTAAACAAGAAACAATTGAAGTAAAAAAAAACAAACAGAATTATGACACAATACATGGTTTAAAACGTGAACATATCCGCAGGACAGAGGAAGAAACTTAAGAGAGCGTTAACAACTCGAGGCGAGGCGGTGAGATTCAAATTCACTCACGAAGATCTGACGAGAGGCGGACAGGATTCGATCGCCTGGACCAGAAGTCAAATCAAAACGATGGAGAAAGCGTTTCGCGATGGAAGAGGGTTGGCGGTGAGATTGAGTCCCGCTCAATTGAGATACAATTTGAGAATGAAAGGTGGTTTCCTACCACTATTGGCAGGAATCGCTGCAAAAGCATTACCCTTCACCGCAAAGGTGCTACCCTTTCTCGGAAAGACTCTCGGCGTGGGAGCTCTCACAGGACTCGCTAGTTCGGGAGTTGAGAAATTAATGGGTGGCAGCGGACTGTTTTTGAAGAAAGGAGGAGCCGTGTGTCGCATTCATGTAGACGACAGCGGTAAAGGATTGTATCTAGAACCCGTTAGAGGTGGCAACTCTCTGAGAGGAAACGGTCTCTTTCTGAAGAGTGGACGGAACGTCAAGCGATACGGCAAGGGTTTGTTGCTCGGTGAGAATTCGCCATTTAAGAACATACCGATTTTGAATATGTTATTATAAATATAAAATTACATAAGATATATAAAATCATAGAAAGTATAAAATAATATATTTAAAATGGGTGAAGAGGTGGAGAAACAAATTTATCACCTGGATGAATTTGACGATAATGACGAACATCACGAGCCAGAGAGCGAAGAAATAAAAAAATGGTTAGATGCTAATGATGGATATCTAAGGAAAGAGATAGATAAAGCGCGAGATATACGGTTGGGAATGAGACGATGCTTTCCACGGTCACCACTACCTTCTGAAGCGAGTGTTACCAAGAGATGCACAACATTCGTTCATAATTATGATTTGGATAAACAAAAATGTTACCATGAACGTATTACATCACAGTGAAAAAGAAAAAAAGAAAAAGAAGAAGAATCGACGCAGAAATTTGAGAGAAAAGGAAACGTTATTATAATATATCATGATGATAGTGAAGAAGAAGGAAAACAAAAAAAAAAAAAAAAGTAAATGAGATCTCATTACTTTTTTTTTTTTTTTTTTTTTCTTCGCTAAAAATCAATTGCTCTATTGTTTATATTTCCAAGTCCGTTATTAGCATGTTGACGCTTGTGTCTACTCCTTTTTCGAAAACGTGTTGAATGTTTATCTTTACTCTTTTGAGTTTTTTTACATCGGTCAACTCGCTCTCACCACCCAATTTCTTCACGAGTTCGAATGAGATGTTTGGAAATATGTAATTTCCATAGGGCAATGACAAATTGTCCTTGTCGAATTCTCTATCTTCGGTGATGACGATGTTCTGCAGATCGCTTTGGTACTCGTAAATCAAATCGAGCACGGCTTCGTTCAATTTCAGAGGCATCTTATATTTCTTGTATTTGTGCTCTAAGCCCTTCGTCTCGACATCATTCAAATTCGATGGGATCGTGTCGTTGTAATCTATAGATTTTATGACCAAATTTCTTATACGTTTCGACTCGTTTCAATTTCAATTCGCATCTTTTAGGTGTTGTTGTCTTCATGATCGATTATTTTTTTTTTTTTGTTTTTACGATTTCTTGCAATAATGTATATTTTAAATTTTGTATTTAAATAATAATTTGTTAAAAAAAAAAAAGTTTGTTATTTTTTTTTGCTCTTTATATATATATAAAAAAGTTGTTTTTTTAATTTTTAATTTTCTTTAATGTAAAAAATTTTTTAGTAAAAGTTTTTTCTCTTCATATATATATAAAAAGTTTAAATTTTTTTAATTTCAATCTCTCTATTGTTTAAATTTCCAAGTCCATTATTAGCAAGTTGACATTCGTCATTTTTCCACATACGAAAATGGTGTGAATGTTCATCTTTACTCTTTTGAGTTTTTTTCATAGGCGAATGTGCTCTCACCACCCGATTTCTTCACGAGTTCGGGTGTTTATTTTAAATTTTGTATTAAAAAAATTGAATTTTAAAATTTAACTTTTTTTTTTTTTCTATTATATATATAGAGTAAAAAAGAAAAACTTTTTTAACAAATTATTTAATACAAAATTCCAAAAAAAGAAAAATATTCTTACAAATGAAGCAAACAGATAAAACAATGGTAAATTTAAATGAGAAAACCGTACCTCAGTTAAACGAGATTTGTAATCTATTACAAATTTCAGATTTCAGAAAGCATAGAACTAAATCAAAAAAAATTGAAGTCATATAAGAATATTTGCGAAACGCTAGAAAGGCAAACGAAATGTCGATAGCAACGACGTCAAAAGATGCACCGGTTGTGAAAAATAAGAAGATGACTAAACGAAAAGCCGTTGAAAAACATCAAGTTTCCAAAGAAAAGAAAAGAAAAATTAAAACAAAAACGAGTTATGCACTTCAGATTCAAGACAAACGAGATATATCGAGCGAAATTCAATGAGCAATCGACGAAGAGAAAGGTGAAGAATATGTAAGATGACTCGTTGCAGAACTATTCCAATCGAAACCCGTAGAACGGGAGAGGGTGATCGAAGACATTTTTAAAACTTTTGACGTGTTTCCCTCGTCGAAGAAAGTCGATCCGAAATTGTTCATGGAACTGGTGAAGAAAAAAATATTGGATTTGTTTCGCGAATACACGAACTTGGGATTAAAAATTAAGATGATACTCCATTGCATAATGAATAAAATCGACGTGAAGTCCGGGAGAGCATCGTGAAAAATGCATATTTCAGATCTAACGTCGAACCCGTATTTCGAGGTTCAAATCTATCGGACGTTTTCGAAAAGATGAAAGACAAGATGTTGACGTCTCTCGCGAATTATCAAAATGAAGGTAGTAATTGGACGTTTGGTGAGGTGTTGAAACTCGAAATTCACATGACTAAAAACAAACCGTTGAAAGGATCTTCCTACTTGGAATTACCGTATTTCTTGACTAAGAAACACGCCGTGGTCAACGTGAGAAATAAAGATGATCAGTGTTTTAAATGGGCAGTCACCTCCGCTTTATACCCGATTGGACCAGAGTGACTTTTCCAACGCAGTTAAAACACATCGAACGTTTCGAGGTTCAAAATTCCACCATAGGGGTGAATGTCTTGGGATACGATGACGAAAATCAAAAGATCTATCCTCTCAGACGGACTTCGTATCACGGAAGAGAAAAGACAATTATTTTATAATCGATTTCGAATGGTGACAATCGTCATTATTGTTGGGTTAAACATCCGAGCCGATTACTGTTGAGACAAAATAATAATCATGGACATAAGATATCTTTATGTTGCAACTGCATTAACATGTTTCACAGCGAAGACTCGTTGGCAAAACATCAGGAATATTGCAACGAAAATCAAGGTGTCGCCGTCGAAATGCCCAAACCCAACACCATCGTGAAGTTTGAAAATCACAACAGAAGGTTAAAAGTACCATTCGTCGTGTACGCCGATTTCGAATGTTTCACCGTGAAAATGAGTTCCTGTCAATCCAACGCTCTTCAAAGTTACGTCGAAAGATATCAAAAACACATACCTTCGGGCTATTGCATTTACGTGAAATGCGCTTTCGACTCGCAACACGACATGGGTCCCTTCACCTACACGAAACAGCGCGAAGACGATGACGTGGCTCAAAGGTTCGTGGAAGAGTTAGAATCGAAAATTCAAATGTTATACGACAAATTCAAAACTCCGGCAAAAATGATCATCACGCGAGAGCAGCAGGACGAAAATAACAGAGCCACCGAATGTCACATATGCAGACAATCGTTCAACGAGAATTCGGAGGAAAATAAGAAGGTCAGAGACCACGATCATTACACGGGTCTGTATTGCGGCCCGGCTCACAGCAAGTGTAATTTAAAATATCAAGACGCCGCTTTCTATCTGGTGATGTTTCACAATCTCTCGGGTTACAACAGTCATCTGTTCGTGAAAAATCTCGGCACCTCGCACGAAGAATTAAATTGCATCGCGAACAGTGAAGAAAGATACATTTCCTTCACGAAATGGAAGCTCATGGAGAGGAAAAGAGTAATCAGCGGAAATACGTTGAAAGAAAAAACGAAATCCATTCGTAGAGGCATACGTTTCATCGACACTTTTAAATTCATGTCGACCGCTCTGGAAAAATTAGTCGATAACATGAGCAAGGATAAATTTAAAATCACGAGCGAACATTTCGGAGAACGAGTAGACGTCATGTTGAGGAAAGGAGTCTATCCTTACGATTACATGAACGATCTAAAGAGATTCGAAGACACTGCACTACCTTTGAAAGATGATTTTTATTCAAAATTATACGAATCTGACATTTCCGATGAGAATTACGAACACACCAAAAACGTGTGGAAATCATTCAATATGAAAACCATGACAGATTATCACGATCTCTATCTGAAGACCGACGTTCTGCTCTTGGCAGACGTGTTCGAAAATTTTCGAGACGTCTTTCGTCGAAATTACGATCTGGATCCCGCTTGGTATTTCACCACACCCGGTCTGGCGTGGGACGCTCTGTTGAAGACCACCGAAGTCCAATTGGAATTATTATCTGATGTGGACATGTTGCTCATGTTCGAAAGGGCTGCGAGAGGTGGCATCTCGATGATCTCTCACAGACATTCTGAGGCTAACAATCCCTACATGAAAGAAGGTTTCGATTCGAAACGGTCGACTAAATACATACAGTATTGGGACGCCAATAATCTGTACGGTTGGGCTATGAGTCATCCTTTACCGATTGGAAATTTCGAATGGGTGAAGGAACCGGAAGAGATGCAAAAATGGAGAGACTATCCTTGCATTTTAGAAGTCAATTTGAACTATCCGGAAGAATTACACGATCCGCTGGCTCCCAAACGAATGGAACCGAACGAAGGAGATGAGGAAAAACTCATTCCCAATTTATTTAACAAACGTAACTACGTTGTCTACAGCGAGAATTTGAAACAGTACATCGATTACGGGATGAAATTAGTCGACATACATCGCATCATTTGGTTTGATGAAGAGCCTTGGATGAAAAAATACATCGATCTCAACACGAATCTCAGAACTCGAGCTGAGAACGATTTCGAAAAAGATTTCTTCAAACTCATGAACAACTGCGTTCAAATCGATGGAAAACATCAGGAAGAGAACCGACGTTCAACTCGTCACGTCTGAGAAAAGAGCTAAAAAATTAGTGGCAAAACCCAATTACAAACACCGAACCATATTCGGCGAAAATCTAGTGGCCGTTCACATGCAAAAGACGCACCTGAAGTTCGACAAACTGTATTATCTCGGACCGATCATCTTAGATGTCAGCAAGCGATTGATGTACGAGTTTCACTACGATTACGTCAAACGAAAATTTGGCAACAAAGCCAAACTACTGTTCACCGACACGGACAGTTTAGTTTACGAGATAGAGATGAAAGACGTCTACCGAGACATATCTGCGGACGTGGCGGAGTGGTTCGACACAAGCAATTATCCCGTCGATCACTCGTCCAACATTCAATCGAATGACAACAAGAAGGTGTTGGGTAAATTTAAGGACGAGAGCGGCGGTAAACAGATCGTCGAATTCATGGGCTTGAGACCCAAACTCTATGCTTATCGTCTAGAAGATGATGAAGAGATCAAGAAGTGCAAAGGAGTTAAAGCGTGCGTGGTGAAGAAAAACATCTCTTTCCAAGAGTATAAAGATTGTCTGTTAGGAAGTCTTACCCAACGAACCTCTATCCAACATCGATCTGTTGAATGCGTCAGAAGATTTGAAAATCGAAGATTTTCTAGGTGTGTTTTCCAGAGATGCCTTGCCGAAGAGAAGACCTCGACAATCGGAATGCGGAATTTTAAATCTAGACGATTCATCGGGTGAAGGCACTCACTGGGTGGCGTGGTTCAAGAACGGGAAGAAGAAGAATTATTATTTCGACAGCTACGGAATCTCGCCGCCGAAAGAAATAAAGAACTATTTCAACAAATCGATGGTTCTTTACAACACGGATCAAGTGCAATCACCAGATCAAGAGTTTTGCGGTCACCTGTGTCTCTACGTTCTCAAGAGATGGTCTGAAGGAGATGAATTTCAAGACATTCTCAATGACTTACATTAGAGAGAGATTTTTTTTATAGTATATATATATAAAGATAAAAAATTATTTTAAAAAAAATTTTAATCGAATAAAAAACGAAAAATAAAATAACATAGTTCATTTTTTAATAAACTGCATTTTGAACACATTTTTTTTCTAAAAAACAAAAAAAAATCCTATAACAACATGACAGTCGATAAATTTGGTAGAAGTGACGACGAAAAAGTCAACCCGAGAAAGAAGAGGAAGACGCTCGAAGTCGACGATGGTTATGACGTTGCCAACTTGGACGAGCATTACATTTGGAGATACGAACCTCCAGAAGAACCTCTGAACATGAATGATAAGAAGCTCTACAATCTTCCCGAGCCGATAGATCTCGCAGATGCCGCAACTAAAAAATACGTCGACAGGGGGAACTCCAATTTCGAACGAATCCTGCTGGATAATTACGTGGATAAAACCATGACCGACGATCTCGATCTGAAATCCAAACGTTTGGTGAACGTCACGAATCCCGTAGATCCCACCGATGCCGCCACCAAGAGATACGCGGACGACTCTCACGCGAGATTCAGCGAACACCTGAGAAATAGATACGTCACGAAAATGATGCACTCGGAATTGAACACCAATTCTTACAAGATAACGAACGTGGCCACTCCCACGAATCCCAACGACGTGGCGACCAAATACTATGTAGATCTGGAACGGAGAAAGCCTGATGGACGAGAAATGAAATTGGATCTGAATGCGGGATTCCACAAGATATTGAATCTGTCGAAGATCGACAACACGGATGCGGACTCAACCGCGGTCAACAAGGGCTACGTGGATTCTTCCGTGTTACAATCGCAAGAATACCTAGAATCACAAGTGGACGATCTCTACCTGAACAAAGAATCTGGCGGAACCATGGAGGGTGGCATCAACATGAACGGTCACAATTTATTCGGTCTCGATCACGATCCCGAATTCGATTCCAGCGTGGTAAGCAGGAAGTACGTGGACGACAACTCGGTCTGGAGAAAGGACGACATCATGGAAGGTAAACTAGACATGGGTGGACACGCGCTCACGAATCTACCGGA
This sequence comes from Pictodentalium vernedei, assembly GCA_031216915.1. Classification (NCBI taxonomy): domain Eukaryota; kingdom Metazoa; phylum Mollusca; class Scaphopoda; order Dentaliida; family Dentaliidae; genus Pictodentalium; species Pictodentalium vernedei. The sequence continues at coordinate 797,449,763 of CM062297.1, forward strand.
ACCCGTGCACATGACGGACGCCTGCACCCTGATTTCGGTGATTGAGAAAGTCAAATATGCCAGAAAATTGATCACCGTGTGGGCCGAAGAGTCCGATGCCTTAGAGGAGGGAAAAGCCGAGTGGTCTTTCGGAAATGGAGGTAGTGGATCGAAACACGGTCAGGTGGGATATCCCATGCTGCTGGGAGGTGAAATCCTTCGAATGAGTCTGGCTTCCTCGGATTTGAATAACAGAGCGGTCATCAATCTCATGGTGAATGGTGTGGAGAGCGATAAGAGATACAGCATCAAAAAGACTGAGAATCAACACGCGAATGTTAGCACATTCGGCACGCCTCTCAAAGTGAACGCCGGAGACAGGATTAATTTCGTCACGAAAACCAATAATCCCGAAGTCGCCACTTCCGTGGTGAGTCTACTGATCAAACTGGATCCTTTGAACAAACAGTGAACGCGTGGAAAAATAATGAATTGAAAAAAAAAAAAAAAAAAAAAAATAATGTGTGATTATTAAAAACAAAAAAAAAAAGTAATGAGATATAGAGAGATGTTCAATCTCTCTATATCACATTACTTTATTTATTTTTTTTTTGTTTTTTTTTGTTTTTAATAATCACACATTACTTTTCATTTTTTTTTGGTTTTTTTTATTTTTTTTTTCACACACTCGTCTCTCATCGAATTATCGACATCTTATTTCCGTCCGATTCGAATTGTAATTCTCTGTCTGACAGGACCAGGGCGAAGGCTTCGGTTTTTCTCGGCATGTTCCTATCGAATTGCATCTTGATCTGAATGTCTAACATGCTACTCTTGAGTCGTTCACTCTGTTTACTGACGTCGAACACGAACATGGGATACATCGACTTGTATTCGCCGGGAGATATGTTGGGATTGCTCATCAATTCGTCTAGACCGTGATACTTCTTTCTAAAATCGGCGGCGTCGCCGTACAGCCTGCAGAAATCGTTCTTGTCGAACGACGCGTTGTAATCGATTGCCGGATATCTCGTGGCATTCAGAAACACTTGCATGTTTCTCAAATTGCAGTGATCGAACAGCGACGCATTCTTTTCCTGAGACCCGTCCCTATCGGTCTGAAACGCGACCACGATGAAACGCGGTCTCTCGGAAGCGGATTTCACCATCAATCTCCAATCAAAGTGATTCGTGGAGGGAGGAATGCTAGCCGTGTCGCACTGTCTCATTCCAAATCCCACGGGTAATTTACTCTTGGATTGTATGACCTTGTAGAGATGCGTTTTCTCATCCGTCGTAGGCTCCACGTGCGGAACGAACCACGATATCTTGTGTAGAGTTATCTTACCCGCATCGGTCGCGGTGAGTCTCACTATTGCGTCGTCATTTCCTTTTCGAATCAACGTCAGATTGTGTTTGAATCCGTACATGATCTTGTTGTAATCGTCCGCGAATCCGAAGATGTGTTTCAAAGGTATCCTGAACGAAAACGTTCCTTTAGGTCTGGACGTCTTGACGACGTAGTTGAATATCGCGGCAGCGCCGGCGCTAGCAGGGCCGACGGTGTCTTTTACTCACAACTGATTAAGTCCTCTGGATTTCGAAAAATCATCAGAATACGTCAAGAGTCCAAACATCATGGTGGCCTGACCGGGATGAAAAACAGATTCTATCTCTTGTCCGGATAGCATGTATTTTATGTTACTGAATAGATGCATGATGCCATTATTGGCTAGAGTGACCATGTCGTCGTCGGCGTAGTCGCTCCCATCTTCCTTGGTGAGACGTCCCTGCACCACTATGTAACTCTCGCTAGAATGTACGAATAGATCTTGAGTTTCGACGTTGATTCTTATCTCTCCTGCATTGTTCAAACTCGTTCCGGTTATCGGTTTGTATTCGTGAACCTCATATTCTTGAATACTTACATCTTTCACTATGCTTTGTGCTATATCTAGTATATTTGTCATTTTAAAGGATTTTTAGGTTTTTTTTTGTTTATTAATTCACTTGCTTTTCTTTATCTAAAAAAATAGTTTTTAATTATTTTTTATTATTATTTATTTTTTTTCTCTCTTATATATATATGTGTGTGTAAACAAGAAAATGTCAAAGAGAGTAAATAAAAAAAAAAATTTTTGTGTTCTTCATCAAAACTTCGTCTTCTGCAATTGTTGTTCGTAAAACTTTCCGATGATCTCTTCTCCATCCAAAGCTTCGATTTCGTAAGTCACTGGATCGGTGTGAAATATTTTGATGATCACGAAGATTTCCGAGGTCCATCGAGGAGTATAACCCTTTTCGAAGTGCTTCTTATAAGCGTAGATTCTCACTCGATCGCCGACCGCAAATTTCGGCGTTCTAGACTTCTTCTTCTCGATCTTAGATCTCTCGGGATATAGATTCGCGTAGACCCGTTTTTCGTTTCGAGGATCGCTAGCTTCCGCGGGAATCATCTTGATCGATCTGTGTCATGTGTCGTTGTAATCTTTCACCAGACCGTTCAGAGCGGATATGTATTTCTTGGTCGAATTCGCCGTGAAGTATCTGTGCATCTTCTCCTTCATCGTTCGATTCCAATGTTCCACCACGCTGGCTTTCTCTTCATTTTCAATCGAGTAGAGGTCTACCAATCGACGAACGTCCTTGTTGTAGAATTCCTTTCCCTTGTCCACCCACAATTTACTCGGTTTTCGAGAGGACGAGTCGAACACGCTCTTCAGAGCCTCGGCGACGCAAGGTCCCGATTTATTCTTCAAAGCTCTGATCCAACCGTATTTGGAAAACACGTCGATGACCATCAATAGATATTTGACGCCCTCGTTCCACCTCGAAAACGATCTCATGTCGACCAAATCGGCAGACCAAATGTCGTCCAGACCCTTCACGAACACCCTTCTCTTGCAAAATTTATGCACTATGGGTTTGTGTAACTCCTCGGCCAATTCGCTCGTCAATAATCGTTTCTTCTTCTTCTCTTTTTCAAATGCGCTTTTTTTTTTTGAACGCCCCATCCGAATCGACGTTTCGCACCGATCAGATTGCCGACCAGCGAACGTTCCATCTTCTCTCTCCTGGTCGGATTCGACATGCCTCTCAATCTCACCAACATGTTTTTGTCGCAGACGTCGTTGCGAGTCTTGGTGTCAGGATGTCCGGCGTAGCACAGATCGTGATCGTACGTGGTCGCGTCCACCCTATTCACGGGTTTGCTCCAAGATTTGGGTGTCAGATTGGCGTTGAGTCTCTTGTTCAATTTCGTTCCTGGTCCCGTGAAACTGTGACAGGGCAGATGCATTTCGAAAGGTAGATTGTTGATCATTTTATTCACGATGCCTTTACCTTTGCTTGGGTTCTTTTGTTTGACAAATCGAGTCTTGACAGAACCACACACATCGCAAATTCTGCGAAGCATCCGTCTGTCGTTTTTAGTTCGCACTTCTCTAGAATTACTCGTCTCGGTAACTCTCTTACACTTTACGCAATACATTTTTTGAAGAGTTATTTAAATTAATTTCGTTTTTTTTTATTTTATATATAAATTTAATATTTTTTTTTTTTTTTTAAATTCTGTTCTGATTATATATATATATATTTTTTTTTTTTTTCAATCGCTGCTCTTGAGTTCTATCATCTTACTGAATTCCTCCCTGGCCTCTTTCCTACCCTTTTCCACGAGAGAATCCTTCAACTCTTCCTTGATGATCTGACGAGTCTTGATTCTCACGGCTTCTTTCATGGCATCGTATTTCGTTTTCTCGCTCAATATCGCGAAGTATTCTCCGTCCGATATCCTACCATCTTTCAACGCCATAGAGATCATTTCGGATATCGTGTCGATCTTAGAGTCGGCCAAGACGCGAACCTTGTCGTGTTTCCTAGCCTTCAGATATAATTTCCTACTCAAAAAGTTTCCGACCGTGCTGAACAATCCGGCGGCGACGGCCACTCCTTCCATGGTCAACACGATCGGAATGCCGACCGCGGTCGACAACAATCCGATGCCGGCCGCGTGTAAACCCATGGAAATCGTGATGAGTGTCGTGTCGATCCCGTTGACGAATTTCACGAAACGCGAATACTTCTTCTTGAGGGAACGACGAGAATCTCTCTCTCGTGTCAGATACAATTGGATTCTACTGATTTGATCGATGCGATACCTCTCTCCTCTTTCTCTTTCTTCTAGCGACGGCGCCGTTCGGCTTCTCGACCTCGTCGTCCACTAACGTCGGATACAATTTATTTCTGGTTCTCATTTTTTTTGTGTTTTTTCTCTCTAATATTAGATAAAAAATTTATGTGTGTATTTATTTATTTTTTTTTTTTATTTTCTACTCTCCCTTATTTTTTATATCAGCGAAAAACAAAACTTAGACGTATGCTTCATTCAGCAATAATTTCTTGATGCATCCCTTGTCTTCTAAAGTCAAACTTCTACGCGCCAATTTCAGTTCTTCCGAATCTGTGGGCTTGTCTCGATTCTTACAGAAGACTAATCTCTTCCAAAACGTGATCACATCGTCGAATTTAACGCGTTCGAACGCCGGTTCGAAATACATGACGACCATATCTTCCCTTTCCATCGTCAGACACGAATGATCCTCGTGATCGAAGTCTAGATGATCCCGACATCCGACGCATCGTTCTAACAAGATGGGACGTAGTTGTTCGTTCACGCAGATTGCGTATGCTCTCATTAGCATGTTTAAAAGAAACCTCGCTCTAATCATCTGAGAATCGCTCATGATTTACGTATTTTTTTTTATTATCTATTCGATTTGATATATTTATTTTTCTAAATAACTATTTATTTATATTTTTTTTCTCCCCTATATATATCAATCAAAAATGTGACCGCCTCAAAAACAAAAAACGAGGGAGAGTTCTGGACCATCTGTACCAACGCAATTGCCGATTCTGGACCGCCGGTCTAGAGTTGCAAAAACTGTTTTTTGATGATGACCCAGAATCTTTTGCTTTCGGTCGCGTTCGCCGACGATGGATCGATGGGTCTGATCTGCGATGCGAACGTAGACCAAAAATCACGTACACGACACAACTGAAGATGTACAACACACGCACACGATGCGTTCACCACGAGTATTTGAACGCTAAAAGCGCGATCTAGGAGTCACTGACTGTACATGAGCCGATTCAAGACCATGTACAGTTTTTGTGAACAAGCGTGTGATTTAACACCGAATTCCACGTTGATGAACGCATCGTGTGCGTATGTTGTACACGTACATGTACAAGTGGTCGTATATCGGCAATTATCACCTACTCATGTATACTACATGTAATTCTTAGAACAAAGAGTCACGTGGAATGATATTCATCCCACTCTCTGTCGTCTCTATTAACCCTTTACCTAACGAATCGCCCGCATCCACCCGCGTAATATGCAAATTGAGCAGTTAAAAAAATTTAATTTTTCAAAATATTTCAACAAAACCATATCATGTGACCCCTCATTGGAACGAGCTCATTGAGTTCGTTCCAATGAGGGCTCACATGATATGGTTTTAGTTTAAACAATATTTATTCATGAAAAAATATGATGCATACATATAATAAACTACAACATGATTGTCATACAGAGTGCGCAATACAATGGTATGCATTAACGTAAAGAATCAAGAACGAGATTTGTTGAACGGATTCAGCAGTAAGCTTTCAGCTTGTATGAGCTGTCTCCTTTGGATTACTGACAAAGTTTAATAGTAGCTGCAAACACTAAGTGAAATTTGTTTAAACATAGAAAACAGAGAGAGAGAGAGAGAGAGAGAGAGAGAGAGAGAGAGAGAGAGAGAGAGAGAGAGAGGGTAAGGAGAGCAATAGGGAGAATGAGAGAATGAAAAGAAAAAGGAAAAGGAAACTTAACCCCTTACCCAACACGTGTAGCAGTCGACTCTTGAAGAATAAGTTTTCGAATAACTGGAAGTTTCCAATGTCAGTCTCAAAAACACAGCTCACGATCCCTCACTGGAACAGACTCGTCGAGCTCATTCCAATGAGGGGTCATAAGCCATGTTCTCGAAACAAAGATTGAAAATATAAAAGGAATTAAATGACGATTTTCATGGGTAACACTTGCCGTTACATTGGGCAAAGGGTTAACTAGGAAACAGGGGGAACAACCTGAATTCAATGTTCGCTACCAAAGAATATTCAATAGGGCAGCCTCAATGGGTGTATCGGTAACGGTGGCCCATTTGTGTGGCAAGAAATACTGGAAAAGTTCAAGAGAGCACTGCTACTTATTAAAACGTCCACTCAGTATGATATAGCCCTGCACGGCTCTGATAACAAGAAGGTTTTCGTTATTATTCAGTTGTTCGGATCCAAATAGGAGTGTGGAGAGCTCAATAGTAAATGGCAAAGCATTGATTGTGGAAACACGAGCATCGACATAGACTGGGCTGTGCACAAGAAAGTGCTCAGTAGTTTCAAGATCCCCGCACAGGTAACGTGGGGATGTTGAGAGATGGTTATCGTATAAGTGGGCCTTGATATTACTTCAGTGCAGGCGAAACCTGCAATGATAAATTTGGGCAGCACGGGATTTGGCTCCATAGTAAAAGATTGGTGGTCGTACGTTCGCACTATTTAAAAACGTCTTGAAGTTTATGAGGGATCAATTTTCTCTTACTGAGGGGGGTAATCTATTCCACTGGTCGGTAACTTCCGGGATAAAGGAGGACTTATATAAATTGATGTGACAAAAGGGAACACGGTGGTTATTTTCGGATCCGAGATTGCGGCTTTGGGTAATAGATGAAATAATTGGTGGCACTTTATTGGAGATATATGAAGTTGTTAATTTATGATACATCTTAAAAAACTGGATAAGCTTGTGCTTTCGGCGTCTTTCTTCCAGTGGATCCCATTGAGTTTCTGGGTAGAGAAGGTCTTTACTGCAGCTCACAGTGGCGCCAGTAACTATTCTTGCTGCAGCTACTTGTATTTTCTCCAGGTCAGCAGCTTGAGTTGCTGAGCAGTTATCCCAGACAGAGTCAGCCTATTCTAAAAGAGGTCGGACAAACGCAAAGTATATCTTTTCAAGGACTTTCCGGTCAAGTGTAAACTTATGGGCCCTGAGCATGTCAATACGTGTCCAGGCTTTAGCGCACACATGATCGATATGGTCGTTCCATTTACAATCTTTTTTCAAGATTACACCCAGATGCTTGTGGCTACTCACCTCGGAAATTTTAGTTCCGCCTAAATATATAGGTGGGTGCACCGGAACGTTACTTTTACGTGATATAATCATGGTTTCCGTTTTAAGAGGGTTGAACTCAACGAGCCAGGTGTTAGCCCAGTGTTCAATTGTGGCTAAATCACGGTTGAGTATGATGGCACCTTGGTCAGGATTCTCAATTATAAGATAAAGGGATGTATCATCTGCAAATAAGCGGATACTGCTAAGTAGGTTTTCAGTAATATCGTTGATGTAAATCAGGAATAACAGGGGACCAAAGATCGAACCCTGCGGGACACCAGACGTTATTGGTTTCCAATGAGATGCCTCAGAGGCTACAAGGACGCGCTGGTACCGATCAGAAAGGTAAGATTTTAGGAAACAAAGCAAGTCGCCAGATATGCTTATTCTCTCAAGCTTGTGAATAAGACCAACATGCCAAACTTTATCAAATGCCTTGCTAACATCACAAAAGACAACTCTTACCTCTTTTCCTTCGTCAAGAGCATGACAGAATTCATCATAGAGGTCTGTCAGTTGTAGGACCGTAGAGTCACCTGGAGTAAAACCAGACTGAAACTGGCTCAGTATATTGTTATCACATAAAAAAGCCATAATCGTTTGAAGACACATTTTTTAAGTACTTTACCAGTACAGCTAAGCAAAGATATTGGCCGATAGTTATTAACTACGTTAGACGGATTCTTTTTCAACACCGGTGTCACATTGGCTTTTTTCCATAAAGTTGGAAAGTAACAGTTGTCTAATAATCTATTGAAGAGGGCCGTAAGTGGGTCACACAATGAGTGTCTACATTCTTTCAAAAGCCTGGGACTTATAAGATCAGACCAGACGCCTTCGATACTTTGATACTCTTGATCGCTTCGTACACTTCCTTGCTTTCAAGTGTTATCTTGTCAAGCGATTATAGGGGGGGGGGGGGGGGGCAGGGGTGAATCTGGCAAGGATGTATTAGTGTCATCCAATGTCGAAATGGAAAGAAGTAATCATTGAACACTTCCGCCTTTTCGGGATTGGTTGATTAGAATTTGTTAAGGTGACTTATAGTTGGGATTCCGGAAATATTTTTACAGATAAATGTTTTTAATGTTTTCCACCATACTGACTAGGGTGTTTCCGGACAGCTTAGTTCTGATTGGACTTTCGATATGTATGTAGATTTGGCTTTCCTAACAGCTGATACGACTTCATTTCGTTTATGCTTATATCTCGCCCAGTCGTGCAGTTGACCAGTGCGCTTTGCTCTACGATATAATCGTGTTCTTTGCCTAATCAATAACCGAATTTGATTATGCATCTATTTAGGCTGGTTAGCCCTAGAGGTTATCAGTTTGTTGGGAATAAATTTAGATGCTGTTTCAAGTAACTGATCGGTGAAGGTGGATACTATAGTGTCCGGGCACGAATGATCAAGCAGTCTTTCCCAGTCTACGTTATTGTATGCAGTGTTTAGACCGTCAAAGTTCCCCTCTGCATACACCCATATGCGTCTCTTAAAGTTTTTTGGCTTTTCTTTCTTGAATTCAATGGCAATATTAATTGGACAGTGATAACGAGACATGTCAGGTACAAGAGGTTCTAGTACTTCACATTCCAGTACAGGTACAGTATTACTAACAGCAAATAGGTCAATTAGAGTTGCAGATGATTCGGTAAAGCATTTTGGCCCTTCCACAAGCTGTCTAAGATTGAAATAATTACTTAGTTCCTGGAAGCGATCCTTTGGAGAACCATATTGGTTGTCGTTGAAGTCATCAGTAATAATTATGTCTGAAATTAAGGTATCTTTGGCTTTGTCAATAGATGCCGTAATTTTATCCCAAACATCTGAGGGACTACTGGGTGGGCGGTAAAATACTCCTAGTAGCAGAGACTTACCGTGGGTCATGAACACTTCAGCCCAGATGCACTCAATGTCATTCACCTCAAGATCAGTTCTTGGCCGAAACCACAAGCCGTCCTTTGCGTAGACGGCACCCCCCCCCCCCCCCGACAAACGGTTAAACCGTAGGGTTCTTGGAAGGCATGGATCATAATATCTGAGGTTAGGTCCGAGAACTGAAGCCAGGTCTCAGTGAATGCTAAGATGTCATTGGAAAATGATTCATACTCAATTATGTCTACTTAAGGCTTCAGGCTTTGGATGTTCAGATAAAAGATTTTTAATGCGTCGGGGGTATTTTCTGTGTTCACAGAGCCTGGTCTAGGGTTTGATTCAATGTCTCCAGACAATAACAAAACCACAGCCAATACCAAAGTCAAAAATGTACGTAATAACAGATGGCTGAAGAGGATGGTGTTGCAGCTGGTATATTTGATGTCGGTCGGAGACTGGGTCTTTCAACATTCGTACAAAGATCAATACTGCATTGGCAGGGCATGATAAATTTGTTGAATAAGAGATTGATGTCACAGTAAGGCTGACCTGAACCTCAATACGCATATACCACATGTAAAGATACGCTAAAGCACAAAGGGACTGATGTTTTGTTAGTCTTCTTTTCAGGCCGCGAGCATAAACTACAGTATTGAATGTACCAATTCGGGCGCGGTAAGACTCAAGACTATACATTATGTAATTTGTGGGTGGTAATGCACACGTATGCATGATGCCCAGAAATTGGTAACTTTCAATGACGAGATCATTTCGCAGTGGTACGAATTGAATTCAGGTTGCGTTATACAAGTGTTTGGATGGAAATGGAGAAGAAACAGACAAAAGAAAAAAGTAAAGAAAAATAAGGAAAACAGGCTAAGAAAGCAATTCATAATCTGAAGGAATGAACTGCTTATTCAAAGTCAAATATCAAACTGAATAACAACATAATAGTGGATATCACACGTAGAATAATTCGGGAGTGGATGTATTGTGAAGCGAGCAACAAACCAAAAGTGAGGACATAAAGCTATAACATTTACTAAAATGATAGTTGTGTTATTGATGCTTGGCGCACGTAGAAGTTCCAAGTTATACACAATTAATCCCCCTCCCGGCATAATGGTCAGCTTCGTGCATCATTACTCACAACAATTTGCATTGGTTGGAGATAGTGACATGTATATATAGTAAGAATGAAGAGCAAGTGGTTAGAACGACCATGATTTGCCTTGGAAGGATTTGGGATTTATGATATTTCAAGGTTCGAAGGCAGACGGCCCTCATGAGGGGGGGGGGGGGGGTGACAACTAGGTACTTCAGGCGGATTTTATAACCCCACGACTGTCTGAGACCAAATAATTCAGGCCCTTCGCGGGTCTGGTGTCAAATCAAGCCATGGATGAAAGAAGCAGATAAAAATAACTTGGTAAAGAAGCAATTCACATTGTACTGCCAGCGATTGACAACCCAAAGTCTGTTCCTATAAAACTTAAGTTCTATAGAGACTGACCCCGAGCCAACAATCACAAGCAATACAACACGAATTGCTTCTTTTTTACCAATGGTGAACTATTTTGAGGGGAATGTCATGCAGTAAAATTGCCTGAACAAAATTCATCGGGATTAAGATACCACAAGCAAGCATTATTTTTTATTTCGGAAAGTAAGGACAACAAAGAAAATGGAAGCCCTTCTGTCACGAAATGTCGAAAGTTGACAAGGACTACATGATGTGCTGCAGCGGTGCGGGCCAAGTGGGATCCACCCCATATCATTTGTGAGGTTAAACCATCTTGCAACAGGTGATTTTACACGGGTGAATGATTAAATACTAATAATCGTGATGATGATATTGTTAGTAATAATAAGCTTAATGTTCATACAAGGTGGGGAAACGCTGGTGACACCGGACGCCTAAATGACATCAGTGGAGTTGAACATCAAGGCGACTGAGATAATACTTATAGCTATAGTAACGATACCAGTACTAGTAAGGACAATTGCAAGACGGCAGGAGATAAGGGTATCCCAGTTGGTAGTTATCGATGAATCATGCACAAGTTTCTGAGAAGTGATTGTATGGGGAAAATGGTATTATACTAGTATGCTGCGTTCTGATACAGGTGACTTGAGTGTACACCATTAATTGGTGAATGGGACAAGAATTAATATTGCGTTATACTAATATTCTTTACTATGATATGGTTTTGTTGAAATTAAAATAATAACTCTTGATATCGTCTGCGTTGGGTAAAGGGTTAAACTATTCTTATACTATTGAAGAAGAAATTGTCATTTCCCTTTGAATTCAGACAATTGGGTTAGGTGAGCAATTTAAATTTCAATGCACAGTTGGTGTCTTGAACTGGGTGGTCGTAAGGCCTTAGAAAACCATTGGTCTTACGACCACCCAGTTCAGGACACCAATTGAACATTAAATTTTTCTTTGGGCGGGGACTGATACTGGGTGGTTCATGAATTGTGGTGACTGTGCGTCGCAGCTGCAAGTATAAAAAAAATGAAAATACACAAGAAATCTATTTGTGATAAAAACTCAAAATGTATGGAGCACTCGCACACAAACATAAAATTGCTCAGGCATCACAAAGGGTTGGAGTGGCATGGGCAAATAAGTTATGTCCATGGACGATATCTGTTGCCTTAATTTGGTTTCAGTATTTCGAAAAGGGGAAAAGAAGGGATCAGAAGAAGTTATCAGACTAATCAGAGTTGTGCAAACATCCCAGTCCTGTAAACTTTCACCCGTATTTGAAATATTTGTAATTTATGATGTCCCTCAAATCTATTCACTTTTTCAAATGAGTGATGTAATCAAAACTGGCGTTTCTTATAGCATAAAACCTAATTCTGATTTACACTTATCAAATTGCTTTACTTCGCAATTACCATCAGGAGACATATGAAGGATTTTTATGCTTATCTATGAATAAAATATAATTATGTTACTATAACTGGGAATTCTATGTAACTTTCACGTGTTAGAATTTTTCTCCCAAAGCAACAAGCTGTGAAGAGCGTGTCGCGTGCTTAACCCTTTACCTAAAAAGAAAAGCAGGCGACACTTTCAAATAAAATTCTTGAAGGACTAATTGTTTTCATTTTTTGCGTCAAAAACATAGCTTATGACCCCTCATTGGAACGAGCTCAACGAGCTCGTTCCAATGAGGGGTCATAAGCTATGTTTTTGACGCAAAAAAATGAAAAAATAATGAAAATTGGATAGTAACTTTTGTGAATAGCGCTGGCCGGTTTTGGCCGTTACGTTGGATAAAGGCTTGAAAAGAATTTAATAAAAGGTATTATTTATCAGAAAAGATTTTTTCCCAGAATTGCCTATTATCAAACTCTGCTGATATGACTTCAAACACGGGTAATATGGCGCCGATCTCGGCCGATATTATAAGTTACAGGACGTTAAGGTGGCGGATACGGTATCATATGAGGCGAGGTGAAAACAATATTGGACGAGGCGGTACGCCGAGTCCAATATTGTTTTTGCCGAGTCTCATATGATACCGTATCTGCCACCTGAACGTCCTGTAACGTATTTATTATGCCAGCGAAAACAAAATAACAATCAAATTTGAACGCCGGCACATTTTCAAAACTGGTGCAAAACGCTATGTAAGTTGCAACAAACGTGCACAGTTGTCTCCCTGTTTGTGTATAATTTCCTTGACAACACAGACAACAGCGATAGACGCTTTTCTTCGTACTGTCACTTTGTCCTGAGTGTGCAGAAAATGTCCGAAACGTCCGATTTTATAGAATTCGAACAAAATAAATGTATCTCGCTTCTTTTCCTTCATAGCTGTGATTCATTTCTTACAATTTCATTATAGTGCAGTCGCTATTTATATTTTATCCATTTTCGAAGCGACGTTATCCATTTACCACAACAGAGACTACAGAATGAGCTCAACGAGAAAAAATAAAATTAATCTATTCCCGGGATAAGACAATTTTTTTCTCAGTGTATTTATTTACACTATATATATTTTTCAACTTTCTAACAACGCATTTATGGGTTATCATATTTTTTCTAAAGCTTTTAAAATATCGAGGCGAACACCGTACCCAAACTGTTGTGTGTTAGCCTCAATAAGCTTAGACCCTATGTCAAGTTAGGGCCAGGCCGACTTATCAGTTATCGGTAGATCGAATACAGTAGTATTTCTCGCTTCAAATAATTAAATTTACATTTAGAAAATAAATTTCACAATAAATTTATTATAAAACGAGAGAAAATAAGACAATTAGACACGGAGGGACGTTTGATTGTACTGCAGTTTCTTCAATATGGATATAAAAGCACCGCGAGGTGAGGAATTTCCACGTCGAAACAAAATGGCGGTACTGACCTAATACGAGTTTCGTATTAGGTCACCTCGGGCTGCAGGTGACCCAATACGGCTCAGTACCGTCCCACTATTCGGGGGCTGTGATTGGCGAATTTCATTAGCTGGCATAATAAGAACAAAGCTAGAGTTACCACCTCGATGCGTTATTTGGCGGAACCAATTTGTTTACATCGAAATGTTCAAAGATATTCGTCGGTGCAATCATCGATTGGGAGGAGTTACAGCTCTGATTGACTTGACGCCATCCTGGAAGGGGTGGGGATGGGGCAGACTGAGTTGCGACGTTTTTCGAACATGTTCCGCAATCCTGTTGTATAGAGATCAGTGGAGAGAAAACCAGAGAGATCTTTCCAACTAGTCAGATGATAGGGCAACAAGTATGTTATAAATTTTCTTGTGTTATAAGGCTTAAACAATGACAATGTATATCATGTTTTTTTCCTTCAAAAACAGTCTTCCCACAAATTCCCCGCTGGGGATACTCCCACCAATCAGTGGCGTAGCCAGCCCAAATCAAGTGTGTGTGTGTGTGGGGGGGGGGGGGGGGGGCAAACTCGCAAAACCTGGTTTAGCTCATTTTAATAGGTGGGAGGGTGAGGGTGGTGAGGCTAGCAAAAACTAATAATAGTAACAATAACACAAAATTACTCCCACTGCGCTACTGGAGTACACCCCTCAACAGCCGAATATGTTAGAGCAGACAGAATCATTAATATAGCTATAACTGATCAGTAGTTGGGGAATAGGGTGGTAAGAATAGAGAGAAGCCGAGAGTTCTGCAGGAATCCAAACTAGATAAATAGTTGTGGGTTTGCTTGTGGTAATTATACTCCCAGATAATCGAACATACCCCAGAGCACATCCCGTGGTGTTGGAAACTCTCTGGACCCCTACCCCTAGCAACCACGTGCCACCATAGAAACCGAAATGACGGTCTACAAAATTGGAGACGGGAATACTTGTTACTTTAACACGCACTGCACATGAGCACTTACAAGATATTGATGATGTCACGACATAGTTACCACGAAAACCCAAGATGGCGTCACTCCCGACTCGCCTTCCGGTAAGTATGGTCCGATCCCTGCCTCTCCTACTACTTTTGTCCGACATGACTTCAATTTTCCTACAGGAGCGTACGTGCATATCCGTTTGCTCATCGATGAGCTATTCAGACAAAGAATCTGCAGTCAACAAAATTAGGAACGACATTCGGCAATGTCGTGCTAAATGCTGAGACGATCTACCAATGCAATTTTCTGAATGGCGTGGCTAATATCCAGATCTGGCCCGACTCGCATTTCAACAAGCTAGCAATCACCTATGACAGTTTTATTTATGCCTATGCGGAAATCTTTGCACTTTCCAATGATATAGTATTCTGGCCCACTACTGCCCGACAAGACAAGAATTTGTTTCTTTTCTTTCATTTTGGGGGGATGGGGTGGGGAGGGGGGAGTATGGTTTGCATTATGTGAAGAAACTCTGCTGTAAGCAACAGCGGTTCAGGTTCAAACCCATCCAAACTTTCCCTTTTCAGCTGTTCTCTGCACTGTAAAATAAGTTGGGTTAAAAATCAACCCAAATCAAAAGGGTTGAGTGAATATGAACCCAATTGGGTTTATATTCACTCAACCCAGTTGAGTTGTGGGTCTCCGAAATAGTTAATGAATTCGAGACCTTGTCTCTGGGCATATATCGGCGAGTCCGTTAGGACGAGTCTATATATGATCTAGATACGAGGTCTAGGCTTCAATATACCATCACGGAAATCCAATTGGGGGTAATAACCAATTTATCTTAACAATCTTCTTCCCTTTCTTGACCTGTTCGCATATATTTTGACAATCATTCAGCGTCTATGAATTGATTTTTTTATAAATGAAGATAATGACGTCATGTTATTACGTTTGTGTGCTGTGCATGACGTAATACACATTCATTGTTCCACTTGTACTTTAATTGCCAAAGTTCATACACACTAAAAACTAAAGTGTTAAAACTGACACTTTCAAGGTGTTAAACCCATTCTAACTCTTAGGGTTGGATTTTAAAACTCAAAGTGCAATGCTTTAAGCACTTAGACATTACAATCGTCAGACTCTGAAACTTGAATGGATGGCACTTCTCATGTGTCTAGCATTGGTGGTTCTTCCAGAATCGTCCATAATTTGATTTGCGCTTGGTGGGTACATAATTAAAATGACACAACGCAGATGACGCGGATCAGGCTCGAGAGTTCGAGCCTGATCCGCGTCATCTGCGTTGTTTCCTTTTAAGTGTCGCGACATTACACTTGTCAAGTGGTATTATTGTAACACCTGTCAAGTTCTGGGATATCTACACTTGAACAAAGTGCTAGTTCAGCACTTAGTGTAGTAGTGTTTCAGCTGTGTGTTTCTTTGTTTTATTTTTCAGGTTTAACGCGTGGTAGGTCTATATAAAATATCATCATGACGAAAATGATCTAGTCTAATTCATTTCGCTGAGTTAGTAATTTATTCGTTATTTAACGCTTTACCCAACGTAACGGCCAAAACCGGCCAGCGCTATTCTCAAAAATCGCCAATTAATTTTCATTATTTTTTTCATTTTTTGTCTCAAAAACATAGGTTATGACCCCTCGTTGGAACGAGCTCGTCGAGCTCGTTCCAACGAGGAGTCATAACCTATGTTTTTGAGACAAAAAATGAAAAAAATTAGTTATTCAAGAAATATTTTTGCAAGTGTCGTCTGCTTTTCAGGTTATGTAAAGGGTTAATTACTTTTATAGAAACGGTAAACCTCGACATGTGTAATCAGTTTTCGATAAGTACAGGTAAAAAACGTTCTCCTTCTGAATCAAATGATCAAACGTGCGGTTGCTATCCTCAATACAGATTTGCATTTCGTCTCGACGTTACGTGTATTGGGGAAACACATTCTTGTTGTAAAATAATATACGTTCTTTACATTTCCTCTTGGCAAACCGATAGGGAATAGTGAATATGTTCCATGACTTGTCATCTATGAATTATATATACTTTTGTTCTTTAATTGCGCATCGGGGCGGAGGTGTGAGTGGGGGCACTTTTAAGGAATAAACCTCGGCTCAGATCGATTTCAGTAATAGTAAGTAATAACTTTATTTGCAAAAGACATTATAATACATGTTTATAACATAATTGCCCAAGAAACAGCAAATAGTATTAATATTATATCACATCTAGGATTTATGAAGCTACATATTTGTCTTCTGCGGGGAGGTGACATAGCCAGCTGGCTGTATTACTGCCACCCACCTCAGGGAAAGGGAAAATGTACAGTACAGAAATTATTATTTTCATGTATATATGTATCAAATTAGGCAACTTCACTCCATGTAATTGGAAAAAAGCTGAGAAAATAAAATGTATATGTAAAATGTATATGTATGAAAAACCAAAAAGTGGGAGATAAAAAAGCAACGAATGAGGGAAAAAGTGAAGAGAGAGAGAAAGATAGAGGGAGGGGAGGAGAAAGAGAGAGAGAGAGAGAGAGAGAGAGAGAGAGAGAGAGAGAGAGGAGAATCAGCTGCAACTGAAAATAACATGTATAGTAGAAAAAATAAAATAAAATAGAAATATGTAAGGAATGATCTCTGCAGTCCTGGTGATAAGTGGAATTTGGTTCCATTCATGCACTGAGAAAGGAGGCATACATGGGAATGTGATATTTTGCCCAGAGCCAGCTTAGAGGTTGGAGTTCCTCGTTGGCAGTTTGTTTTCTGGAGTTTTCCGGAATCAACCCTAATTAATAAGGACTTAACGGACTTATTTCAGTGAGTCTGTTGTGTCGCGGGAGTCGGTACTTCCCGACATTCATGGCATGATCTGTTACTGCATTTGACAGAGGCTCCATACGAGCCTAGAAACGTGTTGGTCATCTTTTTTTTAAACTGTGCTCGTGGTAAATTTCGAACCAGTGGGTCAATATCATTCCACATTTTTGGAAATGTGTGTAAGGGGAGATCTGCCGTGAACTGTGTTAGGGGCTTGAGTTGTTTTATCTCGCCTTTGTGTCTGGTAATCCTGTCGGTTTCGTTCTTGTTAAGATTATATAGACTATATAACGATAGTGGCAAGTTGTTGTGGGCCCAATCATGCATGAATAATAGGATATTTAGCTTATATAGATCGTCCAGTTTTAGGATTTTATTTTTCGTGAATAGGGGCTCAGTATGTGTGTTGTACTTTTTATTGTTTATTATTCGAATGGCACGTTTTTGAAGGATACTTCATTTGTTTAAAGCCGGCACGTGCCCCCAAATGTGTATCGCATACATCAAATGATTTTGCACTAGCGTAAAATACAGAATTTTCAGGGTATCGAATGGTAGAAACGTTTTTACTCTATTAATAGCCCAGATGGATTTAGCTATCTTTGAGCTCAGATGAGAGATGTGGTGCTTGAAATTTAAGTTTTCGTCTAAATCAACACCGAGGAATTTTACTGTTTGGACTTCTTTTTATTACACACCCGTAACTGTATTTGTCACGATCACATGGATTTTAGGGGCAAGCGGTAATTTTAACCAGAAAGCTCCAGTGCGATCCGATAAAAAGTACCCTTCGCATGCACAAGTTCTCTCGATAGACTGGTTCTTACCGTTTGCAGCGTTCAGTGGAACATAACCAATGAGTACCATCGGCTATATTTATCTGTCGGAATTATCGATTCTCATACCAAAATGTTTGATGCACAACTATGCTAAAAACTATTGAAAGTTATGAAAGACACGTGATCTTTGCCAAGAAATTGAACAGTGAAACTCAACCTTTGCTTTTGTTATTGAAAATCGAGGAAAACTTAATTAATTTTAGGGCAAAAAAGTCCAATTGGGTTCGATATTCCAGCCAGCCACTAGTGCAGTTCCCATAAAACTTTGTTACAATGTTGCCCTCACCGCTGCGTGCTGCCGACGAGTCGACACGAGGCCTACTGTGTAACTGTAATCCTATTCGATTCACACTTCGGCACTGAAGCAGCACGTTTGCCAACGCAAACATACTTTAAAGAGCATCTCAAGTTGAAGTAGTTCTCAGGAAGCAAGTCTGAATGAATCTTGAATACTGGTTACCATGAAGTAAAAAAAACAGACGGCGATACGCCGAAAGCGCCTGGAGTTACTAACTAATTAACTATCTCCAATTCCACCCTTACTAGATGACCACTCCCCCCCCCCCCGCCCCCACACTAGCTGAATAAAGAAAATAAATTCGGAAGAATGAAAAGCCTGATTTTATAAGAAAAACTTGGTAGTTTACATTTGTGGAACCAATGTTTTTTTACGAGCTAGTGGGTGTTGGGGCAACACTAACGGGTTCATTTTATTTAATTTGTTTTGTTGGGGCAGGGGTAGGGCTCTTTTAGGGGGATATAGTATTGCTAAAATATGACTTTCTGGAGTTTGTACTGGGGAAATTAAAAAATGTTACCAACTACCCACTACAAGACCATGAAGAGGGGAGGGGTGGTAAATATATGTGGTCTGATAAATTCAATATATTGTCAATTTATGAGATGACTTCTATGAAATTCAAAAATAATTATTAGAATATTTGAAACATAGACAATATGACAATATTTTTCAGACTCAGATTGATGTGTATTTTTAAATGACTAATTAAGGATTTTTGCTAGTATTTCTGTTTTATACTTGTAAGGATTTTATTTTGCTTTAATTCTCAGCAACAAAACTTAAATCGAATACCACCTATGTGACTTAGCTACATGGGTGTATGAGATAGGGAGGGGGTGGGGCACTCTCCCCCCCCCCCCCTTCACCAATAAGCAGTTAATTTTGCAGTTTGCATTGAAAGGGACTGGTATTTTCTGAACAGATTGTTCAGAGGGAGGGGGTATTTTTATAATTTTGGCAAATATCAGGGCAGTGGGAAGAGCATTTTCATAGGCAAATTCGAAAGTATTTTCTTTTGAACCAGATACCAAGAACAAAATATTGACAGAACCGTTCAGATAACAAACTGGTGAAGTATAGTACTAGTACAAATTAATGTAAACATTAATCAATCTTTGAAAATATTATCAACGAAAATAAGTTGACGCTCACTGGTGAGAAAAACACCCCCCCCCCCTCCCCACCCCACCCCCTTATTTCTGTTTCAGCCTCTGACTAAGACTGTTGGATACGCATTTCGTGAGCTTTCGAGAAAATGCTGTCACGTTATAGATGGGTGGGGAGTTCGTAAAAAGGTGTACAAACTAAATTACTTGTGGAGACAAGACATGACATTTTCTTGCAGTTATCATGCAATATATTTCTCCCTTTGTGTATCTGTAGTATTATGTGGACAGCCTAACGCTTTTATTTGTAAGTGTAGCCCATTTCAAACAAAGGTTATCAAGATTTGAGGTAAAATAAAAAGAAGGCTAAATTTCAAGTCAGAAACTTTATAATGTTGAAAAATAATGTGCAAACTTACCAAGACTGCAGAGTTCACTCAGAGTCAGAATGGAATCTCAAACTACCTCAGGCTCAGTTACTCTAAACGATCGAATGCCCCGGAAGGTTAATTATTGCACAAACTGTCTTTTCTCGTCCAGTGTGTACTTTTGTTACAGTGCAGAACAGAAATGACCAATGTCCACATGCGATAACCTCGTGGCAGTAGTGCATGTATCGTCAACCCGAGTTCAAACTTATATTTTTACTTTCAAATTCTTTAAAAAGCACGAAATTTAAACAGAGCGGCCAGTTCGCACCGTATTCAAATTAAAATCCTCGTACATTTTCTATCCTCCAGATATAATGATGCCTGCACACACACTTTTGAAAACACATTTGAGACCTCATAATTTGTGGCGTCTGATATGCTGAACGCAATCTTTTGAGTTTTGAGTGTTCGGATCGACATTTTTTTGCGAATAAAATGAATCAACAGCGATTCTACAGGTGGCAAGGTCAAAGACTTAAGACTGGTTCTCTGACAAAATGTCCGTTTCTCTCTAAAATTCTTTCAATCGTTCAAATTGTCGACTATTTAATTAAATTAGCGATTAATTACAGTGAATTCTTTTTCATGGTTGGGTGTGTAATAAATACAGAACCACACATATGTTTGAATGGGTTAACGATTACTGGACTCGAGCGTGTGGCGCTGGGATAACCACTCGAGCCTAACGGCTTTCGTGGTATCCCTGCGTCACTCGCTCTCGTCCAGTAATCGTTAACCCATTCAAACATAAGTGTGGTTCTGTATATTTGTTCCCTTCTTGTATTACATGTTTATTGTTTATAGTTATGGGAGTGGCAACTAAGTCCCATGTGTCATGTGGGGGATGGAGTAGCATGCATCTTGTTTTGGTGGCATTGAGTGACAGTTTATTCGCGGAGCACCAGTCTGCAATTTTGTCAAGTTCCTTATTTGTTGTTTCTGTCAATATGTCTAGGTTGTTGTCGACCGTTGATATCGTAGTGTCGTCGGCAAAAGACAAAAGGTTTAGAAGTGTTGATTTACTGATGTCATTGACATATATTAGAAAGAGAAGTGGCCCCAAGATTGAGCCCTGGGGAACTCCACATGTTTTATTTTCAAAAGTCGATGAACAATTTTATACTGTACATACTGTTTTCTACCTGACAAATAACTTCTAAACCATGAATTAGGTATCCCCCTTATTCCATAGTATTCGAGTTTATGTAAGTGTATAGAATGATCTATAGTATCAAAAGTTTTGGAAAAGTCAAGGAAAACTGATAAAGTTCGGTCCTTTGTGGGCTTGTCATTGTTCAGGACAACGTTGTGGATGAGTTGTAATATAGCATGTATTGTAGAATGTTTTTTTTCCGAATCCAAACTGAAACTGATATAAAATGTCATGTGCCGATAAAAAATTTAACAGGCGATTATACATTATCTTTTCCATAACTTTTGAGAATGCTGGAAGTATGAGAATAGGCCTGTAGTTGTTAAAAATACTGGATTCTCCCCCTTTGTGGATAGGAATCACCTTCGCTATTTTTAGTCCGTCGGGTATTACACCAGATGAAAATGTAAGATTTAGTATGTGTGTTAGAGGTTCAGCTATCTCTGATATAGTTTCTTTAAGTAACTTTGTGGATATATTAGTGCAGTCTTTACTTGTTTTAGTACGGAAATTCTTTAGTGTTAAGATAACTTCCTGTAGATCTGTTGAGAAGGCGAAAAAGGACGACGAATTATTATTATTATTATTATTATTATTATTATTATTATTATTATTATTATTATTATTATTATTATTATTGTTGTTGTTGTTGTTGTTGTTGTTGAACCCGGTATGGAAATTTCTTTTAGAATCGGAACTCATTAGCGATCCCCAATATGGCCTTTGCCATGACCATATATTATAGAATATGCTTTTTGAAAGTGGGGTTTCGGCAACCACTGTGTCTTCTAGGCTGCTTCCGATGCCTTAGCTGCAAAATAGAAAATACATCCTTCTATGTATGCCATGTTCAACTTTTCTCGTCATTCGCATCGACTTACGAAAAGGTTATCTCCCCCGATTGCTAAGAATTTGCTGGCAAAAATTAACCCTAATTGAATGGGGAATTTGTATATTTGACAAAATTTAGAAAACCTATGGAAGTTATATTCTCTGTGCGCATCAATCCTTTAAGAACGATATATATGCTCTCAGTTGGGGATATCGAACGATTTCATTCGACCAATTTTTTCCCACGTTGATTTAAAATGCTACTGTTATTTCCTGTATAATTCCATGAAAAATGAAAGAAAATTGCATTTTCGCCTACTTTTAGCGGTTAATATATTATTTTTTTTTGCTTCATATTAGCAATGCTGTGCGCATACCGCCAAAAAATATAGATATTCTCCTATCTTACCATGTAAAAATAAACAAGCTGACATTTGCCAATTTTTCCCCTTTGATGTTAAAACCAAGAAAAATGTTATTGTAAAAACAGTTAAAACCACAGTCCACAATATCAGATAGGTTTCCGCGTGAGTACAAATGAAAAGGTGCGATAACACCTAAGCGTCTTAATTAATTTCTGGTTAATAAGTAAAAAAAATCCTCGTGTAAGTAAAAATTCATTTTTTTTTTGCTTCCAAAACATAGGTTATGGCTCCTCATTGGAACGAGCGCGACCCGCTCGTTCCAATGAGGGGTCTTAACCTATGTTTTGGAAGCAAAAAATGAAAATATAAAAAAAATGAATGCCGATTTTTGTGTATAGCGCTGGCCGGTTCATTATCAGCTGATTTCTCCGCTTCCCACAACTATTCCCTGGCGATTAAGATTTCATTCACACCTTTCAGAGAGGTTCATGTTAATTGGATTACAGCTCGACTCCAGTATTTACAAAGGGAGATAACTTTCCCAAGAGTCAATATCTATGACGATAAAAGTTGAGGGTGCATATATAGATATACCATTAATTTTTGAAATCGTCGAAATATAGAACAGTAGAGCAAATTTACTTTACTGTTAGAAAGACTCGAGTGAGCCAATTTATTTATTTATTTTTATTGGGGTTTGGCGACACTTTCCACAGACATGGTCACTTCGTGTCAGACAGTTTTACAGATGGAGGAAGCCGGAGTACCGAGCAGCAGTGAGAAACTGTCGTACTCCCCAGCGTAATAACTCATTGGGTTAGCACGTTAGTTGAGAACAAGTGCACCATCGACGTGCAGTGCGCCTTAATTCACAGTGCGGCCCACCGTGCTCCCGTGTCGGCAATTGAGATTAAGTACTTGCCAATGCACACAGCACAGTTACCCCTGGCAGTGATCGAACCGTGGACTACAGTTAAAACTAGAAGTCCTGTCGCGAGCTGTACGCTTATCTAGGCTTAATCGCGCGTAGGAATTGCGCGCAATTGCCATACTAGTCGAATGGCACCCAAATCTCGGCAGGTTCCCCTGGTTACTCATAGCAAACACAGGCAATGTTTCTGCTAATGGACTTCCGGGTTACCTGGCGGTCCATTGGCTGAAACATTGCTTGTGCATAGGCTACATGTACATAATTTGATAGCCTTACTATGGTCATAACGCGTAGATTAACGCGCAGATCAATATGCTATTTGTGCGCATTTCATGACAGGACTTCTAGTTTTAACTGTATTCGGTTTGAAGTCCACAAAAATACACTGAGATACCATGCTCCCTTCGAGTGAGTCTAATTAGAAACGACGTGCCATCATCAAATTAAAAAAAATGAATAAAACGCAACCGTCATACTACATTGATTTTATATAAAAACACCTTTAAATCTAATTCACTAATTGTTTATTGATTTAAACAATACACGCGGCTCTTTATTGCAGGTTATCAAATCTTAGCCATCTTCCTGCACCAATAAGAAACAAGCCATGAATATTTCAATTTACGCGCACCCAATATCACTAACAACAGAAAAAGTAAATACATTTATTCCAAGATTGCGTTACAAAGTGGAAGGTCATTTTGACTTTAACACTTTTGTCCCATTTTTAAAAACTTCGTGACATTTGATCAGACATGTGGCGACAGGGGTGAGGGGGGATGTCTCACCCCCACCCACCCCACCCCCAGCTAGGAGTATTTTTCTCAATAGTTGGAAATTCCGAGGTCAAAAATCAAATAGTTGAAAATTCAATAAATTAACATTATTCATGAAAAATATTAAAATTCCAACTAATGATGAGAAATTTTGATCTTTTATTTCCAACTGGAAATTCTTGAGTTTCAAATTTCCTACTCTAAATTGACATGGTCTCAAAATTTCGACTCTGACATCAATCCGGTAAATTTTCTGACCCAGACACATTATAAATGATGCTTTTTCCGTTTCAGGACTAGTGAAAATTTTCAGAAGGGTTCATAAGCATACCACCAAAAAATAAAATAAAAATAGAGTGTCTGGAGTATGAGGCGGTGTTCGACCAATACTACAGGAAAACACACATCCAAAAACAACACTCAAATTTGCTAAAAGCGCACAGGATAGTCACCCAGCGCTGCAGTGCAATCACCTATCGAAACCACTCACAGTTGGAATTTACACCGGTGGCACCCCCCCCCCCCCCCCCAGCTGAAACCCTCTAGCCACATCCCTGCATTTGATTTCATGTTTGAACTACTGCTTACAAAATACAGTCATGGTATTCAAACCAAAGAAAGCAACTTGTTCTGAATGAAAATTATTTGAGTTTATTAACCTTTCAAACTGGTAATCATAAAAGTTTACTTGAAGAAAAAAATGGTAGTGGACGAGCAGACGATATAAAGGGCAATAAATCGAAAGTAAGGCTGAGTAGTAATTTAATCCTACAGCTTCTACAGGCTGTACCCGTGCTTCATTAATTAATTGTTTGATGGTTATTCCTATAATTAGTGTTTGGAATCTAATATAATTGCGTCCGTGGAAATACTGCCCACCCGTGGAAAATGACCAATCCACGGCGGCTGTACTGTAACGTACGAATATTCATTGGAGCGAGCGTGGCCTTAGCTATGTTTTTGGCACAACAGCTGAAGAATATAATATGAATAGTGATTTTCTTGAATATCACTAGGCGGATATGGCAGGTACACAGTGGCGGCACTGCGGGGTTTGGTAGGTGAGTGACGTTCACTGAGAAAATAAGCTTTGTCACCACAAAGTAGCACCTTGCCAGCCCTTGCCATCTCTCCAAGAACAAAATCTGGTGCTACCGGCGTCGTTAGTCCTGATCAAGGGTTAGCAACTAATGATCAAAATTGAGTGCATTTTTGATTGTGTAATCCAAGGGGTAAGGTTTTTAATACTTCCGCTGCCGAAAGCGACTATTGTCACCTATTTTATGATGATTATCTGTACGTTCTGGTATGCGTAGATCTAACCTACCATCTGATTAATTGTAAGAAAGGGCTCAATAAGCCCTTTCCAACAATTAATCAGATGATAGAGTTTAAAGTATTTCATAAATCTTATTAAACTTCCTCACGTACAGGTGTATAAGGAGGTCCTCCATATATGACTAAAGTGGGCGTGGCAGTAAACGGGTTAATTTTAGGGCAAAATGTTCTTACACGTCTTTGTATTCAAACCCAGTGGTCCTCGGGTGAATTTGAATTCTCACCCTGTAATTCGTGGAGGTTTCGCTAGACTTCGGATGACAGGATGACAAAATTGTTTGGGATATAACAACGCCTCTTTTAATTACTGTGATTGGATTTCACTCAGTCAAATCACGCTTTTTCATCGCATTGCCTATGTGCCAGTGAACAATGTGTCACATTCTGCATAAGCACACAAGCACATATGATGATCTGGATAAATGAAACGAAACAAGAGCAAGGGTACTCAGAATGGGGGTTAAAAATTGACAGAAGATGTCCGAAAAGCGAAAAATAGTATCAATAAGTACAACTGTTGCCACTGATACTCCAGAACAAACTAACAAGGTCGGGTAGACAAAAACCATAGCATAGATACACAGATAGAAGCAGAAGATTTCGAAACAATCCAAATAAGAGGAAGGATTTAGGGAAAATCCGAGCCAAATAAACAGTTGTTTATTTGTTTGTGGTAATTCTATTGACTCTTATGAAATAGAACGAATCTTCTAGCACTACGTGCTATTATTATAAGCCCTTTATTGTGGTTTTGCCAAGACCGTTTCGGTAGTTTTGGGTGGACTTCGGTGATCTAGTATTGTCGAATTGCTTGTGGTAATTAGATTTACTCCTATTCAAACGAACACATACCGTGAACACACCTCGTCCGTATGGTTTTGGGTAACGTAACAACCACGTGCTATCATAGAAACCAAGATTGTGGCCTCCAGTATACAAAATGGGCAACAGTAAAACGCTTCATCCTAACAACATGCGCCGCGCATGCTCACTGGGACCACGTATCACTGTGGGGATGAGGCCGCAAGATGGCCGTACACGTGGGCTACCATGTCAACCAAACATGACGTAAGTGGATCACCTGACATAACATCACTTCCGAGGTCCAGCTGAATTGGCCTGGTCGGGTACAGGTTTCTGCAAGAAGAAAAGGAAGCGTTCTTTTCTATTTCTCACTGAAATAGAACAGGAGTTGCAGGAAGAGACGAGATATTACCACATAAAATGGGATCTGTTGTATACTGTTTTTTTTTTGTTTGTCTTCTTTGATTTCAATCTGCTTTTACCCGTCTCTCTCTCTCTCTCTCTCTCTCTCTCTCTCTCTCTCTATTCTCTCTTTCTTTATTTCTCTCTCTCTCTTTTGAGTTAACTTCTTTTGTGTATCATGTTTACATATTGTTATATTTTGTTCTGCCTTTTGTAATCTATTAGTCTTTGTACAGGAGCGGAGGGTTTTCTAAGTGGTCAGCACTTGTCCTCCAATCCTGATTTGCATTGTTGAATGGCAAATAAAAATATGTTTAATCTAATCTATAAAATGGGATTGTTGAAACCTTTGTTTTGATTTTGCACCAAACGCAAGGCGACATTTTGCAGCGGAAATTAGGTTAACCCTTTACCTAACATGAAAGGCAGACGACACTTGCAAAAAATATTCTTGAATAACTAATTTTTTTCATTTTTTGTCTCAAAAACATAGGTTATGACCCCTCGTTGGAACGAGCTCGACGAGCTCGTTCCAACGAGGGGTCATAACCTATGTTTTTGAGACAAAAAATGAAAAAATAATGAAAATTAATTGGTGATTTTTGAGAATAGCTCTGGCCGGTTTTGGCCGTTACGTTGGGTAAAGGGTTAAATGGTGTTTTTTAGTCAAACTGCAATGATTTAATGTAACAGTAACATAATTTTGGAGGGTATTGGTGTTTATTTATTGACCAACAGAAATGATTAACGGCCCAACATCCTTGTAAGTGACCCGAGACGTAGTAATAATGAGGTGTGTGTGTGGGGGGGGGGGGGGGGGTGGGGGGGGGTGTTAAGTCATTCAGTGAAGTTGAAATGATTGATAGCGATCGTTAGCGTTTTTTATTTTTATTTTTATTTTTATTTCTCGTCACATTTTGAATCCAGCGAGACCATTCACTGAATTCAATACGCGTTCATGCAGTGAACGAAGACGTCTTTTTGGCTGACAGGAACCTGAAAAATATAAAGTAATTACGTCATTTGGTCGTTTTCGGTAAAATGCACACCAACAAACTAATTAGTTGCAGCAGGACAGCAAAAATGGCACAGAAGCTGGGAGATATTAACTCTTTGAACCATGATGGTATCTTCCATGTCAATTCAATGGAAGCAGGTCGAAGGATCCATATTTATTATTTGGGGATAGACCAATTAATATTTTCAATGTGCAGCCTTGGGGCTGCACGTTGAAAATATTGATTGGTCCACCCCACACTTTAACTCAGCATCCATCCTATTAACCCTTTACCTAACCCGAATCCGCCCACGTAATATGCAAATTCAGTAGCTGAAAAAATATAAATTTTTCGAAAAAATTCAACAAAACCATATCATGTGACCTCTCTTTGGAACGAGCTCGTATAGTCGTTCCAAAGAGGGGTCACATGATATGGTTTTGTTGAAATTTTTTGAAAAAATGTAAAAAATGATATTTAAAATAAAAATTTTGAAATCGTCTGCGCTGGGTAAAGAGATAAAAAATATGGAAATCCGACGTCAGATACCAGATACCCGATATATGACGTAAACAATGTCGGGAGTACTCCAGTACTTCAACACCATCGGCTTCACTCGGCCCCCAAAAGTACAAAGCATACCCCTAAATTTAAATCGCAGGCGACAATGGGGAATAATTTTGAGAGTCGAAAGCTGTTTTTCCCTATTGTTTGAAAATTGCTAACGGTATGGCGTTAATGCCAAACCAGGGTCGGAAAACGTCAAAATTATATTTTATTACGCACCTATTTAAAATTGAGGCTTGTTCACGACATTCTAGGATGTCTGATAAAAATAAACTTTTATCGCACACGTCTGGGATACACATTTTTGCACTTTTTTAATGTAAGAATGGAACCAGTCACATTTCTGGGGATACTTGAGCCCATTTCGATACAATGGGTAATTTATTTTGATGTTGTAAAGTGGGTGTTAGCTGTCTATAGTATCTGGGTTTCTATTCAATTGTTTCCGTAGAAACTCATGTCCTTCCTGTACACCGACCGATTATCATAAACTTTCCGATTTATTTTCTAAACGTGAACAATACGGAATATTGATTGAACAGCCCGATGGGTTAAAGTATGACATGGCAATGCCTGACATGCAGTTCAAACTAAAGAACAATGTAGACAGAATATGAAAGCGTCTATGAGTGACGTCATTTCGAATGAATGACGTTGCGCGAGCAAGTTTCTAGGTCACCAAAATCGAAATACAAAACAAATTGCTCCTCCATATTCACCGGAATTCGCGTGGATTCTGTGCCCCTATTAAAGTCTTATAACACGAACTTTAATAAATTTTGAGCAGGCATTGTGAACAATACCATCATTTCTCTTGGACAATAGGGATATAAATTTCATTTACGTGGGATGAATCGACAATGACAACTGTAATCTTGACTAAAATCTTTGCCTGTCAATCAGTTGAACATCAGTCGCATGGAACTTGGAAGTCAGATAAACATGTGAGCTTTTTTTTTATAATTTCGCAGTGCCGTATTTTCCGAATTTGAACCTGTTGTTTGTTGCGAAAGTATGGTAACTTTTTCTTGGTGATCACATCAACCATTCACAATTCGTGCTGTAAAATTGAGGCATAAAAAGATGGTAAATTGTATTTCAGATAAACAGTGTTTCATCGATCGAAGTGCTGGCGCATTACAATTTGCAAGTTGCAACTATGAATGAAAGTTCAATCAGCGTACGGAATAACAATAAGATTGGTTTCCTGCTTGTGAAGATTAATTTGGAGTTTTGTCTTATTTTATTTCCTTTCCGTATACGAAGAAAAGGTTAATTCTTACTTCATATTACGTAAAAGGCCTGTGTTAGAAATTTCAGGCGGAGGTGTGTAATAAATACAGAACCGCACAACCGTTCGAATGGATTAATGTTTATCGCACTCGTTTAGTGGGGCGCAGAATACCACTCGAGGCTTTGTCCATCGTGATATACTTGCGCCCAACCAAACTCGTTCGATAAACATTAACCCATTCAAACGTTTATGCGGTTCTGTCTATTTACTCCACGGAGCTGAAATTTTAGGAAGTTTTACTACTTGTGGTTCCAAATACAAAGGTGAAAAATTGAGAAAAATCGATTTCAAACAGCCGAGATATGATCTTAAAAAGATCGGGCGTATTATATCATCATTTAAGCAATTGGGGCAGCTTTCATTCAAAACGCTATCTTGCGATTCACGAAGCTTCGTATTTATAAATGACACACATTGCAACTTTCACACACTGTTTTCTTATAATTTGAAATTGTCCAATTTTATTTTTCAATTTCAAATTTACGCACCTTATGCCAGCGATGCCAATTATACGTTTTTTATGTACCTTTTATTTTCAGTCTCATTTTTAGCCCCCACCTTTCGACATTTTGGAAATATGATCCTACAAAAAACATTTCTTAAAATGTCGTGCGGACCTGCGAAATACCCAACCGTTATGGTCGACCTCTGAGATGCCGTCATAGAGCGTCATAGGGTCAAAAATTAAAAACCACTGTTTTTTTTTTTTAAATTGTACGTTGTACAGCTCCAAAATTAGGAGATGGCTGGTTGTTTGGTTTTCGATTGATCGTCGTTTTGACGTTTTTACCTCATTTCAGAGTTCATAGGCTATTTGGTAATATCTCATTAAAAACCAACCCTTTATAATTTCAGTACCCATATTTATCACTTACAGAGCTCCAAACTACACGCACTGTTTTCTAGTCACTTGAAATTGTTGACCTCCATTTTGGAATTCAAGGTTTGACATCTCACTGCCATCGGTGCCAATTTTATGTTTCTGCGTTCACCTTCTCTTTTCAACCTCATTTTCAAAATCTTCATTTCGACATTTTGGAAATACAATCACAATACACATCAGATGTGGCCGCTAAAGCGGCGGTGGCTGCAAAATGGCGTTGGTCATGCTCCGTTGAATGACGTCAGAATTTTTTTTTTATAATTTCAAAACCACCTATTGGGTGCGCGGTGGCTCAGTGGGTAGATATGCAGACTGCAAGCCGAAAGTCCCTCGGTTCGAATCATCCCACCTGCGGCAACCGCATTGTGTCCATGGGCAACACACTTAATTCCAACTGCCCACGTGGGGGCGCGGTAGCGTTGTGTACTAAGGCGTACTGCACGTCGATGGTGCACTTGTCTTCAACCAATGCTAACCCTGCTAGTGTGGAGTTAGTACGTTGGGGAGTCTGGCAGCTGCTCGCCGTTGCTCGGTGGTTCTCTCCGGGCACTCCGCCTCCTCCACCTGTAAAACTGTCCGACACGAGGTGACCCTGGCTGTTGAAAGTGTCGTTAAACCCAAATAAAGAAATAAATAAATAATTAAATAGTTATTTTATTTCTGTTATCACCACTTCTACCGATAAAACACAATAAATAACAGAACGTGGGCAATTGAAATTGAATTGTACAGTAGAAATCAAATGACAGGGCATTATTTTTAATAACCATAAAATTTTTAAAAAATGCGAAAGCACCGACAGCTCAAGTGCAATCATCGTCTTCTTTGTTGTCAAGCAGAAGTAGTATGGTCATGTGACTATCACTTGTTCGGTCTTCGGAGAGTTTAGGAAACTTGCAATTGGTTGAACAGTGGTTACAACACGAAGTTTAGTAATCAATCATAATCTGCGTGTATTACCCCTCCATGCCATGATGAGAACACCCCGAAATGAAACGTGTTTACACAATGTCGCAGAAAATCAAGTTTCCAGCGAAGAGGAATGCTGGGAACTATTGATCGAACGAATCTCAATCATGTTACATGTTGGGCTGTTATTGAGATGCCTCATTAACAGACCAATACGTCGCGTGATCTGTTGAGCCTTACACAGTTTTAAAGTTTGAGTAAAACCCCATTAATGTACTAGGAACGCCATGGAAAGTAGTAATAATGAGCGATAAATTCCGATCAAGTGAAGTCCGTTTTTTTCAAAATGGACACCATAATGATCTCAAGAGTGAAAACAAGAAACGAAACATTTTCACGTGAATATATTAAACCAAACACGAATAGCAGACCCACTTCAGGTCTTACATTTCGACAGGAATAAGAGAATCGATTCACCTAAAGACTCGCGCAACAAAACCAGCTAGAATCTGTGTAGATTCTCGCTGCACCTCTACTGGGATTCATGTGAAAAGAATTGAGTCAATTTAACCCTTCACCTAACACAGAGACAACAAATTAACCAATATAAGGCAAACATGACCTGAAACATCCTGACACTGTGTCAATAAAATTTTACAAATATGACTGTCATTGGAATCATAGTTGTAAGGTTTTCTTAGTAAATATTGTATATTTTAAAAACATTTATCAAATTCAATTAATGTTTTAAAAATTAAAGTGCTGTTTTCGGTAAACTGCTAACATGAGTTATCAGTATATGTTCACGCTAAAAACTAAAGTGTTAAAAACTGCACTTGAAGTGTCATATTTAACACTTACTAAGTGCTGAACTAGCACTTTGTTCAAGTGTAGATATCCCAGAACTTGACAGGTGTTACAATAATACCACTTGACAAGTGTAATGTCGCGACACTTAAAAGGAAACAAGGCAGATGACGCGGATCAGGCTCGAACTCTCGAGCCTGATCCGCATCATCTGCGTTGCGTCCTTTTAATTTTGTACCCCACCAAGCGCAAATCAAATTATGGACGATTCTGGAAGAACAACCAATGCTAGACACATGGGAAGTGCCATCCATTCAAGTTTCAGATGTCTGACGATTGTAATGTCTAAGTGCTTAGAGTATTGCACTTTGAGTGTTAAAATCAAACCCTAAGAGTTAGAATGGGTTTAACACCTTGAAAGTGTTAGTTTTAACACTTTAGTTTTCAGTGTGTACCGTCTCATGGGTCTCGGCTCAACATCAAGTTGCAACCCATTAAACTTCCAAGGCACTGGTAATATATATATCAGCTATTTATATGATCAAAGTATTCAGCTGCTCCCATCCGATAATAACATATGAGAGACCAAATTACTGTCTAACGGCCACCAACTTTATGTTAACAATGAAAGTTTTCACACACACTGGCAAGTCAGTCTTTTTCTTCTTAGGTTCTTTCATATTCTGTATGCTGTTACAAATCAACAGTGGACCAGGATTGCAGGCCATATGGTGACATTTCAATCTGCCAGAATGATAAATATTTCCGCTCAGCTATCAGAGTTCTATTTTCAACTCAACACTTTAACTGTTCCACATTTACAGTATCTAATTCCTCAACATCCCCACCCTTAAGAGGTAACTTGATCGTATTTCATTGCAAATAAAACAGAGCAAGTTTCACATTTAAAACTGCTATATACCACCATATGTTATATGCCATCTTACATAAAAGTGCGTACATAATAATAATAACACTTCGGCCAGCCGCTGATTTGTCGCGGTTCTCGGACGAGAAGGCCTTGGGTACCCCTGTACTCCCAACTGCCTCCCTGTTCCCATGCTTCTCCTCTCCTCTCAACACTCGTAGACGAACTGCTTGATGACACCCCTTGTCCCATTCTTCCCAATCTCTCCGATTAGCATACTAACCCTCTCCTTTGAGTCTCCCCTAACCACATGTCCTTCATTCTCCCATCCCACTTCCCCATTATACTCCCAGTGAATCTTATTCTTTTAGACTGGTACTTTGGGCATTCTAGAAAAAAGTGTTCCAGGGTCTCCACCATGCCCAAATTACACATCTGGCACTCCCTTTCACTGTCTTTCCCAATTTTTCCCCTCAGCTCCAGGGATCGCGACCTCATCTTGAACAACAGGGACTCCCCCAAAGGTGCCATCAAGGTACTCTTCAAAACCTGGCTTCTCTTTATCACGCAGGCTAACCAAAGACCTCTTTGATTTGACCCCCTCCATGATTCACATAATTGCATTTTGTTTTTACTACTACGGGTTATATAGTTAAACCAATAAGAGGAAATCCTAAAGTACATGTAATAGATCCACAGAGTTAGGGGAAAACTACATAGAGAGTAATTGCTTGACTGGATTGGTTATGTGAAATAATTCATGAGAGGTCAGGGACGTTGTACAAACACGAGTGCGCGAATGCGCACGTGTGTTTTACAATATAATCCCTCGCCTCGAATGAATTATTTCATTTAACCAATCCAGTCAAGCGATTACTCTGTTTATTACTTTTCATTATTAACGACAATTATATTATTTAACCCTTTACCTAACGTAACGGCCAAAACCGGCCAGCGCTATTCTCTAAAATCGCCAATTAATTGTCATTATTTTTTTCATTTTTTGTCTCTAAAACATAGGTTATGACCCCCTCATTGAAACGAGCTCGTCGAGCTCGTTGCACTGAGTGGTCATAACCTGTGTTTTTGAGACAAAAAATGAAAAAATTAGTCATTCAAAAATTTTGTTTGCAAGTGTCGTTGGTTTTTCATGTTAGGTAAATGGTTAAAAAAAAACAAAACAATGAAGTCCCCATTACACCCACGGCAAAGCGTCTTCGTTTGCGCACACGGATACATGACACAATTCACTTGTGAAGTTATCGTTTATAATCAAACCCGGAAATCCCAGTAAATCACACTTTGGAAAGTAATAACCACTATTAATGAACACAATTATTTTTCTGCTATTTCACTTTCTTAGTTAACCCTAGGAAGGCGATCAGTATTCTTGATATTGTACCTTTTCTGTACTTTATTTGAAATTCGTAAGATTGTAGCATCAAAGGCCACCGCAATAGTCCATAATTCTTGGTCTTCGGGCGATTTAGAAAAAGTTTATGGATCATGATCAGTCTCAATAATAAATGACGACACTCCTGATAAGTAATATGAGAGTGATTCAACGCACCACATTATCGCTAAACATTCCTTTTTGACTGTAAAATAGTGTCCCTCTCTTGGGAGGAGCTTTCGGCTTAAATAAGCGATCGGATGTTCGTCGGTACCGTTGTTTTGACTTAACACCGATAGCGCTATCACTTGCATCAGTTTGTAATGTGAATGGTTCAGCAAAATCATCATTGGCCAAAACAGGAGCTTTAACCCTTTACCCAACGCAGACGATATCAAAATTTATTATTTTTAATATCATTTTTTAAAATTTTTCAAACTTTCAACAAAACCATATCATGTGACCCCTCCCTCATTGGAACGAGTTCAATGAGCTCGTTCCAATGAGGGGGTCACATGATATGGTTTTGTTGAAATGTTTTGAAAAATTTAATTTTTTCAACTGCTCAATTTGCATATTACGTGGGCGGATACGGGCGATTCGTTAGGTAAAGGGTTAAAAATTTCAGTTTTCAGTTCTTTGAAAGCTCTCACAGTTTCGTCCGTCCATTTCACCTCGGATGGTTGATTTTTCTTTGTCAGCTTTGTAATTGTCAGTGGTTCAGCCATTTTAGCAAGTTCTTAATATACTTTCGATAATAACCTTTCATTTCCAGATATTCCGTCTTTCTTCGTTTGGGGTAACGGAAAATCAACCATAGCCTTGATCTCACTAGGGTCGACTCTAAGTGCACATTTGGTTGGTTGCGCGGTTAAGTTAGCTGAACGTAGTCTTTCTAATGTAATAAATGTGAATGGTCTTTCCATGACGAACAGAACAGAACAATGTCATCAAAACAGTGTATGGCAGTTTTCAGTTTATCCAGTAAAGTGTCCATGAGACGAGCGAACGTTATCGCTGATGTTTTCATACCAAACGGTTTCACATTGAACTCGTGCCAAATGGGGTAGTGAAGGCAGATTTTTCCTTCATCTCTTCGCCATGGACACTTGCAAATAACCTTTTGTCAAGTCTAATGAACACTTTTCGGATGCATTTCCCAATTTCTCACACAGTTCATCCATTCGTGGTACAGGGTATACATCATGGTCGAATTAATCCCTGTCTCAACAAATCGTCTATAATGTGCTTCACTTCAGGTTACTTTGCATATGGAATTCTATATGGATTTTGTGATACAGGCGTCTTTGACACAGTCTTTATACTATGAGTAACAATGTTAGTTAGCCCTTGCACTGAAGTCAGTACTCCTTCTTATTCTTCACAGAGTACCTTCAATTGATCTCTCTGAGCTTTTTTGCAAGTTCTGTTAAATTTTTTCCAACATTCAATAGAACCAACTGGCAAACAAGGGCTAACTTCACAGTCATTACGTGTGTTGTTAGTCACAAGCATGGCACATCTGTTGTATTTGCGAAGCAAATTGATGTGATAAGTGACAATGCCTCATCTCCCTCCAACATTTATCTTATAGTTCACATCATTCAGTGTCTTGGCCACTCGATATGGACCTTTGCACTGTGCTGCGAGTCTACAAGGATCTGAAGGCAAAAGAATAAGAACCTCATCGCCTGAATGCAACACACGTTTTGTGGCAATTTTATAATTTCACACCTTAATTTTAGATTGTCTGTTTGACAGGTTTTCTTGCACAATTTCAGTTTCAGCTTCTAGACGGTCTCGCATGTTAACTTAGTGTTTGACCAGCTTCACATTCTCCTCTCATCATTTGACTTAGAACATTTGCCGGACATCGTACACGCAACCAGATAGATGCACAAATGGAGAAAATCATGTTTCCTCGCGTGAAACTTCTCAATATGCAAACAATGTATATGGAAGAAGTTCATCCCATTCTTGCTTATAAACAGCTCACAGTTTCTCAAGCATTGAACTGAGTGTCCCCATTGAGGTGCTCAGCTCTTTCATTTGCCATTGGGTGATAGAGTTGTTGTTCTCCCTTGAACATAAAATTTCTCATACAACTGTTGTAAGAGTTCACTCATAACATTTGTGCCATTGCCAGGTAAAAGTGTAGATGGCATACCAGTTCCACTAAACAAATCAATCAGACAGTCCGCAATGTGTTAAGCTTCAACTGTTGGTACAGTTAAAAGTAGGGTAGAAGTCCTTTCACGAACTGTGCGCTTATTTAGGCTTAATTGTGACTAGGAATTGCACGCAATTGCCATATCGAATGGCATCCAAAACACGGCAGGTTATCCTGGGTACTCATAACAAACACAGGCAATGTTTCTGCCAATGGACCTCCGGTTACCCGGAGGTCCATTGGCTGAAACATTGCTTGAGCACAGACCATATGTACAACATTTGATAGCCTTACTATGGCCATAACGCATAGATTAACGCGCAGATCGACGTGCCATCTGTGCGCTTTTCATGATAGGACTTCTAGTTTTAACTGTAACGCATATGCCTCTGGGTACCTTGTTGCTTCATCCACAATTGTCAGAATATATTTATTCCCCTTCTTTGTTCATTCTAGTTGGCCAGCAATATCCATGGATATTTTCTGAAAAGGCTCCTTAACTGCTGGTACGTGTATCATTTCTGCTTTATCTTTAGTTTTGTGCTTAGATGTCTTTGTTTCAACACACATCACAAACTTGACAGTACTTTGCTACATGTATGTATTCCAGACCAGTAAAAGACGTTAAAATTCGTTGTTTTGTTTCCTCACATGCCAAATGTTCTACCAGTGGCCTATCATATGCCAAATGAAGTACATCGTTGCACAACACCTCTGGAAATACAACCTGTGTACCACCCTTCGCCTTCTTGACAGACTTCATTTTCTGTAGACTATGTTATTGTCCCGGTAGAAAGCAAAAGTCTCATCTTCAACATCACCTTCACACTGATCAACTATTTCACATATTTCTATCAAGCTTGGATCTTCCTTCTGAAGTTTACTCAGTGCTCCAGTATTTACGCTTGTCAAAGCCATTTACACTTACTTTGGTTCTCTTGTGCCTTCATTAAATTATCATTATTATCTACTAATATCTTTCCAATCTCTACTTTATTTCCATTTATATCATCAAGACATTGACATTGAGCATCGAGGCATGCTTTCTGTAGCTTCCTTTTCAAGTCTTTGATTTCGTTCTGATTGAGAACGCGTAGCAGCGAGTGAAGGTGCCGTATTTAGTTTGTCCATACTAAACAAACCTTTGGCGGCCAGATCAGGTACAAGCCCAACTGTCAGTAACCTTTTGTAACATGGTGAATCCAAATTCACAATACCAACTTTAGCACCAAATGACCGACCTTTAGTCGTAAATAATTCCTTGTATTGTCCTTCAATAATGCAACTATCGCCAACTAAATCTTCACAAATGATAGTAACATCTGTTCCTGTTTCGTTTACAAAGTTAACCTCTTGACTGTTGACAAAACAAGGAATATAAATCAGTCTTTTTGACAAAATTGGTAGCATGATTTACAGAATTAGTCTTGTTTTTAATTTTTCAGTGGTCAGTAAGCAGCAATATGTCCCTTATTTTGCACCACAAAACACACAATTTCAATCTTTACTTGCTAAAAGTTACTTCGTTTGTGCTGTTGAAAGCTCTGTTGTTGCCTCTTTTGAAAATGTTTGACGTTTGGTTTAAATGTAACATCTGGCCTTTTATAATCCTTGGCTGTGCTTCCACAACTGACTCTTCCTTGTCTCTTCTGACCCACCGTGCTTGATGTACCGGTGTAAAAGGAATGGAAGTCCGTAGGAACGTTAGTTCCTCTGGACTATTATTCCGCGGAATTATAGTCCTAGGTCTAACATTTCTAGGAATAGTAATCCGCCGGACTACTATTCCTAGAAATGTTAGACCTAGGACTATAATTCCGCGGAATAATAGTCCAGAGGGACTAATTTTCCTACGGACTTCGATTCCTGTCACACCGGCAATGCACGCAGAAAGAATTTATCAGAAAATACTTCAAAATATCTCTATTCTTCAACAAATCTTTTGAAATATAAATTAATTCTTGAGTTCATTTTGTTGTTCTGTCTTTGTAAAGAGAAAAGCATTTTAAAATACACTGCAGGCCTCTTTCCAAAGCTTTCCAAAGCTCAGTGAAACTCGCTGATGAACTTTGTATAATGTCCTTAGCCTTACCTTTAACTAACGTTCTTAACTGTAAGATTTTCACCTCCTCTGTCCAGCTCAACTGTTCTACAATAGTTTCAAATTCAGAAACCTAACTTAAAATATCATCAGTTGATTGGTAAAATGGTTGAATTTTTAATTTTATTGAAATTTGAGTATTGGGTTTCGATACTACTGTTGTTGTTGTTTTGCTTAATCCTATACCTAACACGAAAAGCAGACGACACTTGCAAATAAAATTCTTGAACCACTAATTGTTTTTGATTTTTTTGCGTCAAAAACATAGCCTATGACCCTTCGTTGGAACGAGCTCAACGAGCTCGTTCCAGTGAGGGGTCATAAGCTATTTTTTGATGCGAAAAATGAAAAAGTAATAAAAATTGAATGGTGAATTTTGTGAATAGCGGTTTTGGTCGTTACGTTGGGTAAATGGTTAACAGTTCTATCTCTAACCCTTTCATTTTAACTTGGTGCTGCATTTCGTTGATTCTCATTTCATTTGCCAGCTTTTTGCATTTCAATTTCAATTTCCAAATTTCTTTTCGTTTCTCCAGTCTTTTTTAGTTTTTCTTTCTCTATCTCTACCTCTATGTCAGTTTCTGCCTTCGTGTTAAAATCGTCCTCTGATGTACCTTGCACAAATATCCTTTCTTCGGTGTATTTCATTATGTTTCTGAATTTTATGTACATTTAGCATATAACAGTCTCATTCAGTTATAGTATCAAACAGGTCAATATGAATGATACAGTGCTCAGTATATACTACTCAAAGTTTGCTAAGTACCAAATATTTGACACATCATTGTGAGATTTGCTTGTGACATATTTGCGATATTTACCCCTTGATTTCCATGGTGTTTTCGTGTACTGTCTACATGTACATGACATGTGTAGGGTATTCAATCTTCATTTCAACACAACCCCTTGTGATTTAATGATTGAATATGGCAAATGCAAATGTGAGAAGACATTTGTCTAAAGTAGAAATGTGGCGGGCTGTAGGAATGGTGGAGCAAGGGGCTACCCATCGTCAGGTTGGTGAAGCCCTTGGCATATTGAAAAATTTCCTCTTTTAACCAAAATGTCCATTTTCCATGGTTATCGTATTCAAAAGCTAAAAAATAATGTCAAACACAAATAAAATCTTAATTTCTGTGCTTAAATCATTAAAGATATAATTAAATAAAATATATATACACTTTTCATTACAATATTCCAACTGAAACGTAAAACAGGTAGTTCGATGTACTTGGAGCTTAGCAAACGTTGAGTAGTATATAGTTCACAATACACTTCAGCTTGGATACCTACAGGTATTGTCTCGTAACACACAATTCAGCATGTATAATACAGATCAGTATAATGAACAAATCAGCATGTACACCTTCGGTTGGTCATTATCGCACAAATCAGCATGTATGATGCAATTCGAAATAGTTCACAGGACACTTCGTCATATACACCATCAGCTGTTCATTATCACACAAACCAGGTGTACGATGCAGGTCAATATATACACCTGGAACCTAATTAAGCACCACCTAAAATATTTCATGACAGTGAAGTTGCTGTTACTGATTATTACGTTTTACTGATTGCTATGTCTTGCAGTACATTTCATCTAGTAAAACATGATGTTTCTGGTTAAAAGCGTACCCCAAATACATCCACTCGCCCATGTGAAGCATGCTTCCCACGAATGTCACAAAAAACACTTTCATCCACATGCAACATCTGGGTACAAAACAAGAAAATTTGTCAATTGTTTTATCAATAAATGTTCACATGACAAGGAGGAGATGTCAGAGGCAAATCGTTGGCATGCATGCAATAGGCATGTCATTCAAAGCCACTGGAAGGCAACTTGGCTATAGTAATTTGTCATCAGCAGACTTGTCCGAAAACATCAACAAACCAACGAAGTTAAGGACCCATCAAGGCCTGGACAACCCCAAAAGACCTCTTCGTGGGAAGACCGGAGTCTGGGACTCCTCGTTAGGCGTGGACCCTTTGATTCAAATGGGGTTTTGAAATGCCTTTGGCTCCCCGACTGTCCGAAACCGTCTCAAGCACTGGGTATGAGGTCCCGAAGGGTAATCAATCGTCCAGCACTGTCCGATCAGTATCAACGACGACGACGATTGGAGTGTGTATGGCACGACAACATTGGAATCACAGGACGTGGAGGAGAGTCCATTGGTCAGACGAGAGTAGGTTCCTGCTTCACGTCACAGATAGCCGCGTGGAAGTGTGGAGGCATAGAAATACTGCTTATGTGCCCAGGAACATCAAACCTACTGTTCATTATAGTGGAGCCTCAGTAATGATCTGGGGATGCCGCTCTCATGATTGTAAACTTGATATGGTGACTGTACGTGGGAATCTCAATGGTCATCAGTACATCCGGGACATTCTCTATCCGGTTGTCATGGGTCATTTTGACAACCACCGGTTGGCTTGGCTACTCGCCCTGTATTCGTGGACGTCAGTTCAATGCCACGCCGTGCCCATGCTGTGAGCGCATTCCTTCGGAACAACGCCATTACAACACTACCTTGGCCTGCTCCGACTTGAATTCCTTAGAACACATCTTTCTTGGATTTCGTGTGCAAGCAAGGGATCCGCCTGTACAAAATCTACCCGGTTTGGAAGCTGCATTGCATGAGGAGTGGCAGCAATTGCCTCTATGTCGTATCAGAAGGCTCACTGGTAGCATTGGAAGGAGGGTTCAGACTGTCAACCGGGCACGTGGTGGATTCACTCGCTACTGAAGCCAGACACTTCTATTGTGTTCGTGAGTTCACAAGTCACATTTTTTTTGCCAGTAATTTCCGGCATTGTTTCATCATGGACCATTCCAGCACCATATTTGTCGAGAGAACATTTTTTCATCAAAAATATTAGTGACAGATATGTGAAATTAGCACCATTAAAATACTGCATATTTTAATCATTGTGTTGTTTTCATTGTCAATAGACCATTCTTTCCGCGCAAACAATCAATTTTGGCCATCTTAAAGATAGCATGAAAGTAGTAATGACAGTTTCTATTAACACCATTGCAAAATAAACCAAACAAAACCCATCCCCCCCCAAAAAAAAAAAAAAAAACAAACAGAGGGTGCTTAATTAAGTTCCAGGTGTATAGTTCACAGTACACATAAACATGTACATTTTATGTCTTAGGTTTTATCCGCAAAAGACGGATCTTCACCTCTGCCATCACTAATTTATATTACCGCCTCATAGGAAAAGAGTTAACAGCAAGTTGCAACCCCAAAACTACTAAAGCACTGGTACGATATAATAGCTCTCTATATAATGAAAGTATTCAGCTCTTCCCATCGGGCAATAACATTTGACTGACCACCCGATTATATTATTTATACAATAACATTATTTTTGAGGGCGTTATGGTTCATTAACGGCCCTACGAAAATGATTAACAGCCCAAGGGTCTATTAGTGGCCCGAGACGAAGTCGAGGGCCACTAATAGGCCCAAGGGCTGTTAATCATTTTCGTAGGGCCGTTAATGAACCATAACGCCCGTACAAAATAATGTTATTTGTATTATTATCACATTTCAAAGAGGTTACATGTTAAACCAAGAAAAATCAAGATTGCTATTTTTTTCATCATATATATATTATTATCATTTTTCAGTGTAGTAGATGTGTGAAATTCCCACACAATCATTGTCAGCAACTAACTCATGCCTTAAATGCGAATGTATATATCTTAATTCTTTCACGCCAAAGATCACAAAATTCCGCCATCACATCTCTCTTCTCCAAATATTCCAACTCAAAGCAGTGTTACCTCCCCTACATCCGGGGATGTGCGGGCAGCCGGGCCATATTGAAACGAATTTTTCATTATTGCCCGGGAACCCGGATGTGAATGGAAACATATGAGTTTTGTGCAGCCCCCGAAAATGAAAATATTCGCCAGGGAGTGCCCTATAAAGTGATAATAATGTCTAATAGCCACCAACTTCATGTTCGTCCTCAACGTTAAAAGTGTTCACGCATACTGCCAAGTCAGAAAACTGCCTACATATTATTTATCTCACATTCTGCATGCTGTTAATATCATCAGTGGATGAGGGCATATAATGGCATTCAAATCTGCCGGAATGGCAAATATTTCTGCTCAGCTCTCACAAACTTCTAGTTTTATGTTAACACTTTAACCCTTTACCCAACGCAGACGATATCAAATTTTTTTTATTTTAAATATAATTTTTTTAAATTCTTCAAAATATTTCAACAAAACCATATCATGTGACCCCTCATTGGAACGAGCTCATTGAGCTCGTTCCAAGGAGGGGTCACATGATATGGTTTTGTTGAAATATTTTGAAAAATTTAATTTTTTCAACTGCTCAATTTGCATATTACGCGGGCGGATGCGGGCGATTCGTTGGGTGAAGGGTTAACTGTCCCACTTTCATTGTAGCAAATACTTTAACCCTTTACCGAACGAATCGCACGCATCCGCCCGCGTAATTTGCAATCGAAAGAAAATAAATTTTTCAAAATATTTCAACAAAACCATATCATGTGACCCCCTCATTGGAACGAGCTCATCGAGCTCGTTCCAATGAGGGGTCATATGATATGGTTGTGTTGAATTATTTTTTTTTTAATTTTAAAAAATAGTAATTAAAATAATAAATGTTATATGGTGTGCGTTGGGTAAAGGGTTAACAGTATACAACAGAGGTTCAATCGTGGTGTCCTTGTGGGATCCAAGGACCACAATCGCAGCTATGGATTCTCGCGTTTCTCGAGAATCCAAATAAATTCTCTCAAATTTAGATGAGGTACAAGCCCCACCCGTGCAAGTTTCTTCATTGCCTAAATGTTTTCATTATTTGTATCATAACGTAGCTATCGCTCGTCATTGGAACGGGTTAGTTGAAATCTTTCCAAAGGGGGTCATATCCTAAGGCTTGGAGGCAAGAACTGAAAAAATGAACGTTGAATAGCGCTGGCCGTGTGTGTGTCCTTCAGATTAGGTGAAGGGTTAAGCACTTGCTAACATACTATAAGAAACGGAAATGGTATGAACCGCCTCTCCTAAAAAAAAAATAGAAATATTTCCCAGTTTTGTTTCCCAGTTCCTTTTTGAGAGCTATACAAAATTTGGAAATCTTAACTGAAATGTAGAATTGTTATGAACAGGGCGACAAGATGACCGTTCAGGGAAGGGGT
Source organism: Pictodentalium vernedei (assembly GCA_031216915.1). NCBI lineage: Eukaryota > Metazoa > Mollusca > Scaphopoda > Dentaliida > Dentaliidae > Pictodentalium > Pictodentalium vernedei. The sequence continues at coordinate 797,493,493 of CM062297.1, forward strand.
TTAAATCTTATTTATTTCGTGACATACTGTAATCTAGTGATTTGATTGGCTGAAATGCACGATAGAAATAACCCTCACCAACTTGGAATATTTACACATTGGTTAAGACCGGTGTGAAGACATTGGTTAGCAGGCAATGTGATTTTTTTAGAAGTTCATAAAAATAGTTTATGATAATGGTATATGTATTAAAGTTATAATCCTGTTTATTAACCCTTTACCTAACGTAACGGCCAAATCCGGCCAGCGCTATTCTCAAAAATCGCCAATTAATTTTCACTATTTTTTCATTTTTTGTCTCAAAAACATAGGTTATGACCCCTCGTTGGAACGAGCTCGTCGAGCTCGTTCCAACGAGGGGTCATAACCTATGTTTTTGAGACAAAAAATGAAAAAAAATAGTTATTCAAGAATTATTTTTGCAAGTGTCGTCTGCTTTTCAGGTTAGGTAAAGGGTTAAAAAATTACTCAAAATAATACTTCTAATTCTGTGTTATTCATGACAAAAAATTAGATCAATATTGGAACTGTATTACCGTAGAGTTATCAGTTTTTTTTCTCCTTCAAAATGCCATTTGAGCAGTATTTGTTGGCTTTCTGTTGTTGTTTTGTCACATTGTAAAATGTCTCGGCATCAATTTGTACCTTACCAGTGTCAAGGTTCTCAGTTTTAATTCCCAAGTGCATATTATAGACCGATTCATTTATCATTGATACATCTCATCGTGAAAATAACTATAGACAAAAACCCATTATATTTTGTTTGGCAGACCCTGTAGAGCTCTGTCAAACAGAACATGATAGGTTATTTTCATATTCTTCAGAATAGAAAATGTTCTTCAATGTGAAGGAACTTAGTGAGAAAATAAATTCATTATCCACGAATATTCCTCTACTAAAACTGGTTTAAAGAACTGATACACCCTTCGACTGCACCTCAAGGCGTTTCATTTTCAAACCAGTGTACATTTCCATACACCCGGGAATATTCACGGACAACTAATATTGTCCCGGCTGTGATTGTGCAAGTTTTCAAACTACATCCTTGATGCTTGTCTTTGCAGAAGGTCTTCCAAGATAATGTAGCTGGAATATTAGTCAGTCGGGTTTCTAGTTAAAAAGCTCTGGGCTTCTTTAATTGAAATGTATTTGTGTATACATACAATATACATGTAGTGGTCATGACGCAACATCTTTTTAATTAATACGTACTGTACTGGTACTTAAAAGTGGTAATGCTGGCTCCCCAACAGCCCGAATTGGGTATTACAAAGCTTCATTTGTATGACCGACATTGTGTGTAATTTAATTTAATCTTATTCGTTTTACAAGGATTGGCAAACAATTTATGAAACTTATATTTATTAACGCCCCTCCTTGGTCCAATGGCGCAGGTGTGTGGGGTGACTTTCGTTGCGGCAACTTCATGGCCTCGCTCGTTTAGAATAACTGCGAAGAAGTCTTTAGCCTGCACGAAGTGAGTTTCTCCCCGCAGAGAGGACAACTATTTTACGCCCTCACCAGATAGGACGTTACGCTGTGACAGCATCAAACCCACAATTGATGCCGACAGAGAGTGTTCGGACACCTTGAGAACTTTCCCCGACCGGGATCAATCCCGGAACCTCTGGTATGAGAGACCAGCGCACTTATCCTCTCGGCCACCACTCTCTTCGTGTGTATAACGTAAGTCCAAATATCAAATCCAGTCTTGTATGAAAGTGAATAATTACTAGCGAAGGCGAATCGATACAGCACTGAAAAACTTTGCTTACTCAAAGTGACTAACTTAGGTTAGTCAAAAGCTTGTCCCCCAGTGACTAAGATAGGTTAGTCAAAATGACTAACCTACTACATTAGTCAAATTGACTAAGGTGCATTCAAGGAAATGTTAGTCATTTTGACTAAGGAGTTGACTAACCTTCTGCTAACATTAGTCAAAAGTTAGTCACTCATCAAGGGGTGGGTGGATCCCCATGGCAACCAGCCAGTGAATATCAGGGACTACAGCACACCAAACAAAATAATCGTTCTATATTATAAGTTTCCAGACCAATGCAAATTTAATGGGATCCAAACAGAAAATCTACAATCAATGGACTTCTGCATAAAATATCCAGTGATCGATGAACTGAAGATTTTCTGATGTCATGAATTTCTCCTACCAGTAATAACAAGAGTCATGTTAGAAGCTCTATATATGGTGGTCATGCTACAGTAAAATAGTTGTTTGTGGAACCAGATCACAGAGCTGGTTCCACGAACAACCACATTTGTGTAGTTTCATAGACAAATATTATAGCCAAACAATAACTCTTCTATAAGCACAGTGCAAAGGAATTTTTTTTTCAGACTGTTTCAAATAAAAAAACTACACTCAGAACAAATAGAAACTGTTCAAATTTCTTTTCTTACGAAAAGTAAATCAATAGTAAAACAATATAAAAGAGCATAAAAATGTACAAATAATGTAAAAATAAACATGTACAAAATAATGATAATTCCTAACCAATGGGGGCGAACTAATAACCCTTGAAATGGTAAATCCATCACAAACGCCAAAGGAATAAGATTTTATTTTAGCAGGACGCAGAGGTTCTTCAAATTATTCGTAGACATACAACAGACCAGCGCAGGCCCCGCACTTTCAGGTGAGCAATTTTTCCGTCTTCCGCTCCTTTTTGGAAAAAAGTAGCAAACACAGTATCTACTGTTGGACATCTTACATTACATGGAGAGTGAATTGTTGCTAAATCACTTGTGGGGTGGTGTCTCCACTCAGATAAAAAATCCTTGTCTTGGAAAAAGCATTAGAATGACAAGCAAAATTTCAGACAAGGGACCTCTGGGTTCAACCCGGAGGTCCCTTGGCTAAAACTGTCATTGTCCTTTTCATGCATTACCACATGAACCGACTGTTATTGTCTGGGTGGAAACTTCACTCCACGAGTGTTTTAGTGGTACATCACTCTCCACATACTGCATTTCTCATAGTTGAAGTGATTGTTCGGGATAATAATTGGTATCTTCATTACATTGGTGTGACTGCCAAAAAACTTAGTTGTCAACCTAGCCTTTGTGAGACGGCTATAATTTGCCACTTCCGACATCTTTTGCTTGCACCGGAGAACGGGAGTGTAGCAATATATAGCTGCCTTGTGCGGCAAGATTAATGGTGCTAACAACAGAGCAATGCATTTTACTGGGATTCAGTAGTGTTATATATGTATACTAGGCCTGAAAATAAACAGTCTGACATTTGCAGAATGAGGTTCCCAGAGGGTGAATTTGATGATGTTATCCCATACTGTGGGCCAATTTATCCTTTGGGTACCTCTTTCTGTTTAGTTTTGAAACCCTGATTCAGATTGAGGTTCACAGAGGGTAAATGTAGTGATGCTACCCTGCTGTGCAGGGTAGCATCACTAAATTCACCCTCTGGGAACCTCATTTTGCAGGTGACAGTCTGCTTATTTTCTGGCTTGAATTGATATCGAAGACTCCAATCCAGATGAAAGTTTCTAGATAAGGAAAAAGTATTGGAGGGTGTGTGGCCTCAATACCCACAGAGACGCCTCTGGTTATGGGGGGGGGGGGGGGATATTTATTTATTTTTGGTGTTTAAGATCACATACTTATGCAGAATGGCTAATCGTGACCGCGACAGTTTTACGGTGGAGGAAGCCGGAGTACCCGAAGAGAACCACCGAGCATCGACGAGCAACTGTCAGCTCCTCAACATTCTGTTCAAGCTCCGCTCAATCAGGGTTACAGCGGTTGAAGACATGTGCACTATCGACGTGCAGTACGCCTTAGTCCACGGCGTCATCGTGCCCCCATGTAGGCAACCGGGATAAAGTGACTTGCCCAAGGACACAACGGACGGGGATCGAACTCGGGACCTCTAGCATAGAAGTCCAACAGTCTACCACTGAGCCACTGTGCTCCCTTATAGGGTGGAAACAGCAACACCTTCCACAGAAACGAGAAACGTGCTTCGGTAATGTTCTGTACATTATTTTTTCACCCCCCCCCCCCCCCCCCCAGAAAATAAATAAAACTGTCGATCGTCTGATTGATCTCACCCATTACGACAGCTATGAAACATCACATCAATGCAAATGTAGATATTTGAAGTAGTGGTCTTCAGCCTTTGAAGCTGAGAAGTCGCTTTTCACGTAAGGGAACATGATGTATCATACTTAAATCCCACATCGTCCCTGCGCGCCATCGGCGCGCTAAAATCTTTCATTCATCATTGTATAAAACCAGAAAAAGATATGCCAAGCTTTTGACAATCTATCACTCCAACGCAAACTGCCGGGAATTCTAACCGCGTGCATACCCCCTCAGATCCCATTTGAGGCAATAGGAAAGCTAGGCCTGTGTGATCCAAGTGAAATAAAATAAGGCTAACCGGGTCGCAAGGGATTTGTAAATCCCACATCGTCTATCAATAGCCAAGCCACAAGTCTTTTTCAGTGAAAACAATTCAATAAAAATACTGATAAATGTGTTAAACAGTTGATCGGTTTGAAAAGTTTTATAAAAAGTTAAAATATTATGTGTGAGTAAGTTGAAGATAATAATGTTAATCTGAAACAGACCACAAGCAAATCTCCTGAAGGAGTGAAATCAAGAATGTTGGCTAGATGCAACTTGCTAATTTCAAATTGTTGGCTGAGTGGGAATGAACCAACCAAGGCGGCACTTTGAAAATATTAATTTGTCTACCCCAAATAATAAATATGGACTCTTCAAATTACTTCCATTGAACTAACATGGAAGATAACATTCGGGTACAAGAGCTTAATTTGCTTAAGGAAATAGTTTGCCTTGCAATTCCCAAGTCTGATATTCCATGAATAAAAATCTTTTCTACACAAATTATGCATCAAACTGGTGGTTGTGATAGATAAAACACGAAAATATACACGATACGATATCAGGCTTCCAGGAACCACTGATGTCTGCTGTCAGCTTTGTGAGTTGAATGCCTATATTGTTCGTATTCTATTCACCACAACCTTCATTTTCTGTATAATTTGCGTATATTTTATTTGAATTTATTGTACAGCTAAAACTAGAAGTCCTGTCATGAAATGCGCACGAATAGCACGTCGATCTGCGTGTTAGGCTACGCGTTATGACCATAGCAAGGCTATCAAATTCTGTACATATGGCCTGTGCACAAGCAATCTTTCAGCCAAATGGACCTCCGGGTATCCCGGGGGTCCATTGGCTGAAAAATTGCCTGTGTTTGCTATGAGTAACCAGGAGAACCTTCTGTGCTTTGAATGCCATTCCATAATAATATACACACATTTATATAGCGTCAAAATTATAGTCCAGTAGATATAGAACCATATTCTAAGGCGCTGTACATGTTACGGAGCTCATGCAAATATACAAACGGAATATATACAGTATCTTACAGTCCAGAACATCACTTATAGGCTTTTTGAAACAGGCATGTTTTGAGATCTTTCTTGAAAAGGTTGACATTTGCCAGTCTTTTTAGGTGTTCTGGTAAATTATTCCACAAGTGAGGACCAGCAAATGAGAATGACCTATCTCCAAATGTCTTACACCTATGTTTTGGAACATGTAGCAGCATTTTACCATCGGACCTCAGGTTGTATTGACACACATTCTTGGTATTAAGGAGTTCTTCCAAGTAGGTTGGTGACATGTTGTTTTGTGTATTAAAAACTAATAATAAAGTTTTGAAAATTATTCTGTACTTGACTGGCAGCCAGTGCATATCCCTCAGAACAGGAGTGATGTGTTGAGATCGTGATACCCTGTATACCACTCGGACTGATGCATTTAGTACCATCTGCGGGCGAGAGTACTGATATTGTGGAAATTTGAACAGTAAGGCATTACAATAATCCAAATGTGAAGTTACAAGGGCATGAACTAGGGTTTTTGTTGAGTCTTTGGTGAGGAACTGTCTTATCTGTTTAACTTTGTATAGACCTCTGAAAGCTTTATTGCACATATTTGTAACATGCCTGTCCATTGACATGGTAGAGTCGAAGAAGGCACCAACATATTACGTACACTGTTACTTGCACTGATGTCAGAATCTCCTACCTTCACTGAATTGATGTCAACTTTAGTGAGTGAACCAATTATTAGGAATTCAGTCTTATCATTTATCATTAATTTGTTTGAAACCATCCATGTGCGAATGTCCGAAATACATGATTCAATAGTTTCTAGAGCTTTATAGTTTGATCCTTGATTGATGGTCGAAAAGAGAAATAGACCTGTGAGTCACCAGCATAACCATGGACGTCAGGCAGATGAGATTCAATGATGGCGAACATTTTTGAAATATAGAATAGAAACAGAACACGACCAAGGCAACTGCCCTGTGGGACTCCACATTCAAGATGGAAGTCTTTTGACAGATTACCGTTTATTGATACAGGCTGCTGTCTATTCTTGAGGTATGATGATAGCCAGATAGCAGCAACATCATTAAGTCCAAAATCAGAATGCATTGTCTCTAGCAGAGTTTTATGACAAATGGTGTCAAAAGCAGCACTAAGGTCTAAAAGAACAAGCAATGTTACCCTTCCAGACTCCATATTAAGGAGGATGTCATTCTGAACCTTGAGTAATGCCGTTTCAGTCGAGTGTCGAGTGATATTTTCCGAATCCAGACGTGTTGGTCGGTAATGGAGCATGCATATCACTATGTAACATTAGTTGGTCAATTGCGGCTTTATCACACAGCTTGGAGATGAATGGTAAGTTACTCACTGGTCGGAAGTTTTTAAACACAAGTTCCTCACCTTGTTTCTTCAGAAGGGGATTAACAATTGCTATTTTCCACGCATCAGGCACATATCCTTCTAGCAGAGACATGTTGATCATTTTTGTGATTACAGGAGCCAAATGATTCATCCATATGACAATTGCGCGCAATTCCTACGCGCAATTAAACCAAGATAAGCGCACAGTTCGTGACAGGACATCTAGTTTTAACTGTGTATCAGAGGTAGGAGGTTCAAAGTAAGCTAATTTTACTTACCAATATAGCACACTAATTTTAAAAGAATCTTTTATCTTTGATGTGTGAATTTTGCTCATTCTGTTTGAATGTTCAGAACTGAAACTAATACTATAAAACATTTACAATACTATTTTCTAGAACTGCATTTTCTACATATTTATATAACTGACTGACATGAATCGTTAGCATTTTAAAAGATATGGCAATTTACCAACTGGCAAATTGCCACATCTTTGAAAATACTAATGGTTCATTTCAACCCATTTAAAGTCATAACTAGGAAATACAATCCTTGAAAAAACAATTGGAAAAGTTTTATCGTATTGACCGCAGGTTTATTCTGTCAATGGACTCGCATGAAGCACTTTCGCACTGCACAAGTTAAATGGTAAAGGAATGAATAAGATCAAATCTTGAGTCGATGTCGAAGGGTCCTCTATTTCTTCTTCGTGAATTTGAGGTACAGCTCACAGTGAGAGTACAACAATGAACTTCTCTAATTTACTCGGCAACATAATGTTAAAGATAAATGATAAATTTATTTGTAGTATATTGACTAATGCCCACATAGCAACACTACACCAGAAAAATACGATATACTCTGGAAATGCGAACGGCATAATTATCCCAAGACTTTTTTGGACCTCAGATGCAGCTGGCTTCCTCTGACGGCCAACAACAACACATGTACCAAACAGACCATGTTTCGTGCCATGATTCAATTTCACAAGGTTCCTCAAGCACGGGGTAAAAAACAAATAAGTTGGTGAACCGGTAATAACATCATCAATTTTTCACTTTTCAATTATTTTTCGAATGGTTTTGCTTGCTGTTTATACAAAGATAAATGATAACACAAATGAAAATGTGAGATGTTTCCCGATGTGCCCGCTTCTCAAAAACAGATAGAAATTAAACAAGTAACAAGATTTCCTTCAATTAAGATAGAGCACGAATGAAATTCGACATCTATGCATTAAAATACATAAATAAGTAACACCAATTATCTTACAATAAGAACTTATTTCCCCCCAAAACAAGTAAAACGGCTAGACAAAATACAATACTCAACTGAAGGTAGCAAATTTTCTCTTTTTGAATCAAATGATTGCACATGTGATCATTTAATTCAGAAAGAGTGCATTTTTACCTGCACTCAATTTGGCATCGAGTAAATACACATGTCGAGGTCACCGATTTTGGTAACAGTACTTGACCCTTTACCTAACATGAAAAGCAGACGACACTTTAAAAAAAAATTCTTGAATAACTAATTTTTTTCATTTTTTGTCTCAAAAACATAGGTTATGACCCCTCGTTGGAACGAGCTCGACGAGCTCGTTCCAACGAGGGGTCACAGCCTATGTTTTTGAGACAAAAAAAACGAAAAAATAATGAAAATTAATTGGCGATGTTTGAGAATAGCGCTGGCCGGTTTTGGCCGTTACGTTGGGTAAAGGGTTAAATGATAAATAAATCACCGGCTCAATGAAATAAATCACTGTGAAAGTTCATCTTCATTAATTGACCTGGTTCTTGTAAGCTATGACCCCCAAATTGTCACGACGGTAGTCGGTGATCCGTTCCTTGTGAACTGTCAGGTACGTTTTCAGCAACAGTCAATCAATGCAAGAAAAAAAGTTAAATCGCACAACCGTTTTATCTGGCTTTATGACAAGGGTCACTTTCCAGAACGAACAGGGAGCTACACGAAGTCAATTGTTCAGACTTCCTAGCGAACAGTGATATCATGTCAGTCGAGGCCGAACTTTGCAGCATTTTGGTAACTGAAGCCGGTAAGTGTATACCTCAGAAAATAGTTACTGTACTGCCGCACCAACATAAATGGCTGTACAATAATATCAGGAGACTCATTCGACAAAGAAAACGACTCCGTTGTATAGCTAAAATAAAGACTCCCCCCCCCCCCCCCCCCCCCAATCCTGGGGAACTTACAGCAAAAGAGAAACGAAATTGCAACGGAGGTTCGTAATGAACGGTTCTGGTAGTCGGGGTGTGGGAGTTACAGAAATAAGTTAGTCGATTGCACCGTTCCAAACATTTATTTTACAAAGTAAAATGGATGGTACATAGATCTTACCATTTCAGCAACATAGTAGCATCACTAAATTCACCCTCTGGGAACCTCATTTTGCAGGTGACAGTCTGCTTATTTTCTGGCTTGAATTGATATCGAAGACTCCAATCCAGATGAAAGTTTCTAGATAAGGAAAAAGTATTGGAGGGTGTGTGGCCCCAATACCCACAGAGACGCCTCTGGTTATAGGGGCGGGGGGGGGGGGTATTTATTTATTTATTGGTGTTTAAGATCACATACTTATGCACAATGGCTAATCGTGACCGCGACGGTTTTACGACGGAGGAAGCCGGAGTACCCGAAGAGAACCACCGGGCATCGACGAGCAACTGTCAGCTCCTCAACATTCTAACTCTGTTCAAGCTCCGCTCAATCAGGGTTACAGCGGTTGAAGACATGTGCACCATCGACGTGCAGTACGCCTTAGTGCACGGCGTCATCGTGCCCCCATGTAGGCAATCGGGATAAAGTGACTTGCCCAAGGAGACAACGCGGGTCTTCCAGGACGGGGATCGAACTCGGGACCTCTAGCACAGAAGTCCAACAGTCTACCACTGAGCCACCGTGCTCCCTTATAGGGTGGAAACAGCAACACCTTCCACAGAAACGAGAAACGTGCTTCGGTGATGTTCTGTGCGTTATTTTTTCACCCCCTCCCCCACAAAAAAATAGATAAATGAAAAATCAAATAAATAAATAAATAAATAAATAAATAAATAAATAAATAAATAAATAAATAAATAAAACTGTCGATCGTCTGATTGATCTCACCCATTACGACAGCTATGAAACATCACATCAATACAGTTAAAACTAGAAGTCCTGTCATGAAATGTGCATAAATAGCAAGTCGATCTGCGCGTTAATCTACGCGTTATGGTCATATTAAGGCTATCAAATTCTGTACATATGGCCTGTGCACAAGCAATGTTCAGCCAATGGACCTTCGGGTAACCCGGAGGTCCATTGGCAGAAACATTGCCTGTGTTTGCTATGAGTAACCTTGAGAACCTGCCGTGCTTTGGATGCCATTCGATGTGGCAATTGCGCGCAATTCCTACGCACAATTAAGCCTAGATAAGCGCACAGTTCGTGACAGGACTTCTAGTTTTAACTGTTGATATTTGAAGTAGTGGTCTTGAGCCTTTGAAGCTGAGAAGCCGCTTTTCCTGTAAAGGAACATGATGTATCATACTTTCATTAAGTAGGATGGCTGCTATGTTAAAGTGTGGGGGTAAACCAAGGGATGTCTTCCCACGTAGTTAACATTTTGAATTTTAGGGTAATCAGGTAAGATTAAAAATGTTGGATGAGTGGGACTTGACGTTATGGAGAACAATAGGCGCTAATCCCCAATTAAGCTATACTCTGTTTCACATTTTTACCTGGTCTAGAATTTTCTCACAGAAAGAGACCAGGTATATTTAAAATAAATAAACCTTTATCCACTTACACTTTCCAAGAATTCTCTTTCTACAATTTATTTTAAATATACTGCCAGGTCTTCTAAGAATTCTCTCATTGAAAATCTTGAGGAAACCAGGTATATTTAAAATAAATTGTATTTAAAATAAATAAACCTTTATCAACAGCAGTAGACGCACAGAAACACTGAAGGTGAAGTAGAATGGGGGACTCTATAATTTATTTTAAATATACCTGCCTGATCTTCTAAGAATTCTCTCATAGAAAATTCTGAGGAAACCAGGTATATTTTAAATAAATTGTAGACTTCCCAATTCTACACCTTCATCAACAACACTGAAAGTGAAGTATAACACAAATTTTAGTCTAAATGCACTAAATCCGAAGCCTTATCAGCTTATGTCATAATGTCAATTTCTCCCATTTGAAGGCGGGTTTTCAACAAAGAAAGATGAGAATCCAATTGTCTGTATTTTCTTTTCTTGGGGCGCGGTATTCCCCCAGTTTGCAACTGAATAAATGTGGCCTCATTTGTTGCCTGGATTTGTTTTAATAAAGTCAACAAAGAAAATATATTTGGATGTGAATGCCGATAAAATTTGTTTATCTTGCTGTGCCATTCTTCAACGTTGTTTATCGTGCGGGCACCGTCATTGTCATAATGGGTCCATCTATCTAAGGATGAACCTTCAACCCATGTCTCGGTTACATAATCTGTGAAATGACCCACTTCTGCACTATTGTCTTCATTGCTCTCCAGAGCATTGAACCACACATCCTCAACTTGGTGGATTGGAACTAAGGGAAGAACTGCTGCTCGACGCACTAGCAGTTTTATGTTCTCATCATTTCTGTATCTTGCAGCCAGCCCAACGGCCTGTGTTTTCCTGCATATGCATTGTGTAAAATGAAAATAACATCCTTTTGGTGAAATTAAAGGATAGACAGTGACCACTGCATTTCTTGCTGCTAACTCAAAATCCATTAGAAGTGTCACTGGTGATAGAGTTAAATTTCGCTCAATGACAGCGTCTTTTAGTAACGAGAAAAAAACGGCGGTAAGTATGTTCAGTTTTGTTAGGCAATAAGCCAAACACTAATGGAAATACTGATCCATCAATACTACCATGAAGGGTATACAGCTGATAAAATAAGCCAGGACACGAATAAAATGTTCCATCTCCAAACATGATTGGTGAATCACACAGTTGTTTGAGATTGTCATCAGTGGCAAAAATTAAAATTCTATGACCTTGTTCGCTGGTGTTATCACACAATAAAAATCTTTCTAGAGCTAATGTTTCTTTCCAGGTATTATTTAACTCTCTCTTTGTATCTTTGGTAATTTGGGCAACACTTTTGCACGATTTCTATACAATGCAGATTTACAACTGTCAAATGTTGGAATTTTTTTGATGACGTCCCCAGTCACTTCATCAAACTCATTATCTCTGAGGCTACTACCAAGTACTTCGTCGTAAATACTTGGAATGGGAGAAACCTCATCACGACATCTCTTTTTTACCTTACTTAGAAAAACACTGGCTGCAGGGGCCATATTGTCACTATCAACAGTTTATGTTTAAGTATTGAAGTCATCTCAGACCTATCAAAACCTATCAAAACCTTATCAAAACTTTGTTAAAACAGTGGCTAGGTTCCAAGAGCACCTCTGAGCCCTGTGTGATGCAAGTGAAATAAAATAAGGTTAACCGGGTCGCAAGGGATAGGTAAATCCCACATCGTCCCTGCGCGCCTTTGGCGCGCTAAAATCTTTCATCCATCATTGTATAAAACCAGAAAAAGATATGCCAAGCTTTTGACAATCTATCACTCCAACGCAAACTGCCGGGAATTCTAACCGCGTGCATACCCCCTCAGACCCCATTTGAGGCAATAGGAAAGCTAGGCCTGTGTGATCCAAGTGAAATAAAATAAGGCTAACCGGGTCGCAAGAGATTTGTAAATCCCACATCGTCCCTGCGCGCCTTCGGCGCGCTAAAACCTTTCATTCATTCATTCAGTTTTCATATTATGCAAATTCCTCGCCATTTTCCAGCTCGAGGTTCTCGGGGTTCTCAACCCACTACCCTACTGCCAGTCGCACACTCAAAGTTAATAAGATTATTGGCTCTCGCTCCGGACTCTCGTGGATTTATAAGCAACTAAAGCTATAAAGCAAATAAAGTTATTAGGGTTGCAAGGGATTTCAATCCCACATCGTCCCTGTGCGCGTTCGGTGCGCAGACACTTTTCATTCATCAGAGCACCTCTGTTTTTACTATTAATAGCCAAGCCACAAGTATTTTTCACTGAAAACAATTCAATAAAAATACTGATAAATGTGTTAAACAGTTGATCGTTTTGAAAAGTTTTATAAAAAGTTAAAATATTATGTGTGAGTAAGTTGAAGATAATAATGTTAATCTGAAACAGACCATAAGCAAATCTCCCGAAGGTGTGAAATCAAGAATGTTGGCTAGATGCAACTTGCTAATTTCAAATTGTTGGCTGAGTGGGAATGAACCAACCAAGGCTGCACTTTGAAAATATTAATTGGTCTACCCCAAATAATAAATATGGACTCTTCCAATTACTTCCATTGAACTAACATGGAAGATAACATTCGGGTACAAGGGCTTAATTTGCTTAAGGAAATAGTTTGCCTTGCAATTCCCAAGTCTGATATTCCATGAATAAAAATCTTTTCTACACAAATTATGCATCAAACTGGTGGTTGTGATAGGTAAAACACGAAAATATGCACGATACGATATCAGGATTCCAGGAACCACTGATGTCTGCTGTCAGCTTTGTGAGTTGAATGCCTATATTGTTCGTATTCTATTCACCACAACCTTCATTTTCTGTATAATTTGCGTATATTTTATTTGAATTTATTGTACAGCTAAAACTAGAAGTCCTATCATGAAATGCGCACGAATAGCACGTCGATCTGCGTGTTAATCTACGCGTTATGACCATAGTAAGGCTATCAAATTCTGTACACATGGCCTGTGCATAAACAATGTTTCAGCCAATGGACCTCCGGGTATCCCGGAGGTCCATTGGCTGAAAAATTGCCTGTGTTTGCTATGAGTAACCAGGAGAACCTTCTGTGCTTTGAATGCCATTCCATAATAATATACACACATTTATATAGCATCAACATTATAGACCAGTAGATATAGAACCATATTCTAAGGCGCTGTACGTGTTACTGAGCTCGTGGAAATATACAAACGGAATATATACAGTATCTTACAGTCCAGAACATCACTTATAGGCTTTTTGAAACAGGTATGTTTTGAAATCTTTCTTGAAAAGGTTGACATTTGACAGTCTTTTTAGGTGTTCTGGTAAATTATTCCACAAGTGAGGACCAGCAAATGAGAATGACCTATCTCCAAATGTCTTACACCTATGTTTTGGAACATGTAGCAGCATTTTACCATCGGACCTCAGGTTGTATTGACACACATTCTTGGTATTAAGGAGTTCTTCCAAGTAGGCTGGTGACATGTTGTTTTGTGTATTAAAAACTAATAATAAAGTTTTGAAAAATTATTCTGTACTTGACTGGCAGCCAGCGCATATCCCTCAGAACAGGAGTGATGTGTTGAGATCGTGATACCCTGTATACCACTCGGACTGATGTATTTAGTACCATCTGCGGGCGAGAGTACTGATATTGTGGAAATTTGAACAGTAAGGCATTACAATAATCCAAATGTGAAGTTACAAGGGCATGAACTAGGGTTTTTGTTGAGTCTTTGGTGAGGAACTGTCTTATCTGTTTAACTTTGTATAGACCTCTGAAAGCTTTATTGCACATATTTGTAACATGCCTGTCCATTGACATGGTAGAGTCGAAGAAGGCACCAACATATTACGTACACTGTTACTTGCACTGATGTCAGAATCTCCTACCTTCACTGAATTGATGTCAACTTTAGTGAGTTGCTGTCGTGAACCAATTATTAGGAATTCAGTCTTATCATTTATCATTAATTTGTTTGAAACCATCCATGTGCGAATGTCCGAAATACATGATTCAATAGTTTCTAGAGCTTTATAGTTTGATCCTTGATTGATGGTCGAAAAGAGAAATAGACCTGTGAGTCACCAGCATAACCATGGACGTCAGGCAGATGAGATTCAATGATGGCGAACATTTTTGAAATATAGAATAGAAACAGAACACGACCAAGGCAACTGCCCTGTGGGACTCCACATTCAAGATGGAAGTCTTTTGACAGATTACCGTTTATTGATACAGGCTGCTGTCTATTCTTGAGGTATGATGATAGCCAGATAGCAGCAACATCATTAAGTCCAAAATCAGAATGCATTGTCTCTAGCAGAGTTTTATGACAAATGGTGTCAAAAGCAGCACTAAGGTCTAAAAGAACAAGCAATGTTACCCTTCCAGACTCCATATTAAGGAGGATGTCATTCTGAACCTTGAGTAATGCCGTTTCAGTCGAGTGTCGAGTGATATTTTCCGAATCCAGACGTGTTGGTCGGTAATGGAGCATGCATATCACTATGTAACATTAGTTGGTCAATTGCGGCTTTATCACACAGCTTGGAGATGAATGGTAAGTTACTCACTGGTTGGAAGTTTTTAAACACAAGTTCCTCACCTTGTTTCTTCAGAAGGGGATTAACAATTGCTATTTTCCACGCATCAGGCACATATCCTTCTAGCAGAGACATGTTGATCATTTTTGTGATTACAGGAGCCAAATGATTCATCCATATGACAATTGCGCGCAATTCCTACGCGCAATTAAACCAAGATAAGCGCACAGTTCGTGACAGGACATCTAGTTTTAACTGTGTATCAGAGGTAGGAGGTTCAAAGTAAGCTAATTTTACTTACCAATATAGCACACTAATTTTAAAAGAATCTTTTATCTTTGATGTGTGAATTTTGCTCATTCTGTTTGAATGTTCAGAACTGGAACTAATACTATAAAACATTTACAATACTATTTTCTAGAACTGCATTTTCTACATATTTATATAACTGACTGACATGAATCATTAGCATTTTAAAAGATATGGCAATTTACCAACTGGCAAATTGTCACATCTTTGAAAATACTAATGGTTCATTTCAACCCATTTAAAGTCATAACTAGGAAATACAATCCTTGAAAAAACAATTGGAAAAGTTTTATCGTATTGACCGCAGGTTTATTCTGTCAATGGACTCGCATGAAGCACTTTCGCACTGCACAAGTTAAATGGTAAAGGAATGAATAAGATCAAATCTTGAGTCGATGTCGAAGGGTCCTGTATTTCTTCTTCGTGAATTTGAGGTACAGCTCACAGTGAGAGTACAACAATGAACTTCTCTAATTTACTCGGCAACATAATGTTAATGATAAATGATAAATTTATTTGTAGTATATTGACTAATGCCCACATAGCAACACTACACCAGAAAAATACGATATACTCTGGAAATGCGAACGGCATAATTATCCCAAGACTTTTTTGGACCTCAGATGCAGCTGGCTTCCTCTGACGGCCAACAACAACACATGTACCAAACAGACCATGTTTCGTGCCATGATTCAATTTCACAAGGTTCCTCAAGCACGGGGTAAAAAACAAATAAGTTGGTGAACCGGTAATAACATCATCAATTTTTCACTTTTCAATTATTTTTCGAATGGTTTTGCTTGCTGTTTATACAAAGATAAATGATAACACAAATGAAAATGTGAGATGTTTCCCGATGTGCCCGCTTCTCAAAAACAGATAGAAATTAAACAAGTAACAAGATTTCCTTCAATTAAGATAGAGCACGAATGAAATTCGACATCCATGCATTAAAATACATAAATAAGTAACACCAATTATCTTACAATAAGAACGCATTTCCCCCAAAAACAAGTAAAACGGCTAGACAAAATACAATACTCAACTGAAGGTAGCAAATTTTCTCTTTTTGAATCAAATGATTGCACATGTGATCATTTAATTCAGAAAGAGTGCATTTTTACCTGCACTCAATTTGGCATCGAGTAAATACACATGTCGAGGTCACCGATTTTGGTAACAGTACTTGACCCTTTACCTAACATGAAAAGCAGACGACACTTTAAAAAAAAATTCTTGAATAACTAATTTTTTTCATTTTTTGTCTCAAAAACATAGGTTATGACCCCTCGTTGGAACGAGCTCGACGAGCTCGTTCCAACGAGGGGTCACAGCCTATGTTTTTGAGACAAAAAAACGAAAAAATAATGAAAATTAATTGGCGATGTTTGAGAATAGCGCTGGCCGGTTTTGGCCGTTACGTTGGGTAAAGGGTTAAATGATAAATAAATCACCGGCTCAATGAAATAAATCACTGTGAAAGTTCATCTTCAGTAATTGACCTGGTTCTTGTAAGCTATGACCCCCAAATTGTCACGACGGTAGTCGGTGATCCGTTCCTTGTGAACTGTCAGGTACGTTTTCAGCAACAGTCAATCAATGCAAGAAAAAAAGTTAAATCGCACAACCGTTTTATCTGGCTTTATGACAAGGGTCACTTTCCAGAACGAACAGGGAGCTACACGAAGTCAATTGTTCAGACTTCCTAGCGAACAGTGATATCATGTCAGTCGAGGCCGAACTTTGCAGCATTTTGGTAACTGAAGCCGGTAAGTGTATACCTCAGAAAATAGTTACTGTACTGCCGCACCAACATAAATGGCTGTACAATAATATCAGGAGACTCATTCGACAAAGAAAACGACTCCGTTGTATAGCTAAAATAAAGACTCCCCCCCCCCCCCCCCAATCCTGGGGAACTTACAGCAAAGGAGAAACGAAATTGCAACGGAGGTTCGTAATGAACGGTTCTGGGAGTCGGGGTGTGGGAGTTACAGAAATAAGTTAGTCGATTGCACCGTTCCAAACATTTATTTTACAAAGTAAAATGGATGGTACATAGATCTTACCATTTCAGCAACATAGTAGCATCACTAAATTCACCCTCTGGGAACCTCATTTTGCAGGTGACAGTCTGCTTATTTTCTGGCTTGAATTGATATCGAAGACTCCAATCCAGATGAAAGTTTCTAGATAAGGAAAAAGTATTGGAGGGTGTGTGGCCCCAATACCCACAGAGACGCCTCTGGTTATAGGGGGGGGGGGGGGGGTATTTATTTATTTATTGGTGTTTAAGATCACATACTTATGCACAATGGCTAATCGTGACCGCGACAGTTTTACGACGGAGGAAGCCGGAGTACCCGAAGAGAACCACCGGGCATCGACGAGCAACTGTCAGCTCCTCAACATTCTAACTCTGTTCAAGCTCCGCTCAATCAGGGTTACAGCGGTTGAAGACATGTGCACCATCGACGTGCAGTACGCCTTAGTGCACGGCGTCATCGTGCCCCCATGTAGGCAATCAGGATAAAGTGACTTGCCCAAGGAGACAACGCGGGTCTTCCAGGACGGGGATCGAACTCGGGACCTCTAGTACAGAAGTCCAACAGTCTACCACTGAGCCACCGTGCTCCCTTATAGGGTGGAAACAGCAACACCTTCCACAGAAACGAGAAACTTCGGTGATGTTCTGTGCGTTATTTTTTCACCCCCCCCCCCCCACAAAAAAATAGATAAATGAAAAATCAAATAAATAAATAAATAAATAAATAAATAAATAAATAAATAAATAAATAAATAAAACTGTCGATCGTCTGATTGATCTCACCCATTACGACAGCTATGAAACATCACATCAATACAGTTAAAACTAGAAGTCCTGTCATGAAATGTGCATAAATAGCAAGTCGATCTGCGCGTTAATCTACGCGTTATGGTCATATTAAGGCTATCAAATTCTGTACATATGGCCTGTGCACAAGCAATGTTCAGCCAATGGACCTTCGGGTAACCCGGAGGTCCATTGGCAGAAACATTGCCTGTGTTTGCTATGAGTAACCTTGAGAACCTGCCGTGCTTTGGATGCCATTCGATGTGGCAATTGCGCGCAATTCCTACGCACAATTAAGCCTAGATAAGCGCACAGTTCGTGACAGGACTTCTAGTTTTAACTGTTGATATTTGAAGTAGTGGTCTTGAGCCTTTGAAGCTGAGAAGCCGCTTTTCCTGTAAAGGAACATGATGTATCATACTTTCATTAAGTAGGATGGCTGCTATGTTAAAGTGTGGGGGTAAACCAAGGGATGTCTTCCCACGTAGTTAACATTTTGAATTTTAGGGTAATCAGGTAAGATTAAAAATGTTGGATGAGTGGGACTTGACGTTATGGAGAACAATAGGCGCTAATCCCCAATTAAGCTATACTCTGTTTCACATTTTTACCTGATCTAGAATTTTCTCACAGAAAGAGACCAGGTATATTTAAAATAAATAAACCTTTATCCACTTACACTTTCTAAGAATTCTCTTTCTACAATTTATTTTAAATATACTGCCAGGTCTTCTAAGAATTCTCTCATTGAAAATCTTGAGGAAACCAGGTATATTTAAAATAAATTGTATTTAAAATAAATAAACCTTTATCAACAGCAGTAGACGCACAGAAACACTGAAGGTGAAGTAGAATGGGGGACTCTATAATTTATTTTAAATATACCTGCCTGATCTTCTAAGAATTCTCTCATAGAAAATTCTGAGGAAACCAGGTATATTTTAAATAAATTGTAGACTTCCCAATTCTACACCTTTATCAACAACACTGAAAGTGAAGTATAACACAAATTTTAGTCTAAATGCACTAAATCCGAAGCCTTATCAGCTTATGTCATAATGTCAATTTCTCCCATTTGAAGGCGGGTTTTCAACAAAGAAAGATGAGAATCCAATTGTCTGTATTTTCTTTTCTTGGGGCGCGGTATTCCCCCAGTTTGCAACTGAATAAATTTGGCCTCATTTGTTGCCTGGATTTGTTTTAATAAAGTCAACAAAGAAAATATATTTGGATGTGAATGCCGATAAAATTTGTTTATCTTGCTGTGCCATTCTTCAACGTTGTTTATCGTGCGGGCACCGTCATTGTCATAATGGGTCCATCTATCTAAGGATGAACCTTCAACCCATGTCTCGGTTACATAATCTGTGAAATGACCCACTTCTGCACTATTGTCTTCATTGCTCTCCAGAGCATTGAACCACACATCCTCAACTTGGTGGATTGGAACTAAGAGAAGAACTGCTGCTCGACGCACTAGCAGTTTTATGTTCTCATCATTTCTGTATCTTGCAGCCAGCCCAACGGCCTGTGTTTTCCTGCATATGCATTGTGTAAAATGAAAATAACATCCTTTTGGTGAAATTAAAGCATAGACAGTGACCACTGCATTTCTTGCTGCTAACTCAAAATCCATTAGAAGTGTCACTGGTGATAGAGTTAAATTTCGCTCAATGACAGCGTCTTTTAGTAACGAGAAAAAAACGGCGGTATGTTCAGTTTTGTTAGGCAATAAGCCAAACACTAATGGAAATACTGATCCATCAATACTATCATGAAGGGTATACAGCTGATAAAATAAGCCAGGACACGAATAAAATGTTCCATCTCCAAACATGATTGGTGAATCACACAGTTGTTTGAGATTGTCATCAGTGGCAAAAATTAAAATTCAATGACCTTGTTCGCTGGTGTTATCACACAATAAAAATCTTTCTAGAGCTAATGTTTCATTCCAGGTATTATTTAACTCTCTCTTTGTATCTTTGGTAATTTGGGCAACACTTTTGCACGATTTCTATACAATGCAGATTTACAACTGTCAAATGTTGGAATTTTTTTGATGACGTCCCCAGTCGCTTCATCAAACTCATTATCTCTGAGGCTACTACCAAGTACTTCGTCGTAAATACTTGGAATGGGAGAAACCTCATCACGACATCTCTTTTTTACCTTACTTAGAAAAACACTGGCTGCAGGGGCCATATTGTCACTATCAACAGTTTATGTTTAAGTATTGAAGTCATCTCAGACCTATCAAAACCTATCAAAACCTTATCAAAACTTTGTTAAAACAGTGGCTAGGTTCCAAGAGCACCTCTGAGCCCTGTGTGATGCAAGTGAAATAAAATAAGGTTAACCGGGTCGCAAGGGATAGGTAAATCCCACATCGTCCCTGCGCGCCTTTGGCGCGCTAAAATCTTTCATCCATCATTGTATAAAACCAGAAAAAGATATGCCAAGCTTTTGACAATCTATCACTCCAACGCAAACTGCCGGGAATTCTAACCGCGTGCATACCCCCTCAGACCCCATTTGAGGCAATAGGAAAGCTAGGCCTGTGTGATCCAAGTGAAATAAAATAAGGCTAACCGGGTCGCAAGAGACTTGTAAATCCCACATCGTCCCTGCGCGCCTTCGGCGCGCTAAAACCTTTCATTCATTCATTCAGTTTTCATATTATGCAAATTCCTCGCCATTTTCCAGCTCGAGGTTCTCGGGGTTCTCAACCCACTACCCTACTGCCAGTCGCACACTCAAAGTTAATAAGATTATTGGCTCTCGCTCCGGACTCTCGTGGATTTATAAGCAACTAAAGCTATAAAGCAAATAAAGTTATTAGGGTTGCAAGGGATTTCAATCCCACATCGTCCCTGTGCGCGTTCGGTGCGCAGACACTTTTCATTCATCAGAGCACCTCTGTTTTTACTATTAATAGCCAAGCCACAAGTATTTTTCACTGAAAACAATTCAATAAAAATACTGATAAATGTGTTAAACAGTTGATCGTTTTGAAAAGTTTTATAAAAAGTTAAAATATTATGTGTGAGTAAGTTGAAGATAATAATGTTAATCTGAAACAGACCATAAGCAAATCTCCCGAAGGTGTGAAATCAAGAATGTTGGCTAGATGCAACTTGCTAATTTCAAATTGTTGGCTGAGTGGGAATGAACCAACCAAGGCTGCACTTTGAAAATATTAATTGGTCTACCCCAAATAATAAGTATGGACTCTTCCAATTACTTCCATTGAACTAACATGGAAGATAACATTCGGGTACAAGGGCTTAATTTGCTTAAGGAAATAGTTTGCCTTGCAATTCCCAAGTCTGATATTCCATGAATAAAAATCTTTTCTACACAAATTATGCATCAAACTGGTGGTTGTGATAGATAAAACACGAAAATATGCACGATACGATATCAGGATTCCAGGAACCACTGATGTCTGCTGTCAGCTTTGTGAGTTGAATGCCTATATTGTTCGTATTCTATTCACCACAACCTTCATTTTCTGTATAATTTGCGTATATTTTATTTGAATTTATTGTACAGCTAAAACTAGAAGTCCTATCATGAAATGCGCACGAATAGCACGTCGATCTGCGTGTTAATCTACGCGTTATGACCATAGTAAGGCTATCAAATTCTGTACATATGGCCTGTGCATAAACAATGTTTCAGCCAATGGACCTCCGGGTATCCCGGAGGTCCATTGGCTGAAAAATTGCCTGTGTTTGCTATGAGTAACCAGGAGAACCTTCTGTGCTTTGAATGCCATTCCATAATAATATACACACATTTATATAGCATCAACATTATAGACCAGTAGATATAGAACCATATTCTAAGGCGCTGTACGTGTTACTGAGCTCGTGGAAATATACAAACGGAATATATACAGTATCTTACAGTCCAGAACACCACTTATAGGCTTTTTGAAACAGGTATGTTTTGAGATCTTTCTTGAAAAGGTTGACATTTGACAGTCTTTTTAGGTGTTCTGGTAAATTATTCCACAAATGAGGACCAGCAAATGAGAATGACCTATCTCCAAATGTCTTACACCTATGTTTTGGAACATGTAGCAGCATTTTACCATCGGACCTCAGGTTGTATTGACACACATTCTTGGTATTAAGGAGTTCTTCCAAGTAGGCTGGTGACATGTTGTTTTGTGTATTAAAAACTAATAATAAAGTTTTGAAAAATTATTCTGTACTTGACTGGCAGCCAGCGCATATCCCTCAGAACAGGAGTGATGTGTTGAGTTCGTGATACCCTGTATACCACTCGGACTGATGCATTTAGTACCATCTGCGGGCGAGAGTACTGATATTGTGGAAATTTGAACAGTAAGGCATTACAATAATCCAAATGTGAAGTTACAAGGGCATGAACTAGGGTTTTTGTTGAGTCTTTGGTGAGGAACTGTCTTATCTGTTTAACTTTGTATAGACCTCTGAAAGCTTTATTGCACACATTTGTAACATGCCTGTCCATTGACATGGTAGAGTCGAAGAAGGCACCAACATATTACGTACACTGTTACTTGCACTGATGTCAGAATCTCCTACCTTCACTGAATTGATGTCAACTTTAGTGAGTGAACCAATTATTAGGAATTCAGTCTTATCATTTATCATTAATTTGTTTGAAACCATCCATGTGCGAATGTCCGAAATACATGATTCAATAGTTTCTAGAGCTTTATAGTTTGATCCTTGATTGATGGTCGAAAAGAGAAATAGACCTGTGAGTCACCAGCATAACCATGGACGTCAGGCAGATGAGATTCAATGATGGCGAACATTTTTGAAATATAGAATAGAAACAGAACACGACCAAGGCAACTGCCCTGTGGGACTCCACATTCAAGATGGAAGTCTTTTGACAGATTACCGTTTATTGATACAGGCTGCTGTCTATTCTTGAGGTATGATGATAGCCAGATAGCAGCAACATCATTAAGTCCAAAATCAGAATGCATTGTCTCTAGCAGAGTTTTATGACAAATGGTGTCAAAAGCAGCACTAAGGTCTAAAAGAACAAGCAATGTTACCCTTCCAGACTCCATATTAAGGAGGATGTCATTCTGAACCTTGAGTAATGCCGTTTCAGTCGAGTGTCGAGTGATATTTTCCGAATCCAGACGTGTTGGTCGGTAATGGAGCATGCATATCAATATGTAACATTAGTTGGTCAATTGCGGCTTTATCACACAGCTTGGAGATGAATGGTAAGTTACTCACTGGTCGGAAGTTTTTAAACACAAGTTCCTCACCTTGTTTCTTCAGAAGGGGATTAACAATTGCTATTTTCCACGCATCAGGCACATATCCTTCTAGCAGAGACATGTTGATCATTTTTGTGATTACAGGAGCCAAATGATTCATCCATATGACAATTGCGCGCAATTCCTACGCGCAATTAAACCAAGATAAGCGCACAGTTCGTGACAGGACATCTAGTTTTAACTGTGTATCAGAGGTAGGAGGTTCAAAGTAAGCTAATTTTACTTACCAATATAGCACACTAATTTTAAAAGAATCTTTTATCTTTGATGTGTGAATTTTGCTCATTCTGTTTGAATGTTCAGAACTGAAACTAATACTATAAAACATTTACAATACTATTTTCTAGAACTGCATTTTCTACATATTTATATAACTGACTGACATGAATCATTAGCATTTTAAAAGATATGGCAATTTACCAACTGGCAAATTGCCACATCTTTGAAAATACTAATGGTTCATTTCAACCCATTTAAAGTCATAACTAGGAAATACAATCCTTGAAAAAACAATTGGAAAAGTTTTATCGTATTGACCGCAGGTTTATTCTGTCAATGGACTCGCATGAAGCACTTTCGCACTGCACAAGTTAAATGGTAAAGGAATGAATAAGATCAAATCTTGAGTCGATGTCGAAGGGTCCTCTATTTCTTCTTCGTGAATTTGAGGTACAGCTCACAGTGAGAGTACAACAATGAACTTCTCTAATTTACTCGGCAACATAATGTTAAAGATAAATGATAAATTTATTTGTAGTATATTGACTAATGCCCACATAGCAACACTACACCAGAAAAATACGATATACTCTGGAAATGCGAACGGCATAATTATCCCAAGACTTTTTTGGACCTCAGATGCAGCTGGCTTCCTCTGACGGCCAACAACAACACATGTACCAAACAGACCATGTTTCGTGCCATGATTCAATTTCACAAGGTTCCTCAAGCACGGGGTAAAAAACAAATAAGTTGGTGAACCGGTAATAACATCATCAATTTTTCACTTTTCAATTATTTTTCGAATGGTTTTGCTTGCTGTTTATACAAAGATAAATGATAACACAAATGAAAATGTGAGATGTTTCCCGATGTGCCCGCTTCTCAAAAACAGATAGAAATTAAACAAGTAACAAGATTTCCTTCAATTAAGATAGAGCACGAATGAAATTCGACATCTATGCATTAAAATACATAAATAAGTAACACCAATTATCTTACAATAAGAACTTATTTCCCCCCAAAACAAGTAAAACGGCTAGACAAAATACAATACTCAACTGAAGGTAGCAAATTTTCTCTTTTTGAATCAAATGATTGCACATGTGATCATTTAATTCAGAAAGAGTGCATTTTTACTGCACTCAATTTGGCATCGAGTAAATACACATGTCGAGGTCACCGATTTTGGTAACAGTACTTGACCCTTTACCTAACATGAAAAGCAGACGACACTTTAAAAAAAAATTCTTGAATAACTAATTTTTTTCATTTTTTGTCTCAAAAACATAGGTTATGACCCCTCGTTGGAACGAGCTCGACGAGCTCGTTCCAACGAGGGGTCACAGCCTATGTTTTTGAGACAAAAAAACGAAAAAATAATGAAATTTAATTGGCGATGTTTGAGAATAGCGCTGGCCGGTTTTGGCCGTTACGTTGGGTAAAGGGTTAAATGATAAATAAATCACCGGCTCAATGAAATAAATCACTGTGAAAGTTCATCTTCATTAATTGACCTGGTTCTTGTAAGCTATGACCCCCAAATTGTCACGACGGTAGTCGGTGATCCGTTCCTTGTGAACTGTCAGGTACGTTTTCAGCAACAGTCAATCAATGCAAGAAAAAAAGTTAAATCGCACAACCGTTTTATCTGGCTTTATGACAAGGGTCACTTTCCAGAACGAACAGGGAGCTACACGAAGTCAATTGTTCAGACTTCCTAGCGAACAGTGATATCATGTCAGTCGAGGCCGAACTTTGCAGCATTTTGGTAACTGAAGCCGGTAAGTGTATACCTCAGAAAATAGTTACTGTACTGCCGCACCAACATAAATGGCTGTACAATAATATCAGGAGACTCATTCGACAAAGAAAACGACTCCGTTGTATAGCTAAAATAAAGACCCCCCCCCCCCCCCAATCCTGGGGAACTTACAGCAAAAGAGAAACGAAATTGCAACGGAGGTTCGTAATGAACGGTTCTGGTAGTCGGGGTGTGGGAGTTACAGAAATAAGTTAGTCGATTGCACCGTTCCAAACATTTATTTTACAAAGTAAAATGGATGGTACATAGATCTTACCATTTCAGCAACATAGTAGCATCACTAAATTCACCCTCTGGGAACCTCATTTTGCAGGTGACAGTCTGCTTATTTTCTGGCTTGAATTGATATCGAAGACTCCAATCCAGATGAAAGTTTCTAGATAAGGAAAAAGTATTGGAGGGTGTGTGGCCCCAATACCCACAGAGACGCCTCTGGTTATAGGGGCGGGGGGGGGGGGGGTATTTATTTATTTATTGGTGTTTAAGATCACATACTTATGCACAATGGCTAATCGTGACCGCGACGGTTTTACGACGGAGGAAGCCGGAGTACCCGAAGAGAACCACCGGGCATCGACGAGCAACTGTCAGCTCCTCAACATTCTAACTCTGTTCAAGCTCCGCTCAATCAGGGTTACAGCGGTTGAAGACATGTGCACCATCGACGTGCAGTACGCCTTAGTGCACGGCGTCATCGTGCCCCCATGTAGGCAATCGGGATAAAGTGACTTGCCCAAGGAGACAACGCGGGTCTTCCAGGACGGGGATCGAACTCGGGACCTCTAGCACAGAAGTCCAACAGTCTACCACTGAGCCACCGTGCTCCCTTATAGGGTGGAAACAGCAACACCTTCCACAGAAACGAGAAACGTGCTTCGGTGATGTTCTGTGCGTTATTTTTTCACCCCCTCCCCCACAAAAAAATAGATAAATGAAAAATCAAATAAATAAATAAATAAATAAATAAATAAATAAATAAATAAATAAAACTGTCGATCGTCTGATTGATCTCACCCATTACGACAGCTATGAAACATCACATCAATACAGTTAAAACTAGAAGTCCTGTCATGAAATGTGCATAAATAGCAAGTCGATCTGCGCGTTAATCTACGCGTTGTGGTCATAGTAAGGCTATCAAATTATGTACATATGGCCTGTGCACAAGCAATGTTCAGCCAATGGACCTTCGGGTAACCCGGAGGTCCATTGGCAGAAACATTGTCTGTGTTTGCTATGAGTAACCAGGAGAACCTGCCGTGCTTTGGATGCCATTCGATGTGGCAATTGCGCGCAATTCCTACGCACAATTAAGCCTAGATAAGCGCACAGTTCGTGACAGGACTTCTAGTTTTAACTGTAGATATTTGAAGTAGTGGTCTTGAGCCTTTGAAGCTGAGAAGCCGCTTTTCCTGTAAAGGAACATGATGTATCATACTTTCATTAAGTAGGATGGCTGCTATGTTAAAGTGTGGGGGTAAACCAAGGGATGTCTTCCCACGTAGTTAACATTTTGAATTTTAGGGTAATCAGGTAAGATTAAAAATGTTGGATGAGTGGGACTTGACGTTATGGAGAACAATAGGCGCTAATCCCCAATTAAGCTATACTCTGTTTCACATTTTTACCTGGTCTAGAATTTTCTCACAGAAAGAGACCAGGTATATTTAAAATAAATAAACCTTTATCCACTTACACTTTCTAAGAATTCTCTTTCTACAATTTATTTTAAATATACTGCCAGGTCTTCTAAGAATTCTCTCATTGAAAATCTTGAGGAAACCAGGTATATTTAAAATAAATTGTATTTAAAATAAATAAACCTTTATCAACAGCAGTAGACGCACAGAAACACTGAAGGTGAAGTAGAATGGGGGACTCTATAATTTATTTTAAATATACCTGCCTGATCTTCTAAGAATTCTCTCATAGAAAATTCTGAGGAAACCAGGTATATTTTAAATAAATTGTAGACTTCCCAATTCTACACCTTCATCAACAACACTGAAAGTGAAGTATAACACAAATTTTAGTCTAAATGCACTAAATCCGAAGCCTTATCAGCTTATGTCATAATGTCAATTTCTCCCATTTGAAGGCGGGTTTTCAACAAAGAAAGATGAGAATCCAATTGTCTGTATTTTCTTTTCTTGGGGCGCGGTATTCCCCCAGTTTGCAACTGAATAAATTTGGCCTCATTTGTTGCCTGGATTTGTTTTAATAAAGTCAACAAAGAAAATATATTTGGATGTGAATGCCGATAAAATTTGTTTATCTTGCTGTGCCATTCTTCAACGTTGTTTATCGTGCGGGCACCGTCATTGTCATAATGGGTCCATCTATCTAAGGATGAACCTTCAACCCATGTCTCGGTTACATAATCTGTGAAATGACCCACTTCTGCACTATTGTCTTCATTGCTCTCCAGAGCATTGAACCACACATCCTCAACTTGGTGGATTGGAACTAAGGGAAGAACTGCTGCTCGACGCACTAGCAGTTTTATGTTCTCATCATTTCTGTATCTTGCAGCCAGCCCAACGGCCTGTGTTTTCCTGCATATGCATTGTGTAAAATGAAAATAACATCCTTTTGGTGAAATTAAAGGATAGACAGTGACCACTGCATTTCTTGCTGCTAACTCAAAATCCATTAGAAGTGTCACTGGTGATAGAGTTAAATTTCGCTCAATGACAGCGTCTTTTAGTAACGAGAAAAAAACGGCGGTAAGTATGTTCAGTTTTGTTAGGCAATAAGCCAAACACTAATGGAAATACTGATCCATCAATACTACCATGAAGGGTATACAGCTGATAAAATAAGCCAGGACACGAATAAAATGTTCCATCTCCAAACATGATTGGTGAATCACACAGTTGTTTGAGATTGTCATCAGTGGCAAAAATTAAAATTCTATGACCTTGTTCGCTGGTGTTATCACACAATAAAAATCTTTCTAGAGCTAATGTTTCTTTCCAGGTATTATTTAACTCTCTCTTTGTATCTTTGGTAATTTGGGCAACACTTTTGCACGATTTCTATACAATGCAGATTTACAACTGTCAAATGTTGGAATTTTTTTGATGACGTCCCCAGTCACTTCATCAAACTCATTATCTCTGAGGCTACTACCAAGTACTTCGTCGTAAATACTTGGAATGGGAGAAACCTCATCACGACATCTCTTTTTTACCTTACTTAGAAAAACACTGGCTGCAGGGGCCATATTGTCACTATCAACAGTTTATGTTTAAGTATTGAAGTCATCTCAGACCTATCAAAACCTATCAAAACCTTATCAAAACTTTGTTAAAACAGTGGCTAGGTTCCAAGAGCACCTCTGAGCCCTGTGTGATGCAAGTGAAATAAAATAAGGTTAACCGGGTCGCAAGGGATAGGTAAATCCCACATCGTCCCTGCGCGCCTTTCTTTCATCCATCATTGTATAAAACCAGAAAAAGATATGCCAAGCTTTTGACAATCTATCACTCCAACGCAAACTGCCGGGAATTCTAACCGCGTGCATACCCCCTCAGACCCCATTTGAGGCAATAGGAAAGCTAGGCCTGTGTGATCCAAGTGAAATAAAATAAGGCTAACCGGGTCGCAAGAGATTTGTAAATCCCACATCGTCCCTGCGCGCCTTCGGCGCGCTAAAACCTTTCATTCATTCATTCAGTTTTCATATTATGCAAATTCCTCGCCATTTTCCAGCTCGAGGTTCTCGGGGTTCTCAACCCACTACCCTACTGCCAGTCGCACACTCAAAGTTAATAAGATTATTGGCTCTCGCTCCGGACTCTCGTGGATTTATAAGCAACTAAAGCTATAAAGCAAATAAAGTTATTAGGGTTGCAAGGGATTTCAATCCCACATCGTCCCTGTGCGCGTTCGGTGCGCAGACACTTTTCATTCATCAGAGCACCTCTGTTTTTACTATTAATAGCCAAGCCACAAGTATTTTTCACTGAAAACAATTCAATAAAAATACTGATAAATGTGTTAAACAGTTGATCGTTTTGAAAAGTTTTATAAAAAGTTAAAATATTATGTGTGAGTAAGTTGAAGATAATAATGTTAATCTGAAACAGACCATAAGCAAATCTCCCGAAGGTGTGAAATCAAGAATGTTGGCTAGATGCAACTTGCTAATTTCAAATTGTTGGCTGAGTGGGAATGAACCAACCAAGGCTGCACTTTGAAAATATTAATTGGTCTACCCCAAATAATAAATATGGACTCTTCCAATTACTTCCATTGAACTAACATGGAAGATAACATTCGGGTACAAGGGCTTAATTTGCTTAAGGAAATAGTTTGCCTTGCAATTCCCAAGTCTGATATTCCATGAATAAAAATCTTTTCTACACAAATTATGCATCAAACTGGTGGTTGTGATAGATAAAACACGAAAATATGCACGATACGATATCAGGATTCCAGGAACCACTGATGTCTGCTGTCAGCTTTGTGAGTTGAATGCCTATATTGTTCGTATTCTATTCACCACAACCTTCATTTTCTGTATAATTTGCGTATATTTTATTTGAATTTATTGTACAGCTAAAACTAGAAGTCCTATCATGAAATGCGCACGAATAGCACGTCGATCTGCGTGTTAATCTACGCGTTATGACCATAGTAAGGCTATCAAATTCTGTACATATGGCCTGTGCATAAACAATGTTTCAGCCAATGGACCTCCGGGTATCCCGGAGGTCCATTGGCTGAAAAATTGCCTGTGTTTGCTATGAGTAACCAGGAGAACCTTCTGTGCTTTGAATGCCATTCCATAATAATATACACACATTTATATAGCATCAACATTATAGACCAGTAGATATAGAACCATATTCTAAGGCGCTGTACGTGTTACTGAGCTCGTGGAAATATACAAACGGAATATATACAGTATCTTACAGTCCAGAACATCACTTATAGGCTTTTTGAAACAGGTATGTTTTGAAATCTTTCTTGAAAAGGTTGACATTTGACAGTCTTTTTAGGTGTTCTGGTAAATTATTCCACAAGTGAGGACCAGCAAATGAGAATGACCTATCTCCAAATGTCTTACACCTATGTTTTGGAACATGTAGCAGCATTTTACCATCGGACCTCAGGTTGTATTGACACACATTCTTGGTATTAAGGAGTTCTTCCAAGTAGGCTGGTGACATGTTGTTTTGTGTATTAAAAACTAATAATAAAGTTTTGAAAAATTATTCTGTACTTGACTGGCAGCCAGCGCATATCCCTCAGAACAGGAGTGATGTGTTGAGTTCGTGATACCCTGTATACCACTCGGACTGATGCATTTAGTACCATCTGCGGGCGAGAGTACTGATATTGTGGAAATTTGAACAGTAAGGCATTACAATAATCCAAATGTGAAGTTACAAAGGCATGAACTAGGATTTTTGTTGAGTCTTTGGTGAGGAACTGTCTTATCTGTTTAACTTTGTATAGACCTCTGAAAGCTTTATTGCACATATTTGTAACATGTCTGTTCATAGACATGGTAGAGTCGAAGAAGGCACCAAAATATTACGTACACTGTTACTTGCACTGATGTCGGAATCTCCTACCTTCACTGAATTGATGCCAACTTTAGTGAGTTGTTGTCGTGAACCAATTATTAGGAATTCAGTCTTATCATCATTTATCATTAATTTGTTTGAAACCATCCATGTGCGAATGTCCGAAATACATGATTCAATAGTTTCTAGAGCTTTATAGTTTCATCCTTGATTGATGGTCGAAAAGAGAAATAGACCTGTGAGTCATCAGCATAACCATGAATGTCAAGCAGGTGAGATTCAATGATGGCGAACATTTTTGAAATATAGAATAGAAACAGAACACGACCAAGGCAACTGCCCTGTGGGACTCCACATTCAAGATGGAAGTCTTTTGACAGATTACCGTTTATTGATACAGGCTGCTGCCTATTCTTGAGGTATGATGATAGCCAGCTAGCAGCAACATCATTAAGTCCAAAATCAGAATGCATTGTCTCTAGCAGAGTTTTATGATAAATGGTGTCAAAAGCAGCACTAAGGTCTAAAAGAACAAGCAATGTTACCCTTCCAGACTCCATATTAAGGAGGATGTCATTCTGAACCTTGAGTAATGCCGTTTCAGTCGAGTGAAATTTTCCGAATCCAGACGTGCTGGCCGGTAATGGAGCATGCTTATCACTATGTAACATTAGTTGGTCAATTGCGGCTTTTTCACACAGCTTAGAGATGAATGGTAAGTTACTCACTGGTCGGAAGTTTTTAAACACAAGTTCCTCACCTTGTTTCTTCAGAAGGGGATTAACAATTGCTATTTTCCACGCATCAGGCACATATCCTTCTAGCAGAGACATGTTGATCATTTTTGTGATTACAGGAGCCAAATGATTCATCCATATGAAAATTGCGCGCAATTCCTACGCGCAATTAAACCAAGATAAGCGCACAGTTCGTGACAGGACTTCTAGTTTTAACTGTGTATCAGAGGTAGGAGGTTCAAAGTAAGCTAATTTTACTTACCAATATAGCACACTAATTTTAAAAAAATCTTTTATCTTTGATGTGTGAATTTTGATCATTCTGTTTGAATGTTCAGAACTGGAACTAATACTATAAAACATTTACAATACTATTTTCTAGAACTGCATTTTCTACATATTTATATAACTGACTGACATGAATCATTAGCATTTTAAAAGATATGGCAATTTACCAACTGGCAAATTGCCACATCTTTGAAAATACTAATGGTTCATTTCAACTCATTTAAAGTCATAACTAGGAAATACAATCCTTGAAAATAGAATTGGAAAAGTTTTATCGTATTGACCGCAGGTTTATTCTGTCAATGGACTCGCATGAAGCACTTTCGCCCTGCACAAGTTAAATGGTAAAGGAATGAATAAGATCAAATCTTGAGTCGATGTCGAAGGGTCCTCTATTTCTTCTTCGTGAATTCGAGGTACAGCTCACAGTGAGAGTACAACAATGAACTTCTCTAATTTACTCGGCAACATAATGTTAATGATAAATGATAAATTTATTTGTAGTATATTGACTAATGCCCATATAGCAACACTACACCAGAAAAATACGATATACTCTGGAAATGCGAACGGCATAATTATCCCAAGACTTTTTGGACCTCAGATGCAGCTGGCTTCCTCTGACGGCCAACAACAACACATGTACCAAACAGACCATGCTTCGTGCCATGATTCAATTTCACAAGGTTCCTCAAGCACGGGGTAAAAAACAAATAAGTTGATGAACCGGTAATAACATCATCAATTTTTCACTTTTCAATTATTTTTCGAATGGTTTTGCTTGCTGTTTATACAAAGATAAATGATAACACAAATGAAAATGTGAGATGTTTTCCGATGTGCCCGCTTCTTAAAAACAGATAGAAATTAAACAAGTAACATGATTTCCTTCAATTAAGATAGAGCACGAATGAAATTCGACATCCATGCATTAAAATACATAAGTAACACCAATTATCTTACAATAAGAACTTATTTCCCCCCAAAACAAGTAAAACGGCTAGACAAAATACAATACTCAACTGAAGGTAGCAAATTTTCTCTTTTTGAATCGAATGATTGCACATGTGATCATTTAATTCAGAAAGAGTGCATTTTTACCTGCACTCAATTTGGCATCGAGTAAATACACATGTCGAGGTCACCGATTTTGGTAACAGTACTTGACCCTTTACCTAACATGAAAAGCAGACGACACTTGCAAAAAAATTTTTGAATAACTAAATTTTTTCATTTTTTGTCTCAAAAACATAGGTTATGACCCCTCGTTGGAACGAGCTCGTTCCAACGAGGGGTCACAACCTATGTTTTTGAGACAAAAAACGAAAAAATAATGAAAATTAATTGGCGATGTTTGAGAATAGCGCTGGCCGGTTTTGGCTGTTACGTTGGGTAAAGGGTTAAATGATAAATAAATCACCGGCTCAATGAAATAAATCACTGTGAAAGTTCATCTTCATTAACTGACCTGGTTCTTGTAAGCTATGACCCCCGAATTGTCACGAAGGTAGTCGGTGATCCGTTCCTTGTGAACTGTCAGGTACGTTTTCTGAAACAGTCAATCAATGCAAGAAAAAAGTTAAATCGCACAACCGTTTTATCTGGCTTTATGACAAGGGTCACTTTCCAGAACGAACAGGGAGCTACACGAAGTCAATTGTTCAGACTTCCTAGCGAACAGTGATATCATGTCAGTCGAGGCCGAACTTTACAGCATTTTGGTAACTGAAGCCGGTAAGTGTATACCTCAGAAAATAGTTACTGTACTGCCGCACCAACATAAATGGCTGTACAATAATATCAGGAGACTCATTCGACAAAGAAAACGACTCCGTTGTATAGCTAAAATAAAGACTCCCCCCCCCCCCCCAATCCTGGGGAACTTACAGCAAACGAGAAACGAAATTGTAACGGAGGTTCGTAATGAACGGTTCTGGTAGTCGGGGTGTGGGAGTTACAGAAATAAGTTAGTCGATTGCACCGTTCCAAACATTTATTTTACAAAGTAAAATGGATGGTACATAGATCTTACCATTTCAGCAACATACAAAATCATGAAGTTCACAACACCATCAACATGGTCCTAAAATACCAGAGAAGATCCCACGCTCAGTCTACAGAATGCTAACAATTCTCACCTGATATCATGAATTCTATTTCGTCATACTCTCTTTCGAGATCAAATGAGATGGTACTGCGCCAGTGCGACCATGCAGTGTACTCGCGTCGCTCATATTGCACAGGCGTGGTCTGAATGCGACCTTTCTTTTTTGGAAATGTGTTCAATGTCAACGCTGTTGACATGTTTTGCAGCACGCTAAGTCTCTTTCATAATTCTAGGAGAAAAGATTCACAATATGCGTTTCATTTTCACTAGATTTAAGCTGTAAATCTTATAGTCTTTCAGCTACGAATTTTTCCGGGCATATTTTTCTTAGGGTGATTTGGTCTACATTGTTTTTTCTCACAACGAGGCTTAGCATCATGGCGGAACAGATGATTCCCAAAGCAGATAATTTGGATAAAACTGAAAATATACCACTGTCGAGGACAATGGGAATAAAGGCAAAAGATATGACAAAGGTAAATCAAGAATTTCTAGTCGTCGCAGTATTTTAGCCGCTTCAGAAAACTCAACTTCTGTTTCGTCACCATCTCGTCCTTCAACTTCGAGTTCAGTGTTGATTCCTACCACGTGTAAACAAACATACACTATTAGTTACCCCGTGTCTGATCATGTGGTATGGGTTTTTACCTACTCGAAGCCAGCCGTATCCCATGAGGCCGAAGGCCGAATGGGATACGGCTAGCTTCGGGTAGGTAAAAACCTTTACCACGTGATCAGACACGGGGTAACGAATTTATCAATTGACTTTCCGTTTTAGAAGTACAATCTATTTCATGTGTGAACACACACAGCATGAGATCTTTTATCTTCCATTGTTGAGCCATACAGGTTTCTGTATAAATATAGTAAATTGATTTCGATGAACGCGTCTTCTACGGGGTATGGACAATTTATAGATTTCGGAACAAGGCTTCCACTGGGTATGGGAAATTTGTCAGTGGCCAGGCGGACGTATCGTGCGTTTCAATGAATATGGTCTCATACCACGTATCTATCAACCAATCAAATCAAAACATTCACTTTAGTCAATAGATAAAGTCGTTTTTCTAGTGCATGCAACGTTAAAATCATCCAGTTCTATGTCTGTTGATAGCTCACAAATTCTCACATTACTTCAATCTGTTCAGGAAAATCAGTCACGACAATGTGAGGAATTAAAGTCTTTGTCCTCAAGGATGACAGCCTATGAACAGTTTAATACATACTGTGATTAAGATGACTACCCCCAAGATCAAGGAGACTGTGATTTTGAATATGACCATGATAATCAGGAAACTTATGATCAATGTGTCGAAAATATAGAATCAAACACACGTAAAAATAATGATGGCATCAGTAGATTTGCTTCAATGGCAAAACGATTCAAAACCCGTGAGGTCTGCAGTGACCCTACTGATGATACATCAGCACAGAATGTTACAGATTTATTCCGTAATGGAATGAACGAAGGACAATTTCTAGAACTCACTAAAGATGAATCGAATGCACGTACAGAAAATTGTGATAGCTGGCTTAGTTCTTATAAAAAAACTAATCAGCTCATCTGGGATATTACTTCGCCTCTAGCTCAGACTAATGATCGTAAAAGCGGCAACTCTTTTAGAGAAGACAGTTGACAAAATGGCTTCAAAAGATAGTCCTAATATTGAAAATGTCATCGACAGTTGTAAAGTAATGATGTACTGGCACTACTAGGATATATCAATAAAAGATTAATCTTACACGGCGTGAACTTATGAAACCTGAAATCTCTACCGAATACGTACATCTGTGTCCATATTCGGTTGATTACACCTCCTATTGATTATATGATGACTTGTCCAAAAAAGCATGTCGTCCCTTGAGTTCCAGTAGGCACATAGAACACATTGGAGCTCAGGGGACGATGTGAAGTTGAGGTCTGCAGTAAAATCAGTTACAAGATTGGCTATGGCATTGCAAAATTAAATGCTAACAGAGGAGCACCTAGGTTCTTTAGACGTAACAGAGGAGGTAGACGTGCCCAATGACCTGCTCGTGGCAATATAGGATCTTTCAGAGGTAGTCATCGTCCTCATACTCAGACATCCACTGACTTCTCGAAAAACTTCCAGAGGAGGGGCGTTTTTCAAATGAGGGACAAAAATGAAATATTACTGAGGTATGTGAACAGTTTGAGGCAGGTAGATTGAAAAAATATGTCCATGAGTGGGGGGAAATTACGGCAGATTCTTCTATTTTAGATATTGTACAACATTGTCATATTACGTTTGTGGCCTGTTTTTCAAATGCCTTTCAATGAAAAGGAAAATCACATTATTGACATAGAGATAGAAAATTTATTATCTTCATGTGTTATTAAGAAAGCTAATTACATTCAAGACAAATTTTTTTCCACTATATTTATATGTCCAAAAGACAGTGGTGAATGATTCTAAATTTGAGGAATTTAAATCAAAATATCCCTTAACAACATTTTGAAAAGGATGCATTTGAATTTGCTCTATTTTTAATCTAAACACACATTCCACGCACTGAGCTGTAGAAGACATGGACGGTCAGTCCGAAAATTTACCACATTCAGTCCAAGACCTTGTAAATCCTCCTCGGTTCGTGAGACAAGCGGCATACTCCTCATCAAACGTCAAATATCAGCTTGACTGATGTTATTCCATTCTTCCTGCAGTGCAGCGTCGAGTTCCTCAACATTGGTAGGAGGCTGTTGGCGTTGTCATAGGCGCCTGCCAAGCATATCCCAGACATGCTCGATTGGTGAAAGGTCTGGACTTAGTGCTGGCCAAAGTAGTGTTGTGATGTTCTGCTTCTGGGAGAACTCTGTAGCGATACGGGCCCTGTGTGCTCTTGCATTGTCATCTTGGAAAATGAATCGACGGCCGTGACATCACGCAAATGGCACCACATGAGCTGCTAACATGTTGTCACGGTAGTACGGCCAGGTGACACGTCCTTTGATGACATGTACTCCTGTTCTGCTTGTCATGGTTATTCCTCCCCACACCATAACCGATCCACCATCAAAACGATCGTGCTGCCTAACGGTTACGTCATGGTATCGTTCGTACCGCCGCCGCCACACTCTGTTTCGCCTGTCGTGAAAGTCGAGATTGAACCTCGATTCATCGCAAAAACATGACGTTGCTTCACCGACGATTATCCCAGTGCTGTCCTGCTCCTCACCAATTACGCCTTGCTGCGATGTGACGTTCAGTCAAACGTGGAATTATTCGAGGTTGTCGAACGTACAAATTCCAGCTGTGTAGGCGATTTCGGATAGTCTGACCACTGACTCGCACATCTGTCGCTCGGTGCAGCTGCTGTCCAATTTCTGAGGCACTTTGATGGCGGTTACGTAATGTTGTGGTTCGGATGAAACGATCCTGGTTAGCAGTTGTCGCCTTTGGACGACCTGATCGACGCCTGGCATCAACATTGCCTGTCTGACGGTAGCTGACCATAACCTGCTAATCACCGATTGAGTAACGTTGATAATTTGAGCCACCGCAGTCTGTTTGTTGCCGGCTTCCAACATGCCAACAGCACGTAAACGTTCGTAACGTGTCAGTCTGCGCATACCTCAAAAGTTACGTTTCGACAAGAAACTATTGATGAGCTCGTTTATACCAAGAAAAGAACGGCGAGACCTCCAAAAAAACCCTTCCCGTACAAATAAAAATTTCAAAACGTACCCCACAGACATTAACGCGGCACTCGTGCGAAAAACCTGCACGAAGTTTTCGTGAGCCGATGACATTCATGATCCACACTAAACTTGGTAAAATATTGATGTGTCCAATCACGCGTATCCAATACCATTTTCCGAAAATATCAACATATCCCTTACTTTTTTGAATAGTATATATAGAATAAATAGGTACTAAAGCCGGTAATCAGATTTAAACCACGAGTATGATAAGGGTTTTAACCACTCGGCTTGCCGAGTGGTTAAAAACCTTATTCTACGAGTGGTTTAATCAGATCCGAGTGGTTAAAAACCTTATTCTACGAGTGGTTTAAATCTGATTACCGGCCCTAGTACCTATTTGTTTTATTTATACCGTGCTCTTAATAATTAATCGACTTTGTCACTTAAAATGTAGAAAAACGACACTTTCTGTCGCAAACACACGGGTTGTTTTGTTTACATCTGCGCCGGTGGGCATTAAAACCGGCTGCACGTGAATGCTTGATGGACAGCTCGACACATCGTCAAAGTTAATTGAATTTACCTTGCTTTTTCAGTCACATTATTATTAACAATTCTTAAATTTTATTTTAAATATTTAATTGTAGGTATTTTAAACTTAATAAGTCAATGCACGTAGCAGATTGTACCACAAAACGTCCTATGCTTGAATGAAACCTCACGAAGTGTGAATGTATCGAAGTTGGCAAATTACGTCATGTCACGTCTTGGATGAACTTCCTCCTATGGGTGTATTATTTTTTAACCCCCGTAGACGCTTTTCACCGGTGGTGGGATTGAAAGCTACAATTTAAAGTACAGGCTTTTCAGAGGCAGTAACAGAGGCGAGCATGGCATAAATTGATGATAGTCTTTTGTGTGCTGACAGTTTTAAAAAATGTACAGACAATATTTAGGTCACTCTGACCTTATTTAACAAACTAGGATTTATCATTCATAAATCCAAGTCTGTACTAATTCCTACAAAAGAAATTGAATTTTGGGGTTACTTAATAAATTCAGAAAACATGACTGTTACACTTCCAACTCATAAAAAACATCTACTAGCTCATGAAGGTGAAAAACTGCTTAACCCTTTACCTAACATGAAAAGCAGACGACACTTGCAAAAAAAATTCTTGAATAACTAATTTTTTTCATTTTTTGTCTCAAAAACATAGGTTATGACCCCTCGTTGGAACGAGCTCGATGAGCTCGTTCCAACGAGGGGTCATAACCTATGTTTTTGAGACAAAAAATGAAAATATTTTGAAAATTAATTGGCGATTTTTGAGAATAGCGCTGGCCGGTTTTGGCCGTTACGTTGGGTAAAGGGTTAATAAAGATAAAGCAAAAATTAGTGAAGTGCCCAGCATATTAGGTCTGATTGTCTCGACTTTCTCAGCGGTTGATTTTGGCAAGCTATTGAAAATACCAAAATATTGGCGTTACAACATTCATGTGAAACTTTTGATGCCTGTATGTCCATTTCACCTGAAATTAGAGATGAATTAAACTGGTGGCTCTCTAATATATTTAGTTCATATCGTCAAATTAGACGAGATTCCCCTACTATTACTATTCAGACAGATACCTCATCAGAAGTATGGAGTGGAGTTTTGGAGAAGACCAGTACTGGTGGCTATTGGACAACTGAGGAACGAAACAATCATATCAATACTCTGGAATTGATGGCTATTTATTTTGCTATGCAAGCTTTTGTTACTGGCACCAATGGTCAACATAATTTAATATTATCTGATAACACAACCGCTGTTATGTACATAAATAATATGGGTGGTATTCAGTCCCCATCATGTAACAGAGTAAGTAAAGACATCTGGTTTTTTAGTCAGTTACATAATATATGGCTGTCTTCTTCTCACGTACCTGGTCGGCAAAACACTCAGGCTGATTGTAAATCTCGTAAGTTTAATGACCAATTAGAGTGGAAGCTTAATCAAAGCGTTTTTAACAAATTTTGTACAATTTGGCAGACACAAGATATAGATTTATTTGCCTCTCGACTCAATAACCAGGTGGGACAATTTTGCTTCTGGGCACCTGATCCCTTGGCTACTTTTGTCAATGTCTTTTCTTTAGATTTGGCCGTTTTTAGTTATGTATATATTTTTCCTCCTTTCAGTTTACTGAACCGCTGCATTCGAAAAATCAAAACAGATTTAGCAACAGGTCTTATCATTGCACGTTACTGGTTAACTCAAGTTTGGTTCCCGGCACTAATGGAAATTTTGACAGACAGTCCTTTAAAAATTCGGAAATACAAAAATCTTCTGACATTACCTCATCTACATGTCGGCAATCAACATCCTGTGATGTCAACCTCGATACTTGTGTCCTCATGGAAACTTTCTACTAAAAACAATATCACACGTACATTAAAAAGTGGCGCATCTATTGCCGTGAAAAACAGATTAACCCGTTTCAAACATCTTTAGACACAGTCATTGAGTTTTTAACCATCCTTTTTGAAAAAGGTATGGGATATAACTGCATAAACACAGCCAGATGTGCATTGACTGCTCGTGGACAACGGTTTGATAATTGTCTTGTTGATAAACACCAGTTGATAATTCGATAGCTGCGAGGTGCGTTCAATCTCCGTCCTTCAAGACCAAAGTACATTTATATC
Source organism: Pictodentalium vernedei (assembly GCA_031216915.1). Classification (NCBI taxonomy): domain Eukaryota; kingdom Metazoa; phylum Mollusca; class Scaphopoda; order Dentaliida; family Dentaliidae; genus Pictodentalium; species Pictodentalium vernedei. The sequence continues at coordinate 797,534,134 of CM062297.1, forward strand.
TGGGAATGAAGCTTTCACTTGTTAAATATCTCAGTCTCAAAGACTTAACACTAAAGCTTAATATGTTCCTGGCTTTAACGAATGCAGGCCAGGTTCAGTTGATTCGTCTTATTTCTGTACATACAGATTATCATGATAATGTGCATGTGCTGTGATTTGTATCAGATTCGAGGTGGTGTCCAGAATGGGATCTCAAAGAGCCGGCCTTGCCGGCGAGTCGTGATCCCATTCTGAATACCACCGAGAATCTGATCGAGAATACCACTGCAAATCACAGGACATGCACATTATCATGATAATTCATTTATCTAACAATTCTGTCACATAAACAGATTAAATCTTAAATTATTAATACAGTTTTAGGACATAATGCCGGGCGATAAAAAGTTAAAAAAAAACCCCATATTTTAAGGAACAATATTGTTGTGCACTTTAACAAATAATGAGTAACGCGGTCACCGCAAATTTTCAAAGTTGCGTTGTAAAATTATTCACTCTCAATGTCACTTCCTATGATGATATGCTTGAATTTACAAGTGTATTTATTGTGTGGGGCGGGGGGGGGGGGGGGTCATTGGCTATTAATAGTTCTGTCGCTAATTGTAAGGAATTTTGTTTTGTTTTGTAAGCGATCAGCTGAGTCGGTCACTGAAACGCTCATAGAATGTATTCATGAGACTGTTATGATAGCCCGTCGCGTTCCCGGAAACGAGTCGTCTATATGATACGGAATCAGAATGAGTCGTCTATATGATACGGAATCGGAACACATTCCGTTTCTCGCGGTTTTCAGGCCAAAATCTATATGATTGTTAAATAAATAGTGTAAATAAGTCAAAACCAGAATTTGTTTTTCAACTTGATGATTTGATTAAACAAAGTCGTCCAGGCTACAAGGAGTCTGTTCTTATTTCTAAACCTTATCCTCTGGATAGGAGATTGTGTGCCTTTACTGTTCTGAAGGAAGATCTTCGTCGCACATCACATTTACGCACCTCTTCGAATACAAGACTCTTTTTGTGCTACGTGAAACCTCACACAAACAAGTTACAAGGGATACAATTTCACGATGGATAAATAGACAGAACGCGATGTGTGTTTGAATCGGTGGGTGTTTTACACAACGAGTTGGAATGGCGTAGTCATATTTCGCGAGAGCCGTAGACTCGAGCGAAATATGACTGCTCCGTTCCAACGAGGTTATGTAAAATACCCACCGATTCAAACACACATCATGTTCTGTGTTTATTACACACCCCATGCATTAAAATTCAGTTAAATAAACAATTTCATTCCGATGTTTAAACCCAAAGGTGAAGAGTCTGTTTGGTTTGCTTGAAGCTGTACTGATCAAATGGGAAGGTAAAAAATCAAAACAACCTTTTGGGAGCCAGTCTAAATTACATTCGTTATCTTTTTCTATTGGGCGTGTTTATTGAAATTCGTATCGCTGTTTCTCTTCGGCTGGTGTCCATTCACACCTAACCATTTGGTGGCTATTACTGATAGCAAAAATAAAAGTACAAATTTGGGCAGATTTGCAAAATAGCTGGGAGAAACGTTTTTAAAAGAAGTTCGAAGCATGTCAGGATGTCCGAAGATTTGCCGAAATAAAGCTAACCAATTTAGATGTATAGGGATCCGCAGACGAGACGGACACGGGACTGGGTTAATGTTGTGGTTGGAAATGATCGTTTTTTTTAATATTATTTTATTATGAACCGACTTTATTTTGCTTTGGACGTTTTCATTGTCATACTACCCAACAGACGATCTATAATTCTATAACGAAATTTGGAAACGTTTCGAAGCGTAACTAATGACTCGACGGGAAAGGAACTAGTATAAACGGTGCAGGGAAAAGTTCCGGCTTGTACATCACCAGCTGAGTACAGAAAATCTATGTCATAGCGTCGTTTCCGTCAAATACAAGGGTTTAAAGTTGAATGGATGTGTAATAAAGATAGTTTTGTCTCGTACTGGAATACACACAACAATATTTGGATCTCACAGTGTTCGTTCGGCATCAACGTCGAAGGCTAAACAGAGTGCTCTTCCTATTGACTTTATCCTAAAACAAGCTGGATGGTCTAATGTGAAAACCTTCGCTAAATTCTATAACAAAGAAATCCACATCCAGTTTTAAAGCATTAGAGCTAGTAAGTATTTATTATCACATAGATTTTTGGGTTCTTGCCACTGAAGTCTCATTTGACCCCGGAAGCGAGTATGACAAAATATTAAACGAGACTTACCCTGGTCAGTGGAAGGTTGTTCTGGGATTCTATGAGTCATGGGACTCACTGGAGGTATTAAATGTCCGCCTCCCGCACATGGGAGTGTGAGCTTTTAATGCCTTTTATATAATTATTTATATAATTATGTGCATGGGAAAACATACTACTTATTGCACATTGTCACATTCACCACAAAAGTCTTCTTTTAATCCCGATGGTCGCACCTGCGCAGTGCAATCTTATTTAATACACCCAGTGAGTTTCATGATCCCAGATCAACCTTCGACTGACCAGGGTAAGTCTCGTTTAACTTTTGGAATTTCATCGTACACATTATACAAAATAAATTACAAAATAATACACAATGTTGCAGAAGATACTGAACGATACATCCACATATTTTATACAAACTGAGAATGAATTTTTTTACTGGTGCTTGGCGTCACTTTCAGCATCTATGTCTATATCACGACCACATCATAAGTATGAAGTCAATTTAGGCCAATCCTTTATACATATGTTACCCACTTTACAGGAGCCCCACTACAGGCATCAATTACCAGGTCCTATTCTTACCGGTAAAGCAGAACTTGTTTACCACGGGAAACAATCCGTACTTCACACCTTGATGTTCCCATGAGGAAACATACGCTTCCTTATATTCTATCTTGAGGTTTCAATGTTACTCTTCAGAAACAATGGTTATAGGTCAGTAGTAATAAATATGGCATCTGATACCAAATCAACGTATATAGCTCATTAATTAGTAGTTATGTACTTAAGTAAAGCAGAATAGTTTCATTCAGCTTAATATCACGGTATAGCTGTACAGCGTAATGGATCAGTGAATATCATAAGTTGTAGGTTTGTAAATGGCAGAATAAAATACACACTTTGCGTACCACGAGTTCCTGATATGACAAATTCATAATCTATCCAATGCAACTCCAAGCAGAATTTCTTATTTAAATCACAGGCCAACAAGTTTAAAAGATTTGTGAAAAATGAAGCTCTACTTGTGATTGCATGGGATTTACAGAGTCAGTCAGAACTCATCCATTGAGTTTACAATAAAGGTCAAATATTATGAGCAATCTCTTGAACGGAGACAGTGATAGGCTGCAGTGACAAATGAGTACAACTCAACAGTAGGTCAAGTGCAACTGGACCATAACCGAGGATGCAGTTAATTTGAAACAATGCAAGGGGAGCGCGGTGGCTCAGTGGTAGACTCTTGGACTTCTATGCTAGAGGTCCCGAGTTCGATCCCTTTCCGGGACGGCCCGCGTTGTGTCCTTGGGCAAGGCACTTTATCCCGGATGCCTACATGGGGGCACGATGACGCCGTGTACTAAGGCGTACTGCACGTCGATGGTGCACATGTCTTCAACCGCTGTAACCCTGCTTAGAAACAATGCAAATATTTCAGTTGACCTGCAATGGTTACAATATAATTTCCCAGTCTACAAACTTAATATTTTCTACAACAAAACTATTAAAATATCACTCTGCCACAGTAAATCTAAACAAAAATAGATACAACCCTAAACTCGCAATCAACCTCTCCGTCTGAGTGGTTGAAAACGCACAAGCTGTTCTTTAGAATAGAGCGCCTATCCTCGACTGTGTAAAGAACGACAAAGTAGCCTCAATTGATGAAGAGAATGCATGCATTCTAAATGACTACTTCTGTCATATGTCAGCAGTGAATGATCAAGGCTTCCCTCTCCCTCCTGCTTCTTTCATTCCGGATCGACCAGCTTTGAGGAAGTACACGAAGCGCTTAACCCTCTCAACATTTCAAACGCATGTGGCCTTGACAGTATAAGTCCCAGGCTCTTAAAAACCGCTCCTTCAGTTTAACACCACCTTTGGCTGTTTCTTTCAACAGAATGCTAAGCCAATCATATTTTTCAGAAGAGTGAAAAAGAGGGAATTTGTTTATACAGCTTGGGATCCACACTGTGAAGCTAATTATAGACCCGCAACATCACTTAGCAATATTAGTAAAGACATAGAAACTCACATTTCCAAAAATCATAAGTTTCCTGCAAAACAACTCTCTATTGACCCCCCCCCCCCACCCCCACCCCCTTTCAAAGAAAGAATTACGAGTGGTCTTCTGTGACATCAGTAAAGCGGTCGACAAAGTGTGGCACACAGGACTTCAGTATAAATTTGAACGCATTGGAAACACTGACCCCCTTCTGCAGTGGCCCCATAGCTACATGCAAAACGGGCAACAACGCGTCTGTATTAATTCTGTAAGATCCCTCTGGAAATATGTAACTGCTGGGATAACCCTCAGGGTTCGATCCTAGGTCCACTGTTATTCTTAGTATATATAAACAATATAGTTATTTATTTATTGGTGTTTAAGGTTACATATCTCTGCACCTTGACTAATCATGGGACAGTTTTACGGGTGGAGGAAGCCGGAGTACCCGGAGAGAACCACCGAGCAACGGCGAGCAACTGTCAGCTCCCCCAACATACTAACTCCACGCAAGCAGGGTTAGCACTGGTTGAAGACAGGTGCACCATCGACGTGCAGTACGCTTTAGTACATAGCGTCACCGTGCCCCCACATGGGCAATGGGGGTGAAGTGTCTTGCCCAAGGACACAACGCGGTTGCCGCAGGTGGGATTCGAACCGAGGACCTCTCGGCTTGCAGCCTGCACCTCTACCTACTGAGCCACCGCACCCCCCCCCCCAACAATATAGTTAAAAATATTACTTGCATCATAAGACTTCGCAGATGACACTAGGCCCTTCCACGCTGACAAGAACCCCCCAGCAGAAATTATTAATAACGATATCAAAGTTATTGAAGATTTGGTAAATCCTGGATTGTCAAGTTCAACCCAAATAAAACTGAATCAATGGTAATCATCCGAAAGAGTTTCAAACCGACCCGCCCACCATTGGTAATGTCTGCCCAAAACAAAATCCACACCCAAAAATACAAACACCCCAGCCTAACTTCCAATGAGCGTGGCACTTGGATTTCTCATATCGCTGATATATCGACTAAAGGGTGGCAACGATTAGCTATGATTAGGCATCTATAGTACAGAGCTAATCGTAAAATCCTGGAAAAATCTATTTCTCTTTCATACGGCCCGGCTTGGAATACGCTGATGTAGTGTGGGACAATTGCAGTTCCGAAGAATCTCATAATCTTGAAAAAGTTCATAAAGAGGTATCCGGGCTCCGTACCGGAGCCACAAGAAGTGCAAGTGAAAATGCATTGTACATTGAGACGGGCTGGAAAACGTTGGAGTCCAGACGCAAAAAACATAAGTTCATACAATATTTTAAAATGTACCACGACTTTACACCCGCTTACATCATTGTTGTTGGTGATACGCACTGCCCTGGTGAAATACAGAGCTACAACCTTCGGAATATGTCTAATGTGAATACTATACCGTGTCGAACGAGTCATCAGCTGTCATCATTTCTCCCATCGACAACTAAACCCTGGAAAGAAAATTCAGAAATACCGAATAACGTGAGAGAAAATCCAAATCTTGTAAATTTTCGAAACCTACCACATCAAAGACAAACGAACTATTCCCAAATTCTATATGATCCATAAATCACGACAAGACCCACTGTAGAATCCGTTTAAAATGCAGAAACCAAAAAGATCACTTGTATAAAAACTCACCTTTCTGATTCTTCTTGCTGTCTATGTGGCGAACTTAAAACATCCGAACACTTTCTGTGATCCTGCCCGCTTTTCTGTGATGTAAGGAACTCAACACTAAGTACTCTAAGTTTTGAAATTAACCCTTTACCCAACGTAACGGCCAAAACCGGCCAGCGCTATTCTCAAAAATCGCCAAATAATTTTCATTATGTTTTAATTTTTTATCTCAAAAACATAGGTTATGACCCCTCGTTGGAACGAGCTCGTCGAGCTCGTTCCAACGAGGGGTCATAACCTATGTTTTTGAGACAAAAAATGAAAAAAATTAGTTATTCAAGAATTTTTTGGCAAGTGTCGTCTGCTTTCCATGTTAGATAAAGGGTTAATGTCGACACTCTGATATACGGAAATGGGCTGTTTTCACAGTTTCAAAATCAATTAACTTTTTGACACGGTCCATCAGTTCATCTTGTCAAAAAGGTTCTAGCTTTTGTACCACTTAGGTTATAGAGCATAATGGCGAATATTTTTTGCAGGGGAGCTGAGCGATGAGAGGCGAGGTGAGGCGAATGAATTACTTCACCTGCTTTACTTCCCTTGTTGTTATCATCTTAGAGTATATCTATTCGCTGTCGACATCATCCTTTCATACCTTCATACTTAGGTCTATGTTCCGAGTTTCCATGAGAGCTATTGGGGACATCCGTCAGGGACCCATGACTTTCACCAGTTCACATTATATTGTCTGCCCTCCACCACATCCTAGCGTAAAGTACTCCCTGGTCCGATATCTTATACAACATTACACCCAGTGTCCTTGCGTCTTGACTTGACTAGATTTTTGAGGTACCCCCATCAAAACAAGGCTTGATTGTGTGGTCTGTAGGTAGAATCTTCCGACAATAACCCCAATTGGAGCACTCCGCAAAGCACACCTCGTCATTCCATATATAATTCTTTTCTCTGTCACATTGTCTTCTGCCTTATAACAGCTTCAACCATAGACAAAGTGCACATGTAACTGTGGTAAAACATGCGCACAGGGTGCGAGTTACTCAACTCCAATAATAGATAATGTGTTTCCAGTACATAAAAATTAATAAGCACTAGTGCTGGGTCCCGAATGTGTTAATGTCACAGTTTATCAATAATGATCAGCCGCATATGTTATTTTACTCGTTAAAGTATTTAACTGGAGACAGTCTTGTATAATCGTTTAGCTTGATGCTGAATCCACTTCCATAATAGTTGTATGTTTTCTGTAATGCTTAATTTGTACATTATATTTTGGAATTAAATAAAGTTTAAACCGAATAAATTAGATGTGATCATTTGCCCTGAAGATATTTTTTATACAGGTCTAGAATGCGTTAAACACGAGAAATAAAACAAAAAAAAACGCGTAGATGAAACACTGCAATAAACTGCAGTGATTATAGCGCTTGTAAAACACCCGGGTACATTATGCTACATCCGAGTACTTCCGTTGGGTAGTTGATAAAAAAAACAACAATATATAAAATTCCATTCATTTTTATTCCATTCACAGTATACAAATCAATTGCCCAACGGAAGTACCCGGATGTAGCATAATGTGTCCGGATGTAAAAACCTGTATGAAAAGTATTCTCAGATAAGTAACCCCCATAGGTACCCTCAAAATAGTATCCTATAAAAGGTATCCTCGAATAGACCAGTAGTACAATACAATAGGTATCCTCAAATACCCGTATTTGCCTAAATGCTAGGGCACAATGTGTCGCATTGTGCATTTTCACATAAGCACATATCGGCATATCGAGCCTGCCAGTGCACAGTGTGTCACATTGTGCATTTTCACATAAGCACGTACGACAAAAAAAGGATTCTCCAGAACGTATTCCCGATAGATGTCCTCAAATAATACAATACCAGGTCACAGGTATCCTCAAATACTCGTATGTGCCTATGTGCTAGGACACAACGTGTCACACTGTGCATTTTTACATAAGCACATATCGGCACATCCAGCATGTGTCTATTTACTAGGGCACAATGTGTCACATTGTACATTTTCACATAAGCACATACGACAAAAAGGGATTCTCCAGAAGGTATCCTCGATAGGTGTCCATAAATAATACAATACCAGGTCATAGGTATTCTCTAATGCCGAAATGAGGCTAAGAGTCGTATGTGCGAGTCACTCGAACGAGCAATTGGTCGACAGCACATTTGCTCGATGGGATTCGAGTCGTTCGAGTAGTATGTGGAGTCACTCGATCGAGCAATTGCTCTATAGCACATTTGCTCGATGGGATTCGAGTTGTTTGAGCTGTGACTTATCAGTAACTACTCGATAGATTCTTGGCATTAGGAATGATATAGGCTTTTATGGAGGTTGTCTATCAGTTGGCTATAACCCAAAGGGCACTATAGCACTACGTGTTACTATTATAAGCCATGGTATGGCGGTCCTAAAAAGGGATTCTGGGTAATGACTCTTATACAAAGGAACGTGCCTTTCATTGGAGAAAAACGTCATGGGATAGCGACCCAAAAAGGATTCTGGGGGAATCTGAAATGGAAAAACTACTCTAGTTCAATCGAACACACCCCGGGATCCTCTCGGTCCTACAGCACTGCGTGCTGCTCTACTACAAAATGTTCTGGGGGAAATCCGTACTAAATAAAGCCGTTTTTTGGTGCTTTGGAGGGATTATCGGGTTTATTTGGGTAATTACATTTATTCCTATTTAATCGAACTTACCCCTATAGCACTACGTTCTACTCTTATAAGTAGGATTCTTGAAGAATCCCTAGTAAATAAAAGTGGATTTTGGTGATTTGGAGGGATTGTCGGGTTGTTTATGTTAATTAGATTTACTCCTGTTCAATCGAACACACCCTCCGAACATACCCCTATCCTATAAGAAGCTTTTGGGTAACATAGCAACAACGTGCTACCATATAAACCAAGATGGCGGCCTCGAGTATACAAATTGGACGACGGAAACACGTATCCCCTAACAACACGCGCTGCGCACTAACACCACGTATCACTATAAGGATGACGTCACAAGATGGCCGCTCATGCGGGTTACCATGACAACACAACATGGCGCTATGGGGTCACGTAACATGACGTCACATGAGATCATCCATGATATCATCCTAATGAGGGACGTTTCATCCCTGACATACTACTCATGACGTCATGATTTTCATTCACAAAAAAGCAAATGGCAGTTCATATTCACTCAACCAATTGATTTGGGCTGATTTTCAACCCAGCCCATTTTAGAGTGAAAGGTTCAAAAGGAGACACTTAGTGGGATTTTGAGAACTCTCGACGATTCGAAAATTTCGAATCGGCGGGACTGAAATCGACTCGAATCGAATAATCAGTATAATTTCGAATCGAATCGAATTTCAAAGCTTCGCATGCCCCTACTTGCATGTTTCATCTTGTACATTCGACTTAGATACTCTACTACACGTTCTGCTGAGAGGAGATTTGAAACGCGTAAAAGCTTGGCACACTTTCAAATGAAATAAGCTGAACATATTTCTTAAAAGCGATTTTCTGGATAAAAGAACAAATATATATACAGAACCACACTTATGTTTGAATGGGTTAACGATTACTGGACGAGAGCGGGTGGCGCAGGGATACCACGAGAGCCGATAGGCTCGAGTGGTTATCCCAGCGCCACACGCTCGAGTCCAGTAATCGTTAACCCATTCAAACATAAGTGTGGTTCTGTATTTATTACACACCCAACCCTGAAAAAGAATTCACTGTAATTAATCGCTAATTTAATTAAATAATAGACGATTTGAACGGTTGAAAGAATTTTAGAGAGAAACGGGCAATTTTGTCAGAGAACCAGTCTTAAGTCTTTGACCTTGCCACCTGCTGAATCGCTGTTGATTCATTTTATTCGAAAAAATGTCGGTTCGAACACTCAAAACTCAAAGATTGCGTTCAACATATCAGACATCACAAATTATGAGGTCTGAAATGTGTTTTCAAAAGTGTGTGTGCAGGCATCATTATATCTGGAGGATGGAAAATGTACAAGGATTTTAATTTAAATACGGTGCGAACTAGCCGCTCTGTTTAAATTTCGTGCTTTTCAAACTGAAAGTTAAACTAAAATAAAAGTTTGAACTCGGCTTAACTTACTTTTCACAAACTATTGCCACTAGTCTATCGCATGTGGACATCGGTCATTTCTGTTCTGTACTGTAACAAAAGTAAACACTGGACGAGTAAAGACATTTTATGCACCAATTAACCTTCCGGGGCATTCATTCGATCGTTTAGAGTAACTGAGGCAGTTCAAGATTCCATTCTGAGTGAACTCTGTAGTCTTGGTAAGTTAGCACTTTATTTTTCAACATTATTAAGTTTCTGACTTGAAATTTAGCCTTCTTTTTATTGTCATCTCAAGTCTTGATAACCTATGTTTGAAATGGGCTGCACTTACAAATAAAGGCTTTAGGTTGTCTACATTTACTATAGAAAAACAAAGGGGGAAATTTCCTGCACGATAAATAACTGCAAGAAAATGTCATGTCTTGTCTCCACAACTTCACAAGTAATTTAGTTTGTACACCTTTTTTTACAGCCCACCTGTCAGCATTTTCTCGAAAGCTCACGAAATGAGTATCCAACAGTCTTAGAGGCTGAAAGTTAAATAAGGGGGGGGGGGGGGGGGGGGGCGTTGTTCTCACCAGAAAGCTCAACTTATTTTGGTTGATAATATTCAGCTTTATTAATGTTAACATTAGATTTTGTACTAGTACTATACTTCACCAGTTTGTTATCTGAACGGTTCTGTCAATATTCTTTTCTTGGTATCTAGTTCAAAACAAAATAATTTCTTATGTACCTGCTCCAATATCTTGTCAATCTTAAATTTGGAATTTGGTATTTTGAATTTGCATTTGGTAAGTAGTTTTAAAGAGGACTGATAGAAAGTGGCTAAAATGATAGGCTTTTGGAGGACATTTTCTTGGGGATGGGGGCTGTCCAATCAAACTGCCCTGAACTATTGTTTCAAAATCAAAACGCAGGCTCTTGCCTCGAATTTGCCTATGGAAATTCTCGGCCCACGGCCCTGATATTTGGCAAAATTATAAAAATAGCCCCTCCCTCTGAACAGTCTGTTCTGAAAATACTAGTCCCTTTCAATGAAAACTGCAAAATTAGCTGCTTATTGTTGAAGGAGAATGAGAGGGCCCCCATCCCATCTCATACACCCATGTAGCTAAGTCATATAGGTGGCATTCGATTTAAGTTTTGTTGCTGAGAATTAAATTTAAAGCAAAATAATATCCTTGTATAAAACAGAAATACTAAAATACTTGCAAAAATCCTTAATTAGTCATTTAAAAATACACATCAATCTGTGTCCGGAAAATATTGTCATATTGTCTATGTTTTAAATATTCTAATAATTAGTTTGAATTTCATGGAAATCATCTCATAAAATTGACAATATAGTGCATTCATCAGACCACACATATTTACCCCCCCCCCCCTCCTCTCTTCGTGGTCTCATTCCCACCCCACACAAGACTTTTAAGAATTCCAGTAGTGGGAATTTGGTAACATTTTTTGATTTCCCCAGTCCAAACTCCAGAAAGTCATATTTTAGCAATATTACATCCTCTCTAAAAAAGCCCCCTCCCCCCCTCCCCAACAAAAAAAAAATTAAATTAAATAAACGTGTTGCCCCAGCACCCACTAGCACGTTAAAAAACATTGGTTCCACAAATGTAAACTACGGAGTTTTTCTTATAAAATCAGGCTTTTCATTCTTCCGAATTTATTTTCCTTATTCAGCTAGTGTGGGGCGGGTGTCATCTAGTTAGGGTGGAATTGGTGATAGTTAATTAGTAAATGCATGTACTAGCTGTCAAACATCTTCAGGCGCTGTCGGCGTGTCGCCGTCTGAACGTGCTGCTTCATGGCCGAAGTGTGAATCAAATAGGATTACACAGTAGACCTCGTTGGCCTATCGACTCGTCGGCAGCACGCAGCGGTGAGGGCAACATTGTAACAAAGTTTTTTTAGAACTGTACTAGTGGCTGGCTGCAATATCGAAACCCAATTGGACTGTTTTGCCCTAAAAATGAATTAAGTTTTCCTCGGTTTTCAATAACAAAAGCAAAGGTTGAGTTTCACGGTTTAATATCTTGGCAGAGATATGAGTCTTTCACGACTTTAAATAGTTTTTAGCATAGTTGTGAATCAAACATTTTGTAATGAGAATCGGTAATTCTGACAGATAAATATAGCCGATGGTTCTCATTGGTTATGTTCCACTGAACGCTGCAAACGAGAAGAACCAGTCTACCGAGAGAACTTGTGCACGCGAAGGGTACTTTTTATCGGATCGCACTAGAGCTTTCTGGTTAAAATTACCGCATCCCCCTAAAAATCCATGTGATCGTGACAAATACACTTACGGGTGTGTAATAAATTACCATACTGTTTGAGACCAATTGTACAGACATACAATAGGTAAGTAGTCGATCCGAGACTTCTCCGAACATTTAATGAAAGTAAGACGGGAATAAAGGAGCTTTAACTCTTTTACTGTCATGCCCACTTTAGCCATATATGTGGACCTCTATGTACGTCTGTATGCGAGGAATTTAACCGTTTACCTAACATGAAAAGCAGACGACACTTGCAAAAAAAATTCTTGAATAACTAAATTTTTTCATTTTTTGTCTCAAAAACATAGGTTATGACCCCTCGTTGGAACGAGCTCGTCGAGCTCGTTCCAACGAGGGGTCATAACCTATGTTTTTGAGACAAAAAATGAAAATATTTTGAAAATTAATTGGCGATTTTTGAGAATAGCGCTGGCCGGTTTTGGCCGTTACGTTGGGTAAAGGGTTAATAAGATTTATGGCATACTTGAAACTCAATCACCTGATTAATTGTTGGAAAGGGCTCTATAAGCCAGAACGTGCAGATATAATCATCATAAAATGGGTGACAACAGTCGCTTTCGGCAGCGTAAGTGTTGATGAATCACTATTTGATAACATCATCTAAAATAAATCCTTGGACCACTAAAAATTTTCATAAAATCAAAGCTTATAAACAGTTCAATGGGACGCGCGCAATGAGCGCGTTCCTATAAGGAGGTCATGAAATGTGCTTTAGTGGAAACAATTAAAACACAATAAAATTTGAATGTGGATTTTTGTGACTGGTGCTTAATATTTTTATTTATTGGCGCTTTACGCCACATCAGCATCTAAAGCTATATGGCTATAAAAAGTATATTTTATAAAAGAGGTCATTATCATCCACGAAATTAAACGAGTCGATGAAATCCAGATAGAACACGAGGAATAAAAATAAGTAGTGGAAACAGTAAAGAGAAAATGAGACCAGCTGTTTAAAAAAATACTGCATAAATCAACCTGTTGCGAATAGACGAAAATAGATGAGATTATAAAAGAATAAAAACAATTCAAAATTTGTGAAAAAGTGGATTTGATTTTCATGAGAATCGAAAAACATTTACGGGAGTTTGTGCTGAAAAATATTGTACAGCCGACTGACAAAATTAAAATCTGTACAGTTCATAAGAATGTATTCCAATGTAAACACTTCGTCGACTGAGTGCTAGAATGTTCTATGTCCCATAGGGGACATAGAACATTCTAGCACTCAGGCGACGACTTGCCGGCAAGGAAAATATTCTCAGCGCATATTATCCTCTAACGAAAAATGAATGTGGTAGTCTCGTTTTATCAATATCATAAGCTCTCGGTTGAACATAAGCCCCAAGCCGCAAACCTCAGACTTCGTTAATGTCAATTCATAAAAAATAAGTATATGTTCCAATAATACCCCACCCATATCCCAAAACTCACACCGTCAAATGAACAAGGCACTTGGATGAACAAGGCAACTTTGAGGATAACCATTTAGTAAATAAACATTTCGTGTACTCCACGACATCACTGGATTACAAAAAAAATCAGTAACTCAGACAAAAGTCGAGGTTACCCCATCTCCACAAGTGGGTTGTGAGTATACATCCACAGAATGATCACTTACCTCGAAAAATACGATGTTAAAGGCAGTATGCACTTTGAATCGCCTCCCATTGTTATCATCTTCTGAAATAGTTCACGTGGTGACGTCAGATGATAACATGTCCCACTGGAGCCGTAAACATACAACTAATTAAGCGAGCTCTCGTCCAGTCAGAGGGCTAAGATTTTAGTCTTATTGGAACTTGACAATATGTGTCAAAGTAGCAGAGTCGTCTATTCTACACAGGTTACGAGACGGATGTTGAAAATAATATTTGGTCGCAAGCGGCGGAGCTTGTTGTTAGTCTATTTATTTATTGTATTGGGGTTTAACCCTTTACCTAACTTGAAAAGCAGACGACACTTGCAAAAAAAAATTCTTGTATAACTAATTTTTTGTCTCAAAAACATAGGTTATGACCTCTCGTTGGAACGAGCTCGTTCCAACGAGGGTTCATAACCTATGTTTTTGAGACAAAAAATGAAAAAAATAATGAAACCTAATTGGCGATTTTTGACAATAGCGCTGACCGGTTTTAGCCGTTACGTTGGGTAAAGAGTTAACGACATGTTCAGTATCCAGGGTCACATCTTGGCGGGCAGTTTTACGGGTGGAGAAAGTCGAAGTGTCCGGAAATGACCACCGAGCAGCTGCAAGAAATGGTCAGGCTCCCCAACTTACTAACTCTGCGCATGCAGAGTTAGCAGCTGTTGATGGCAAGTGCACCATCGTCGTGCAGTACGCTTTATTACACATCGCCATCGTGCCCCCATGTGGTCAATCAGGATTAATCGGATTAAGGGTCTTGCTCAAGGACACAAAACTATCACCCCTAGTCTTGATCGAACTGTCGTCCTTATTATTTGAAGTTCAATGCACTAAAAACTGAACCACCGAGCTCCCTGGCCGCAGGGCCGGGGAGAGGAAATTCGGTCCCCAGGGTTAATTCAGCGACGGGCCCCCTTTCAAAAGTGTTGGGATACTGATGCAGATTCCGAAGGCACGAGCGATAATAGGGGTTGGGTCCCCCACCCCCAAGAAAATTTTGAAAGAAGTTATTAAATGGAGACTTTTGGCGGTTTTGAGATGAAAAAAAACCAGTAAAAATGACGTTTTGAGCAGCATGTTTCAAATTTGTAAGTTCATCAGTGAGTATCCAGTGACCTTGAGATACGGCTGTAACTTATCTTGCTGATTTCTGCTCGGGATTGGGGTGGAGGGAGGGGAGGGGGGCTTAGCACAGGATTCAGAACTTTAGGGAGCCCAGGCCTTAGTCAAGAATCCTGGACTCCTTTGCCAAGCCCGGCCCTGCCCCCCCCCCCCCCCCAATAAAACAAATCAGGGCCCCAGGGTTACTATCCAGGGCCCCCACCCTCAACCCTGCATTGTCTGGCCTGTTGATAGCGTTACATTAGATAACGGGTTAATTAACTCCTTGCAAAAGGGTGGCGGATATTTCGGCGAGAACAGGATTTCTGTTGACACAGACATATGTATGCAATCTTCACCAGTCTCCACCGTATAATTTAAGTAGTTTTTTCATGAATGATTTCTTGAGTTGAATTTACAGGAATTTTTCAGCAAACCTAGTCATGGCTGCTGCACATCACCATCGCGCCCCGATGTGGTCAATCGGGATTAAGTGTCTTGCTCAACTAGGCAGCACTGTCACATTTAATCCAATATTCACCGTCTAATTTGAATGAATTTTTTCACCAATGATTACTTGAGTTAAATTTACAAGAATTTTTCAGCAAATCTAGTCATGGCTGCTTCACAGCTGCCATGACTAGATTTGATAAAACAATGTCTTGAAAATCAATAGGGAGATAAACGTTAATCAGATGCTCGATAATGTGTTATACATAGCACTGCATTTTACCAGGAATATTATTTCCACTATATGTAGTACACTTTACCATAAATATGATGGTATAAGTGTTCAATAATGGGGCTAGAAATAAATAAAACTAATCATTATGTGCTCCAATTTCACGCAGATCGTCGCATGACATCGTAAACAAAACTGTAAAATGCAATCATATCAATAAAGCGTCCGAGAAAGTAAAAACGTGTAACTTTGGTGCATGAAAGTAAACTGAGCCCAGATTGTCTTTGTAAACATGTTCTACTACTACCTGGAAAACGTTCCTGATATATTCTTCTCTTGTTTTGCTCTACTGTTCGCAAGGGCGCTGTGGGGTTGCGGTAACCGGTTCTCGTCAGATCACCGAAGTTATTAGTTAAGCAAAGTCGAGCCCGGTTAGTCCTTGAATGGGTGACCATCTGAGCGATCGATTAAGACTCCCGCGTTGTGTCCTTGGGCATGGCACTTAACCCCGATTGTCCACGTGGGGGCACTGCAATCATCAAACTCCACACAGTTATAAAGGACAATGGCAAAATATCACAAACCATAGCTGGCTCCCTAACTTCATGGCCAAGGCTAAAGTATCTTCCGGGTATTGAATACAACATTACATTTTTATACCATCCATCTCTAGAACAGACATGTAGTGTTGTGGTGAGTGATATCGCCCTCCTTCTATGACCCTCCTGAGTTGAAAGTGAGTTGAGCGACCAAGTACCGCCTGAAAAAATATTTGATGAACTAAGGAACTCAAAAAGACATGCAAACACAAAACATCTACTGAAAACATGCATCGTCTCTTTTATTCCGTAGGGTGGGGGCGCGGAGGCTCAGTAAGTAGAGGTGCAGGCTGCAAGCCAAGAGGTCCTTGGTTCGAATCCCACCTGCGGCAACCGCGTTGTGTCCTTCGGCAAGACACTTCACCCCCATTGCCCATGTGGGGGCACGATGACGCCATGTACTAAGGCGTACTACACATCGATGGTATGCATGTCTTCAACCAATCTAACCCTGCCTGTGCTGCAGTGCGGAGTTACAATGTTGGGGAGCTGGCAGTTGCTCGTCATTGCTCGGTGGTTCTCACCGGGTACTCCGGCTTCCTCCACCCGTAAAACTGTCACCAACACGATATGACCTTGGTTGTTAAAGTGTCGCCAAGTCCTAATAGATAAATAAATGCTCTACTGTTCTCCACAGCGGAAGGTATGTGGGTTTTGCGTAAAATCACTTCCTATTAGTTCATATTCAGAGATGCCCACGTCTCGTCGAAGAAACACACCAAACTTTCGAAGGCCTGTAAGATTCAATTCATGGAAATATCGTCTTACAGTTGGAACATATCTCCAATACTATAGAACCTGTACAATTTTAACAAGATATGTGTAATTGACGCCATTAAAATACTGCATATTTTCATCATTGTATTGTCTTTCATTTGTCAATAGACCATTCTTTCCGCAGACAATCACTTTTGGCCATCTAGAAGATAGCTTAAAAGTAATGACAGTTTCTAGTAACACCACTGCGAAAAAAAAACAGGCTGTGCTTAATTAAGTTCCAGGTGTATATTATTGGGCGACTGTAGTGGAAGCAGATCGTAGGACAAACGATGGTGACACGGGGCAAGCCAGCAGTAGTAGCACGATACCAGGAACTGAACAGGAGCTAGGAACCATAACTATCCACCAAATGGTATCCTCCAAAAGGTATTCTCCAAAGGTTTTTTCAACAGGTATCCTCAAATGTATCTCCCATTAGTAAATCACCATGTTATAGATACCCCCAATACCCAGAGAAGGATAAGAGTTTAAGATGAGTGGCTCGTTCGAGTAATTATTCGATGGGTTATTTGCTCGATTATGTCTGAGTCGGCCGAGCAATCTGACATTGCAAGCATTTAGTAGTGTCATATGCCAGTAGTAATTGTATGAGCTGTAAGTGTGGTAGAATACTATAGTATTGGGCGACTACTGTATAGGCTAATCATAGGACAGATGATGGTGGCTATGGGTAAGTCAGCAATAGTGGCCTTAGAGCTATAGAAACCAGAAGACTATCAGGTAGAACCATAACTATCTACAGACATGTCTCCTTCAAAAGGTATCCTCCTAAAGGTATCCTCAAAGGTATCTCCCATCGTGTCAAACATAGACATCCTCCAATATCCAGATGAAGATAAGAGTCGTAAGGGGAGTCAATCGTTCGAGCAATTGCTCGATAGCTTATTTGCTCGATGTCTTATTTGCTCGATACGATTCGAGTCGCTAGAACAATCTAATCTGAAACAGTCAGCAAATCTGTAGTAATGCTACAGTTCAGTAGTAATCGTACAAGGCTGTAAGGGGGGAGGCAGAGGACAGTAGTATTGGGTGGCTATAGTAGAACTTGATCATAGGGCAGGTGATGATGATTATCGATAAGTCTTCAGTCGTGTTTTTAAATCTCACCACACCTCCATAGGCCTACAAACACTAAAACGCGGTAGAATGTCACATTCCAACATTTCATTTGTGTTTATTTATTTATTTATTTATTGATGTTTAAGGTCACATATTTATGCACAATGGCTAATCATGACCGTGACAGTTTTACGGGTGGAGGAAGCCGGAGTACCCGGAGAGAACCACCGAGCAACGACGAGCAGCTGCCAGCTCCCCAACATTGTAACTCCGCACTGCAGCACAGGCAGGGTTAGATTGGTTGAAGACATGCGTACCATCGACGTGCAGTACGCCTTAGTACACGGCGTCATCGTGCCCCCATGCGGGCAATGGGGATGAAGTGTCTTGCCCAAGGACACAACGCGGTTGCCGCAGGTGGGATTCGAACCGAGGACCTCTCGGCTTGCAGCCTGCACCTCTACCTACTGAGCCACCGCGCTCCCTTCATTTGTGTTTCACTTCTATTCAGTTACTACTATAAGCAAATCATGTGACTCATTTCGTTGATCCAGGGTAGAGTGTTACTTTGTAACATATCATCTGTATTCAAATTCTGTTCAGAACGTGTAAACAGTAAATTATGTGGCCCGTCTAGTGGCTGGGTAGCTTTCGCCGTGTCCTTAACATTGGAATCCTGAACATCATTCATTCATCTATCTTCTATCCGAAAATTATTACTAATACAGGTATTGCATAAACTACGTCCTATATAAATTTATCCCAATTTTATGGGCCTTTTCGCAATATGAACAACCCTGCCGCGGAAGATCTTCAAGCTCTCCACTGCTACAATAATTGTCATAAGAGATAATGAATCAGGATGTGCATGCTTTTTCCAATGCGGATGTCGAACAGTAATGTTATATTGGCTAGATTCTTCCAACCAACTAGCTGATTGCCCTTGAGGCTATTTAAAATTTATCAGCAAATAATCCAACTATGACCATTCCCAAGAGTAAAGGAACACCCAAGCCAGTATTGTAATGCCGAAATAGTCTTACAAACGTAATAATTTCTAAAAGTTCCTTTCTAATTTCCGCTGTTCACCATAAAATTCTTGGGGATGACCTTAGAGTTTGGGACCCTTTTTTTTAAAGGTGGGGGTGTCATATTTTAGAGCCAATCCTTGCTTAAATAACCTAAACTCTATTCGCGCCATATAAGTACATAGGATGTCAAACAGCATTTACCGAGTTCAAAAAGGACCAGTATTGAATTTATTTTAGTTTTATATTTTGCAAAATGTATGGAGGAAGTAGTATGTAAGGTCTCAAATACCCCTTTGGCCAAACAAATAAATGGACCATTAAGGATAGTTGGGCGTCCCTCCCCCTAACATTTTTAAGAATGTATATTTTTAGTGAAAAGTCACGAACCAGGCAAAATAAGTTAACAATAATTTGGAGAGAATCTTATTATGTTTGGGGGCATTTACAAAAATGGGATAAATTTTCAGGAAAAACACACTGATTTCAAACGCTACATACTGTTTAAGCTGTAAAACCGAATACAATGTAAATGAGTAAGTTTCCATGATCCAAGTCGTCTTTCTCACAGTTATTTTCAAACAAATCTGTTCAATTCTGCTGAATATCTACAAAAGAAGAAGATCAGGTCTTAAAATATCAGCGTGTGATTGCCGTACAACTATTTTGTTTTTGTGGTAAAAGCATAGAAAATAAGAAAAACGAGTTATCAGTATCAGTTTAGGTGTCATGTCTTATTTTGGAGTAGTTATGTGAAGCAAGGGGTGAGATGGGAAGAAAACAGCAGGAGGTGTGCTAATGCAGGAGAGAACGTTGTAAAAATGGGCGTTTGTACAAATTTACACACTTTCATCGTATTGTCCAAGAAAGCGTGTTGGATATTCGTTCTTGATCCCATGTGCTGTCGAATAGAACTCTGTCCTGTACGCTCATTTAGCAGTTGATCAAAGTTATCAAATTCTGAATGCAAAAATGAGGAAACAGTTGGATTCCGAATGATCTTTATCGACAAGAGGTCAGATGTTTCATCTGCAGCCTCGGCAGCAGCTGTTTCTCTCTTGATGAGAAAAACTATTTTTTTTATTGTCCAAAACGATTTAAGAGAGTTGTCAATTCTAAACTCCCAAACAAGTATCGTGCACATAAGTACATATTTGTTAGCCCTCATCCACCCCTTGTACATGTAGTGGCTCAGAAAATTACTTGATCAATAGAATATAAGAAGTAAAGGTGACCATCAGACATCGCTGATATGATCTATCATAGTAACTTCTGTATTCGGACTTGACCGACCTGCCCAAATACCATTACTTTCTAAATGTGTTTTATTATGCCCCACGTTTGTAACATCAGCCGTGATTGGTTAATTTGACACCTTCTAAAAGTCGTAGTACTGGAGTTTTGTGGCAAAACAGGGGTACTATCGGAACGTTCTTCCCTGGAGACAAGAGAACAAAGAAAATGTAAGCTCCACCTCCATTGATCAGCGTCGATTACGCACGCCCTGATTGGAATTTCTCAACACCAAACGCTGGCGCCGTGTCCGTTTAACTTTTTTCGTCGCCGATAGACACAAACTTACCAACAAATATATCATCTTCAGTGGGTGTGTTTTCAATTTTAACTGCAAACAATGAATTCAAAAGAATCAGAAATATTAAAAACTCACGTGTCGTGCACCACTTCAGTGAATCCTGAATATGAGTTATGACTTCAATCAATTATATTTCCACAAGTTTAGTACTCCTCGACCTCACTGAGCCTTCGCTTCAAGTTCAAAATAAATTGTTTCACTCCGCTTAAGTCTAACAACTGTCATCGTCCAAGAAACATAAAGTTTTATTCCATTATTTCGCTGCTGAAGGTTTTATTTCAGAAATCACACAAACTCAGGTACTATCGACCGACAGAACATGAAAAGGAACGTTCTAATATTATAACAGTGGGTGATTAGGGTAAAATCTCAGTCTTTTCGAAGGCCTCTATGATCACCGTGCTCAAGGAATTAACTACAAGTGAAATCAAATCGATACTACCATGTTCCTGAGCATGTTTCACTGCCAACGTCACATCAGTGGAGGAGGCAAACACAAGACAGAATGTGAAGCCCCTTCTTCTTGGTATCCAACTTACGCGACCCAAGCTCGGCACCACATGTGTGACTATTTTCGAGTTCTTCCTTACTATTATCACCTCTATACTTTGGATTAAGAAACCCAGTTTCACCGAAAGCTTCAACATAACGTTCAAGAAAATCGGATCAGTTTAAAAATCGTGAAGTTGCCTATGACTTCCTGGTCAATCACATCATACACCTGTGAAAATACATTAGCGTGTGCCTCTTCCATTGCAACCTGTCACATCTTTCCTTTACTACTTCCACTTCCCCACTGATCAGGATTAATGATGTATTTTGGTAAGAGTGGCCTGTGGTATAAAACCTCATTAGCAAACGAGTCAAATTCTCATATTCCGGCAGGGAGTGTCTCTTCCTTGTTTTTGGTCTGCAGCTTCACCTAAAATTCGCCACCCGCCGGATGTAAATTTGACAATGTCTTCAGTTGTCCAAACCTCTTTCACTTCGACATTTTGCGCCCTTCCTTTTTACAAAATACACAGCCTAGTTTCAGGAACACTCTATCACCGTATTTTGATAAACTGCGTCCACTTTAGGTAGAACAACTTGGTTCAGCAGCGGCAGAAGTATGACCTAATCTTTTCAAATTTTTTATGTACCGTTGGTGGCAAACGCGGTGGTAGCCATGCTAATCGCCATTTGCTTCAGGAATACAACTGTACGCTTCGGAAATTCGATGTACGGAGTCTTATTGTTTAGGTTATCTTCTTTCCTTTACATTTTGACATTTTTCAAAAGTTTGATTTGCGTTTTGTGTGTCTAATTTTCTTTGGAATGAACCACAGATTGAACCTTGGAAATGTATAACATAAATCATTTTCTTTTTCGATTTCAAAACCAATGAATACTGGAAGACGACAAAATGTTAATGGCGCCCCCAATCTGCATCGTTGTCTTTAGTTCAAGACGATTCGGTTCAACAGAATCATGACGCTTTATTCAACTTTCTCTTCTCGACCAAAAAATATGATATGAATTTGTATGAAAACACAGAGAAATTTTGCTTCTTCCAGAAACCCAAACTAGTTCTTCAGTTCGTCCTGGGAGAGGAACCAAATTTGGTTACATAGAACTAAAAATGCACGTCCCATTTGTGTCTTATTATCAGAGGTCTATACACGTGACGTTGATGATAAAATAATGACTGCAGTCTGTAGTCAGACGGCTGCAGCCTGCAGGTATTATTTTATCCTCCCTGTATATTGATAATGGGCTGACCCATCTCACTGAGAGTGTACAAAAAGGCGATGCCATTCCAACAAATAAGGGTTCAAAGGGTTAATTGGATTGTCAAGGCCTCTGGACATTGTATAAATTGTAAAATATTGAGCCGCACCAAACTGAAGTTTTAAAATGCCGATGAAGATGCGTCAGAAACACGTTTTCAATTTTTCCGTCTCACACGCGTTAACTCTTTACTCATCGCACCCGATATCAAAATTTATTATTTTAATTATTGCTTTTTTAATTTTCGCAACAGTTTAACAAAACCATATCATGTGACCTACCCATTGGAACGAGCTCTCCCAATAAGGGGTCACATGATATGGTTTTGTTGAAAGGTTTTGAAAAATATATAGTTTTTCAGCTGCTTAACTCTTTACCTAACATGAGAAGCAGACGACACTTGCAAACAAAATTCTTGAATAACTAATTTTTTTCATTTTTTGGTCTCAAAAACATAGGTTATGACCCCTCGTTGGAACGAGCTCGACGAGCTCGTTCCAACGAGGGGTCATAACCTATGTTTTTGAGACAAAAAATGAAAAAAATAATGAAAATTAATTGGCGATTTTTGTGAATAGCGCTGGCCGGTTTTTGCCGTTACGTTGGGTAAAGGGTTAATTTGTAAATTACGCGGGCGGATCCAGCCGATTCCTTGGCGTTTCATATAAACAAGATCGGCAACCCTATATACGGAATTGCATGGTACTAGATCCCATGAAGACAAATTTGTTTTGGTTTTTCGATGAGGTTTGATTTTACCTCGAACCAAATTTGGCGCGGATTTCACCGAGTGAATGCCGACATTTGTAATTTTTCTGTTTTGGACCCCCTCCACACCCTCACGCATCCCTGCCACACACACACACCGATGCATATATAGAGACTAAAATGTTAAAAAATGACATTATATGCTGACGGAAACAAGAAACGCAAGTTCAGTTTGGGTACTATAATTTTTTATCTGTTGACCAAATGTAGTAAACTTTGACACATGGCTACCTCAGGGTACTGTCTGAAGAGTCTTGGGTTAAAATTCAGTCAACCATTACCACGTGCAATGCTGCAAGATTTCAACAGATTTTTTTGACAAAGCGTGCATCCGGGGAACTCCCACGTGCTATGAGCTTGAAAACCATACCAAATCGAAGTTTTGAACAGTACACATCGATTGCACAGCATTTCATTTCAACTCGATTAAAAAGTAAAATGCCGTGAATGTCCGAAGTTGATAGGTTTAGAGCTATTGCTCTAATTATGCAGGGCGAATCGCAACGTCATGTCCCACAGCAATCTGTGGCCCATGAGTCAACGATAGCTCGTTTAGTTGGGGGTCTGAGAGCTTCGGGAAGATTAGCTGACCATCCCAGGAGCGGACGTCCGCGCGTTACGTCGCCACGTCATGATAGAGGTATACGTCTCTCACACTTCCGTAACCGATTTCAGACGGTGACTGAAACGACGAGTAAGATTGTAGGCACTCATATCCAAGAACAGTTAGGAGTCGGTTGAGGGAGTTCAAATTAAGGCCACGACGTCTCTACGTTAGTCCGCAACTTACAACCAGAACCAAAGAAGTCTTCCAGCCCAGGTTGTTTAACTTGGGGAATATCATGTATTGCGAGGTTGTCACTTTAGGATTCCATAGTTTCCCATCGAAATATTTACACGAGAATTTTTTATTTATATTAATGAAAGATTATGTAATAAAACTCATTTTTGAAAGACCTGCCGGACCAATTCCAACGACCCTTGAGTTGCAAGATGCTTTCAAACAGGTGGCAGAATAATTGTTCATTCAGCAGAATAACTGTCCCGCAGGTAAACTTTTATTGATCCTGGATATTATTTTCTGAGAAAAACATTAATTCTTACACAGAAAATGGCAACCAAAGTTTACCCAGGGGCAGCGGAACCTTCTCCACCCTCCACTTTTTTTTTCCGCGCCATGTTTTTTTGTATGCATATATTTTAACGCAACCAATGACTGGTGAAACAAGAGGCGTATCCAGAGCCTTCCTCATATTTTCACCAGCTATGTTTCTCTCGTACTAGTTCAGTTTCGATGGATTTCGGATCATTTTTTACAGTAAGTGGCAGCAAACGCTAAATGAATACAGTCTGTTAATAAATAGGTTAACTGAAATAGATCGTAATTTTACAGACATACAAGCACCAAATCCACCCCCAGATAAGATATAATCCACAGACAGTATAATTGCTGTTAACGTCTGGTAAAGCATACAGGTGAGGTCTATTTATCAGCTTTGGTCGTAACGACCAAATCTGATAAATAGACCTCACCTGTATGCTTTATCGACGTTTTTTAACGCCTCTCAAACTGTGAAATCTTTCAAATACATCTTCTGAAAAATCTCAAAATATTCGTTCAGATGCGTGGAAATGGGGGCTTTGGGACCTTGGAATTTTTATGCCGACGACCATCCATTCCAGCCCCCCCCCCCCCCCCCCCCCCCCGCTTCCCCCCCCCCCCAACTTTGAAAATCGTTCCGCCGCCGCACTTTTTATGCATCTGAATTTCTGAGGGTATTTCCATGCCCATGCACCACTCCTGAATCATACCATGAGACCGTCACTGGACTAACTACTAAGGTGTATTCATTCTGAGCATTTAAAAAATAGGTCAATTTAAACAAAAGGCAAATCCTTGCTAATTTCGCAAGGTGTAGATGTGTAGTAAAAGTTTCCCAAACCCAAAGAGTTAAAAGAGACGATGTATGTTTCCAATAGATGTTTTTGTGTTTACATGTCTTTTAGAGTTCCTTAGTTCATCAAATATTTTTTAGGCGGTTCTTGGTCGCTCAACTCACTTTCAACTCAGGCGGGTCATAGAAGGAGGGCGATCACTCGCCACAACACGACATGTCTGTTCTGGAGATGGATGGTATAAAAATGTAATATTGTATTCAATACCCGGAAGATACTTTAGCCTTGACCCTGAAGTTAGGGAGCCAGCTATGGTTTGTGATATTTGCCATTGTCCTTTATAACTGTGTGAAGTTTGATGATTGCAGCCAAAGGGTTTTTGAGTTATAGTTGCGACTTCTGACATTCAACATATGACAAGCCTGTTGATAGATTTTAAGACTTCAATCACTATATGCCAAACGACCTAAGTCCTGGGCGTAAAAGAATTACACATGGAGGCACACGTGTGTGAATTGGCTAATCGATATGGCACGAGTGCCAGTGCGGGATGATAAAACGAGAGGCCACACCCCTCGAGTTTTATCCGTCCGCGATGGCAAAAGCGCCAGATCCATTAACCCATTCACACGCGCATGTCATTCTGTGTTTATTACACGCATTCGCGTCTATAAAAACAATTATTAGAATGGCACTCGGCAATTCATTTGCAAACAATTCGTCCCCTGAGTTCCAATGTGTTCTTTGTGTTGTCTTCTCTTGTCCATGATAATATTGAAATTAAAGATCCACAAGAAATTGCACTAAAATTGAACCTCTTTGTGAAAAAAGGAAACTATACACGCTTCAAAATACGTAATATATCAAAGACATACAATGAATTTATGAATAACAATTACCCTAATAATTTTTATATTAGCCACACTACCCATCCAGAAGTCACTAGTATCATTACCGCAATGAAATAAAAAAAAAAACTAGCAAAGACTGCAACAACTTCACATGACACGTACTAAAGCACAGCACTGGTTTAGTTGCGAGACCACTCGCGCATATTATCAACATTTCATTCGAGCAAGGTGTTGTACCTGACAGTATGAAAATTGCAAGAGTAATACCGATATTCAAAACAGGTGACGATAGAAATGTTAACAATTATAGACCTATAAGCATACTGCCCATCTTTTCTAAAGTCATGGAAAAAATAATGTATAACAAGTTGACAAATCGTCCCCTGAGTTCCAATGTGTTCTATGTGCCAGTGGGCACATAGAACACATTGGAACTCAGTGGACGAAATGTCTTAGACACTTTTAATATCTTAAAGCCGCTTCAATTCCGATTCAGATAAAATCACTCCAAAATACACCCTGTAATGCATCTTTTAAAACACATAGCAGTTGAAAATAACAAACTGAGTAAAGATATCACTGTGGCAATCTTTCTTGATCTTTCGAAAGCATTCGACTCGACAAACCACGATATTTTGATAAGAAAACTTGAATATTATGATATTAGGGATATCGGAAATAAATGGATCCAAACTTATTTCTCTAACAGAACAGAACAAAGTATGTTTCGTGTAATACAGAGCAATCAACCTCTTCACATATAACGTGTGGCGTGCCTCGGGGCTCCATTCTCGGTCCCGTATTTTTTTTAATATACATTATTGATATCCAGTCTGCTACTACAATCAATCTTCTGTCATTTGCAGATGATACAACTGCATACGCCTAAGACGCTTACAAATACCATCTGTCATCATATCGTCCCCTGAGTTCCAATGTGTTCTATGTGATTTATTACTTCCTAATTCACAGTCATCTTGTAATGGTTTACCTTCCAGTATTTTATTTTCCGAAACTTTCGAACAAGTTAGAACCAGCTCTACGCAACATGCAAAACCGAACTACGTTTAGAAAAGCTAGCGTAGCCAAAATATTCAGTACTTTCTCGAGCCATGTTGAGTGCAATAACCGATACTGTCCTAACTGCAACACCTGACAGTCCCATACATACACACTTCTATACACGTGTAGATATATGCATGCGTGCGTATGTGTGTATATCCACGTATTCGTATATAAGTGTATTTGAATATGTGTATTATCTTCCTATATCACACGGTAACTGTTTCTGTCTCGGCCAGCTCATCACGAAACAGCTCTTCACTCTTCATGTCTGACAGCTCTAAACCCTTCCTCAGTTTACCTCGCGGAAGCTTTAACCACATATGGTATCAGCTACAGGGTTTATTGAACTTCTATTGGTTACATGGCCTCACTGGAAAATAAACAGTTGGTGAGGAGAGATGTTGTTCTTTTCTACCTGGTCAACCTCCGATTCCCGCTATGCAAAATGATTATGCTTTTCTTATTTTAGACATTTTATGATCAATTACAGATGTTTTATCCTGACGTCAATTTTGGACAAACATGAGAAGCAGTCTAAAACGGTGTTGTTACCCGGGGGTCGTCAGGTAGACAATATACATATCAGCTGTTTTCTTCTGTACAGAATTCACTCGGTTACAAATTATTGCTGATGTATCTGTATATGTATACTGTCAAATAAACTGTCTGTCTGTCCGTCGGATAGTCCGTCCGTCCGTCCGTCCGTCCTACCTTCCGTCCGTCCGTCCGTCCGTCCGTCCGTCCGTCCGTCCGTCCGTCCGTCCGTCCGTCCGCCCGCCCGCCCTTTCATCCGTCCGTCCGTCCGTCCGTCCATCCGTCCGTCCGTCCATCCATCCATCCGTCCATCCGTCCATCCGTCCATCCATCCATCCATCTATCTATCTATCTATCTATCTATCTATCTATCTATCTATCTATCTATCTATCTATCTATTCCATCCATCCATCCATCCATCCATCCATCCATCCATCCATTCATTCATCTCCATCCATCCATCCATCCATCCATCCATCCATCCATCCATCCATCCATCCATCCATCCATCCATCCATCCACCCACCCAAAACCAACCAACCCACGTACCCACCCACCCACCCACCCACCCATTCATCCCTCACTGGACGAACTAGCAACAAAACGAACAGATTTTATCGCCAACCTAATTTGCGAGGGGAACCCGTGTTACTATTTTCAGCTGTCGCTAGCGATTCAAATTGTAATTGCGGTGCACGGTTTGTAGAAAATTCCAGTAAAATTTCGCTTCTATTTAAAAATAATTCGTCAACGATTTTCGTTCGGCACATGTGTGCGGTACAGATTTTCATTTTCCGTATGTTTTTGTCCTGCTGTAGATGGAGATTTAATGGAGCTGACGTATAATAAAACCTAAAATGTACCGTTCAATTTCCGTAGAAAATCAACGGGTTTCACGGAGACGAAATGGCCAAGCCAGTGTTCGTAGATAAAAATCTACAATCTGATGTGTTTTCCGTTGGTAAGATCGTTTGCATACATCATAGGTCACCTGAGGCTGTGATAAGTGATTCATCTGTTGAAGATATAGAGTATGTGACCCGATGGATTATCTTGCAATAATTAATCACGTTTGACCTGTGAAATTAGTCCGTTGTGATTCAAAGCAGTGATGAACTCTGGCAGAAAATGAGCTTGTGACAGAAGTGACAAACGGGAAGTTATCTGTTGGTTTTGGTTTATGTATCGTGTAGAGTATTAGTATTATTTATTATGTGTGGGTGCATTACTGATCGCCAACATGAGGCCCAGATTAAAAGATATGGGATTTTAAAACAACACTGTCTCAAGCTAGTAAAACGGTGTAAGTTAGAAGAGGTTAATCATTTATCCAACATAACGGACAAAACCGGCCTGTGATATTCACAAAATCGCCTCTCAAATGCTATTATTTTTAAAGCAGTTTTTTACTTAATACAGATTGTCCATGTAGGGACACGGCTGGGTTATGTACCAAGGCGTACAGCATGTCGATGGTTCGCTTCTCTTCAACCAGTGCTAACCATGCTTGTGTGTAGTTTGTATAGTACATTCGCCGTGGAGTGGTCGTAATCCACGCACGGGCACTGATGTCCACGCATGCCTTTATCAGGTAATAAAAATTATCATCAGCAAAATTTTGATTAATGAAGCAGCGGGTTGTACCCGGTGCTTCATTAATTAAATTTTTGATGATTAATCCTATAATTAGTGTTTGTATTATTGCGTCCGTGGAAATATTTCCCTCGCGTGGAAAGTGACCAATCCACGGCGGCCGTACTGTACGTTGAGAGTTGATGAGTTTGATGAGCTGATAAGTTTGATGAGTTTGACAGTTGTTCATCGCTGTTCGGTGGTTCTTCCCGGGTACTCCGGTTTCCGCCACCCCTAAGTCTGCCCGTCACGAGGTGACCTTGGCTGTCGAAAGTGTCGTTAAACCTAATAAATAAAAAAAGTAAATAAAACATGTCTGCCTCAACAACATGGCTTGTGGTCCCTCATTGGACGGGCTCGTTCCATTAAGTAGTAACTATCTACGTTTTTGAAGTAAAAAATGTAAATTTCTAGTTTTATTTGCAAATACAGTCTTCCATTCGCGTTAGATAAAGGTTTAAAGGCTAACATCTTCCGAAATAGCATTGTAGTTTGGCGAACTCCTTAGTTAAACTGCTCAAATGGAATTGAATCGCAAATACTATGCCCTCGACGGCACAATATACCACAATGTTAGGAAATGAAAGTACGTCAGCAGTATACTAAATGTCGTTTTAGTCTGCATTCAGTAAGAGCAATGAATATTGTGTGATAAATGTGTAATCATTGTTTGCTTTCTTCAACGTGAAATGTTTACAAAAATTGATTAAAAAGATTCATGCTTTACTATTGAAGATGAATAGCAATTGACCGAACTGTGATCCTTGTCTAAGGTGAGATATGCAATCAAGCATTATACTTTTTTGATGGAACGAATAGACGCCTTAAACCTTTACCCAACGTAACGACCAAAACCGGCCACCTTTATTCTAAAAAATCGCCAATTAATTTTCATTATTTTTTCGGTTTTTGGCTCAGAAACATATGTTGTGATCCCTCGTTGGAACGAGCTCGATGAGCTCGTTCCAAAGAGGGATCATAACCTATATTATTTAGACAAACAAAGAAAACAATTAGTTATTCAAGATTTTTTTTTTGCAAGTGTCGTCTGCTTTTCATGTTAGGTAAAAGGTTAAAAAGATTCATACTTAACCATTGAAGATGAATAGAAATTGACCGAACTGTGATCTTTGTCTAAGGTGAGATATGCAATTAAACATTATACTTTTTTGATGGAACGAATAGACGCCTTAACCCTTTACCCAACGTAACGGCCAAAACAGGCCAGTTTTATTTCTCAAAAATCGCCAATTAATTTTCATTATTTTTTTCGTTTTTGGCTCAAAAACCTCTGTTATGACCCTTCTTTGGAACGAGCTCGATGAGCTCGTTCCAAAGAGGGCCATAACCTATGTTTTTAGACAAAAAATGAAAAAAATTAGTTATTCAAGATTTTTTTTGCAAGTGTCGTCTGCTTTTCATGTTAGGTAAAGGGTTAAAAAGATTCATACTTTACTATTAAAGATTAATAGCAATTGACTGAACTGTGGTCCTTGTCTAAGGTGAGATATGCAATCAAACATTATACTTTTTTGATGGAACGAATAGACGCCTTAAAAGATATAATCAAAGAATTTGTATTTTGGCGAGTTTGTTGTTTATGTGTTTGTTTAGTTGGGTTTAACGACACTTCAAATAGCCATAGCAACATCGTACAGGACAGTTTTGCGGGTGGGGATATAGAAAGTCAGAGAACTCGGTGAGGACCACCTAGCAGCCGCGAGCAGTTGTCAAACACACCAATTAACTAACGCTGCACAAGCAGACTTAGCAGCGGTTGGGGTCAACCGAACCGTAGCATTATACCTTACTACACCTAACCACCATGCTCCCACGTTAGAAATCTGCTGGATTAAGTGTCTTGCCCAATGACACAACGCAGTTACCGTGGTCATGTTCGACCTTTCGACTTGAAGTCAAATGCTCTAACTACAGAACCTCCGCATACCCACTTGGTTTGTACATTGATTGTGAGATTAATGTATGTCTTTGTTTCGCAGGAAAAAATCCCTCGTTTAGTTCCTCATATCGCGTGGCTACTCAGCAACCACGCTAACATTCCTGTAAACACAACCTGGAGAATAAACGCAGATGGAATCTGATAAACGCAAATCACAGGGCTAAATATTCGTCGCTTGACAAAGTTAGTGTAAACTGGGCTTTATGATTCTGGAGAATCATGGCTTTTCCAGATGAGATTCCATGATTTGCCATGACCACAGAGTGCCTGATGAATTGCTTTTAACTGTCTCACTGAAGTTCCTTTATTGATGTCATGAGAAAACCATCATTAATGGTGGAGAGAGTTAATATCAGTATTGTCGCCCGACAAGTCAGTGACCGACAAAATAAATTATGTTTGTTTGACACATACCCACTGAGTGATGTGGCTATTTGAAAATGTCCCATTTTATTTCAAATGTATCCAAAATATTGATGTCTGGCAGTCTGTAGAGGGTTAACAAGCGCTAACAGGAATATTTTTTCATGCAATTTGTAATGTCACACCAACAACTGCGAATGGCCATTTTTTCTTAAAACGTTTCAAAATGTTTTCAAAGAAATCCAGGGAAAACATGGATTTTAAGCTTTTGATGGGTATCATTATTTATCCAACCCGAAACGGATTAAGGATTGTTTTTTGAATACTCTTATTACTTACAAAAATAATTCTCAGTGAATTTCACTTTCGCTTATGTTGATCTCTCTTTACTTTGGGTGCTGTGGGTATGCAAACACAGCCCATTTTATCAAAATTTCTATGTTTCAGAGTCTGCATAGGGTTAACAAATGCGTACTGGAATATTTTGTACATGCAACTTGTAATGTCACACTAAGATTTGCGAATGGCCATTTTTTCTTGAAAATCTACGAGATGTTTTTAAAGAAATCCTCGGATAACATGAATATTTAACCTATTGAGGGGTATCGCTCTGTAACCCGGCCTAAACGGGTTAATGCTTGGTTTTCTGAATACCTTCATTACTTACAAAAATGATCCTCGGTGAATTGCTCTTCGAATTAAGAAAGTTATGTTCATCTTTCATGTACTCTTTGGCTGCTGTGAGGGCGTGAAAACAGCCCACTTCAACAAAATTTCGATGTTTGGCAGCCTGGGGAGGGCTAATAAATGCATTGCCTAATAGCTCTTGTATATCAATGGTCTTGTATATCAATTGCCTAATAGCTCTTGTATATCAATGGTTTCGAGAAAGTGCCGATAAACCCCAATTTGACAGTTTTTTGCCAATTCTAGCGAAATAAGGGTTAAATTGAAAATTGCGCTTGGGTACATTTTTTAGATTTTGTGCCCCACTATGTGTGTGCAAACTTGTGTGAAAAACGGTTCGAAAATGGCTTTTGAATCGTACGGACAAAATGAGTGGAACGGCCCCCCCCCCCCCCCCAAATAATAATAATAAAAAATAATCCGTAGAAAACAATAGTCGTTTCCAAAGGGGAATGCCTAAATATTGTTTGCTCACAGATTTAGGGCGAAGCGTCAGACGTTTAGGATGTAATTGTTCCATCTACCTGATGAGAAAAAACAAACTTAACTTGGGAACAAACATAGATCGGACTGGGACAAAGGAAATTCGGCCGAAAGAAGACCAAAATGAGGACGAAAAAAAAATATCAGGATTGAATACTTCTCTCACCAGAATTCCGTTTGTTGTATCCTTCTGACCACGTTGGGGGCTTAATTCATTGAGCACGTCGGTAACTCACCAAGTGGATGACCGGAAATCTGTTTGTCGTAACCTAAACCGTGATTGTGACCTGTTTCACCCTTTGCTAACTTGAAAAGCAGACGACACTTGCAAACAAAATTCTTGAATAACTCATTTTTTCATTTTTGTCTCAAAAACATAGGTTATGACCCTTTTTGGAACGAGCACGTCGAGCTCGTTCCAAAGAGGGGGTCATAACCTATGTTTCTGAGCCAAAAACCGAATAAATAATGAAAATTAATTGGCGATTTTTGTGAATAGCGCTGGCCGGTTTTGTCCGTTACGTTAGGTAAAGGGTTAATTCATCAATCAGGTGGAGAATAAATATTTCTTTCGGTTGAACAGGGTGAATAAGAAAGAAATTGTATTCCTTCGGGTGTTCTCAAACATTTGTGCGCTCGGAGTCGCACGGGCGTAACCATCCAATTTATCAATTGGATTGTTTGACGAATTGAAGTCATTTCAGGTGCTAGCGCAGTGGAGTGCACTGGATACTAATTAATTTTTATCATTATTTTAGTGGAGACAAATTGTATTGATGTCGACACTTTTTTGGTATTGTTGTACTGTAAGAAATATTAGTCATTCGGTTTGTGTATTTTGGAAATGTGTAGAATGCGTAATAAAGCACGACACTGTGTAGCACCTACCATTGCAACAAGGGAGTTGTTATATTTATGGGCGCATAAATGTTTGAGGGTGGTCCGAAGGAATGCATAAAGTTGGTGAACAGTAGACGTTTCGAGGTAACGTTTTAGGGCTTCCACGTGATTGCATTTTCGATGACGAGTTTCGGTATTTTAAAAATACCGCGGTATGACTGATTGAGCACTGAGTACTGTAGGGATGTACGTATTTTCGACAACAGTTTTGTTAAAACTGTAGTCGAATATTCGGAAATTTGAGCACCATAAAATACATGAAAGTTCGCATCAAAAAGAATGTCAATCTTATTTTTTTCAGTGAGAATTAATTGGTGGTTCTAACTATAGACCTAGCCTTTCATACCTTTGATTTATATTTGTCCGATCCAATTTCCGTTTGTCCTCCGAACTGTATTTTTGAGGATGATTACCGTTATTCACATTTATTATCATACAGAATTCGGACAAAGGTTAAAAAGACAATCACCTATTCATTTCTGCAACTTTTACAACGAACAACCGTTTCGAATATTGGGAAGATTTTTCTCTTAACCCTTTACCTAACATGAAAAGCAGACGACACTTGCAAAAAAAAATTCTTGAATAACTAATTTTTTTCATTTTTTGTCTCAAAAACATAGGTTATGACCCCTCGTTGGAACGAGCTCGACGAGCTCGTTCCAACGAGGGGTCATAACCTATGTTTTTGAGACAAAAATTGAAAAAATAATAAAAATTCATTGGCGATTTTTGAGAATCGCGCTGGCCGGTTTTGAACGTTACGTTGGGTAAAGGGTTAACTTAACTGAAATCCTATGGTTGTGCACCTGACATTCGTTTCTTTAACGGAAATCCTCGAGCACGTGTCTGTATGCATAGCGTTATGAACGAACTATTTCTCGCAGAAGTTTTTCAAATTCTGTTGCATTCTTACAAGGCAAAGTGACTCTCTTCTTGCACCAGCAAAAGCTTAAGTATACTATTCAAAAAGTAAGGGATATCCATACTGATGTATTCGATATGCATGATTGGACACATCAATATGTTACCAAGTTTAGTGTGGATCATGACTGTCACTGGCTGACGAAAACTTCGTGCAGGTTTTTCGCACGAGCGCCGCTAAAATGTCTGTGGGGTACGTTTTGAAATTTCCATTTGTACTAGACGGGCTTTTTCGGGGGTCTCCTTTCTTGGTATAAACTCGTTCAAATTCCAGTTGTGTAGGAGATTTCGGATAGTCTTACCACTGACTCGCACATATGTCGCTCGGTGCAGCTGTTATCACTTTGATGGCGGTTAAGTAATGCTGCGGTTCGGATGAGGTATGCGAAGACTGAGGTATGCGAAGACTGACACGTGACGAACGTTTACGTGCCGTTGGCATGTTGGAAGCTGGCAACAGACAGACTACAGTGGCTCAAATTCTCAAGGTTACTCAATTGGTGATTAGCAGATTGTGGTCACACTACCGCCAGACAGGCAATGTTGATTACAAACGTCGATCAGGTCCTCCAAGGGCGACGACTGCTAACCAGGATCGTTTCATCCGAACCAAAGCATTTCTTAACAGCCATCAAAGTGCCTCAGAATTTGGACAACAGCTGCACCGAGCGACATATGTGCGAGTCAGTGGTAAGACTATCCGAAATCTCCTACACAGCTGGAATTTGTACTCTCGCCGACCTCGAATAATTCCACGTTTGACTGAACGTCACATCGCAGCAAGGCGTAATTGGTGTGGGGTACGACAGCGCTGGGACAATCGTCGATGGAGCAACGTCATGTTTTCCGATGAATCGAGGTTCACTCTCCACTTCAAAGACAAGTGAAACAGAGTGTTGAGGCGGCGGAACGAACGATACCGTGACGTAAACATTTTTCAGCACGATCGTTTTGGTGGTGGATCGGTTATGTTGTGTGTGTGTGGGGGGGGGGGGGGGGGCATACCCATGACAAGCAGAACGGCATTACATGTCATCCAAGGGCGTATCACAGGGCAATACTACCGTGACAACGTATTAGCAGCGCGTGTGGTGCCAAGGTGACAATGCAAGCGCACACAGGGCCCGTTTCGCTGCAGTGTTCCTCCGGGAGCAGAACATCGCCACACTGCCTTGCCCAGCACTAAGTCCAGACCTTTCACCAATGTAGCACGTCTGGGATATGCTTGACAGGCGCCCATGACAACGCCAACAGCCCCCTCCCAATGTCCAGGAACTCTGCGCTGCATTGCAGGAAGAATGGAATAACATCAGTCAATATGATGTTGGACGTGTGGTGAGGAGTATGCCACGTTGGATCCGCGCTAGTCTCGCTTATCGAGGAGGATTTACAAGATATTGAGGTCTTGGACTGAATGTGGTAAATTCTCTGACTGACCGTCCATGTCTTCTATATCACAGTGCGTGGAATGTGTGCTTGTCAAACACCCCACTATCGCTGAAATCATTCACCAGATGTCAGTGTGCAATGCCTGAACTGTCTTTTTGATGAAAATATAAATATATTTTTTCTTATTTCTCACTTTTAGTAAATATCCCCTACTTTTTTTTAATAGTATACTTCTTTCTGAGATGCCGTACATGAAATCTCCGATAGGAGTTAGCGACACCAGCCATCCATATGTCGAAATGACGAACCATTCTATTTGAAGCTGGAAAAATGGAAATAAACCATTTTTACATAACACTTTTAAGACTTGATAGCGGGAAAATCTAACAAATACTTTTAGATATGTAATGCCAAGATAGATATTAGGGACTATTTCTCAGGATGTGACACGCATTGTGCAATATATTCAGATTGATATCAGTGCGTGTCGGCGTTTGGTTATTTCAGTATAACAATATCATAATTGTGAAGGGTATTGTGGTTTATTAAGGGCCCAATAGAAATGATTAAAAGCCAAGCAGTGTGGATGCGGCGGGAGGCGTAGTCGGTGCCGGCTAAAATCGGCCTTAATTAACAGCAATACCCTCCAAAATCATGTTATTATAATTTTTACCAGTAAAGCAAAATAATTGAAATAAGGCTGAAATGGAATTGTACAGTGGAAATCAGATGACACAGCACTATTATTAAAACATTAAATATTAATACAATCAATAATTCAGCTGTCTGGACGCACTGTTCTGACAGCTGAACTATAACTATCATCTGCTTTGTTGTCAAACAGGTGTCGAACGGCCACGAGGCTATCACCTTGCTGGTCTCCGGAAAATTTAAGAAAACATACGAGAAGTCAAACAGTAGCTGGAACATGTAGTTTAGGAGCCATGTGCGTACCATAATCTCCGTGTGTAATTCCTCCGTAACATGATGACGAAAACACACCCAAACGAAACCTATTTATACAATGTCATGGAGAATCGAATTTGGAGTGAAAAAAATACTGGGAACTATCAATCGAACGGTCAGATCCCAGTCATGAGACGCCGTTATTGAGATGCTAACCCATTAACAGTTCAACACGTCACATGATCTGTTAAGCTTTACGCAGTTTTAAAGTTCGAGTAAACCGCCTTTAATGTATTAGGAACTCCCTGCAAAATGGCCACAATTGCAATCAAAACGTCATATCGTATATGATAAAAAGAATACTATTGCTTCGAAATAGGTAACAGAATTATTATCCCATGCGTGACTGCAAATAATGTAAGTTTTCATGAGCTGCTTTTTCTTGTAGTCACACAAGAGATACTTCTGGTACCAACACAATGTCAAGGTGATAGCTAAAAGTACCGATTTTTTTGTTTAAAAGTGTAAATATTTTCGATAATCTTTCTGAATGGGTTAAACATAAAACGTAAAGATAGTTATATGACGGACCCAGAAAACCGATTTGTCACTCAAATTCTGCTAATCGAGCATGAAAGTTTATGTCCATTATGGCGCATATGTTGAATGCCACATGGACTATCTGATAACTGATCAAAGGAGGTCTCTCGTGTAATCATTAGCTGCGTAATTATGGCCAGTAAAGAGCTAATTATTGGGAAACAGTGCATCACATATGTTCTGGACACACACCCATATTACGCATCTATCCTGTCTCCGAAATGTCTAAAGATACCAAAATGCGAGTCTTTCAAAGGAACTTTAAAGCGAGTATTAAATTAATATAGATCTGAGCTGCAAAGTTCAAGAGAAGCGATTAAACTGAGAATTAATGTTCTGGCTATCTAAATAAACATCAGGGGATTTCTCGAAAAATTCATTGCAGCCAATTCCAGTCTGAAGGTGTGTAGGGCTGTGGGTCGTTGCGTGTAGATGGGGATGTCCCATGGTATAGGATGGAGGAGGCGCCGCATCGGTGCGAAAGTATATGCACGTTGTGATGTAGGGGGGGGGGGGGGGCACAGAGCTCATATTTAGAATAGGAGCAGTCGCGGGCCAAGCCGGTGGCCATATATGAGAATAGGATCGGGAACAGGAAGTACGAGCTCAGGGAGCCATATGCATTTAGGTAAACGGAATTACCTGTTTTAGAACGCAAGCCATACATAGGCAATGTGAGCTTTGCCTGTATGAACATTGTTCTGAGACAAACGTAAGGGAGAATTTAACTCCATTGGTGGCGACTGCTTGTGTGAAAAGCGTCAGTTAAAGTGACAATAAGCTAGTGGCCGTGCGACGACAGAAGAAGCGTGACATTCCGTCACCTGTTAGTGCAGAGGCGTCGATAAAGTGACAATACGCTAGTGGTCGTGCGTCGGCAGTGAAAGGGTGAAGTGAAGAGGCGACCAAGGAACCAATACCAGCGAAGAGGAGGAAAAGCCAACGACAACAGAGAATGCGGGCCCGCAAGTGACTCAAAAACTGTGGGTAGGGGGCGATTGATGTTTTGTATTCTTATTCTTGTGGATTCCATGTAAGTCACCAATTACCATATTTATTTTTCTTAAATATGTATTAAAATTGTTGTTTTCAGTGAACCCCTGTTGCTTTATGCTTTTCGAGGAAAAGTTATTAACCCCCTCACGATAAGAACCACCCCAACAAAAGTGAAACGGCGGGTTTGTTACGGTGAGACATACGTTCACTTCAGACAACACTCCTTGAGTTTTGGCTGAATACGCGGCGTGAATCTATTCCCCCAGCAACGACAAAGCCCCGGTTTCCGACCTCTGGCGATCTCCCTAAAAGGTGACAACTGAAAAGTTCAAAATCAACAGGCTCACTCAATGACAATTTTAATACATGCTTCAGTTTTAATGTTCATACAGGTTGCCGCATTGAAATGTTAATATTTTTCATAAGTTGTGTAGGGGTTAATCATTGGTTAAATTAGCTTTTAAATTCGATCGGCGAATTTAAAATACCGGTGGTGGAATATCTCGCGTAATAATAGGACGCATTGTGGGACAAGCAATAATTAACCCTTGAGGTAAAAAAAAAAAAAAAAAAAAAAATTGTGTGGGATTTTTAGTGATAAATCTCAATAATGGATACCCCAAGCTTGGAGCAGTTGATTAGTATGGGAGAGAGGTTGGGCTTCGTGGGCAGTGAATTGCAAAAATTTGTGAGAGATGAGCAAAAGCGTGTTGCAAAAGAAATGACCGCAGAGTTAGAGCGTCAGGTTACGTTGAAGCGCGAGGAGGCTGCTTTACGGACAGTCGGACGGGAGAAAGAAGCTGCGTTAGAGCGTGAAAGGGGAGAGAGAGAGAATCTGCTCTAGAGAGTGAAAGGAGAGAGAGAGAGAGAGAGAGAGAGGCAGCACTAAGAGCTGCAGAGCGAGAGAAAGAGATTCAGGTTGAGCGCGAAAGGTCTGAAAGGGCGCGTGAGAAGGCTAGTAGTAGGAGAGCGATGAAACGTGCCGTATTGGATGGATCTCATGCTGGATCTCGTGTGACGTCATAGTCACATGACCTGATGGCGCCATGTTGTGTTGTCATGGTAACCCGCGTGAGCGGCCATGTTTTGACGCCATCTCCATAGTGATACGTGGTGTGAGTGCGCATGCGCAGAGCGTGTTGTTAGTGTGATACGTGTTTCCGTCGTCCATTTTGTATACTGGAGGCCGCCATCTTGGTTTCTGTGGTAGCACGTGATTGCTATGTTACCCAATTACCCTATAAGACGGGGTATGTTCGGAGGGTGTGTTCGATTGTAGAAGAGTAAATCTAATTTTTTTTTTTAAATATAAGAAATGTTATATATTGTTGTTGTTTTTTTATCTACTATCCCAACAGAAGTACCCGGATGTAGCATGAAGTACCCGGATGTAAAGTCCAACTAGTATCCTCAAATAATAAAATACCAGGTATCCTCAATTTAGTATCCTCAAAAGGTATCCTCAACTGATACGTGGCCATGTCATAGGTATCCTCAAATACTGAAATGAGTCGAAGAGTCGTTCGAGGAGTCACTCGAACGAGCAATTGCTCGTTGGCTCATTTGCTCGATGGGATTCGAGTCGTTCGAACCATAGTTGCGAGTCACTCGACATAAGACGGAATCCCACTTATGGAATCCCTTTTTGGAATCCCATTTGTGGAATCCCTTTTTCGAAAACGCCTGTGGCTATGGAATCCCTTTTCTCTGAAATGAGTCGTCGAGTCGTTCGAGGAGTCACTCGATCGAGCAATTGCTCGATAGCTCATTTGCTCGATGGGATTCGAGTCATTCGAGCAATAGTTGCGAGTCACTCGACATAAGACGGAATCCCACTTTTGGAATCCCTTTTTGGAATCCCATTTGTGGAATCCCTTTTTCGAAAACGCCTGTGGCTATGGAATCCCTTTTTTCTGAAATGAGTCGTCGAGTCGTTCGAGGAGTCACTCGATCGAGCAATTGCTCGTTGGCTCATTTGCTCGATGGGATTCGAGTCGTTCGAGCAATATGCCGAGTCACTCGATCGAGCAATTGCTCTAAGGCTCATTTGCTCGATGAGCTTCGAGTCGTTCGAGCAATGACTTATCAGTAACTGCTCGATAGCTTATTGGCTTTGGGACTGCTTTTGTTATACACAAGGGAGATAACCCTGCATAAGGATTATGGGAAATCAAGCAATCTGATTGGTTATAAATGTTCTAGATAAATGAAACAACAAGAGTACTTGGAATAGGGTCAGAACTAACAAGAATAGACAAGAATAGCTAATTATAGTAATAATAAGTAAAGCTGTTCCAACTAATAGGCTGTTCTACGCTACTGGAGTATACTCCAGAACAAAGGAACATGGTCAGGTAGAGGAAAACTATTGCATATATACATAGAAGCAGAGAATTCTGGAAGAATTCGAAATAGTAAAAGTTGGGGTGGATTTTGGTGATTTGGAAGGATTGTCGGGTTGTTTGTGGTAATTAGATTTACTCTTCTACAATCGAACACACCCTCCGAACATACCCCGTCTTATTGCAGAAAAATTGGGCAACATAGCAATCACGTGCTGCCATAGAAACCAAGATGGCGGCCTCCAGTATACAAAATGGACGACGGAAACACGTATCACCCTAACAACACGCGCTGCGCATGCGCACTCACACCACGTATTACTATGGAGATGACGTCATAACATGGCCGCTCACGCGGGTTACCATGACAATACAACATGGCGCCATCAGGTCATGTGACTATGACGTCACATGAGATCCAGCACGAGATCCATCCAATAAGGCACGTTTCATCGCTCTCCTACTACTTAGGCTGAAAGGGCGCGTGGGGAAGCTGAAAGGAGACATGAGAGGGAAATGGAAATTTTAAGGGCTAGGGCGCAGTTACCCGGAGCTAATGGTAGTCAGGGTGGAGAGAGTCCCGTGGGAAACGTGAGGGCACCTTATCCCCAGTTGCCAAAGTTCAATGAACAAACTGATGACATTGACGCTTACTTGCAGCGGTTCGAAAGGTTTGCTTCGAGTCAGAGTAGGCCGGATGACGCCTGGGGTGTCAGTCTGAGTCCGCTGCTGACAGACAAGTCACTGCAAGTATATGTGAGAATGCCCCCTGACCAAGCTAATGACTACGGTGAGCTGAAAAAGTCTATACTCAAGAGGTACCAGCTCACCGAGGAGGGTTTCAGGACGAAATTCGGAGAATGTAAAGCTGAGAAGGGTGAAAGTGTGTACAAGTTTGTGTCAAGGGCCAAAAGATATTTCGACAGATGGGTCGAATTATCTGAAATTGAAAAAGTCATTTCCCTCCCTGAAAGACTTACTTATCAGGGAGCAGTTTATGTCTTCGTGTGCCCCGAGATGGCACTGTTTGTTAAGGAGAGGAAGCCAAGTAGCGTGGAGGAAATGACTAGTGTGGCCGAGCAGTATTTGGCGGCCCATGGGGGAGGTCTTGCCCAGGGTAGGTCGGGCAAGAATGGGTGTAACGTGGTTGCAAAAACACCCGTAAGGAACCCAAGCCTCGAGCCGGAAAGTTCCAGGGGAAATCTGAGAAGGTCAGGGCCCAGGGACACAACTTGCTTTGTGTGCAGTAAGAAGGGGCACCTGGCCAGATACTGTTGGCGGAAGGCTATGACGGGGAGATGTACCGGGTACCCTGCACGGAATGAGAGGATGGCCCCGTCCCCGATCAGTAATGGCAGGAGAAGCAATTCGATACAGCCTTTGGAGGGGAGGCAGACGGCGGCATTCTGCCAAAAAATTGGGCCAGAGAGGAGCCCACTGCGCCGAGCATTAGAGGCTGGGCAGCTCAGGCTGGAAGGGGGGCAGGTATTGCCCATAATTAGTGGACTGTGCGAGGGATATCCCTCCCTTGGTAAAAATGAGGAGATGCCGGTTTACCCAGCGTATCTTGGTGACCGAGAAGTCCGTATGCTGCGGGACACAGGGTGCAGTAGCGCGGCGGTGAAGAGGGAACTCGTTAGCGACGGGCAGCTAACGGGGCACGATCACATGTGCGTGCTAATAAATGGGACGATTAGGAGGTTCCCCCTTGCGAGCGTGAGGGAGGATACCCCTTTCTATAGCGGTGAGGTAGAGGCAATGTGTATTGAGGCGCCCATCTATGACCTCGTACTTGGGAACATACCCGGGGTATGTTCAGAACCCGACATGACTCGGTCGGAGAGGAAAGCACCCAAAGGGGAATCTTGGGAGATCCTCCGAGCCCAAGCCGCAGATGCAAAGCGGCCGGCGAAATCACTGGAAGGATCAGTGGTGTTGAGTAAGGAGGCACAGGTAGAGTGCACAATGGAGGCCCAAAGGTTAACCCTTTGACGACGGAAGTCAGGGGAGTGGCTGAACGGAAGCAGCCAATGTATGTGGACGAGAAGGGGCATAATGAGGGTTGGCACGTGAGTAGACCAAAGGTTGGGAACTTTTGGGTCGGTCAAAGGTGACCATGCTCCGGCCGACACGGTTAGGTAGACCGCGGTTACAGTGGGAAGGGCAATACGCTGTTACAAAAATAATGGGTAATAGTCTTTATCGAGTAGACACAGATGGATGTGGAGTGGTTTACCACGTAAGGTTTTTTGCGGAGATGCCAAAATATAAAGGACACTGAACCCACTCGAATAGCGGGGGAGGTATATTAGGCCAGAAAAGGCTGCAAGAGGTGGCCGAAATAGGCACACAATGGCATGAGAGACGTAGGAGTTAGGAGGGGTCCTGGGACTTGGAGAGGGGCGCCTAAGAAAGGTTTGGCAGAACTCAAACAACAGAGCGTTGCTTCTTAGGCAGCGAGCTCTGGTACGGTAGGAATCGCCTGGGGCCTGTAGGTGTTGGGCGTGAAGATGAGTGGGGTCCTTGGTGGAGGATGCGCCCAATAAATAGGTCCCGGTGGAGGGGGGCAGAGGGGCTCGCTAGGGAATAGGA
Organism: Pictodentalium vernedei; assembly: GCA_031216915.1. Classification (NCBI taxonomy): domain Eukaryota; kingdom Metazoa; phylum Mollusca; class Scaphopoda; order Dentaliida; family Dentaliidae; genus Pictodentalium; species Pictodentalium vernedei. Next base: position 797,577,630 of record CM062297.1, read on the forward strand.
AGGGACCCACCACACATGTAAATATTTAGAGGTAGTGCCTAACTGGACAGGTACTCGCTGACGGACGTGAGCCGGGTGGGAAACCCTATCCAAGGATGGAGGCAAGTTAGGGAGATGACAGGAGGCCCATCGGTTGGCTTGGGTCAGAATGAATACCCCTTGCTAATATTTTTTACGCAGGTGTTGCGTGAGTGTATATAGATAGAGGTGTGTGTGTGATAGCGTAGTATTATATTTTACAATGGAGAGCGTGTAAGTGTATAGGGGGCTGTTGACTGCATGTGTACCAACGGACCACCTCCAATTGTGCTCCAGTGGAAGTGATCGCGCGAGTTTATATGGGGGATGTGGATGGACTCATGCGTTCCAATGGGGGACCGAGTTAAAGTACTGAAAGTTATTTTCTGGTGCGCGTCAGGGTGCGATTGCGTGTGACTGTGTGTGAGAATTATAAGTATACTGGTGTAATAGTAGAGCGAGATTGTGAGATGGCTCTAAGAGAGAAGTGCGAAAGTGGATGCATGTGAATGCTATCCCCTTGGTGTTTTGGAACAACGGAGCCTATGTTTCTCGGTAGGGGGTTGTCAAAGTGATAGCTAAAAGTTGCGATGTTCTTGTTTAAAAGTGTAAATATTTTCGATAATCTTTTTTGAATGGGTTAAACATAAAACGTAAAGGTAGTTATATGACGGACCCAGAAAACCGATTTGTCACTCAAATCCTGCTAATTAAGCATGAAAGTTAATGTCCATTATGGCGCATTTGTTGAGCGCCACATGGGCTATCTGATAACTGATCAAAGGAGTTCTCTCATGTAATCATTAGCTACGTAATTATGGACAGTTAAGAGCTAATTAATGGGAAACAGTGCATCACATATGTTCTGGACACACACCCATATTACGCATCTGTCCTGTCTCCGAAATGTCAAAAGATACCAAAATGCGAGTCTTTCAAAGAAACTTTAAAGCGAGTATTAAATTAAGATAGATCTGAGCGGCCAAGTTCAAGAGAAGCGATTAAACTGAGAATTAATGTTCTGGCTATCTACATACACATCGGGGATTTCTCGAAAAATTCATTCCAGCCACTTCTAGTCTGAAGGTTGTAAGGCTGTGGGTCATTGCGTGTAGATGGGGATATCCCATGCTATAGGTTAGAGGAGGTGCCGCATCGGTGCGAAAGTATAGGCACGTTGTGATGTAGGTGCCACAGAGCTCATATTTAGAATAGGAGCAGTCGCGGGCCAAGCCGGTGGCCATATATGAGAATAGGATCAGGAACAGAAAGTACGAGCTCAGGGAGCTTTTTGCAATTAGGTAAACGACATTAACTGTTTTAGAAGGCAAACCATACATAGGCAGAGTAGGCTTTGCCTGTATGAACATTGTTCTGAGACAAACGTAAAGGAGAATTTAACTCCATTGGTGGCGACTGCTTGTGTGAAAAGCGTCAGTTAAAGTGACAATAAGCTAGTGGAAGTGCGACGGCAGTGGTAAGGTGACATTCGGTCACCTGTTAGAGCAGAGGCGTCCGATAAAGTGACAATACGCTAGTGGCCGTGCGACGGCAGTGAAAGGGTAAAGTGAAGCGGCAACCAAGGAACCAATACCAGCGAAGAGGAGGAAAAGTCAGCAACAACAGAGAATGCGGGCCAACAAGTGACTCAAAAACTGTGGGTTGGGGGTGATTGATGTTTTGTAATCTTATTCTTGTGGATTCCATGTAAGTCACCAATTATCATATTTATTTTTCTTATATATGTATTAAAATTGCTGTTTTCAGTGAACCCCTGTTGATTTATGCTTTTCGAGGAAAAGTTATTAACCACTTCAGGATAAGAACCACCCCAACAAAAATGAAACAGGCAGGTTCGTTACGGTAAGACATACGTTCACGCACGGATTCAGACAACACTCCTTGAGTTTTTTGGCTGAATACGCGGAGTGAATCTGTTTCCACCAGCAACGAAAAAGCCCGGTTTCCGACACACAATAACAGTAGATATCCTCTATATGCTGAAAAAAAGACAGAACGCAATGAAGGTAAACTACGATGTACTGGAATCAACGACCCGTGTTGGAGTTTTTCCTGTTTCTCACCTTATTATCCACGAAATGATAAGATTAGACAGTGACTGTAAACGCAAAGGAAGAGCAGTTGTGAGAGAATGCATCATTCTAGCCCCACCCAACCTTCGGTTTTTAATTATGAAGGATTCCAAATGCCATACCCCAACTTTTGGACTCCCTCGGTCTTGTCCGGACAGGAATCCTGACCACTTCTTTTTTCAATTAGTTTGTCAAATGTGTGTACTGTAGCGACTTCAAACGTACCTGGGTAGTGTTATTAGCGTGTGTAGGACGTCTCTCGCGTATCCATGCCCGTTTTTGCTGGGATTTTGACTACGACTGGTCCGATGAATGATTTTAAGGCAGTTGTTTAGCCATGAAATACGTAGTTTCTACTATCGTATATGCAATAGTGGCTTTGGTTATTCGCGGCAGTTCGGATTTGAGGGTACTTATTCGTCCAGCCCCCTCTTCAGAAAAATTTAGGAATAGCGTATTTTCAGGCTTTTACATTTTTTGCTCATGTATGACCTGCTTTACCAATGTTGATGCCTATTTTAAAAATGCGTAATGAAATTCCGATACATAAACCACCCCTAATGCCTCAGTTTTGTTGAATTTCCGTCTTTATTGCCAGGGCAACGCCAAATACACAATGTTTTGAGGCGAATTTGATTTACTCTGTGGACACATACTGACTTCTATATGAGTGCAAAATTTCAGAGAGATGAGATATATATCGCTCTTAAACTCTTAGATTGCCACCTTTTCTAACATTTGACCTACCATGGGCCTCAGTTATGAGAAACATGTTTACGACTGTAAGGGAATCTCTCGCAGTATATCGCTTTCACGAAATGTCAACCTTCTATAGGCGTTAGTCTTGTAGCAAGTAAAAAAGTTACTTAAAAAAGTTGGGTTTTTTTAAACACGGCCCTTTGAACCTCGTTTTTACCTTGAAGGAGGAGGGATGAGTTGTCTTCTTGTGATATAAGGATAGAACCAAAATTTCTACTAACTATTTTACAAAGTATTAAACGTCTGTTTGGATCAGCTGGAAAGATATAACAGGATTCCAGGACCTCCAGATTTTCATATTTCCATGGCAGAAGGGAAAATAAGGATGAAATCAGTATAAAACACAGTCGAGAGCAAAGAGCTAGCATGGGTACTTCATTACCGTATTTTATTACTTTCCAAAGTGTGATTTACTGGGATTTGCCGGTTTGATTATAAACGATAACTTAACAAGTGAATTCTGCAGTCAACAATTGGGTCATGTATCCGTGCGAGCAAACGAAGACGCTTTGCCGTTGATGTAATGGGGACTTCATTGTTTTTTATTTTTTTTTTACCTTTACCTAACATGAAAAGCAGACGACACTTGCAAAAAAAATTCTTGATTAACTATTATTTTCATTCTTTGTCTCAAAAACATAGGTTATAACCTCTCAATGGAACGAGGTCGACGAGCTCGTTCCAGTGAGGGGTCATAACCTATGTTTTAGAGACAAAAAATGAAACAATAATGAAAAGTAATTGGTGATTTTTGAGAGTAGCGCTGGTCGGTTTTGACCGTTAAGTTAGACAAATGGTTAAATAATATAATTATCGTTAATAATGATAAGTAATAAACAGAGTAATCGCTTGAATTGGACTGGTTACGTGAAATAATTCATTCGAGGCGAGGGACTATATCGTGCGCATTCGCGGACTCGTGTTCGTACAACGTCCCTCACCTCTCAAGTATTATTTCACGTAACCAGTCCAGTCAAGTGATTACTCTCTATACGCTCATGTCAGTTTCTGAGAATAACTTTCAGAAATTTCGAAGAAAAAAAATACGAATAATAACTGAAATGATTCAATCGCGTATAAGTATACACGGAGCGTATACGTAAATTTATACCAGGCAGTGAGGCTCACCTGTGTTACTACCTGTGGAATGCCCGTATGTTGAACTTTAGCTTTTAACCCCACTACCGGTGTAAAGCTTCTACATGAGTTAAAACGTTTTCAATGGAATTTCCATCACAAACATTTACACCAATATTCGGAACTACATCCAACTTGACATTTGACATGAGCCAATTTTGCCGACTTCGATATATTCACACTGAGCGATGTCTCATCCAAACATACGACGTTTTGCCTGACTATCTACCACCTACAATTGCTTATTAAGTTTAAAATACCCACCAATAAATATTTAAAATAAAATTTAATAATTGATAATAATAATTTGACTGAAAAAGCAAGGTGAATTCAATCAACCTTGACGATGTGTCTAGCTGTCAAACAAGCATCCACGTGCAGTTGGAAGCCCTGCCCCACCGGCGCTGATATAAACAAAACAAACCCATGTGTTTGCGACAGAAAGTATGTTTTTTTCTCCTTTGTAACTTGTAAGTGACAAAGTCGATTATTTATTAAGCGCATGGAAAAATGGAAACAAATAGTTACTAGGGCCGGTAATCAGATTTAAACCACTGGCAGAATAAGGGTTTTAAGAACTCAGCATAGCCTCGTTGTTAAAACTCTTATCCCACTCGTGGTTCATCCCCATTGCCCGTGTGGGGGCACGATGACGCCGTGTACTAAGGCGTACTGCACGTCGATGGTACGCATGTCTTCAAACAATCTAACCTTGCCTGTGCTGCAGTGCGGGGTTACGATGTTGGGGAGCTGGCAGCTGCTCGTCGTTGCTCGGTGGTTCTCTCCGGGTACTCCGGCTTCCTCCACCCGTAAAACTGTCACGGTCATGATTAGCCATTGTGCATAAATATGTGACCTTAAACACCAATAAATAAATAAATAAATATCACACTCGTGGTTTAAATCTGGTTTTCTGCTCCATCAGATATTTATTCTATATATTATCCGAACGCCAGAGTCCTCAATAACGTTTTATCTATTTACTTATGGAAAAATATGAATCCACGTATACCTTCCTTCCAGTGGCGTCACGAAAATGAACGATTGAGTGTGGGATTTAAACATAACTTGTCCCGACTGTGTTGACTCAAGTCCGGATTGACTAATATTAAATTACATCACCATGCATGCCTTTGTTGTAGGCATGCCTTGATGATGCAATTGGAATATTAGTCCGTCGGGATCATAGTTAATATCTCCAAAATGTTTGGAAATTTATTAGTGAATAAATATAATATACATGAAGTAGTCGTGACGTGACTTCTTATTTCAATTATCACGTACTATTCCTGTACTCCAAATTGCTCATACCGCCCTCCCCCCCATCTCCCCAACACGCCGAATCGGATTCTGCACATATCCATTTGTATGACAGACGGTGTAAGTGACACAAGTCCATGTATCAAATCTAGTCTTTTTTAAAAAAAAAAATGCACACTATTAACCCTTTGGACCCCGATGGTATCTTCCACGCCAGTTCTGTGCCACCACTTGGAAGAGTCTATATTCGTTATTGGGGGAAGACCAATCAATATTTTCAAGGTGCAGCCTTGGGGCTGCACGTTGAAAATCTTGCTTGTGCTACCACACAAACTCACTGGGCAACTATCTACTTTATGACTTCAGGTCGTGTGACGATCATGGGCCGGAAAAGCGACCTTTCGTGTTCAAAGGGTTATAAGAAAGAAAAAAATGATGTCTTGAGACTCCAGACTTGACGGAAAATGTCCGACTGGAAAATTATTGGGGGATGGCGGAGAAGGGTGGTCCCCCAATAGTTGGGCCCTGCTGCAGCTAAAAAATGTGCAGAACAATATGGAAGACCCGCCTCACCACTCCAGCTCAAAGATACCGAATCTCATATTCGATACACTGCCTATTTACCAAATGACCTGTTTTTGTCTACATTCAAGACAGGTTTTTGTCGCAGTGTGGGAACGTAATAAAATGTACACATCTAACGTGGTGGCAGCAACGAAAACACCTTTTAACTTATTCTAATTTTGTTTAGCTTCTCGTCGGATCTCATTTATATTGTGTTACATGGTATTTTTTAAGCAATTTCTACTGGGCGACATAGATCTCTAATAGGCACCTACCCATTACATTATGGTTTCTCAAAAATGGTAAGTTCTCAACTGATTCAATATTGGTCATGTATTTCAGTCTAAATACAAAATTTAATATTACCAATATTTTTAAAAAGAAATAATACTGATAGTTGCATAAATGTCATTACAAATAACAAAATGAAATCACACACTCTTACATGTACAAAAACATCACCCATGTTTGAGTTTGAATTTAAAAATTAAACAACCAGTGTACTACACTGGTTGTTGAATTTTCAAATTCAGACTCAAACATGGGTGATGTGAGTGTAGTCGTGTACTGCATGTGTACATATACAAAATTAAATGCAAAAAAACTTCCCCAGTAATTACAATAAACTAAATACTGTTCCGATTGCACGTGTTTCAAGCAATAACTGGCATATGTAATTAAACAAATTATGACTAGCTGCATGCACCCTGCATTAGGTCTGTAAAGTATATATACCTTGTCGTCCAGTACCTTGAAAACTACTGTTACTGGTAGACAAATATTCATCACTGGGAAGACATTTTGTCGTCCAGTGATAATGTTTAAAAATGCTCTGTTGTGTTACGAGAAAGATCAACATCTAAGTGATTGTTTGTGTTTTGTTTATGCCACTACGACAGTTTTATAGATTTACATTTTTCAAGCTGTATACAGTACGTGGAGAGTGGATTGTAACTAAATCACCCGCGGAGTGGAGTTATCACCCAAGCTATAACTTTCAAATTTTGTACATATCGACAAAAACACAAGCAATGTTTCGGCCAATGGACCTCCGGGTTTAACCCGGAGGTCCATTGGCTGAAACTTTGCTTGTGCTGGTTATGCTTTGCAACAAATTTGCAATTATTGCTTGGGTGGAATCTCCACTCTGCGGGTGATTTCGAGATAATACACTCTCCACGTACTGTGTATCTCCTTGACCTGTATACCTGAAGCATATTTATTATTTTTGGAATAAAGATATTTTAGCTCATCTGAGCGAAGTCAAGGGGGCTTTTTAGTGATCGCTTTCCGTCCTTCGTCCGACTGCATGAGCATTATATTATCGACTTCTTATGAACTACTGGGCCAAATTGAACCAAATTTGATATGTGTGTTTCTTATTAGATGACAATTCAAGTTTGTTCAAAAAAGTTCCATACAAACAGAGGGCACCACAAGAAGCATAATTCTGTTAGCATTCACAAAATTTGTTTAAAAATTTTTTAAAAATTCTTCTACAGAACTACCAATCAGAAGCTTTTGATACTTGATACACAACATCCCCTCTCTCTGAGGTCAGATTCCGTTTTGTTCGAAACAAGTTCCTGGGTTCATATTCAGGTTCCCTTTGGGAACCCGAAATTTAACTTGGTGCAATATGAGCAAATTCATTTAAAAATCTTCTTCACATTTAATACTACAAGTTTCTTGATATTTGGTATACTGCATCTTTATTGGGGGGGGGGGGGGGGGGGCGCAGCGTGACGTTTTTCAAATCAAATCACTGGAGTCATATTTGGGCTCACTGTAGGAGCTCGAAGTTTAACTTAGTGCAATATGAGGAATATTCATTAAACATCTTCAGATCCGCCCAAGAAAATCGTTTGATATTTGATATGCAAATTAGATATCCTTAAAAGTTTCAGATTCAAGTTTTTTCAAAACAAGTCCCCGGTTTCATATTTCGGCTCCCCATGGGAACTCGAATTTTAATTTCTCGCAATATTATGAAATGTATTTGAAAATCTTCTTCGTCAGATCTCCAGTCAAAATCTCTTGATGTTTGTTGCACTGCATCTTTAAGGAAGGAGGATCAGTTTGAATGTTTTTCTGTTTCAAATCAAGTCTCTAGAGTCATATTTGGGCTCAATGGGGAGCCCACAGTACAACTTAGTGTAATAACACTAAAATTGAGGTTCTGGAATATATTGAGAGAATCTAAAAAAGTGATTTCTTTCGATGCGATTCTAGTAGCGCCAATTCGGAATTTTTCGAATCGTTGAGATGCTCTCAAATTCCTACAAAGTGTGTCTTCTTGACCACTTCCTGCAAAGGAGACCTGATGATAGAAGAAGAGTTCAAGGATATTCTGCTTCCGAAACTACTTTGATTCCATTCTGTTCTGGAATATTTTTATTAATTTGCGCAGACAATTCGCTACTGCATGCAATACTAAAGTGTGTGTGTGTTTGTGGGGGGGGGGGGGGGGGGGGGCGGTGGCGTTGCGGTAACCGGTTCGCGTCAGAACACCGAAGTTAAGCAACATCGAGCCCGGTTAATCCTCGGATGGGTGACTGTCTTAGCGATCGATTCGGACTCTCGCGTTGTGTCCTTGGACAAGGCACTTAACCCCGATTGTCCACATGGGGGCACGATGACGCCGTGTACTAAGGCGTACTACACGTCGATGGTGCGCATGTCTTCAACCAATCTAACCCTGCCTGTGCTGCAGTGCGGAGTTACGAAGTTGGGGAGCTGGCAGCTGCTCGTCGTTGCTCGGTGGTTCTCTCCGGGTACTCCGGCTTCCTCCACCCGTAAAACTGTCACGGTCATGATTAGCCATTGTGCATAAGTATGTGACCGTAAATACCAATAAATAAATAAATACCAAAGTGGAAATTGCCAATATTTAAGGTTGTAAGAAGGTACAATATCTCCTCCATGTACTTGAAAAACGGTGGGATTCAGTTCGAGTTTCGATTCGATTCCAAATCGTCTGTCTTATTCGTTTCGGGATTCGGCTCGACCCGAAAGATAAGATTAGCAGAGCCTCACTGAATATATGTTTCTATCTTAACAATTAATGTCTTAGAATTTGACATGCGGTGTACTGATACCGTTTATGCTGTTCACTGACAAACGAGTGCTGCAGTGAACAAAATGTTAACCTCTTTCATTTCCTATTTTACGTGGGAAGAAGCAAGATGGGAAGAGCAGCGTACGAACATTAAAACAGGTGATTTATCTCTTAACAATCAAGACTTTTCTCCTCACTTCTAAACTTAATTATAATGTACATAATAATTTATGACACCCCGAGGAGTTTACAGTGATTTTCAGCTGCTCACTGAGGACAATAAAGCGAAATGTCCAAAGTGAATTTCTACATGCCGACAATATATTCGGTTCGATAGGTCCATTTTAAACATATACACTAAAATACTTACAGCGGTCTTATTACGTCACAACACAAATAAAGGTAAATTCAACTTTTTATTACGATTTCGGGAGGCGAACTTGGAAATCACAATCCTACAAGGAAAACGTCCACAAGAGGGCCGTCTTTTGTAGCGTAACCAGGACCTTATCCAGAAATAATGAAATTGGTATGAAGAAAGGGGATGAGTGGGGGTTGGGATCCATCCTGAATCGTCGAGAATTCGACGGTGGTCGGAAGGTTCTGTGAGATCTTTATAAAGTCACATGATAAACCTTGATTTTGTCACCAACCCAGTATATCAGACCTTTAGCCTCGTGTACCAGTGTTTTCTGGATAATGCGTTCTGTATATCCTGTTATTCTTTCACAGGGGGATCGCCGATTCGTACGCGGCAATGTCCTCGCTTATAGCTTTACTGACATTTATTGCGGTGGGGCGACTACGGTGGCTCAGTAGTTAGAGATGAAGGCTGCAAGCCGAGAGGTCCTCTGTTCGAATCCCACCTGCGGCAACCGTGTTGTGTCTTTGGGCAAGACACTTAACTGGTAGAGTGCTGAATTAATTTTTGTCATCAAAATTTGCTCACCTGTGTTTGCCTTGTTACAATTTATGGGAGAGTGCCTTGAGGCACTCTCCATAAATTGCAACAAGGCAAATCCACACAGACTTAATAATTTCACTTCAAACTTAATATGAAACACATCCACAGAATATAAAGCCTTTAAGTTGTGGCACCGGCACTTCAGATTAAAGCTCAAATATGGGCTTCCAGCACTCAACCAGTTAATCCCAACTGCCCACGTGGGTGCACGGTGGAATTGTGTAATAAGGTTTACTACACATCGATGGTGCACTTGTCTTCAACCAATTCTAACCCTGCTTGTGTGGAGTTAGTACGTTGAGGAGTCTAAAAGTTACTCGCCGTTGCTTGGTGGTTCTTTCCGGCTTCCTCTACCCGTAAAACTGTCCGACACGAGGTGACCCTGGCTGTCGAAAAAGTCGATAAACCCCAATAAATAAATAAATTGGGGTGGGGGCATTAGGACTAAGATTTTGTTTCCAAAAATAAATGCTGCAGGGTTATAATGCGATAACGAAGCTTACTAGAAACTAATACGCCTGAATCACCACTCGCACTATATCCGGTTCGAGACACCTGGATGCTTCTATTTCGTGAGATCGGGGAAGGGGATCAGGGTGGGACGAGAAGCCAGAGCACTGCGAATCTTCGAAATTTGATTCGATTCGATTCGAAATCATCCCGAGGATTCGATTCGAGTAGGGCTCATTCAGAAATATCGAATAGGCGCTATGTTCTCGAATTCCTCTCAGTTGTCTCCCCCTGAACTCTTCTTTAATCGTCATGTCTCCTGTTCAGGAGACCTGATGGCAGAGTAAGAGCTCCATGTTCGTTCCTTCCGTTCTGGAATATTCCGCCTTTTTTATTTACTTTCCCAGATAAATATAATCGTCATTGAATACATTACCTGAATGAAAACTGACAATTCTTGCTATTTTCTACGATTGTTTGTAGGTGCAATGTCTGCAACTTCAAAAGTGGTGAAATTTGAATGATTCGATTCCAAATCCTGTGCTCAATTTTAGGATGTCAAGCCCAAACTTTCCTGATTGGGAAAAGTCAGTCTAGCTTAAATGTAAATACCTTTTCCCACAAAAAAGTATAAAAACTTCCTGACAAATCTGTGCAAACCGAATATTTTGGTACTAAACTTAATGTTCATTCCTCTTTATTTTAAAATAGTTGATTGATGATTCATTTTGACCAAAGTTTATTATTAGGTTTTATTTTCAATATAGAATGAATGGATTTTATTTTTCTTTTATCGTTACCTCTTATTAACGCGCTTCCGTGGGTTTTATTTTAGTTTACTATACAAAATTTAACATGAAATTTTCTAGAAATTAGAAACACTATAATAATTTTTTATCTTCCACCCACCTAAAACGGAATCGCAAATGTACATATCAGTATCGATAAATGTTCGGGAATAAAAGATCTTGCAGCGTTATTGCAATAATAATAAAAGTCAAATGACGTCATGATGAACGAGACGCACGCGAGCCTGACGGACTATTCCAGTGTTATTGGTTCTCAAATATTCTTTCAAAAACCATTAATGCTGTAAAGAACCATGAGTCAAATTTCCGTTAACATACATTCCGTGTTTCAGAGAGTTGCACGACACGGAACATAAACAATCCCTCTATGCGAAAAGCACACACGCAGCCTAACACACCCATCCTCTCTCTTATACACACACGCACACAATAATGCGAAAGTGAAACGTAATAACTGAAAATTGCAGCGATTAAAGTTTGAAAATGTTACATCGATCTCAATGTGATGTGTCCGCTTCTAAAATATGAATGAAATGACGTCATGTACAGGACGTGGAGAGTGGATTGTAACTAAATCACCCGCGGAGTGGAGTTATCACCCAAGCTATAACTTTCAAATTTTAAATATATCGACAAAAAACACAAACAATGTTTCAGCCAATGGACCTCCGGGTTTTACCCGGAGGTCCATTGGCTGAAACTTTGCTGGTAATGGGTATGCTTTGCAACAAATTTGCAATTATTGCTCGGTTGGAATCTCCACCCTGCGAGTGGTTTAGTGATAATACACTCTCCACGTACTCTATATAATGAGAATTGGACTCTCAACAAAAATATAATTCCATCATTTTGCACACCACCCACACACAGAACAACACACGTGTGTGAATGGGTTAGCTGAGCGGCCACAGGCCTCGAGTTATTCTTCCGCGATGACACAAGTGCTATATCGATTAACCCATTCACGTGCGTGTGTCGTTCTGTGTTTATTACACGCCTTCACGTCTTTAAAAGCAATTATTAGAAAGAAACTCAGCAATTCATTTGACAACTTGTCCTCTGAGTTCTAATGTTTTTCATGTGCCAGAAGTCAAATAGAACACATTGGAACTCAGTGAATGAACTATTAACAAAAAGAACACAGTTTATCGTCAACCAAATCTGCGAGGGGAACCAGTGTTACCATTTTTAGCTATCGCTAGCGATATAAATTGTAACTGCGGAGCACGATTTGTAAAAAAATCCAGTGAAATTCCGATTTTACTTAAAAATAGTCCGCCAACGATTTCCGTTCCGCATGTGTGCGGATCAGAGTTTCATTTTCCGCATGGCTTAGTGTTGCAGTAGATGGGGATTTCCAAGAACAGGCGTGTAATAAATCTCTATCCCTTATGGATTAAATTGAATCTGGTTCTACACACAAAAAACTAAAGTGTTAAAACTGACACTTTCAAGGTGTTAAACCCATTCTAACTCTTAGTGTTTGATTTTAACACTCAAAGTGCAATGCTTTAAGCACTTAGACATTACAATCGTCAGGCATCTGAAACTTGAATGGATGGCACTTCCCACGTGTCTAGCATTGGTGGTTTTTCCAGAATCGTCCATAATTTTGATTTGCGCTTGGTGGGTACATATTAAAAGGACACAATGCAGATGACGCGGATCAGGCTCGAGAGTTCGAGCCTGATCCGCGTCATCTGCGTTGTTTCCTTTTAAGTGTCGCGACATTACACTTGTCAAGTGGTATTATTGTCAACACCTGTCAAGTTCTGGGATATCAACACTTGAACAAAGTGCTAGTTCAGCACTTAGTAAGTGTTAAATACAACACTTCAAGTGTAGTTTTTAACACTTTAGTTTTTAGCGTGTAATATCACTGTCCGATGGAGAAAACGTAATAGCGAAGAGTTTGATTAATTTGTATTACACTATACAATTCAATTCAGGTCGAAGCAATAACTTCGTATGCCATTGGGTTAGAAGATTTGAAAATTAAGTTAAATTATTTCGATCAGTTGAAATATTTAATTTTTTAACGACTGTTTTCGAGAAATCCTGGTTATGTGTTTTGTTGACTGAATGGAAGACAGCAGTGCTATGTGCCCGTTGTGCTTGAATAGAAGTTCTTATCGCGACCCGTGGTGCCACGGTGAGGCTGCGGACTAAGATGTACTGCATGTCAATGGTGCACTTGCCTTCAACCAACGCTAACGCTACTTGTATGCAGGTAGCACGCCATGGAGTTTAATATTTGTTCGCCGTCGCTCAGCGCCACCCACCATGGGCAATCGGGATTAAGAATCTTACCCAAAGACAAAACGCAGTTACCGCTGATCAGGACTGAACCGTGGACGGTTCGGCTTGAAGTCCAGTTGTGCTCTGAGCATTGGGCCACTGCGCTCCCAACATCATGCAGCTGAATACATAAATATAACCCATCCTGACTCTTACAATCCTCAGGTGGTGTGGGATGGGATGGGGAAATCACACCCCCGGGAAAAAGATATTTAACCCAGACACTAAGCCTCGTCGTTGGGTCAAATATCGTTCACGAGGGCAAGATGTCCTCATCACCCACACCATTTAGGGATGATTTTTCTCCCACCACACCTCTACATTATTTCATTGAAATCAAAATACGTCCCGTGCGAGGAAAAGTTACGTATTCGGAAAGCGCATCGAAAAAAGTATACAGTACGGCGCTGTGAACTGGTCACTTTCCAAGGGTGGGCAACATTTCCACGGACGTAATAGTATTTAGGAGATGAACGTCTCTTGTTGAGTTGGACATTCGGGAATTTGACTATGGAAAACAATATGTTAACTCGCCCCGAATTTGATTATGGAAATCCATTTGCTAACGAGCCTAGAAAGTGTTCGTTTACAAATGGTTTTTCCTTAGTAAAATTTCCGAATGACTAACGAAACAAGAGACGTTTATCTCAGTTGTTATTACTGGCATCGTTAGAAGTGGAAATATTCTCCAAACCGATTTTATTTGAAGAAAAACAGTCAAAAAATGTTATTTTCGATCTCGGTCGATTTGCCACGATCGAATTTACAGGGTGTGTTCGGTCTTTGTTAGGAAATAACGACCACACCACGATGACTGTACTGTATGAGTTAACCACCAGATTTGCCCGAAAATTGAGATAAAAAAATACCCAAAATAATGCGCATAACGAGTTCGCTTTAATGGAACTTTCGATAAAACGAACATTAATTAAAATCTAAAGGACGAAACTTAATGGTCATTTGATCATCTCCATATATCATCTTGAAGTTTAGTGCTCGCACAGAACGTCCATGCTGTAACTTTCGTGTTTATAGATTTTTTACCTTTCGTATCGACCAGGTTAAACAATTCTACGTAAATTTTAAGCGTTTGGCCATTGCCCAAAATTTTAACATAAATTTATGGGCAAACCTGATTTTTCTCAACGGACATCGTACTTACACCAAACGTTGTGACAAAAAGAAGTATTTCACCTGAAACATAATGGTCAGTTCGAGAAGATCGCCCGATTACAGCGCTCTTACGGTACGGCCGCTGTGGACTGGTCACTTTCCACGGGCGGACAATATTTCCAAGGACGATAATATTAGATTCCAAACACTAATTACAGGAATAATCATAAAAAATAATTAATGAAGCACAACCAGGTGTTTCATTAAATAAAATTTTGCTGCTGGTGATTTTTATTACCTGGTAAACGCATGCGTACACATCACTGCCAACCCATGGATTACGACCAATCCACGGCGACTTTATATGGCGAATATGACTTGTGTACGGCTATCAATATTAAAATCAACCAATCGCCACACTCATCCTCTCAAGAGACCATCAAATCTCTGAAGTTAGTAATCTCAATCATCTGGAGTAATCTTGAATAGTACTTGTACGTGGAATAACCATATTGAACACATCTTCTCCAAACCGTGGACGCGTATTGACATGTTAACCCTTTACCTAACATGAAAAGCAGACGACACTTGCAAAAACAATTCTTGAATAACTATTTTTTTCATTTTTTGTCTCAAAAACATAGGTTATGACCCCTCATTGGAACGAGCTCGACGAGCTCGTTCCAATGAGGGGTCATAACCTATGTTTTTGAGACAAAAAATGAAAAAATAATTAAAATTAATTGGCGATTTTTGAGAATAGCGCTGGCCGGTTTTGGCCGTTACATTGGGTAAATTGTTAAAGAGTGCATAAGTTCACTCTCGTCGCAAGATCTTGGACAATATCTATTTTGTATTCATTAGGTCCCCTCAAGAGTATGCTGACTGTGGTTTGGATACCCGTTTAATAATCAATGCCACTGGCCTAGAGAAACTTTAATTAGCCACAGCAATGATAATTATTGGCACCACTGCCAGTGTTAGACAAAACCCTACTTTACACTGGAACCAGCTTGGGCATCCTTCACGACAGACATCGGAAGCATAAGCTTGTAAGCTTGTCCAGAACTTCAAAACGAATTTTCAGTTTACACCTTCATACATTTACTACAATGTACCACCCATTACATCATGCATCAGTCAAGGCCATAATATTTGATGAAATCTGAAACATCGTGTTCCGTAAAGTCACGCAAATCTGTAACAGGTTCGACCCAATCCTTACTATCCAATGAAATAATATACCCATTCCAGTGATAACTCCTCCATTAGAAATTTTAAGAGTTTCATTAACAATGGTTACCTATGTCGGTCCATCGTAATTTTCCACTGCAGCCAAGTCGCGACCAACTCAAATATACCATTGTAGTTTAAGGTTGTGTTATAGTCAAATATCTCAGCCTCCCCCTTCTGTCTGTTTGGTGAGCACCAAACAAGAGAACATTTCTTGTTGCATTGTCTAATGTATTCCGGTGCTCCTATCTCTACCATTATTATCATTCCAGTTACCTTTGTTCCCTTACGCTTCTCTTTGCGTCGGAAAGATTGAACAACACAGAAAAATCCCAAGTTTGCAGAGTAGTACAAGACTTCATCTTACTGAATGAACGCTTTCATTAAATTTCAAAGGTCCACTTAACCTATATAGACTTGTTTAATTTGAAGGTACTGATCATTGCTTCTGTATGCATTAAGCCATGGTCCTCGTCATGCCCTCCAGACCTATGAGACCATACAACAGGTGCGATTGGCTCTATTCTTTATTAACACGAGTCATGTGCTGTGGTAATGCGTTCCGCAAAATTCAAGGTTACACCCAATGCCTTGGAGCGGCGTTCTGGTGGCATTGCTGGATGCATTAATGTTACGGCAATGTAGTTTGTGACTTTGGTGCTATCTGAACGTTGCTTTAAGAGCGTGTGTTGCATAGGATGTACGTTGCGCCCAAAGTTGATTCTTGGTAATCCAGTTAACAAACAAAAGATACACAGAATACGTTTAGACAGGCTGCATTTGTTCCTATTGAAATGAATTGTGTTCAAGTTGTCTTCCTTTCACGTTTTTAGTCTCATTTTTCCTTCTTTCTTGCTCATCTCTCTTCTGTCCCTTCCCTTTCTCTAGTCTATATGTCAAAGTTTAGACAATGTTAGATGCAGCGCATGACCGTTTTTTTCAATTAGAAATACTGTGTTTATTTAGAGAGACGGCTCAAAATATTAGCTTCCTGTCGAACTCTCTCTTCATAATTGTAATGTCTTTCATGTATCTTGATAATATTACATGCTTTGTTGTTCTGCATTCAGCGCCTTTACTTTGATTTTGTGGTCGAACTAACATTGTAGTATGTATGATATCAGTCTTGCTGAATAAACGGGGGCGCGGTGGCGTTGCGGTAACTGGTTCTCGTCAGATCACAGAAGTTAAGCAACGTCGAGCCCGGCTAATCATTGGATGGGTGACTGTCTGAGCGATCAATTCGGACTCCCGAGTTGTGTCCTTGGGCAAGGCACTTAACCCTGATTGTCCACATGGGGGCACGATGACGCCGTGTACTAAGGCGTACTGCACGTCGATGGTACGCGTGTCTTCAGCCAATCTAACCCCGCCTGTGCTGCAGTGCGGAGTTATGATGTTGGGGAGCTGGCAGCTGCTTGTCGTTGCTCGGTGGTTCTCTCCGGGTACTCCGTCTTCCTCCACCCGTAAAACTCTCACGGTCATGATTAGCCATTGTGCAAGTATATGACCTTAAGCACCAGTAAATAAATAAATAAGTAAATAAATTGCTGCAAAAATATTGTGTCAAGTAAGGCGACTTTTGTGAGTTTGTTATTTCAAGAAATCTAGCAACTGATTCTTCCATTTTGTGAAAGTATGACATCCATAACGCTTTGAACCCGCGTTTTCTGGAGTGGTTTCGCCTTTGTGTACACTAACAGTGGGATGAGTCAGTCCAATACCAAAATACATGGAGGATAAAATAATAACTGCAGTCTGCAGCCGTCTGGCTGCTGACTGCAGTTAATATGTTATCATCAATGCCCGTGTATAAACCTCTTATACTAGACAAAAATGGGGCGAAATTATGCCTCGGGCCGAAAAATTAGTTTTACGTGTTCAAAGGGTTAATTTCGGGGTGTTGGGATATCGTTAACAAGAGGAATCGCCCATTATTTTTCATCTATACTAAATTGTCACAGGAGAGATATTAAGTTTGTTACAGACCTAAGCAATTTTATTCTCACAGAAATAGTAAAACGTTTGTGACATTTCGTGTCAAAGCTTGAGGTCTAGTGATAAATTGTCTTTGTTTACTAAAAACTCCTTATTAGGCTGCGCATTTTGGTTAATAAAACTCAGAGACAAAAATTCGAAGCACACCTTTTGGTACAATTTGAGCTGAAAGTGGATCTGCCAACCAATAACTATTCACAGACTGAGACTCCGTTGGTGTTGACATACAGTTAAAACTAGATGTCCTGTCATGAAATGCGCACAAATAGCACGTCAATCTGCGCGTTAATCTACGCGTTATGACTATAGTACGGCTATCAAATTCTGTACATACGGCCTTTGCACAAGCAATGTTTCAGCCAATGGACCTCCGAGTAACCCGGAGGTCCATTGGCAGAAACATTGCCTGTGTTTGCTATGAGAAACCAGGAGAACTTGCCGTGCTTTAGATGCCATTCCATATGGCAATTGTGCGCAATTTCTATGAGCAATTAAGTCTAGATAAGCGCCCAGTTCGTGACAGGACTTCTAGTTTTAACTGTAGTACCATTCATGGGCACATACAAAGGAAACGGCAATTTGGTTAATTATATTATACACCATACACCCCAGCCGCAAATGACAACTTCTTCGGTAAAATCTCAAATTGATTCATATATCGAAGGTATATTAGGAAATCAAGCGTTAATTCACGACAGTGATCGTTTAATATATTGAAGCGAGTTGAAACATTGACATTCCCTTGAAGTTATTTTTGAAGTTATGGATTTCGATAACGTCATGTGGCGCGTGGAGGAGAAAGATCACCCTCGAGTGATGTTGTGTATAGGGGTAGGGTTGGTAGATGTATCTGTCTAAACAAACGCGACATGGCGTTTGTTTAGATTGATACATCGACCAGCCGTTGTTTACAAAATGCCGACGATGATGAACTTCTCCGGCCATCATTTAATATTCATATGAGGATTGTCGCGTGGGTGGTAAGATGGATCTGTCTCACCCGGGACACGCGTATCTCAATAAGAAGGTGATGGGAGAATATTATGATCCCCGATCAGTCTGGAGGTGGGATGGGGAAATCTCACCCGAGGGGCAAGATATTTGAACCAGACCCGAGGCTTATCGAGGGTCCGGTTCAAATATCTTGCTCCGAGGGTGAGAGTTCCCCATTCCCACCTGTCGCACATGTCTTTAACCGCTGTAATCCTGCTTGAGGGGAGCTTGAACAGAGTTAGAATGTTGAGGAGCTGACAGTCGCTCGTCGATGTTCGGTTTTCTCTCCGGGTACTCCGGCTCCCCCCACCCGTAAAACTGTCAAGGTCACGATTAGCCATTGTGCATAGGTATGTAACCTTAAACACCAATAAATAAATTAATAAATGGTTCTATTTTTGGAAAGGGTGTGATGCGTTTTGTTATGGTGCTTAAGCAAAAATGGCTGAAATTAATTTTAAGAAACGCTTTGTAAGTCATACTGAAATTTAAATTTTAGAAAAGAGAGCAAAAGTAATACCTGTGAATAATACAGCCAAGTGCAACAAAAAGTGTTCCAATTTACTAAGAAATACTTATGTTGAAAGCTGTATTTGCTGTAGGGTTAACCCCTTACTTAACATGAAAAGCAGACGACACTTGCAAAAATTTTTTTGAATAACTAATTTTTTTCATTTTTTGTCTCAAAAACATAGGTTATGACCCCTCGTTGTAACGATTTTTGAGAATAGCGCTGGTCGGTTTTGGCCTTTACGTTGGGTAAAGGGTTAACAGAACGAAAGGATTTGGAAATAAATCCGTTATCCCTGTGTCTTCAGTGGTGTATGGGAATTTATACCGATCTGGGAACTCATACACCCTTCGACTGTGCCTCAGGATGTTTGAGTCCCCAGACCTGTGTAAGTCCCAGGACCTGTGTAAATTCCCATACATCCCGGAAAACACAGGATAACTAATAATATCCTGGAAATTGAATTCAATAGTCTGACCAGATGAGTGAAATCTTGCAGTATCAATTCTTGCGATTGTGGGCTCACCAACTTTAGTTGTGTGAGCTTATGGCGTGGCTCGATCGGTCGGCGTCGGCGTATGTGTCCAATAATGTTAAAGCTTCTGTTTAGGTCACTTACTAGCCCTATTTCCATATCATGGCCTTTACAATGCTGCTATATGATGATTATTATCATTCTACCATGATTTAACCCCTCATACCCTGCATTTTAAATATTTTCCTTGACATTTTTAGTTGCGTTTAGTTTTCTGTTTAGCTCAGAATTTCATGTTTAACTTAGTGTTTAGATCAGCTGCTGTACTCCTTCTCTTCCCATGGCACTTATATTCATCATACATGTTCCTCAGTATCATTGTTCCATGATTAACCCCTCATACGCTGCATTTTATACATTTTTCTGACATTTTTAGTTGCGTTTAGTTTTCTATTTAGCACAGAATTTCATGTTTAACTAAGTGTTTAGGTCAGCTGCTGTGCTCCTTCTCTTCCCATGACACTTATATTCATCATACGTGTTCCTCAGTATCATTGTTCCATGATTAACCCCTCATACTCTGCATTTTAAACATTTTTCTTGACATTTTTAGTTGCGTTTAGTTTTCTGTTTAGCTCGGAATCTCATGTTTAACTTAGCGTTTAGGTCAGATGCTGTGCTCCTTCTCTTCCCATGGCACTTATATTCATCATACATGTTCCTCAGTATCATTGTTCCATGATTAACCCCTCATACTCTGCATTTTAAACATTTTTCTTGACATTTTTAGTTGCGATTAGTTTTCTATTTAGCTAGGAATTCCATGTTTAACTTAGTGTTTAGGTCAGCTGCTGTGCTCCTTATCTTCCCATGGCACTTATATTCATCATACATGTTCCTCAGTGTCATTGTTCCATGATTAACCTCTCATACTCTGCATTTTAAACACCTTTCTTGACATTTTTAGTTGCGTTTAGTTTTCTGTTTAGCTCAGAATTTCATGTTTAACTTAGTGTTTATGTCAGTTTCTGTGTTTTACTTTTAAGAGGTTGTGTTTTGGTTAGCTTTGTCGCATGTTATGAGCCTGTTTGATACAGTTCTTGTGTTTGCCAAAGTTACTATCAAAGAGGAATGTTGGTGAGCTATAGGGCGCTGGCGTCCTTCTTTTTTTCTCATGGGCTGTACAAACCGAAACTGGTTGTTCTTGTATTTAAGGTGAACACAAGCCCGAGTTTTTGTTCCCGACCAAGGCCGATTGTGTGGATACGGTTATCGTCTATTTACGTGTCAAAAACAGAACCGCACCTTATTTAAAACCAAAATATCTCTTTTTATTACACGCTTCCTCTAAATATATAAGGAAATAGCGAAGACGTCGTATTTTTCGGCATGGTTACAAGATACAGACAATTGTTCACTGCTTGGAGTAACGTACGATGTTTATTCTCGAGTGGGATGCGGAAGGTTATTTTCACGAGGCGCTAGCCGAGTAAAATAATCCCCGCATCCCACGAGAGAATACATAAATGAATGAACTGATAATATGACGTCATCAGAAAGGAATGCAATGACGCTCGTTTTCAAATGGAAATTCAAGTGACGGGAGATATGAACTTTTGAACGAAATCAACACATTTTAAAGAAATAATTCAATCAATCACCATGAATGAGTAATCATGTTCAACTTCTTATAACTTTGTGTGGATGTGTACATAGTTATTGTTCGCTGTCAGTTGGAATATCAAGAGAATATTTGTCGAAGTGGATTGTGTGTTATCGCTGGATTTCGAGGCGTAACAACTGTAATGGTAAAAGTAGTCCGTCATGACTGGGAGTAGCATATCTCCGTGGGAGTTGAATAACACTTTCGAGGTCGTGGGAGTAGGATATGTTTTTTATTTACAAAGGAAAAACCTATAGAAATATAATAAATATACGATTACTTTATTTAAAAATCATATTTTCACTGTAGCTTCAACCGGTGAATCACATCGAAAATTATATCAACGAACACAGTTGATATTGTTTTCTGTGGTTTTGCCGACGACTAATTTCGTCGCTGAAGCGGTTCGTTGGATATCCACTGATGGCTTTTAAACTGACATTTTTGTCACTTTTGAAGCATGACTTTGCACTAATTAAAAGTCTAATTTGGAATTAAAAAGGTTAGGATTTTTTGGAACAAGCGGCGAATATAATAAAAGGAATACCTATTGTTTTCTGAGTGGCTACCATAATTATTTCATTTATGAATAGCAATTGAAATGGGCTCACAGTGGAACAATGGTTAGAACATTGGACTCCACAATTCGAGCCTGACCGGCGATCACTGAGTTGTGTCCTTGGGAAAGACACTTCATCCCAATTACCTAAGTGGTGGCACGGTGTCGCTGTGTACTAAGGCGCTCTGTACGTCGATGGTGCACTAGTCTTCAACCAATGATAACCCTACTTGGGCGGAGTTACAGTACGTGGAGAGTGGATTGTAAGTAAATCACCCGCGGAGTGGGGTTATCACCCAAGCTATAACTTTCAAATTTTGTTCATATCGACAAAAAACACAAGCAATGTTCAGCCAATGGACCTCCGGGCTTGACCCGGAGGTCCATTGGATGAAACATTGCTGGTGCTGGTTGTGCTTTGCAACAAATTCGCAATTATTGCTTGGGTGGAATCTCCACTCTGTGGGTGATTTAGTGATAATACACTCTCCACGTACTGTAGTACGCTGGAGAGTCTGGCAGCTGGTCGCCGTTGCTCGGAGTTCTCTCCATGTAATATGGCTTCCTCCTATCCGACACGTCGCTAAACTCCAGTAAATAAATAAATAAATAAATAAATAAATAAATAAATAAATAAATAAATAAATAAATAAATAAATAAAGAAGCGGGTGAAATCCATAGGCCTCCTCTTTTTGTTAGTCGACTTGTGTTGTTATAAACTAAAATGTAGAATAAGGGTATAAATTGCTATATCTTTCATAATGAGTTGCTACAGGTATGGTGTGAACTCGATATTTATTTTCAAGATTTTTAAGGACTTTAGAATCATTCGTTTTGCGGGGCAAGTAAAACATTCTACTCAAGATGGTGAATATTATTTATTAGATATCATTTTCTTTCCCAGAATTTCCCATTACCAAGCTCGGCTGATGTGACTTCAAACTCGGCTGATATGACGCCAACCTCGGACGATATGAACCAAGCTAGAGTTGTCCCTTTGATGCACCACAAAACCGGCCAGCGCTATTCACAAAAATCACTATTCAATTTTCATTATTTTTTTTATTTTATTGTCACAGAAACATTGTTTATGACCTCTCATTGGAACGAGCTCATTCCAAAGAGGGGTCATAAACTGTGTTTAAGTGGTAAGAAATGAAAAAAATTAGTTATTCAAGAATTGTGTTTGCAAATGTCGACTGCCTTTTCGTGTTAGGCAAAAGGTTTTAAACTACATTTGATGTCTTTCTTCCGTCCTGTCGGACAGTTTTACGAGTGGAAGAAGCCGGAGTATCCGGAGAAAACATCCGAGCAACGACGAGTAATTGTCAGACATCCTAACGCATTAATGGTTAGCACTGGTTGAAAACAAGTGTACCATCGACGTGCAGTACGCTTTAGTACACAGCGCCATTGTGTCCCCACATGGGCAATCGGGATGAAGTGCCTTGCCCAAGAACCCAGCGCAGTTTCTCCTGGCGGGGATCGAACCGTGAACCATTCGTTTTGAAGTTCAATGCCGCAACCACTGGGCCATCGCGCTCCCGACGCTGCAGCCCTTAACCCTTTACCCAACGCAGACGATATCAAAATTTATTATTTTAAATATAATTTTTTCAAATTTTTCAAAAAATTTCAACAAAACCATATCATGTGACCCCTCGTTGGAACGAGCTCGTCGAGCTCGTTCCAACGAGGGGTCACATGATATGGTTTTGTTGAAATTTTTTGAAAAATAATATTTTTTTTCAACGGCTGAATTTGCGTATTACCCGGGCGGATGCGGCCGATTCGTTGGCTAAAGGGTTAAAGACAGTAATATGACAGATTTGTTCGTTTGCATATCAGTTTGCATATTTAACACTAGAATTCATTCATGACAGGTTGAAAAGGGTTAAATGGCGAAATACTGAACCGTTTTCGAGGCAAACAAGGATGTAACCCGCAAACCTTCCTACCAAAAAGTACCTGAATAAATGTCCAATTAACTAGAATGAATGAAATGTTTCAGCGCGCCGAAGGCGCACAGGGACTATGTGGAATTTGAAATCTCTTGCGACCCGAATAACTTTATTTGCTTATGAATCCACGACACTCGGAAGTGAGGGTCAATAAACTTATTTGATTTGAATGTGCGCACTGGCAGTAGGATACTGGAGTCAGACACCCCCCCCCCCCCCTCCAGAACCTCGAACTGGAAGGTGATTAGGAATTGTGCATCACTACAGGAATTCTGCTCTGTGTTTTATTTAGAAACGTGGGGATATTTATGGTAATACAAAAACCGCAGTTTGGTGATTGTTGTAGAAAAAAGAAAAAGAAGAAACCCGAATAGTCGCTGGTTTGGGAGCATCCCCAGCATATTATCCAAAACGGTTATAAAAAAGGAAAAATCCACCAATACGTTCTTTTGAAAGCCGGGAGTCATCCATCAGCCTCTTAAAGAGAGAGTGGATGCTGAACCTTGGCCATCTGGTCTGCCTCCAAGGGGAACAGATGACAGGGAGGTGGGAGGGGGAAATAATTAACTCACCAACCAGAAGACCCAATTAACTCGGGAAACCATGTATTAAGGTGCCATGTCCAGTTGAAATGACTGATTAGTTTACAAATCGAAAACAGTAGTCAGCCGCAGTGCACTGCAGAGGCCTAAACAACTCAGGAGATCAGAGGATGCCGCTCTCCCATAAAGGGCTTTATCGGAGATTTAGATTTCTGATTTTCGTTATAAGTGCATGATGGTTCAAGCCAGTTAACCCTTTACCTAACGTTACGGCCAAAACCGACCAGCGCTCTTCTAAAAAATCGTCAATTAATTTTCATTATTTTTCCATTTTTGTCTCAAACACATAGGTTATGACCCCTCTTTGGAACGAGCTCGTTGAGCTCGTTCCAATGAGGGGTCATAACCTATGTTTTTGAGACAAAAAATTTGCAAGTGTCGTCTGCTTTTCATTTAAGGTAAACGGTTAAACAAAACTACCGGTTGCTAATCACTGTCAAAGGAGAATATTATTTGAAATTTATTTTTCAAATTTTCAGAGTAAAAAGAGAGAAAAAACCTCTTTAATATATAATATCGGAAGGCATGAATGTGTCAGCATAAAAATCTTGCTTTATATCTCAACGTTTCTATCTGAACGTTTTATAGCCTTCATCTTCAAAAAGTCATCTTCGAGCTGGTGCAGTGCGACTGAATTTGAATAACTTGAGTGTATTCCTACAGTAAAGAATGTCAATCAATACAGTTCATAAAGACCCAGCAAGCCGAACAGTACTTTATCATCTACTAGTAAATCATATTTAACTTAAAATTTAAAATTCCCCAGCTGTTCAGTATACCGTGAGAGGCGTTCATTAAAACTCAAGTCAGACCATGATTGTACGAGGTAACAGACATTTATTGGAATTCTACAAAATGTGCATGGCATATGTATTTTCCGTCTCAAACGCAGAATCGATACACCACAAGAGCATACATAATGATTTTTTTTTTTTTTTTTGGGGGGGGGGGGGGTGAGAGTAGGACGTCGGTACCCGGTGGCTCAGTCATATTGCCCAACTATTTGTAACTTACCTAACTGCTTTTATCAAAGTTTTATACGATACAGATTTCGTGATAAATACTGTATCTTAAACGTGAAACAATTACACAAAAGCTTGGTTGATGTGCCCGACCATCTGGGTGCTTTCAAAAGGTCATGGTCGTAGTTACTCTCTCACTCCCTGGATGTGAAATTCTACCGATATAAGTAGTATATAAGGTATGAATCGTCCCTTATTACCCGGAGCTTTGGGGGAGCAGCTAGTGTTAAATTTCCATAGGAACCGGAACCGTTTGGGGGAGCAACTTTGGGGGAGCAAAAGTACGGCTCCTTTCAGCTAGATCCTCCAAATGGTGTAGGTACTGTATATATAGTATGCTATGGCATGTATAGTGATATATGTACACATGGGGCTATAGGTATGTATTATGGGTAAGTGGTGGAAAGATGATGGGAAAATTGGGTTTTCTTGAAAGTTTTTCCCGCGAAACGGTTGACGTTCCTATTGACGTCGTGACGCCATGATACGCGCGCGACGTCATAGAGATGCTGACCACTGTTATTGTCCAGTATACAATCTGACATAACGTTATACGGGTCAGGGGGTGTCGGACTTCTCGTTTGGGGAGAGGGGTGATATGGTAGTAGTGGTATATATGCATGTAGGTCCCAAGTTAGCCCTTAGTACTATTAATCCACCTTATGCTTCATATTATCCAATGTCTGCTATAGCTAAGTCAAGTAGTAGGGTGGGGTGGGTGGTAGTGTGGTATTGCGAGATCGTCATTGGTGGTTTAAATTGAACAGTATAGGATGAATGATCTGTTGGTCTATTACCCCCTTAGTACTATTAACCTACCGAATCCTTTGTATTATCTTATGGCTGGTATTGGTAGTTTAGTGTTAGGCCAGGCAGTGTTATACTAGGTTGTTTAGAACGGGTGGCATAGGATGCATGGTATATACCCCTGTAGGTCCAGTCCTCGATATTATTAACCAGCCGATTGCTTTGTACTATTCAATGACTGGTATAGGGAGTACGTTATGGCAGGTCAAGTGGTATGGTGGGGTGGGGGTGGGAGTAATGCCTGACAGTATAGAACTGCGGTATAGTATGGAGGATATATACCTCTGTGGGCCCCTGCAGGGCCCATGTTAGCCCTTAGTACTATTAATTCACCCGATGCTTCATGTTATCTTATGACTGGTATAGGTAGTATGCAATGCTAGGGATAGGGGCATTGTGGGTAGGGGTACTGCTTGGTAGTTTAGAACGGGGGAAGGGGACTGAATACATTATAAAGTCTGTAAACTCACCGCCAAACTGCTGCTGCAGCTGTCTCCGTAAATGACACGTTACAGCTGTTCCAGTTTAAAGCGCAAAATATCTGTATCTTGTACGTCGTAAGAAACCCAATGTAGGCAATTTAGCAGCGGACCAGAGGAGAGAGAAAGAAAGAAAAAAAGAAAGAAAGAAAGAAAGAAAGAGAGAGAGAGAGAGAGAGAGAGAGAGAGAGAGAGAGAGAGAGAGAGAGACGCTCATAAGTTACTGTAGATAAAGTTGAATGCCTCAACACCTTTTACGTATACAATGTTGTTTGACAGGAAGTTCCGATCTATGATAGTTTTTGGAAAATGAGTTTTTAACCCTTTACCTAACATGAAAAGCAGACGACACTTGCAAAAAAAATTCTTGAATAACTAATTTTTTTCATTTTTTGTCTCAAAAACATAGGTTATGACCCCTCGTTGGAACGAGCTCGACGAGCTCGTTCCAACGAGGGGTCATAACCTATGTTTTTGAGACAAAAAATGAAAATATTTTGAAAATTAATTGGCGATTTTTGAGAATAGCGCTGGCCGGTTTTGGCCGTTACGTTGGGTAAAGGGTTAAATTGGTCAGTTTTGCCTGGTATGGTTTTTGCTTGGTATATAAAAGAAGTGCTGGTGTTCAGTTTGCAACGTACTTTGTTTTCATTTCTGAGGTAGTCTAATTAATAATTTTAACCTGAAGCCATGACGCTTCAGGTTAAAGATATTAAATATTCTATCCTGAATGTGGAATTAATAGACGTCTGGTGAAATTAAGCAGAACCAACTATCAATATCCGTATGTTCTATTCCAAGTGCAAACAAAAAGGGTCGTCATTGCAAAAAATAGGTTTTTGTATCGTTACATTTTCGCGAGAAGAATTTTGCCCACTCTCACTCGGATAGTCCAGCTTGTGGTTCGAGCATCCTTCAAGCCCAGCAGCGTATTTTGAATATTGGCAGATAGCTCCATCTAGCTCAATTAACGTCTTCACACCTCGCAATCCAAAGTGTAAATGTATGTAAAAGCTTGTCACCGTTCAAGAAGAAAATGTTGAATAATGGCTAAGTAGTGAATAAAATTATTAAATCTCTAATTCGAGCGAAAAGGTTTCGCGAGCCGAAGGCGCTAAGGTACAGCGCGCGGTAAGCCCCTTTCGACCTTTATTTGACTGTATAATTTGAATTTTTTGTATCAACACCATGTCCGATCGCACAGAGGATGAGAAATGTGCGAGGGAGACTTCTTGTATTCTGGTGATCTTCAGACAAGTTTTATCTGCCGCTTAGTTGTTGGTTTGTTGCTGGGGCCTTCATCGGCAAGTATAGTCTTTGCCCCAGGCTCATCTTGGTAGTTTTGAAGGAGAATGATTACGGATTCGGGTGCGACAGCTGCAGAAAAAACAGCCATTTTCAGGGTACCACCAAAAGACCCGAACTTCCTCGGTTCGATGCGGACTGCTAGTTATCCTATTTGACGGGAACTATAGAACGTTTGATAAGGTTTACGAAAAATGGGCTCGGGGAGGGGACCCAGAACCAACACTCGCCTGCCCAGGGGTGGACGATGAAGAGATGTAGTGAAGGATGAGAAGATCCATAACGCTTATAATGATTACATTACGGTTCCAAATCGGTTACAAAACAACAACAACAACAACAACAACAAAATAAACAAAACAAAAACCAGTAGACTGTGTCATGTGTAATTAAGTTTTGG
The DNA here is from genome assembly GCA_031216915.1 of Pictodentalium vernedei. Taxonomy (NCBI): domain Eukaryota; kingdom Metazoa; phylum Mollusca; class Scaphopoda; order Dentaliida; family Dentaliidae; genus Pictodentalium; species Pictodentalium vernedei. The sequence continues at coordinate 797,606,162 of CM062297.1, forward strand.
GAATGTTTTCATGGTCTTGGGTTCTGTCGTGTCTTTAGGCATGCATAGTCAGTCGCTTACATTGTCTTTATAGTCTGTTGTTTGTTGGAGCCGTCACGGGCAAGTGTGAACTTTGTTGCTCACTGGTCCAGTCTTCAATTTGTCTTCGCGCCAGTGTGGTCTATCTCTGTGGACTAGTGAAAGAAGAGGGGAGTGAGGGGTGGGAGGCGGTGAAAAAGCAACTTCCAGTTCCGCCTCAGTCTCCACTGGACGTTCCTCATCCAACTGTACCGGCTCAGGAGCCGGCAGTTGATTGGGTGTACCAGTGTGGCTAGGGGGGAACTGGCGGCTGCCTCCAGAGCCTCCACCCCCTCACTCAACTCTTTCTTCCTATTCCGGAAGGCCTCCAAGCGCCGGGCGTCCCTGCGCTTGGTCGATGGGCTCTTCTTCTTTTTCTTTATCTGTCTCTTTTCAGGGCCTCCGTGTCCCTTCGGGTGAGGACCAGTGGGAGAGGGGATCCTCTCTCCAAAGGTACTACCTTTCCCTGAAGGGGTTGGTGTTGTTGTGGGCTTCTCAATTTCAAAGTCCACTTTCAGGTGGACGCTCAAGCCTATTAACTGTCTTTGTCTTTTATACGGACAGAAATCGGCTTTTGTTTGATGTAGTAGATTATCACACATTCATGCTGAACAATAGCTTCAGGGAACACGGGAATCCTCTTAGATTATATATTGTCTTTGTAACTCGTGAGTCGAAACGTCAATCAGCGTAAATTTTAAACGCTCTATTATCCATATTGTTACAGGAAAATAAAGCTACAGGTAGTTAGCGTACAAACTCATGGACAATGTTACGAACATAACGCGACCACAGAATATGGACTAAATGGTCCCTCAGTTTGTTATTATTGCCAAATGACAAATTCCCAATCCTTTTTTGTCCTGCACATGTAGAGAGTGAATAAAATACAAAAGGGATGAACGTGAACTGTTTTCATCGAAAAGACAAGGCTGCATATTAGTCTTTCATCAATTGACGTCAGATGACGCCGGAAATTGAAAATGGAGCACTTCTCGTCGTCTGATTCGCTTGGTGCAATTCGATGGTGATTTCAAAGGAGCCCAATATTGTCCAGAGTCTCGCTAGACAGTCTGCATGTATTCAGTTAATCCGATAAATCCGCATTTTTAAATCAGTGTGACTCGCCATGACCTCTGACATCATGTGTTTACTACATGCATTGTGGACAAAGTTTCCACATGTGATGGTTCTATATATACATGTGTGGCGCAAACTGAGTGCATGTAAACGTTCGGAATTTACGAGTTACAGGGGCGAGTTGTAGTAGGACGAGCAGTTACATGTCTATGACGAAATGAGGATTAGGTTCTGTTCGAGAACAGGTGACGTAAACTCTCTCAGAGCGTAGGAAGTATGAGAGAAGAACTGGTGGTCTTCATTATCATCATCATCTGTACATATTATTCATCTGCAATTGTAAAGAAATATAATTTATGTTAATTTAAAAGACGAGTATCTTGTTGTTGAGTCTTACATACATACAAAAAATACCTTTGAACTTAATACAAAGGTGAAAATAATACTCGACCAGTTAAAACGTCTTGGAAGGAGCAGTTTTAACATGGTGTTCGTTGAAAAAACTATCTATAAGCGGGTGGTATTACCTAGTATAACTTACAGAATGGATGTAATCCATATAAACCAAATGGAAGTGAAAAAGTGGGAGATTCTGCAAAGTGATGCGGGGTGGTGGACAACCGGGTCAAGTAACGCATCGGCACTGGAAGAGCCCAAACAGGAACTTGATTTGTGGCTAGTTAAAGATAGAATAGCCTAGAATGGGAAATTATGCTTGATAAATTATCTGGTAGATCAAACAGCAGATGGTGGGAAGCACCGTTTAACTATGTACGGGGCTCTAACATTCAGACAGTATGGGCAAGGCAGATTATTGAGCTAATGGTGAATTATTCCACGGAAACTGAAGATCGAGACGGGGTACTGAAGCAGGGAAAAATTTTGTGTAGGAGAAGTATGCTCGAGGAGAAACTGGAGAGCTGGAGCTAGGGCCAAAAGCTCGTTGGATGGGTTATGCAAAAAGGATGGGCCAGCATTTCACGAGTACCTACAGTACAGTCGTCGTGGACTGATTGTAATCTATACGTGTTCAGTGATGTCCACGCTTGCGTTTTCCAAGTAATAAAAATCATCACCAGCAAAATGTTAATTATTGAAGCACCGGATTGTAACCGGTGCTTCATTAATTAAAGTTTTGATGATTATTCCTATAATTAGTGTTTGGAATCTAATATTATTAGTTACACAGTTTGTTGGTGGCCTAATGTATTGTATATATGGTGTCAGTTAATTTCATATTGGACGAGAGCGAAGTGTGTAACGAATATATCTCACCGACTGCTGCATCGATGCACAGAACTAATAACAACAGCGATCAAAATTAAATGAGAGACTTCTCACAATGTGTCCACGTGTCTTTGCCTTGTTACAATTTACGGGAGAGTGCCTACAGGCACTCTCCCATAAATTGTTACAAGGCAAATTCATACATACCAAACAGTTTCCTTTCGAAGGTAACACGACACACATCCACAGAATATGAAGCCTTTTAAGTTGCCTAACCTGCACTTCAGACCAAATATGGGCTTCCAACACTCAATCTTTCAACTTGAAGCGTTTATCGGCTGCCGCCATTTTGAATAATCAACGAACAAAGGGGAGATTACCCATAGCTGTCAGCGTATATTGATGTTGACAGGCAGTATATGGTTTTATATGCAGTCTGCATGTGACGTTTTTGAACCAACGAAATTCCCAGATACTTGTAGAAGGTAAGATATTATTGCATCCGTTGAAAAACTGATCACCTGTGGAAAGTGACCAGTCCACAGCGGCCGTACTGTAGTGTACCCAGAATGTTTTTTGGGTGGGCATTGCTGTTCAAAGTGAAATCAAAGTCACGGGCAATCGGGAAAAGTGAGGAAAAAGGGTACCAAATGCACAGCTTAGAAGTAACGTAAAACCTGGACATTTTTTCCACAACGGCCCAAATACTTTCCTAGTAGAATAAGACTCCCCGGAAAACTAATGGGATGAAGAGAGGTGAGATAATTAAATGTGGGATGACATAAGGGAGGGGGTAAATGTTATTGCTGGGGAGATTGGGATTGAGAGAGGGGGACGTCATAAAACAGTTTGTGTCTGAAAGGCGAAACATTAGGAGGAAATGTGAGCAAGGAAGTACCCGGTAGAGAACGGGGTTGCTGTAGGTCTCCTTGTTAGAGAACCGCGGCAGATCAGCGGAAAGTCAAAGTATTATTATGATTATTGTGTAATACGTATGAGTATTTAATATATATCACAAATTACATCTACACTCACAGTGGTGTGTCACATTTCTGTGCCGAATAACGTAGGATGTGCTACAGCATAATGTCATGGCCCAATAATATCCCATGGTCTGTGTTGTAGGGGAATAAGAAAAACACTTCGGTCCAGTTTCTTTTCATTCTGTGACGTCCATGGCATTCTAACATTGATTCTTAGAAAGCTCTCGTGGACAAATGTCTGGGATGGAATGTCAAGGCTGGCATCATCGTGGAAAGAAAGTAAGAGAGCTGTTTTGGCACTCATCCTCCAGATGTTTGTTGATGTACTCAAGGTTAATGAAAAGAAAAAGTTTGAGTGTTCAGCAGTGAAGACACTTGGTAGTTAGATTTAGAACGAGACTTTACTGTAGATCTGTAAAATACACCATTAAAATTCACGGATTTGCGCTTCGGGACAATGCTTCTTCTGGTGTCTTCTGGCATTATTAGAGATCGAAAGTACCTTAGAATGGTGTCTGTACCGAAATGGTAACATGTTTCCCCTCAACCACGGTCAGGACACAAATGATCAAAGAACTGCAGGTCATCCTTTTTATACCCTTCCTAACAGATTTTACCTAATAAAGAAGTTATCCACCAACAGGTATCCTCCAAAAGGTATCCCCAAAAGGTATCCTCAAAAGGTATCCTCCCGTAGTACATCACCATGTCATAAGTATCCTCAAATATAGAGATGCGTCGAAGACTCATCCGTCGAGTCACTCGTTCTAGCAAATACTCTATAGATCGTTTGCGCAAGAAGATTCGAGTCATCCAAACAAGTAGTGGGTTGCTAATAATAGTGGAAGACATATATAATAGTGATATGAACTGGGAGCCGTAGTGGTAGTAGAGTAATGATAGGAACTAAGAGACATGGTAGTGCCGCACGTTAGTAAAGATGAGACACTCTTACATGGGATAGAATAGTGGTAACCAATAGTAATGGCACAAAACTGTAAGGCTGGTAGAACACTAGTAATTGTGAATACAACAGAGACGGACAACAGGAGTTTTAATTGAAGCCGTGGTAGTAGCCAATGGTAAGACCTCTAGATGCTATATAGGAGCCTAAAATCCCATTTATAGAATCCCATTTATGGAATCTCTTTTTACCGAGATGAGTCGAAGAGTCGTGTCTTGAACAATTGCCAGATAGCTCATTTGCTCGATAAGATTCGAGTCGTCCGAGCAATGCCCGTTCCAGTTACTGCTCGATGACTCTTTGACTTTTTCTTAGGGAACCTTGTATCAGATGACGATGTGACAGTGACTGGGGCTTAGATGCATGGGGGGATCTGATTGGTTAGCTAGTGGAATTGAAGTGATTTGATTGGATAATCCGGATAAGCAAGACATGACTCATGCTGTTAGGAACAAGCACACGAGTATTCAGAATAGGGTTAGAACTAGTCAGAACAGACCAGGAAAGCAAAAATAGTACCTAAAACTGTTCCAACTGATAGGCTTTTCTTCGAGTATGCTCCGAGACAACCGAATAGGACCAGGTAGACAGAAATAATAGCACAGCTTTTAGATAGAAGCAGATGACACCGAAGGAATCCGAACTAGTAACATAGATGTCAGGTTGTCTGTGGTAATCAGATTTACTCTAGTTCAATCGAACATACCTCCAAACGCGCCCCACATATTTAGGGCCCCTATTCTTATAATGAGGATTCTTGAAGAACTTGAGGAGTCTGGAGTTATGTGGAAATCGTCAGGTTGTTTGTGGTAATCATAAATACTCCCCTTAAATCGAACATACACCCATCCGAACACAGCCTTCGTCTATTATAGGGTCTTGGGCGACATAGCAAGCACCTGCCACCATATAAACCAAGACGGCTGCAGTACACACAATGGACGGCGGAAACACGTGTCACCCTAACAGCGCGCATGCGCATGAGACCACGTATCACTATGGTAATGACGTTATAACATGGCCGCCCAGGCGGCCTACATTGACAACCCACATGATGTAACTAAGTCACTTCCGTGGATACCCCAAAATTGGGGTGAAAGATGCGAGTAGTACTACTCAAGTAGCATCTTTTGTCGAAATACACCGATCACATTAGTACGATGCACTTTTCACCATCGCCCAAAACAACTAATAAATGAAAGTGCTTCAATGAAAGACTTGTCCTGACGCCTTCGTGTTGTTAACAATCTTATATTATACCTTTCATGAAGTAGGTCGCCAATGAGATGTGATATTTTAAAATATTGAGAGGTCTTCGAAGAAATATTTTTTTCTGCAAATACTAAAAGGTACCAATTCGTGATGGGCTCTAAACAGTTGGTAAAGGAGATTTGCTGAACTAGCCCACGACCCACAATGGAGTATAGGTATAACAGGTCTAAATATATGAATTGGAGTTAATCGCTTTGAACGTGACAGTCGTAAACAATGCAATCACCGACACTAAGCAGCTTTGAAACAAAATATATTGTTTTAATAAACTTTTGATGCATTCTGCTGGCATCTTGAATTATTGCTGAATATTACAGTGAAATGAGGCGGGTGATTTGATAATTTTCTGGACCCGAAAATACGATTGACCACTGGTGGGTTTTTGTTGGGAATTCCTCAACAAAAATATGTACGTGCCCGTTAGTTTCCATCTTCTTTCTGTCGAGTTTTTTCCTTATTTGTTGCGCGATTCCCTGTTTTCAGGACAGATAAAACGTTGTCCGAAAGCCTACACTTGACAAAGATATTTGGAGGCCAAATTGAAGTGATACGATCAATTTTTTTACGCGAACGTTATAATGGTCACCTATGGGATAATATCTAGTACTGCCATACATATACTAAATTAATGGATGACATTGTCAATGTCTTCAACAATTTGCGATATGTTTGCGCTTTCAGAAATCGGTCTTCATTGAAGTGATGAAGAAAACAGGGTGTTATCAATGGAATGAGGTCAGACCCTCAATCATGATTTTTTTGCTATATCTAGCAAAACACATTAACACTTTGAATGCGAAAGCCCACTTTTTCGGGCGAGGATTGCGATACGTTCTAATTTCAAATAAAAAAATAAATATAACTTAAAGTCTGATCGGTGAATTTGTGGGGTAAACCATCAAGATCAAGCCTTTGGGCTGCACCTTGAAAATATTAATTGGGCTACAAGCAAATGACGAAAATGGACTCCCTCAATTGATTCAACTGAATCTACATGGAAGATGCCACCAGGATTCAAAGCGTTCATATTGACTGATAAAACATCATAACAGAAACCTGTATTACGACCTTATATTAATGATAACAAGGCGGGGGACAATACACGAGTTGAACTCTCAGACATTTCATCAGTACTTTTAAATCTATCATGACATAAAAGTTTCACTGCAGTAGCTGTTTGAAATCGGTAAACTAATGGGAGAAAATAAATGGGCTACAAGCAAATAACGAAAATGGACTCTTCCAATTGATTCAACTAAATCTACATGGAGGATGCCAACAGGATTCAAAGGGCTCATATTGACTGATAATACATCATAACAGAAACCTGTATTACGACCTTATATTAGTGATAATAAGGCGGGGGATAATACACGAGTTGAACTCTCAGACATTTCATCAGTACATTTATATCTATCATGGCATAAAAGGTTCACTACGGTCGCTGTTTGAAAACGGTAAACTAATGGGAGAAAATAATGAAATAAAGAGGATGTTAACGTAGTGCAAATATATTTTGGTATGCTTTCAGTACTTTGTGAGAATAGAATAGACGAGTTACAAGCTCTATGTGTAGTTTAACCTTTCGCGGTTTTTGTAAGTTAATGTACACCGTGTTGAGGGAATAGTGTGTCACAAAGTGGGTGGATTGATTGCTGTCCATTTCGGAATCTCCTTTCCTCTTTTTACAGGAAACGACCGAAGAACAAGAAGCTTTCATGTTGTTTTCTCTCAGATTGATAATTGAATTTAACCATTCAAATTAACCATATTAACCCTTTACCTAACATGAAAAGCAGACGACACTTGCAAACAAAATTCTTGAATAACTAATTTTTTTCATTTTTTGTCTCAAAAACATAGGTTATGACCCCTCTTTGGAACGAGCTCGCCGAGCTCGTTCCAAAGAGGGGTCATAACCTATGTTTTTGAGACAAAAAATGAAAAAAATATTGAAAATTAATTGGCGATTTTTGTGAATAGCGCTGGCCGGTTTTGGCCGTTACGTTGGGTAAAGGGTTAACTAAATGAACCAACTTTTATTCATTCAAATTATATTATTCAAGGTTCCTTCATTCGATATTATCTCCTGTCGAGTTGAAACTCTTGAGATGAACATGAAATCAAGTGCTTAAGTACTGGTATAGAATTGTTGGATATAAGGGTTTTTTTTCGACTTCTTCTGGTGATAAAACCATTCGGTATAACAAAAATAATTATAATATGGTTTGAGGATAACACTGCAGATTGCCTCCCCTTGGAACAAATGTCTTCCCCGGCTCACGCCTCGGGAGACAAAGTTTCCCCAGGGAGATAATCTGCCATATTACCTGCAAGCCAGGTCATTATTTTTATGTTATCACCCTTAGAAATAAATTAGCCATTTAGCCTACCGTAACGATGAAAGTCGGGCAGCCATATTCACAAAAATGTCATTCACATTATCTTTTTTTTCCTTAAGAATATAGTATAGTTTAAGACTTCCCACTCTTGAAACGAGTTCGTTGAGCTCGTTCCAATGATGGGCCATAACATATGTTTTCGAGTCAGAGATGAACATTATTAGTTATCCATGAAATTGTTATGCAAGTGTCATCTCCTATTTGGATGAAGTGAAGGACTAAACTAGGCACGCGGGATTAGTTCTACATCCATTGGTAAAGCTTTTATTACACACCCGTTCTATGATATCCCCATCTACAGGAACACTAAATCATGCGGAAAATTGAAAAGCTGTTCCGCACACATGTGCGAAACGGAAATCGTTGACGGACTATTTTTTATAAAGAAACGAAATTTCACTGGAATTTTCCACAAATCGTGTGACTCAATTGAAATTTGAATCGATAGCGATAGCTAATAATCGTCCCCTGAGATCCAATGTAGGCACATAGAACACATTGGAACTCGGGGGACGAAATAGTAACACGGGTTCCCTCGAAAATTTAGGGGGCACGATGACGCCGTGTACTAAGGCGTACCGCGCGTCGATAGTGCACATATCTTCAACCGCCGAAACCCTGCTTGAGCGGAGCTTGAACAGAATTAGAAAGTTGAGGAGCTGACAGTTGCTCGACGGTGCTCGATGTTTCTCTCCAGGCTTCCTCCACCCGTAAAACTGTCACGGTCTCGATTAGTCATTGTGCATAAGTATGAGTCCTTAAACACCAATAAATAAATAAATAAATAAATAAATAAATAAATAAATAAATAAATAAATAAATAAATAAATAAATAAATATGCCCCAAAGTGATAGAAGTATTTCATTTTTTTAGCATTCAAGCTAAAATTTAATATAAAGTGGGTTTTAAGTCACATAATATATTCAACCCACGGTATTATCCTTTACTTTAACCCTTTACCTAACATGAAAAGCAGACGACACTTGCAAACAAAATTCTTGAATAACTAATTCTTTTCATTTTTTGTCTCAAAAACATAGGTTATGACCCCTCTCTGGTACGAGCTCGTTCCAAAGAGGGGTCATAACCTATGTTTTTGAGACACAAAATAATAAAATAAAGAAAATTAAATGGAGATTTTTTGTGAATAGCGCTGGCCAGTTTTGGCCGTTACGTTGGGTAAAGGGTTAAAATAAAACACACTTGTTCGTAGTGACCAACGTAACAGCTGCGTGCATGAGTTGGGTTTGACTTATCGGCCGATTTTTGCATAAACTTCCTATTTTCCTGAAAGCCGACTGCAGCTCCTCGGTACGGATAATGGTATCTATTTTATTCATGCACCAGCATACAAAAATAAAACGCAATTTACACGAAATGCACAAATTACAATAGAGATGCCAACGCATTAAGTTTGAAACCAACTTGTTTACTTATGTACAGTACGAGCGCCGCGGACTGGTCACTTCCCTCGGGTGGGCAGTATTTCTACGGACGCAATATTATTAGATTTCAAACATTAATTATAAGAATAATCATCAAAAATTTAATTAATGAAGCACCGGGTATAACCCGGTGCTTCATTAATTAAAATTTTGCGGCTGATGATGATTTTTATTACCTGGTAGACGCAGTTCACGGCGACTGCACTGTATACCAGCAGGGAAAGGCATAAGCAGAATGGCCGTCTTTCTGCATTCCGTCAAGTAAGGCAGAGGAAAAGGAACAGGAACGGGTATGAAGATGAAGAATGTACATAAAGAATAGAGAAGAAAACAATATCTGGACTGAAAAAGGGAAAAATAATAATGAAACATCGTGAAACCCATTATATCTTTTATGATAGCTAGACGATAGCATTTGCAAGTGGTGTGTGTGGTGGTCAGAACCTGTTTGAATTGGACTCTCCTGGCAAGGTCCTACAGTTAAAAGTCCTGCCATGAAATGCGCACAAATAGTACGTCGATCTGCGCGTTAATCTACACGTAATGACCATAGTAAGGCTATCAAATTCTGTACATATGGCCTGTGCACAAGCAATGTTTCAGCCAATGGACCTCCGGTTAACCCGGAGGTCCATTGGCAGACACATTGCCTGTGTTTGGTATGAGCAACCAGGAGAACCTGCCGTGCTTTGGATGCCATTCGATATGGTAATTGCGCGCAATTCCTACGCGCAATTAAGTCTAGATAAGTGCACAGTTCGTGACAGGACTTCTAGTTTTAACTGTAATTCTTGCATTTAATACCACAAGGTTCCATGGCATGAACTTGGCTGGTCGTATGCCACAGATTTACCAAATTAGTTGGGCCGCCAAACGCCATTTTTTCACCAAACCATGTTTTGTTGTATTAAGTTTTTTTCTCAGCGGTTTTTATTAGTTCAGACACCCCTCTTACTAAGTTTTCTTACTGGACAGCTGACAGCATTGAGCATTTTTTTTAATTGGGCCTTAAAATGAGGTACTGTTGAAGGGGTCGAAAATTAATGTGGAAATTACAGATCCGAATGATTATTTCATCTTAACTCACTATATAAGCACAAAACGTGATGTAATTGTGTTTCGATATAGTAACTACATCCGCATTGGGTATTTGGTAGAAATTGAACGTATATTACACCGCTATTTATATCTATCAACGCTATTTATATCTAACAACGCTCTTTATATGTGAACGCGTTTGGAGATTACGTCATATAACTGTTCTTTCTCTTTGATTTCTTAGAGCGAGGACGCATTATTGCAACTGCGCAATTGTGTCTCACTACACACCTCATAAACTTACAATTTTGTCTCGCCCTTTATCACTAGCATTTCTATTTCTTCAACTTCACTCGATATAGCATCAGCTTCGGGCGACCTTTGCTTTGAAACGACATAGACCAACTCCGTCATGTCAGATGCTTGTTTTTTCTCAACCACGTTCGGTTGTGCTGAATCGAGGAGCAAAGATCCTTTAATGAACGTCAAAGCAAAGCGAATTGAGAATATACTCAGGTGTAGTAGGATTTATAACGATGACTTACATATAGCTTTGCAACATGGGTACGATGCAGACCCAGATTTGACTATGAGTTGACATAAATACTGTGTTGAGAAGTATTTGCACCCGAAGAATGTGAAGCAAGCAAGCACTGCTCATAGCACATCCCTAGAGTCTGATGCTCCGCCCGAAAAACGACCCAAACGTTCACATGACGAATTTACTTTCAGGCGTCATTGCATATTTTGTGGTGATGACTGCATAGTTGACCGGGATACGAAGAATCCTTCAAGGTGGAGGCCCGCCTACCTGTTTCACCAAATAGGCACACATACACCGCATATGTCAGTTAGTGATGAAATAATTGGCATTTGTTGTCGTAGGAACGATAAATGGTCCGAAGAAGTAAAGCTTAGAGTGTGTGGTGCTGTTAGCGACTTACATGCTGCCGATGCTCGGTACCATGTTGACTGTAGGTCGAAATTTACGAATCCAAATTCGGTAGAATCAGCGGCAAAACAGAAAATTGATCTTTCGTCACCACATAGTCAGGCCATACAGTCTGTCATATCTTACATGAAAAATGACACATCCTCCACGTGGAGTTCTGTCGAATTGTTTGATCTTTATCTGCAATCTGGTGGGACTTACAATTCCCGTCGATCATTTGTGTCTGATCTAGTCGATAGCTGTGGAGATGACATTTTGGTGTTGTCTTCCCGGGAATCGCCACCGTTTTGGCAGACAAATCCAGAGCTGGCACCTTACTTAGGCACGTTAAAGACTCGGATGATGACAATATTGACAGTTCCATAAAGATTCTCAGTAAAGCAATTGGCAAAGAAATCAAAGATATGGATCATGACAAAGATAACTACGCCACTGATGTTTACAGCGAGAGCGAATCCTCGTTTGTAAGTGGTACACTTCTCACATTACTAAGTCGTTTAGCGCCACAGTTGGACCACAAATTACCTGCTCTGATGATAGGAAACATAGTGACATCAGCGTTATGTGGAAAATACACACCGCTTCAAATTTCGTTGGCGACGCTGTTAAGAGATTCTAAAGAGTTGGTAAAAACCATGCATGATTTTGGTGTTACATGCTCATATGACGAGCTATTGAGATTCCAAAAATCTGCGGCAGCTCTGGCTGTAAAGAATGCAAATGATACACCGATTTCGGATGCCAACAATGGCCTCATTCAAGTGGTTGTTGACAACTTTGATGCTGAAATTGCTTCTCAAAATGGGAAGCTAAGCACCCATCCACTGGCAATCGTGATGGCTCAAAAGGACAATAATGATTCTGTTGAGTCTCAGACGATCCCAAGATTGAAAAAGTCAGATATGACAAAACCAACAGAGTACGAATTGGATGCTGTGCGTTTCAGTGGACACAAACGACCCGAAATGCCCGCATCACATGTACGAAACACTGTTCCCCTTCTTTCAACATTGTGTCGCAGTGTAATGTCATTACGCAGAGCGATAGAACTTGACTTCGCATTTTTGAAAGATATGGTCAGTGACCAGAACTGTCCAGAGTTCAATGGGTATAATACCCGCATGACGAGAGACTCGGGCCAAGCAACGAACCCAAAAACGAACGCAGCATACCTCCCTCTAATAGACATGACACCTGCTGATCCAGACACTATCATGACAGCTATGGAAAAGGCAGAGCAACTATCGTCAGATGCAGGACAGCCGTTCACTATATTTACTGCCGATCAGCAGTTATACAAGATAGCAGTCCAGATGTTATGGTCTTATCCAGACAAATTCGCGGTATTTGTTCCTCGATTGTGTGGTATGCATTTGCTCATGAGTTTCATTGGTTCAGATGGAACGCTCATGGCCAATACTGGACTTTCAGATATACTTGAGTCAGTATTCGGTAGGGTTGAAAAGATGTTGACTGGGAAAAGTTTCCAATGAATATGAGAGCCATGCGTTTGTTATCAGAAGAACTTTTGCGAACAGTTTTCGAGAATAACGATTTGCAATGTGCAGAAGATTTATTTGCATTGCTAGAAGAGAACGTGTGCAAAAGCCGCACGACAAAAATGTGGGTTGATGCTTTTTTGAAACCATGCTTGCTCATGATGTTGTACGTACGAGCGGAGAGAGAAGGTGGTTGGCTTTTGCACATCGAAGCTGTGAAAAGCATGCTTCCTTATTTCTTTGCTTCTGGTCATGCAAATTACGCAAGATATGGGCTTTACTATCTGCGGAAGGTGCAAAATATGCCACCGGATATTTTATCTCATTTCTTGAAGAGTGAACATGTGATGAGACACATACCTGGTCTATGGAATGGCATATGGGGCGATATGTATATCGAAACTACCTTCATGCGATATAGCCATGGCAAATCCGGTATAATAGGGATCACGTTAAAGCCAGAAACACTAAAAACCTGGGCATTGAGTTTGTATGCATGTGGGAAGTTAGCTACCAGTATATCAAATTTGCGAGAAGATCGATATAGTGACAAAGTACAGCTCGCACATAAGGAAGAGGCCAAGTCTAGAATTGCAAGTGATTCTGTCGACCGTATGGGTCTGAGAACTAAACTAGGAATGTGTATCGACCCATTGGATCCAAACGGACACCCCGAGACCATAATTAACATCGCAACTGGTAGGAAAGGTCCAACGTCTGTCAATGTCGATAAGATTGTCAGCCTCAGAGTTCAGAAAATGACGGAATTTGAAGAGGCCTCTCTGAGTGGATTTTAGTCAATTTCGAAACCAGTACAAACTATGGCAATCTTGAAAAAGTCGCTGAAGGTTGGGGAGGTCAAAATATATGACACTAATCTCATTTATTCCAGAGTTATCGGATTTTATGTAGTTCACGTGAATTAGATATCAAACATATCCTTTTCTTTGAACTGTCACCATACCAACCGCCATATTTGATGAATCCGGGGATATGCGCGTGTGCACATCAAAATCAGTATTGAAAAATAAAACAGTTGTTGAGAAACCAAAAAGAATGTCTGGTGTGGATAAGAAATCGGCAATTGTTATTGATGGCTGAGCACTGCTCTGGATACCTCATTGGCCCGTGTCTACCAAAACCAGACCGGCAACCGTTCTAGACTTCATTACAGCGTTTAAAGACAACATCAAACAGAAGTTGCGATCGAGTGATCTGTATTTGGTATTTGACAGATATGTTGACTACAGCACCAAGTGCGTGACAAGGGCACACAGAAAGGCCGATAGCTGCCGGGTGTTTCAACTTGTACCCACCTCCCTGCTACCACCACAAAAACATGTGCTGACCGTAGTGGAGAACAAAAAGCAACTGATCTCCATTATATGTGATCAACTCACCACGGAGAAAAGTTTTTGCTGAGCAAAACACACAAACTCACAAACTTGTAATTACTGGCCAACATGATGTTCCGGTTGAGGTTAGTTGTGGATCGGTGACAGATAGAGTAGATACGGCAACTAGTCACGAGGAAGCTGACAACATTATCGTTCAACAGGAAATATTGTTTGCTGCAGCTGATGTAATAATGTTGTGATTGTTGCTGACGACACTGACGTCTATTTGGTGTTGCTGCATCACTACAATGACTACGGAGTCACCAATCCATGGACGGGTGGTGATAGATATACCTGCCGCAGTTGATACACACAAGAAAATTGTTCCCCAATTGCTCGCTGCTCGCGAACTTTCCGGGTGCGATACTGTAGGGGGATACTTCGGTATCGGCAAAGGGCGTGTACTGAAGGTTCTGCAAACTGGTGGGACACTGAATCACTTGGTGAGAATAACGTGGAGATATCGGATGTTCTAGAACAAGCCACCAAGTTCATAGCATTATGCTATAGATCTCCTAAATCAACACCAATGTCCGATGCTCGTTTGTGCATATGGAGAACACGAATTGGGAATCCGACTGCAACATCTGCTCCTAAATAGTGTACAACGGCTTTTACTGAGAATGTTAAACGGGCCCACTTGCAAACTTGTATATGGAAGCATGCCCTTCAACCTAACCCACCGCAGATGGACCCAGCTGTATTTGGATTCGAGAAAGACGTGAATACAAAATCTTTGAACCCTGTGACAGTCGCGTCCAACGTCAAGCTAGCATCTGATGAAATACTGAAGAATGTTAAACGGGCCCACTTGCAAACTTGTATATGGAAGCATGCCCTTCAACCTAACCCACCGCAGATGGACCCAGCTGTATTTGGATTCGAGAAAGACGTGAATACAAAATCTTTGAACCCTGTGACAGTCGCGTCCAACGTCAAGCTAGCATCTGATGAAATACTGAAGATGATTAGGTGCACATGTTCGAGTAAAACGCCATGCAAATTTTCGAAATGTAGGTGTAATGCAGCAAACATGGCGTGTACCATTTTCTGTGCGTGCAGTGTTTCAGAGGACTGTTGCAATGAACAGACATCGCTGGCAGTAATGCGTAGTGATGCGTCGATCTAAGGAACTACACATTCATTCAACTTGATATTCACTGCATCTTGTGTGGTCCTTATGAAGTACTTCACCAATGATATTTGCAAACATCTCTCTTGTTACAATTTCTCGTACATTTCAGTTCCCACCTCCGTTTTGGAGTCTTTAACACTACTGCTGAAAATAGCAAAATGTTATTAATTTTGGTAGCCATTTTGATTTTTTCTGGAAAATCTGGGGATAAGCTGACCCGCTTTGTGACCAACACAATCAGTTGGAAATGGCGTGCTGTACTGAATTATTTAGTAAAGATTTTTGACTTTCACTTTCAATATTTTCAGTGGTATCGGCGGAAACTTGAATTTGGGGCCATCTTAGGTTTTGGCGGTTATAAGGAAATTGATCAACCCTGTCAACTGCCCAGTAAAAGGAATCGCACGAGGAGACCATATATTTATACGATTTCGTGATACGATAATACACCGAGAAAAACTCAGGTTAAGTGTATTAGCGACTAGACTATGGGCAGATGCGTGTAGACTGTAATTGCTTTGTTACTTTTCCAATTTTGGGGGCATTTTGGACGCCATATTGGGTTTCTCAAACAATTCCTTTGATCATATATAACAAAAGAGCATCACCCCATATGGCTAATTCATATCGGTAATCATGGTTGGACATTTTAAAATAATAGCGCCTATAGCCGCCTATATTTGTAAGAAATGATGATTTTTTGCCATATTTGCGGCCATTTGGGACGCCATCTTGGGTTTTGAGAGAATATATTTTCATATGACACATGAGAGTAACAGTAGGTTTATGAAAATGTGCCGATATGTGTATATACCTTACATTGTTTATACATATAATATCGGTTAATTCCGACGGACATAACATAATTCGCAACTTTTTTCGGATTGACTAGGTTATACCGGCGTTTATAAATAACGTGATACAGTGTGCAACAATCCACTTCTGGTGGATGTTAGAGTACCAGTGTGTGCTGAAATGGCCCCTCTGGTAAATAGAATTATATAAGCATGCATATTTGTCAACATCTTAGCAACAATATGAAGGATACGTGGTGAAATCTCAAAAAAATGAGAAAAGTGTGACACACTGGCGGCCATCTTGGCCTCCATATTGGATTTTGGTAATCTTATTTTGGCCAGTAAGTAACAATTATATATGTGTACGATGAATCAAGAAGAAAAATCTTCAAAATTCCATATTATCTTACCAAAATTTTCGATCCAAGTTATATGGTGATATTGTATTTTTTCATAGCGGCCTCCTTGGCGGCCATCTTGGATTTTGTCGAATAAAAAAAATTGCTCAACACTGTCAGCTGTCCAGTAAGAAAAATCTCATCAAGGAGGCCCCATAGAATAATAATCCGCCGAGAAAAAAACTTAATACAACTAAACCAGGTTCAGTGCCTCGGCGGCCGGACTAAATGCAAGGGCTTGACCGAACCCAAAGGCCAACATCGACGAGATTACCAGACAAAGTTACATTGAAAATAAGTAATCTAAACATGAGAGGCTTCTCACCACACCTTGTCAATTAATTAATTTAGAAATATTATGTTAGTGTTAGTTTTTACAGTACGGTGCGACATGAAGAGGGGTATACAGGTCTGGGATGACCTGGAATGGAAGAATGCAAGACGGCACAATCCGGTCAGTAATGATTTGAGCAATATTTGTTACTACGGTACGCTGAAAGAAGCTGGCTGCGAAATTAACCTTTTCTTAAACTCTATACTATAGCTAATTGTACAGATGTCCGTTTCTATGTCGTTCCATATTTTTTTAAAATGAAAAGAAGGGTTGATTTGCCATGTTTTTTGTCCGAGTTCTATATCTGTGCAAGAAACCGACTTCGCGTGTTATTAAATTAGTTGGGTCGTTTACACTGGAAAAAAATCGCAAAGGATGCCGAAAGATCTCCATTATGCCATTCAAATAACAACAAGTAAGCGTGCAAGTTGTACAAATCTTCTATCTCCAGACTACCGTCTTTTGGTGAATAGTGGTTCGGTATGAACATTATATTGTAAGCGCGTGGGTTTGGGTGTTTGTAATTGTGTGTGTGCAAGTCATGTATACTGGGTGTGTCATCATCTGCGTGTAAGTCCTGTGTGTCTGGGTGTGGGTGAACAGTGTGACTTTGAACGCTTGCTTTAACTATGTATGGTTTCGCTATATATTATGTATAAGTTGTAACTTTTCATACCCATATGATTGTGGTTGTGCAATAAACTATTATTATTATTATTATTATTATTATTATTATTATTATTATTATTATTTATATATTTCTTATTATCAATGATTCGAATTGGCAGTTTCTGAAGTTTAAAACGTCGATTACATGCTTTTAGACTCCCCATGTTGGAATTCCGTTGATGAAATGACACTGTGTCAAAGTGAAATATGGGGTTTTCATAACTTTGTATGGGAGAATTTTCTTAGCTCTATTGAGACTGGAATTAGCAGGAGCAAGGTTCGACCAGATTTCAGATATGTGTGCATTGTAAGATAAATTTTAAAAAACATTTATGCCAAGAAATTTTGCATGTATTTCATTTTGTCTATTACCGACCTTGTCGATAATCTGATTCTTTATGGGTAGAATTGATAAGTATACATTTTGTTTTCTAGGGGTTCAGGACTAGGTAGCTGGCAGAGCACCAGTCATATATTTTTTGTAATTCCTGACTGAATTCTAAGACCAGTGGGCCCATCTCCATCCCAAATTTGTGTCCTGTGGTGTCATCTGCAAACAATAGGAGGCATAGGGTTGTGGAATTATTTATATCATTTATGTAAAGAAGAAACGGCATAAGTCCTAATATTGAACCTTGTGGTACACTACATGTTATTTCCAATAGAATAGATTTACTCTCACCAAAGGAGACACACTGAGACCTGTTTTAAAGGTAGCTCTTGTACCAGTTGTGAGAGTTACCTCTTAAACCATAATATTCTAGTTTATGTAATGGAATATATATGCTCGTGGCCGGTATAATCAAAATAAAACTTAGATGAGTTTGGAACGACCAAGCGGCGTAGTCACGGGGCGGGATTGGATAGGTTGTGATGGGGGACTCGTCCCTTCCCTTACCTTTTCTGAAAACTGTCAACCTTATGCATATTCATTTCTGAAATCCCCAAAACTGGTTCATGTACTCTCACACTCTTATTAATTGTGTCATTTTACTATAAGTAATCCCCTACTTTCTGGACACTTCAGCCTTTAAAAATTACTCAGAATGCTCCAATCGTCACAAAAATGTTTATTTTGCTTGCGCTAGCAAAGACCCTGGGCCTTCACCTATGGGGGATACACAAGCTTAACCCAGCAAGACGTCAAATGAAATGGGAAGGGACAGGGATGAAATTTATTTCTGCTGTTGTTGAGGAATATAACCGTTTCCGTCGTATCGAAATACATTGGTTTTTACCGTTCCGATTTGGGTTTGAGATCTTTTTACCACCATCGATTTTGGAACGCCATAACACTCGGATAGCAATAAGCCGAATAATGAACTGAGGTGACAGTCCTTCCGCTGCTGTCTCTTGACTTCTTTCGTATCACGTAATTTGCAGGTTCACTTTGTTTTATCCACAAGGTCGTCATTGTGGGAACAACCGACAGCTCATCACGAGAATATGCGATGAGTTTATGCACGCACACCTTGTTGGCTTTATTTCTAATTCCCAAGAACGTAAGCAAAGGGCACAGTTACATACAGAATACCCCTGGAGATGGATCGTGTGCGCGTTGGCTGATGATTTATTGGACATAGATCAACTTTTCATTAATAACATTGGTGTGCTGTAACAACCAGTAGTGTGATGATAAACCAGTAGTGTAATGTTAAGCAGTAATGAAATAAAAATCAACCAGTATTGTAATAATAACTAACAAGTAATGAAACAGAAATCAACCGGTAATGTAACAATCAGTACAAGCAGTTAAATAAAAGTCCATGAAAATCTGTGAAAATAAATTTTTCAACAAAATTCTAAAAACTTTTCGGGTGACTTAAATTATAGTTTTGTAATTCATCCCATAAATGGCCGTTTATTTGAACAATAAAGACCTTGGATAAATTTTTGCTTTATTCACCTAGTAGGGTGATAAATTTTCCCCATAGGTTTAACACTGAAAGAATTTATTCCCCTAGTAACGACGGACTTGTTGACCTCTGGCCTCTACCACATTTGTCTAGCATAATTAATAGTTCGATTGTTGATTTCTTTAAGTCGTTTTGAAAGTATTACACTATGCCAGTAGAAAACACCACCCACTGCTCATATAATAAAGTATTTTTACAAGTTTAGCTCAAGTTTGTAGGGGAATTATGTTTAGACAGAAATGTATTACTGCGCCTTGTTTATTTTTGCCAATTTTGCTGGTCGATCGAATTGGACCAATGTGCTCCTTACTTCTCGCTATGTTTTGTAGCGAATCATAGCACGATTTTGCCGCGACTGCCCTGTAGAAGATTTATGGGATAAATAAAATAAACGTATAGTGTTTTCAAGTAAAAAAGTTATTCTACTCGTAGAATTAAGAATGAAACCGACTCGCCAGAGGCTCGTCGGTTTCATTCTTAATCCTACTCGTAGAATATTTTTTGTACTTGAAAACACTATACGTTTATTCTATATATCTTATCATTTTTAAAAAATAATTTTATCATGAGTGCAAGGAAGTTTTCGAAGTCGAATATAATTTATTCGCTTTAATACTGTGACCGATGGTGTTTTTGTGGTGTATAAGGTCACTTTCAGTATACAGTACGGTCGTCGTGGACTGGTCACTTTACAAGGGTGGGCAATATTTCCACAAACACTAATTATAGGAATAATCAATCAAAAATGTAATTAATGAAGCATCGGGTACAACGTGAAACGTGAAAATCGAAAAGATGAACCAAAATTATAAATTGATCCACCTGAAAACGTTTTGAAATTTTGTTGAAAAATTGTTCATTTTCATGAAATTTTATTACACTACTAGTTAAGTTTATTACATTACTGGTTATTACACACAACTGATTGCTGATCACACTAATGGTTGTTGTTACATTTGCCTTCAGTTGGAAAAAACTCAGTTGGAAATAACAGTGTAGATCACAATAAAATCTTAACCCTTTGAACTCTTTGGACCGACTTTTCAGTCCAAGGCATAATTTCGTCCCATTTTTGTCTTATTATAAGAGGTCTATACACGGGGCATTGATGATAAAATAATAACTGCAGCCAGCAAACAGACTGCTACAGACTGCAGTTATTATTTTATCCTCCCTGTACATTGATATTGGCCTGACCCATCTCACCGCAAGTGTACACAAAGGCGATGCCATTCCAGGAAACGAGAGTTCAAATGGTTAATGTGTACCAGATTCACAGAATTGACGAATCTTCAAAAGTGTGTGTGTTCAACTTTTATCTACATCTGGCATCACAGGATAATGTAACTATTACTGTAAATAATGCACCCACTTATTCTTCCGATGTTTTATATTCTGTTATCGTCTCTATTTCAATAATTTGTTAATAGTTACCATTTTGTTAGAATCAATAAATTATTGACAGATATACTGTATGCGACATTCTCTAATTACATCGCAAAAGCCGTTGGTTCACTTCCGTGTTTGGCACATGTCCGTGGCAACTGTCACTTTGAAGAGAATTGTTAAAAAAGTTCGCAAATTAATCTGCTCTTTATCTGTTTTTAAATGTTTTAATGGGAGGCTCTCGGGATACTATTCTAATTCCATATGGAATCCAACGCTGATTCATGGAGTATGCTTGCAGACTATAGTTGATTTAATACGATGTCCATTTGATTGACAATATTTTATTTCCAAACAGGTATATAATAATATAGATTACACTGGAAAACAAAAGAAAACATAAACTGTGAATTGGAAAATAGATCCAGCAGGAAGCCGATGCTTTTGTCAGCTGTCTCCATATAAAGAAATGACGTTTAAGTTGGAACCACGGAATATAGCATTTTTCAAAAACATAATGGTGGGATTGTAATCGACGGAATGTTGTAGCGTTGACTTAAGCCAAGGACTATGAATGACAGGACGGTCCAGTAGTAATAATAATAATAACACTTTGGCCGGCCGCTGGTTTGTCGCGGTTCTCGGATGAGAAGGCCTTGGTTACCCCTGTATTCCCAACTGCCTCCCTATTCCCACTCTTCTTCTCTCCTCCCAACACTCGGAGACGAACTGCTTGATGACATCCCTTATCCCATTCTTCCCAATCTCTCCGATTAGCATATTAACCCTCTCCTTTGAGTCTCCGACTAACCACATGTCCTTCAATCTCCCATTCCACTTCCACATAATACTCCCAGTGAATCTTATTCTGTTAGACTGGTATTTTGGTGAACGGAAAAAAGCCCTGATGGAGAAAAGCCCTGGTGGAGAAAATCCCTGAGGAGAAAAGCCCTGAAATTGCATCTGAGGAGGAAAGCCCTGGTCCATTTTTGCATGGAGTAGAGAAAAGCCCTGATTCAATTTTTTTTACATATTTTTTTCTGTTATTTTTTTATTCATTATTTTTTATATGAAATCACATATTTTAATAATTTTTTTTATTTTTTTTTTATATATTTACTGTTTTGCTTGTTTTTTTTTTACAGTAATCACCTTTTATGTCTAGTTTTTTTCATTCTTTGTGTAATTTTTATTTTTTTAATGTTCATTCACTTTACTTTAATTCAGGTAAAAGCTGCAATAGACTTTGGCTTGGCTCATATGTTTACAACAATAACATTAATTAATTTACAAACATGGACAGGTGGTAGTCTAAGACAAGTGAACAGCAGAGGGATGTTTTGATAATATTTTTGATTTCTAAACTCAATGAGCTGTGTTTACAACAATTATATTTGGTAATTGTTTTGCAAACTTTGACAGTACTGAAAGGTAATTTAAACAATTAAGAGGCAATTTATTTTTCTGATGCTTTATATTAAACAGGCAACATTTACAAGTAGCTTCTTAACAAAACAACTGAAAAATACACTTCATGAGATGTAAGTAAATAAAATTTTGAATGTTCAAATTTCTATGCGTCACAAAAATGTTAAATAATGGATGTAGTTACGATTTTTTTGTTTCTAAGACTCTGTTGACTCCAAGTGGCAACCACTTAGTACAAAAATATCCATTCAGACAACAATAAATAAATTCGAGAAAAACTAAAGATTTTCCTTTTTGTCTCAAAAACAGCTTATGACCCCTTATTTGGACGAGCTTGATGGGCCTAAATTGAAAATCTTTAGTTATTCTAGAATTTGTTTATTAACCAAAGGAAATTGATAAAATAGTAAAAAAAATTCAACCAGGGCTTTTCTCCACCCCTTGAAAAAATGGACCAGGGCTTTTCTCGTTTGTTGCAAAAATGACCAGGGCTTTTCTCCTTAGGGCTTTTCCCCTTAGGGCTTTTCTCCGTCATTCGGTATTTTGGGCATTCTAGAAGAAAGTGTTCCAGGGTCTCTACCACGCCCAAATTACACATCTGGCACTCATTTTCACTGTTTTTCCCAATTTCCCACCTCCGCTCCAGGGACCGCGACCTCAGCTTGAACAACAGTGACCCCCAAAGGTGCCATCAAGGTACTCTTCAAAACCAGGCTTCTCTTTATCACGCAGGCCACCCAAAGGCCTCTTTGATTTGCCCCCCTCTCGCCAATTACGGTTACAATCCTCCATGACCCTTTCTCTGACGTTTTTTTTTACCCTGGTTTGCCCCAACGTCAAGGTCCGAGATCTCCAGTGAGTAGTTCTCTGCTAGCTCCCTCACTTCGACAATCCAACCCGTCTTGATATTTGAGTTAAAAATTCTCAGGAACATTACACCATCGGCTGTCGGGGAGATTTACTAAATAATAAAGATAACCGAGTTTCAGTAGGTCTATCCTGTCCTTTATCCTCGTCCACCCAAGCTCACCCCGATTGCTTCTAGCGCTGCCGCATTACTCGACCCCGTTATCCATCGGCCTGCAGGATTCTCAAGCTCTTTACGGCCGTCTGGTTTAGGGGGGACCACTTCCGTACCGTATGTTATACTTGGCAGACCCACCTTTTCCCAAATGGTTTTTCCCACCAAATCCGTATTGAAACTGTTTCTCCCTACAAGTTTCATTTGTTTAAGGATTCGCTTCCCCTTCAGAATCAATTTATTTGTGTGGTTTCGGTAGATGCCTCTTCCTGTGATGTTTATATCCCCCCCCCCCCCCCCCAAATACTCGTAGTCACCTGTCTCCCCTACACTAAGAAGTTTGCTGCTACATTCCGGAATGCAGAATTCCCCTACTCTCCACCTTCAAGTGGGGTCCACTTTTCGTCCCACAAGTATAACTTTGCTCTTGCTTTCATTAAGTTCGAGTCTCCATTTCCTCCCATATGTCCCAACAATTCCCAGCATTTTCGCTAGCCCCTCTTCGCTTTCTGACACTAGCACCATATCGTCTACAAAAAATAGCCCTGGGATCGTCAAGTCCCCAACTGCCACCCCCTCGTCGCTATGCAGGACTTCATCTCCTAAACCTTTGATGTACAATGCAAAAAGAATTGGCGAAAGGATACACCCCTGTTTTAGGCCTATCTCCATTGGCACACGTTTTGTTGTAATGTGTCCCAGGCTAAGTTCACTCTGTACGTCTTTATATAATGCTTTCATAATTCCAACAAACTCGCTTCCCAAGCCCAGAGCATCCTTCTTGCGCCACATACCCTCCCTTCATACTCTATCGTATGCCTTTTTAACATCCAAAAAGGCCATCAACATCTTTTTTTTCTTTTGCGGATTCTATCATTTGGGATAGCGTGAAAAGATGGTCAGTGACTCTCCTTCCCTTCCTGAAGCCATTCTGGATTTCTCCCAAAATCCCTTCTCTTCAATTACCTCTTCTAGTCTCCCATACAGGACTTTACAGAAAACTTTTCCAATGTTGCTGCTGACAGAGATCCCCTTGATAGTTATCCAAAACGTCTTTTTCCCCCTTTTGTGGATAAATGTCACTTTACTTTCTCTCCACTCCTTTGGGACCTCTTGATTTTCTATGGCTAAATTGAATAGGGCAGTTAGGCTTTCCACGAGTTTCTCTCTCCCTTTTTTGATAAACTCTCTCCCTTTTTTGATAAACTCGTTAGGAATTTCATCCACCTCTCCCGCCTTTCCATCCCTTAATTTTGAGATCACCTTTCGCACCTCCTCCGTTTACGTGTAGAACGCTTATGTAATGTTTTTGGAGTGGCGTCCTCTAGTAGATGGAGTCAGAATAACACTAAAAAAGGCCTTTCGCCGCTTGGAAATTGACTTTCGTGTTTGGTATACTTAATTTGAAACATCGTAAAATGTGTCTGATACAGAAGAAACACAGTGTACTGAAAGCAAATTTTGTTTAAATGAGATATACTCATCTACGAAAAATACATTTTAAAAATTCCAAGTATGAATATAATCTCTGAAACGAGGAGGCAAAAACAAAACATCAACTGTTTTCGCGCATTTTTTTTTCTTTTCGAACAAACTTCGCTTTGCCGATATACATCACCTATAGTTAATAGAACGAATATTACAACGAATTGGACTTCAGAAACGCTTTTTGGCATTCTGGGTTTTGTTTTATAAACAGTATAGTCTTGTTAAAAGATGAAATTGCAGAGGAAATGAAGAGAAAATCGTCGCCCATGGGGGAGGGATAATGGTCTTTGGGTGAAGTTACTATACATATTCATGTACAGGCCAGCACATCGAGTACTATGGATTTGAAAGCATTGGTAACTTACTACAATGCTTGCTCTACACCCTTTTTGTGAAATAGAAAAGTAAACAACAAAGTGTTTCTTCATTAGCAAGCCTTCTCCTTTTATTGGAAGATGCACTCACCTTAGTAAGATGAGTGGGCCCCAGCGGTAAAATAAATGGATTTTGTCTTGTATATCGAGAGTAATCGCTTGACTGAACTGGATGCGTGAAATAATTCATGAGAGGTGAGGGACGTTGTACAAACACGAGTACGTGAATGCGCACGAGTTTTGTACAATATAGTCCCCCGCCTCGAATGAATTATTTCGCGTAACCAGTCCAGTCAAGCGATTACTCTGTTTATTACTTTTCATTATTAACGATAATTATATTTTTTAACCCTTTACCTAACGTAACGGCCAAAAACGACCAGCGCTATTCTCAAAACGCGCCAATTAATTTTCATTATTTTTTCCTTTTTGTCTCTAAAACATAGGTTATGACCCCTTATTGGAACGAGCTCGTTCCAATGAGGGGGTCATAACCTATGTTTTGGAGACAAAAAATGAAAATAATAGTTATTCAAGAATTATTTTTGCAAGTGTCGTCTGCTTTTCATGTTAGGTAAAGAGATAACATTTTTTTTTAAAATCAAAATTCCCCATTACACCCACGGCAAAGCGTCTTCGTTTGCGCGTACGGATACATGGCACAATTGTTGATTGCACAATTCACTTGTGAAATTATTGTTTATAATCAAACCCGGAAATCCCAGTAAATCACACTTTGGAAAGTAACAGAAACTTAAAAACATTTATTTACCATAAGCAGTATTCTTGCTAAATTGGTAAGGTTCGTAATACTAAATTTATTGAATGTTCAAGGAACAATTAAGTGTGACTGATGAATGAAAGTTTCATTGACTGAACTAAACCCATTTTTGCCTGCCAAAGATTTTTTACAAGAAGCAACCTTCATACCAGTAATACTGCAGGGAGCATGTTTTAAGTTTTCCAGAAATTATTCAGACGAAGGGATTACTTGGAACAAAATGCTAGTGAAGTAATTAATCTAGGCATGGTTAACTTCTTTAATGCTGTTGGCACCTTATTCTGCCCACGACAGAATTTCTCTTGCCACTGAATCAAATATAATAATTTTTTCACCAATGCAAAGTTAATGGATTCTTTCACCAATGATGTATTTGCAAAATTAGTGGATTCTTTCTTTTAAATTAAGTTTAGGTGATTGTTTTTATCAAATCTAGTTATGGCTGCTTAACAGCAGTCACAACTATATTTGATAAAAAAATATCTCGAAAATCCTGAGCGGGTTGAGGGTTAATTGTTTGATTGATAGATGGCACTATCAAGCTCTACGGAAATGTGACACCCAACAAATTGTGATATAAACAATTATGAACAGAATCTTGTAAAAGTGAGGCTTCCCTTGCTGGCATCTTGATAACTTGAAAAAATACGCCGGTTCAAATCATTTTTGAAGAATAATTTAGCCCACTGCCATAATTCAATTCCTGGAGGTTTTTGAAACATGAACCTCACAAAACACATGAATAATCAAAATGTTGATTATTATAGCTGAATACTGCTTGTGGCTAGTTAAGAAAAGTGAAACAAAGGTTTAACTACTTGAAATGAGTTAATTATTAATATTAAAATCTGAAAATCACCTAGTCACCCATGAAGTGCAGAAAGATTACAAAAAAAGAACAACTAGTTGGTAACATCATCTGTAAAATTCATGACAAAGAAAAAACAACAACAAAAAAACAAATAGGCAAACTCTCAACAATTGAAAAAAAATACCCCCTCCCATAGCTCCCTTCCACACACATTAACACATATTGTGTAAGACTAGCCCTAACATAATACAGTATATGCAGAGTGTATTATCACTAAATCACCCAAGGAATGGACATTCAACCCAAGAAATAATTGGAAATTTGTTGCAAAGCATAACAAGTACAAGCAAATTTCCAGCCAATGGACCTCCGGGTTAAACCCAGAGTCCATTGGCTGAAACATTGTTATGTTTTTTGTCCATTTGTACAGAATTTGAAAGTGATACTTTGGTTGATAAGAACACTTGATGGGTGATTTTCTAAGAATACACTCTCCACGTTCTGTACATATCTTTTTAGTTATAAACTGGACAGTGAAGAGAGTGAGGTGTTATTTGTCCATTTGTACAGAATTTGAAAGTGATACTTTGGTTGATAAGAACACTTGATGGGTGATTTTCTAAGAATACACTCTCCACGTACTGTACATATCTTTATAGTTATAAACTGAACAGTGAAGAGAGTGAGGTGTTATATTAGTGCAGGTGAATACACCAGTTACTCAGCATACAATTCAGTAGTCAGTGGAATCTAAAAGGAGAAAGAGCAAGCCTGAAAATAAGCAGTCTGACATTTGCAAAATGATTCCCCAGAGGGTGAATTTGATGATGATATCCCATACTATGGGCCAATTTATCCTCTGGGTACTCCTCTTTCTGTTTAGTTATGAGACCCTGATTCAGATTGAGGTTCACAGAGGGTAAATTTAGTGATGCTACCCTGCTGTGCAGGGTAGCATCACTAAATTCACCCTCTGGGGACCCCATTTTGCAGATGTCAGTCTGCTTATTTTCTGGCTTGAGAAAGAGACTACTTAGAACATTAAAGGGCAATCGAGTCCATCAGACCATTATGTACAAGCATAAGAGGATGCCCTTAAGAAATCTATCAGCCAATTAGCAAACACTCAAAAGGTGACAGTCTCACCTCCAGATATCCCTTAAATATTTATAATACATATAGTCCCTGCTGTGGTTATTTGTTTCATAATTTATCAACTTTACTGAAGAACCCCCTCTGGTAATAGAGGCAAATTCTGATGTACTGAGTGTCTTGTTTGTTTATAAATTAATTTTGAAATGTATACTTGTCCAAGTAATGTCACTGTGGTCATTCGGATGTTATGCTTCCAATGAATAATTTCTATATCCGGACTCCCACTGGTAACAGAGGCAAGTTCAGATGTATAGAGTATCTTGTTTTTTAGAATAAATGTTCCAAATGTATACTTGTCCAACTAATGGCATTGAGGTCATTCAGTGAACATCCTTTTGGTAGTTAGTTTTTTTATATCCGAACACCCGTGGTAACAGCGGCAGGCTCCTATGTAATGAGTTTTTGAGTTTTTGTTATGAATTAATTTTTTTAATGTATACTTGTTTAAGTAATGACATTGTATTCATTCAGAGGTCATCCTTTCGCTGGTTAATTTTTAAATCAGAACTCCCACTGGTAACAGAGGAAAGTTCAAAAGTATTGCGTTTCTTGGGTTTTAATAATAATCATAAAAAAATATTTAAATTATACCCGATTTATTTTTTAATTTGGGTTTAATGACACTTTAAACAGCCATGGTAATATCGCATCAGACACTCCCACTGGTAACAGATGGTGAGTTTGAATGCTTTCAGTACAGCTGAACTTCAGCCCAGATCTCAACACTGGGTTTTCTCTTTCTAATTGAACCTGCATTAAATTTAATTACACCCACCCCCAGAAATCTATAAATGCACAACTTTGATGAGTTTTCTGCATTTCTTATTTTTTTTCTGACTTGAGATTTTCTGCAAGTCAAAGTTTTGAAATTTGACATCACCGTGAATTCGAAAGAGAACAAATAGATAATTGAGGTATTTGACAGCAATATTGCAGAGTTCTTCTTCCATATCATCACACTCATTGAACATTTTTATACACAGCCTCATTTTTATTTTACCTTGATGGGAAATGTACTCAAATATGCTGCGAAAAATAGTTTCCATTTTCTCCACAATTTTCATAAGGACGGGACTGGGAACGATCAGTCCTCCAAAACACCCTTTTTCATTGTACAGTGATTTCCAATATATGAAAGTGTGCTCATCACACTAAAACTCCTTCTCATCTGACACAAGTATTTTCAGGTTACAAGTTTAACAACTGTCATGTTTTGGTTTTTGTTTTCTGATAATATAACTTGCCATCAAGCCAGAAAATAAGCAGACTGACATCTGCAAAATGAGGTCCCGGAGGGTGAATTTAGTGATGCTACCCTGCACAGCAGGGTAGCATCACTACATTTACCCTCTGTGAACCTCAATCTGAATCAGGGTCTCATAACTAAACAGAAAGAGGAGTACCCAGAGGATAGATTGGCCCACATTATGGGATACCATCATCAAATTCACCTTCTGAGGACCTCATTCTGCAAATGTCAGACTGCTTATTTATTTTCAGACTTGCCTGCAATGTGGTGTAGAATGTTGTACTCTGGCAGGGAAGATATGAATTCTGACATACCTGTCACAAGATGCTCAGAACTCCTTGTTGCACCCGAGATGAGTGTATAGCTGTGGTCAGCTTTGGGCTCACACGGTTCTTGTATAACAGGCTTCACATCAACAGATTTTGTAGTTAACTGTTGTAGTGAGGTCAAAATAACATTAGTGTCATCCATGCAATTGCTGTTTTTTGGTGGTTTGATGATTAAATTCACTAAACATTGCTTATATGCTGGAGTGAATTGTTCAGCATTTGGATTATCCTAACAAATTCCAGCTTGCCTAATCCGAGCAACGAAATTTTCAAGGCAATCTTGGTTCAAACGATTTGTGAGTAAATATTTGAGGCTAAAATTTTCTGATACATCAATCCACAGACTCGTTAGAGCTGAAATTGATATTTTTTCCACCTGTTCATGAAGTGTAAATTGTCTGCTTTGGTACCCATGGGCTTCAATTTCAAAAGCATTTGTTGACATTCACTTAAATATTTGATGTGAACGGATGTATTGGAAACAGCTGCTCTATGAGGTTTTACTTTATCTACAAGACTGCGGGAATTGAAGAATCAAACAACTGATCAAACTGAACAAGGAACTGTGCAGTATTTATAGCTTCTGGTGATATTGCTCCTAAGCTTGTATAAGTTACAATGCCAGCTGCTACCGAGTGACTTAGAACCCGAGTTGCCAAAGAAACTCTCATTTTTGAAAATTTATTTATTTATTGGTGTTTAAGGTCACATATTTATGCACAATGGCTAACCATGACAGTGACAGTTTTACGGGTGGAGGAAGCCGGAGTACCCGGAGAGAACCACCGAGCAACGGCGAGCAACTGTCAGCTCCTCAATCATTTTTGAAAAATTGTTGAGTTAAATATGTTTAGTTGAGAGTTGAGGGCACATTCTTAATTGTAATTTTGAATCTTTTTCGTATAATCCTTCATTGTATTTCCATTTTATAATTTTGCCACTGTTATTCAAATTATATTTTTGAAGGTTATTTCTGGTAGACTTTATGAGGTGTGGTGGATCAAAAAACATAACATTTTTATTATTATGAACAATAATGAATGGCCTCTCACAGAAAATCCCCATGTTGTTGTAGAGTGATCTATTGGTTGCACCCTGATCACAAACAATGGCTTTTACAACTTTCCCAGATTTTCCAATCAGCTGTATTGCTTCTAATAAGAGGGAATTCAAAATGTTTGCTGGTGTTGCATTTGATGAAAGGAAGTACCCCAGAGGTTGCTTCCATTTCAATTTTAATCCTCTTACAATAACAAGGGCATTGTTTGCAATTTTAGAAGTTTTTCCAATTCCATCCCCAAAGTCTTCAAAGCCAATCAAATGATCTTTCCCATAATTATAGCTGAGTGATCTTTTAATAGACATCTCAGCAAAAGTAATTACACACATTCTATCTTCCTTGGGAAGCATTTGGAGTTTTTTACTAAGTACATCAAGTACTGACTGCTGAAACCCAGTCCCACTTACAGTAAAAACTATAAGTCCTGTCACGAACTGTGCGCTTATCTAGGCTTAACTGCGCACATGAATTGCGCGCAATTGCCATATGGAATGGCATCTAAAGCACGGAAGGTTCTCCTGGTTACTCATAGCAAACACAGGCAATGTTTCTGCCAATGGACCTCCGGGTTACTCGGAGGTCCATTGTCTGAAACATTGCTTGTGCAAAGGCCATATGTACAGAATTTGATAGCCTTACTATGGTCATACCGCGTAGATTAACGCGCAAATCCCACGTGCTATTTGTGCGCATTTCATGACAGGACTTCTAGTTTTAACTATACTATTTTTCTTACCCACCTTTTCACAGATGAAACAGATGGTAACATGAATAAATTAGATAGGAGGCGGAATGTTTTGGGACTGCTGTCATAAATGGACACTCCAAGTAATTTGTCATAGTCTGTCCAGCAGTATCCCTTTTTGTGCATTTTTGCCATTTTTACTTGAGAAATAAAAAATTGCTGCAAAGTTTTAGGAAGACAATGGATGATTTCAAAGATTTACAATATTTGGTTTTCTAAAATTCCATGCTCTGTATTTATTAATGAGTTTTTTTATCTACAAATTGCTACTCTTTGCCTATTTATGATTGCACGCAGCCTTTTTCTCCCCGGAGTTTCTTTTCTGGGCATTTCTGTTGTGCTCCAGGTTTGAGCAGATGTCTGTGTGGGAGGTTTGGTGTTACCTTCATCTAACAATTTTTGTTTTTTCTCTAAACATTCTGTTGATCTACTTGGACCTTTTCGTTTTTCATTTAGCTGTTTTGGTGGGTTGGGAACATCAAACAAGGTTGGAATAGCATTCCAAACTGGACTATTTTTTAGTGTGGGGTTCATGAACATACTGGATTCAAAATGGTCTGTGCAAATTCTATAATTTTCATGCAATTTATCACTTGATATTCCCAATACATTTAATAGCCTTGTGTTTTGCACCCATTCCTTGCACCTAAGATATGGAAACAAATATAAACTAAGATATCAGGTGTTACCAAATTTGAATTCTGTTTTCATTAACATGCATGATATTTGTCTGTTTTTATTTATTACAAATAAGACAATTGGCCCACAAACTTGGAGGGTGCAAAGCTCAAGGGACTTATTTTGGGTGTGGTGACCTCAGTTTTGGTGAAATTATTTTTTATATTGTAATTTGTAAGTTCATTTCAGCCTATAAATACATAAATGTTACTTTTTCAGTGACAAGTTGCTAGGTTGGATTCCATAGAAATACTTTCTCAAGTCTAAACAATGATTACTTATGAAATTATGAATTTAAAATGAATTTAAAGTTCTTTTAAAATATTAATACAACTATTACAAGTATTACAAATTTACAATTTATAATGCTGGCACTGCCAACACCATTTCTGCATTTTTTTTATTTCTGCCAGTTCCTAGAGACAATTTGCAATTTTATGCCAATAAATTCTTTTAAAATGAGAAATAAGTATTTTAACATGAAATTAAATTTGGTTTCATTTGAACAGAAAGAAAAATCAAATTCCAAAGTGACAAATTTGAAGGTCATTCTGTAAATTCAATGGCAATGTGACAACTTGGCAGTCGCATTCAAAATGGGTAAAAGAAAATAACATCAATAAAACGCTTATATGGATTGATACTCCCTGTTAGTAAAAAGCGCCAGCTTACCTATCAATGTCTTTGGGGAACCGAAAAAAGGAAACCCCCTTCCTAGTGGAGCTTTTCGCAGAATTATCGCAGTTAAACGCGGCACATTTACTAGACGACATTGTTCTTCGTATGACTCCAACTACTAGGGGCGCTGCTCAGAACAATTACTGTTTTGAGCGTCTCTGAGCCGCCCTGTCTTTCATAGTCCTTGGTTAAGCATAGAAGGATGTGGGAAATGTAACTGGTGGATGTAGTAATTCGTTGGAAAGTGTCAGGATGGATTGACTGATTGGGTGCTAGCAGGTACCTTGGCTCACCATTGCTCACTCGAAATGAACCGGGGAGGGCCGATTATTAGCACATTGTGTACATCAGACTTATGCTTATGCTTGCCAATAATCGGAAAAAAGAAGAAAAAAGATGTTGACAAATATCATCCGTTAACAAATCATCCATTGCAATGCAACACAATGCTAGGCCAGTGCATAAGGTTGTCTATTGCACCCAAGGGACGATATGTGGTGAATAGTTGTTATCAAAATGAGAGTTCCTTGATACACACTTCAACAGACACGAACAGGACATTTATTACCACCAGTTGGCCTGAGGTCCAAGGTGCAGAACGTAACCAAGGACCTGCTAGCACCCGACCTGTTAAAACGGATGTGTATTTGAGGCTTTGGCTAGGAGGTTTAGCTAGAAGGTAGTCCCAGGCAAAAAACACATTAGATTCCAAAGCCGAGCAGTAGTCTTACTGGACAGGACTACACCAAGGCGGAGGTGACTGTGGAAGTGGATGACTAGAAATTGGCAGGATTGTCAACCAAATCTATGGGTTGCCTCAATGTATCTATGCAAGTTGAGAAAGATATCAGAGTTGGTTTCTACATTGAAATTGGCATTACCGTACAGTAAAGTTCCCATATCGATAACGTTGGGAAGTTATTCCAGCGTGTCCCTTCTTATGTCCAAGTAGAAAGGACAACTGAAGAGATAATGGTGAGTTGTTTCACGCTCTCCACACCCACATAACATGAACTTGTAAGGAAATTGTTGTACAGATTGTCGTTGAGGTTGCTACAGCCCAGACGAAGTCTGAAGTCTGTAGTGATACATTTGAGTCCTATACGATCTGTGAGCGTGGAACCACGTAGGAGTAGAGAGTTTGTTTAGGTGAGAGTGTGAGTGTAAGTTTCCCAGAGAACTGCTTTCTCTGATATCCGGAGATAGACTATTCCACAGTCTGGTTGTTGTTGGTAGGAAGGAATTCAGGAGTGAATCGGTGCGGCAGTGTGGAATTTTTTAACTTGGCATTGTTGAGGAGAGAATAGTCGTGAGTGGCGGATGTTGGTGGGGGAACAAAGGATGATATGTAACTTGGGACAAGATGATGAACTATTTTGAAGTACTGGGTAAGTTTAAGCTTTCCTCTGCGAGTACGGATAGTTTCCCAGCCTATTTCCGCATGTAGTGATGCTCTGCTTGCACTTCTTGTAGCCCCAGCGACTACACGGGCAGCCTCAAGCTGGACTTTTTCTAGCTCGGGGCATTCGTAGCTGTTACAATTTTCCCCAAACAGTATCCACGTATTCACGTAAGGGGCATGTGAATGTGAAAAATATCTTTCCAGTGTTTTTCAATCGATGACAAACTTCCTTAGGAGGGATATTCTTTTCCAGGCCTTACTTGTGATTTCTGAAATATGATTACCCCAGAATCCATGGTCATTTATGATTAGGCTCAGATGTTTGTGTTGGGTAACTTCTTTGATGTCAGTACCGGACATTTTAGGGTGGGATGATGTGGTCTGAGTGACTTGCGTGAGATGATCAAAGACTTGGTTTTTGTAGGATCAAAGTCGATCAACCATTGAGATGTTCACACATCAATGTTTTCTGGGTCGTCAGACATAATTTTAGCTGCCTGAGCTGGGTCTTCAATGACGAGATATAGGAAATTGACGTCCTTAAAAAGTCGGATGTTGGATACCAGTCTATTCGGGATATTGTTTATATAAATTAGAAAGGGAAGAAGTCCTAGTATCGAACCCTGTGGAACACCCGAGTTTGTACTTCCCCACGAAGAGCATTGGGAATTAATTATGACGAACTGATACCTATTGTTCAAGTAGGAATCAAACCAAGATAGTAAATTACCGGTTATGCCGAACTTTTCAAGTTTATAAGAAGGCCCCTGTGCCACACTTCATCAAAAGCTTTACTCACAAAGCTAAATAGATATCCAACGTGCTCCAGTTATAGATATTTCAACCAGTAAGTGTTTAATCCTTCTTGAAAACAAAGATATTAACACAACTTGTGGAACTACGCGACATAATTATAAACTTCAACTGTGGTGAGTCTTAATTCGTAATGATGATGTCATGAACGATTCTTTCAAATCAGGTCTCGATTGAGAAACAATTCTTGCGTTGTTTCGAAGAAAATGAATATTTGTAGTATTTTTTAGATTCAGTCGTCAGGAATATTTTAGTTGGTGGGAAAAGCGAACCTTATATTCCAGACGATTTAATCTGAATAAGGGCGATGGACTGTTTAATGGACAGACTCGTCCCAGGCCATAGCAGCAACGAATTCCTTTACAAAGTTAGACTTTTTACTCGAGCGCGTCGTGGTAATGTCCAAAGTCTCAATCATCCATTGTTGTTTTATACCCTTTCAAATCGGTATGAACACATTTTCACGTAAAGAGAAATTCGAATATAACACTGGTTGTTGAAAGTGTCGTTACACCCCAAAACCAAACAAACTAAGCTAATCTTTTTCATATTGTGTCTGATCGTATGGTTTACGGACGTTAGGTGTTCACCAATCGTCACCCCAATGTTCTTTTCGCTATGTAAAACTTCTAATTGAGTGCGGCTGCCTTCCTGGTTAAACATCCTGTAGTTTGGAGTGTCCTGGTCTCTCTGCTTTTTATGAACAGGAAGAACTTTACATTTACCATGATGAATAAATGTCAGTTGAAATTTTCATTCTGGAAAGTCTTGAAAG
This sequence comes from Pictodentalium vernedei, assembly GCA_031216915.1. NCBI lineage: Eukaryota > Metazoa > Mollusca > Scaphopoda > Dentaliida > Dentaliidae > Pictodentalium > Pictodentalium vernedei. The sequence goes on from CM062297.1 coordinate 797,641,901, forward strand.
TGAATTATGATTGTTTTTATTTACCCTTCTAAGTATGTTGCATAGTCTTTAGAACATACTAACCTTTATGAATATAACCTTTTATTCTGGGCTCTGCTTCAAGGCTTGAAATTCGATTCGATACGAAATCGTCCCCTGACTCGAATTGATTCGTGCTGATTCGGAAATTTTTGAATCGCAAAGACGTTCTCAAAATCCAACCAATGGTGCGAAATGGAAGTCTGCCTTCACTTTCTGGGGCACGTTGTTTTAATTGTAAATTTGTGACCATCGTGGTGCATTTTTAAAGATGGAAAAATTATATAACCTAGAGAGTGCTTGGGCCGCTATCCGGTATAAACTTAAGATACGTCATAGCTCTGTAAATGTTCAGAAGTTAACCCTTTACTTAACATGAAAAGCAGACGACACTTGCAAAAAAATTCTTGAATAACTATTTTTTTTCATTTTTTGTCTCATAAACATAGGTTATGACCCCTCATTGGAACGAGCTCGACGAGACAAAAAATGAAAAAGTAATGAAAATTAATTGGCGATTTTTGAGAATAGCGCTGGTCGGTTTTGGCCGTTACGTTGGTAAAGGTTTAAAACCATATTTCACAGTTTTTAAAGTTCAAGTTATTTATTTTTTTTCACATCCGAAGATCGTGTAATGATTCTGTGACAGCAAAACTGACCATCCATTTCATAATGTGCACATTACACATAATGTGCACAATCAGTACCCCATCAGAAATAGACCCACGATTCGATTTGATTTCAATCGCGCAAATTTCGAAATTTTTCGAATGGTCGAGATGTTCTCAAAATCCTACCAATGGTCTCCTCTTGATCTCTTCATCTATCACCAGGTCTCGTATAAGGAGATCTGATGGTAGAAAAAGAGTTTAGGAAGGTTCCGCTTCGGAAACTACTTGGATTTCGTTTCTGAAATATTCCGGTTTTTGATCGACTTGCCCAAAACCGACGATTCGCCGTTAAATATCATACTTGAATGCAGACTAACAATATTTACGGGAGCACGGTGGCTCAGTAGGTAGAGGTGCAGGCTGCAAGCTGAGAGGTCCTCGATTCGAATCCCACCTGCGGCAACCGCGTTGTGTCCTTGGGCAAGACACTTCATCTCCATTGCCCGCGTGGAAGCACGGTGGCGTTGTGTACTAGGGCGTACTGCACGTCGATGGTGCACTTATCTTCAACCAATGCTAACCCTGCTTGTGTGGAGTTCGTATGTTGGGGAGCTGACAGTTGCTCGCCCTTGCTCGGTGGTTCTCTCCGGGTACTCCGACTTCCCCCACCCGTAAAACTGTCGCGGTCATGATTAGTCATTGTGCATAAATATGTGACCTTAAAACACCAATAAATAAATAAATAACAATATTTACGGTTGTGAAAAATGAAGCTGCATTATTTACACCTTGAAGAGCGGTGAAATTTGATTCGAGATTCGATTCGATTCTAAATCCTCTGCCCTCATCCGATTTGGGATTCGATTTGACCCTAAATTTAAGATTTGAGGGTCCTACTTCCATTTATCTTAGAGGAAAACAGTGTGCTATATATTAGTTTGTACATGGAGCGGCATTCGAAATGAATTCAACCGTTCAGCAACAGTAGAGGCGATCAGGCGAGAATCAGGAGCGGAGCACGCCACAGTCCTTTAACCCTTTACCTAACATGAAAAGCAGACGACACTTGCAAAAAAAATTCTTGAATAACTAATTTTTTTTATTTTTTGTCTCAAAAACATAGGTTATGACCCCTCGTTGGAACGAGCTCGACGAGCTCGTTCCAACGAGGGGTCATAACCTATGTTTTTGAGACAAAAAATGAAGAAATAATGAAAATTAATTGGCGATTTTTGAGAATAGCGCTGGCCGGTTTTGGCCGTTACGTTGGGTAAAGGGTTAAAGTGCATAGCCTATATGTGAGTACAAGCAAGTGTTTTGCTTATGATTTTCTTTTCTCAATTACCCGCGTAATTACATTATAATCTTGACATTTGTTTCGCGGACATTTTATTATAATTTTTCCCAAGTGATGTCAACAACCTTTGAGTGGTGAGTAAGGAAATCGCTGCGAATAGACAAAAGAGGCCCATCTGAAACAATACCATCATACATAATATCCTGGGTTTCCACCAATATCGCGGTGTACCATACTAATTCTCTGAACAGAGCACGCGAAGCCCCCAATTTCCATGGGAATTAACGGGCTCGGACCTCATGGTGATTTGGGTGGGACTCCTACGGCCCCTAATCACAATCTTTGGATCATCCCCGATTAATTTGGTTAAACATTTACCAACATAGAGGGGAAAACCGGCCGACACTATTCATAAAAATCGCCATTCAAATTTATTTTGACTAAAAAACACAAATGAGCTCGTTCCAAAATTTTTTAAAAAAATGTTTTTTCAAGAATTTTTTTGGTAAGTGTCGCCTGGTATTCCGGTTAAGTGAAGGATTCATTGAACTCGCTTTGAGCTATTTATATATATTCTATGAAACAAGTAGACGTTCGCCTACAGTGGATCTCGTAATGGATCATTTGTTGCCAGCCTTCACGACTCATAGGGGACGAAATGGTAAAACGGCTTCACCTCATAAATGTGGTTGGCGATAAAATGGGGGGGGGGGGGGGGGGGGGGTTTGTTGATAGTTGTCAAATGAATTGCTGTGTGTCCTTCTAATAATGTTTTTTATATACGCAAAGGCGTGTAATAAACACAGAAAGACACGCGTGTGTGAATGGGTTAATCGATATGGCACTTGTGCCATCGCGGACGGATAAAACTCGAGGCATACGACCTCTCGTTCTGTTCTTCCGCGCTGGTAATCGTGCCGTATCGAGTAACCCATTCACACACGCGTGTTGTTCTGTGTATTAGCCTGCCAGTCTCAAACCTGAGTAAAGGATGAGGGCAGTCGTCGTTATGTGTAATACAGAATAATGGAATTTATGATTGCATACTTATACCTTGTCACTTGCGGAAGTGACATAACATTTCTGCTGACACTTCTACACAGCTTTCTCTCTCTCTCTCTCTCTCTCTCTAGCTGCAGCTTCAGTATTTGTCCATTGATAAGCATAAAGAGTATTTTTACAGTTCTACCCTATTAACTGAATAACCTCTTTTGCCATTGAAAAATTGCAATTTAATAGGAGTATTCAATCAACAGGAGTTTGGACATTTTTCTGTATTCGTGTGATAAATTTTGCATTCAGTCTATTATAACTCGTTTGACTGAACCACTGGGGTTTTTTCACACACGATATAATTGACAAAAAGCTTTTAATCGACACCGCATGATCCAGCATGGGAACATTGGCTGATGTAAGTAAAATTATTTCATACATCATCAGATTTGTTTTAATCAATTAACACAAGTTTATTATAGCATCTATATGTGACTAACAGGTCAATTTGCAGTGATTGTATAGAAAAGTGTTGGTTGTTTGGAAGATATATTTAGTTAACAAATTCCAACAAAACCATATCATGTTACTCCTTTTTGAAACGAACTCATTGGGCCACATGATATGGTTTTGTTGGAATATTTTGAAATTTTTTTTAAAACTAACAAATTTTGATATTCTGTGCAACTTATTTTTGGAATGGGATTTGTAACAAGTATTTTTTCAAAGATGCCATTCTTCCCACAATAGGAGTCATAGTTCGGCAGATTTTGTTCATAACTAGTTGAATTGCTACAATTTGTTGGAAAGTGCGGCACCCTCCAATTAATTGCAACAAAATAATTTTAGTGAATATTTTTTCCTACTACTTATCAAGCAACAAGCTAATGAATATTCTGTAAAGCCACCAATGTGGCTTTTGGCACTTTTATTGAAGCTATTATGGAGGCTTCTGGGGCTCAGCAAGTTGATTATGGCAGGGTTTTTCTATTCACCCATTAAATCTTTACCCAAAGAATCGGCCACATCCGCCCGCGTAATATGCAAATTCAGCAGCTGAAAAAATACTATTTTTCAGAAAATTTCAACAAAACCATATCAGGTGACCCTTCTTTGGAACTATGACCTTGAACCTGTGTATCGGCTCCTGTTGGGCCGATTTTCATGAAATTTGGTATGTGGTTCGGGCGCCCAACAATTTCGCCACACCCGATGCCCGTCATGTGCGATCTTGATATTCACACCGTTGACCTTGAACCTGTATCTCGGCTCATGCTGGGCCGATTTTCGTGAAACTGGGTATGTGGGAGTAGTTCGGGTGCTCACTATATATATCGCCACACCCGATGCCCGTCATGTGTGACCTTGATATTCACACCGTTGGCCTTGAACCTGTATCTCGGTTCATGCTGGGCCGATTTTCGTGAAACTTGGTATATGGGAGAAGTTCGGGGCGCTCAATATATATGTCAAGGTCACACATGACGGGTGTGGCGAAACTGTAGGTTGTTTAAGTAGTAGTCCGTATGGTGGATTGATAATATTACTTGACACGTGTGATCACAGGATCGGGAATATGATGTGGTCGTTATTAAGTGTCATCCTGGGGTCGGGCCCATTGGTTTCCAGGTGCGGTGGGTGCGACATGAACTTATAGTAGTACAGTACAGGGAAATGACTAATTTGTTCAGGTAGTGAAAATTGGAGAGACAGAGGATAGATCGAACGCTTAATTTGGAGCAAAGTAGCCTAATCCAAATCCAATCGAGCTATAGTATATCCCCTATCCCAATACCAGTACACTCACCATATCACCTCCCGATATTCCTCTGCGCCGCTTGACTCAACGTCTTGCTTCTGCTCTATCTTTTCCTTGTATCCCACACTAACCCCCCCCCCCCCCCCCCACTATCCGGTCATTGTGCACCCAAACCCCATCGCACCCCACTCCATCCTCTGCCCCAGCAACTTACTTTGAGCAGAGTTACTTGCGTTTATTAACAGTAGGAGCCTGCTACCCACATCGCTTTTGTGCAAGTGAACAGCCGGTCGAATATGATGATTGCAGTTATATATGACCATCCTGGAATCGAAATTATTGAATGTCTGGTAAGGTAGACCTATATGGTTGTGGCAGGGCAATAGAGGCTATCGAGAAAGTCGTCTGCGTGGGTGGTACAAATAGAAGAGGGATAATGCCTGTCACTTAGAGCAGAGTATACCCGCTCCAGGTCCCGGGATACTCTCCATCGTAATCCCAACACACCCATACAGGTTGGCTGTGTACGACATAGGGGCCATTGGCAGCATTGACGGAGGCGTAGGATGTGTCATAAGTAGCCGAACGCTCTGCTGGAGTAAAGAGAAAAAATAAAAATCAAGCTTAGAATTTTATTACATTAGGCCTAGATGAGTGTAATTTGTATCTAAATTTTTTTTTAAATTTATTACATTATGGGCGCCTAACATTTATTACACGTTATTATATTATGGGTCGTTTTTTATTACATTATGGGTACGTATTACACTACGGGCATTTTTTGTTTTACATTATGGGTAGGTATTACATTATGGGCATTTATTACATTATGGGTCGTAACAAACGACATTATTTTTGGTTGAGATATTGTCTTAGAAAATAAAATGCATTTAGTAAGAAAGAAACGAACTGACTGGCAATGATTGTTAAATGTTTAATTGTGGGCAGGGCTTAATTAAGGTGTCATGTCACGTGTCTTTGAATTGAGGCTGGCGTGGAGCTAAAGTATGGTTTAAGTTTTCATGCCATACACAGCCATAGGGGGTGGAGCTTGACTATATTGTTTTAGTTTTCATGTGATAGCAGAGTGACACCTACAATACTTCAATAAAAAACAAATTAATTTGAAATAATTTATTGAAATGAGTGACATAATGCAATATTTGTCTACATAAAAATTATCACTGCTGCATGTAATAAAAAAGTGGGAAAAATGAAGAATTATTTCAGAAAAAAAATCTGAAAAATTAATCCGGAATGAGTAAAACTATATTTATTATTATTACGGCAGCTGCCACCGTCTCTACAATTTCCCACTGTTTTCTACATTTTCCCACATTTCCAATGTTTCTTCCACTATTTACAAAAAAATTAGTACTTGCAGGATTTAAACATTTCTAACTATTGTTTCCACCGTTTCCACCGTCTCCACCGTTTCCACCATTCTAACTGACCATTTCCACTGTTTCCACCGTTTCCACCGTTTCCACTGTTTCCACCATTCCCACTGACCATTTCCACTGTTCCCACTGTTTCCATCATTCCCACTGTTTCCACCTTTGCCACCTTTTCCAAAAATGTTAGTACTTGCAGCATTCATTTCGAATGTTTTCACCGTTTCCAATTGTTTCCACCGTTTCCACCGTTTCCACCATTCTCACTGACCATTTCCACTGTTTCCACCGTTTCCACTGTTTCCACCATTCCCACTGACCATTTCCACTGTTCCCACTGTTTCCATCATTCCCACTGTTTCCACCTTTGCCACCTTTTCCAAAAATGTTAGTACTTGCAGCATTCATTTCGAATGTTTTCACCGTTTCCAACTGTTTCCACCGTTTCCAATGTTTCCACCGTTTCCAATGTTTCCACCGTTTCCAACTGTTGCCACCGTTTCCGATGTTGCCACCGTATCCAATGTTTCCAGTGTTTCCACTGTTTTCACCATTTCCAATGTTTCCACCGTTTCCAATGTTCCCACCGTTTCCAATGTTTCCAGCGTTTCCAACTGTTGCCGATGTTGCCACCTTATCCAATGTCTCCAGTGTTTCCATAGTTTCCAAAGTTTCAATAGTTTCCAATGTTTCCACCGTTTCCAATGTTTCTAATGTTTCCAGTGTTTCCACCGTTTCCAATGTTTCCAATGTTTCCAGTGTTTCCACCGTTTCCAATGTTTCCAGTGTTTCCAATGTTTCCACCGTTTTCAATGTTTTCACCGTTTCCAACGTCTTCAGAATTTTAGTACCTGAGGCATTTATGACTTATCATGTAAACACTGAAATAAATTTGAATACCAACTGGGTTGTTTGAAAAAAATAACAAAAATCTCATTGTTTCCAGTGTTTCCTGGAAACAAAGTGCCCTATAGTTATATTCATGTTCTCATTTCTTGCCACATATGTACGAGGCTTTTAGGTGAAAGAGAGATTATCATATGTCATGAGAGCGGAGTAATGTAATGTGCAAACTAAACTGTTCTGTCATGAAAGCAAAGTAATATTAATGTTTAAGAAATATAATAAATTGTGGCCGTCATCTTCTGAATTTCGCCTGGTGATTGTTTTCCTACTGTAAGTATGTTTTGCCTCATTCGGGTTGCTATGTGAAAGTAATTATAAACTAAAATGTAAATATATACTCTCCCAAAAAAGAAAGTGTGCATGCTAAAAAATAACACTAAAAAAAGATATATATCATTTTCATTCATGGAAATTTTATTCAATCACAGATGAATCAATTTGTGATCAACACGAGAAATTTCATTACGCTACGACGAATACTCTTGGTGCCATGGAGAGTCAAAGACACTAAGGGTCAAACACAGAAGTCACACACTCAATATCTGGTATGACCTCCGTCTGCATCGACTGCTGCTGTGCATCTACGCCTCATGGAAGCGAACAAGTTAGCAGGGAAGTGGGTTAGGATAGGGTTAGGTAGGGTTAGGGTTAGGTTAGGTAGGGTTAGGGTAGGGTTAGGTTAGGTAGGGTTAGGGTAGGGTTAGGTTAGGTTTAGGGTTAGGTTAGGCTAACCCTAGACCCTAACCCTACTCTACACCACTGAAGTCGAGCACGACGATGACGTAACGTCAAAATCGGACGAATTGCAGGTCTTCGAGGACGTAAACCGTATTCTCTCAGGGGGTTGATTACTGTTTGAGGATGTATCCGTCTCAGGTTAGGGATGTTCCAGGATGTCATCGTTGCCGTTTGTTGCCGGTTCCGGAGATGGACGACACGGATATACCGATCTTGTGCAGGGGTGGTAACTCGGGGTCTCCCGGAGCGGGGTCGGTCTCGAACGTCATCGTGTTGTGCATGTTGATGGACTAGCCTGTCTACAGTGTTACAGTGGCAGTTCAAATGCTGGGCAACCTCTCTGTGGGTTCTGCCAGCTCTAATCATACCCAGGGCAAGGAGACGTTGATTCATTGTCAATCTTGGCATGCTAACGTGGAGTCGTTTTAACAGCAGCGCAAGTTTGAATGTGAACGATAGGAAGGCCTTACTTTAGTGTTTAAATACCCGAGGATTCACACTGCTGCATGAATTTTCAGACTCTCCACGTGCAAAACATGCCTTTTCACAAACGTGCAGCACGTCATTTAACGTTAATGCAATTTTAACGGGGAAAGCTGTTTTTGTGTTCAATATAACTTATTCATGAATAGGTTAACACTCTTTACACCTACGAAATTATTTTTTTGGAGTTTGATCAATTTCTGCAATGCACACTTTCTTTTTTGGGCGAGTATATATATTATTTTAATATTAGGAAAATCTCTTGGTAATTTTGAAGCACATTTCTGTTGTGTGATCTTCAAGGTCGCAGTTAAAATAAATCAGAGTTTATACAGTTTATTAAATTTAAGTCATTAAAGTAACGCTGATTAAATCAGTAATGTTCATACAGTAATTGAGAATGTCTGTTGCTAAAGTATTATGTATTTTAAAATCTAGTTTTAAGGCAAATTGGAAATAATATTCGGCAATGTACAAGTCCATATTATAAGTAACTGGGTATACTTGCTTACAGGTGGTCATGTATGGGTGATGAGTTGTTCACGACAGTATGTATGGAGCGGCAGTTGGAGCATAATTTTCAGTTTACTTAGCACAATGTTACAGAATCATGTGTAAAATTATCTGGTGGAAGTTTCAACGCCATTTAATTCTCTGTGGGATGTGCTCAGTGCAAAATTTGTCTATCTGTGTGCTGCTGAAAGCTTAGTACTTTAAATATCTTAGTGAAATAGAGATGTGTGCTATAAAAAACTTAGTGCTATAAATATCTTAGTGAAATAGAGCTGTCTGCTATAAAAAAGCTTAGTTCTATAAATATCTTAGTGAGAGCTGTGTGCTATAAAAAAGCTTAGTGCTATAAATATCTTAGTGGTATAGAGCTGTGTGCTGCTAAAAGCTTAGTGCTATAAAAAGATTAGTGAAAATAAAGTTGTGTGCTATAAGAGCTTCGTGCTACTGTGTTCTTTGTGAAAATGGGCTAAGCGCATCTATACTGGAAGTGGATGATTTCAGCAGATATCTGTGATATTTTGGTTCAGTCTTTCATATCAGCCAGTATTGTACAAGGTACAGGACGTGGAGAGTCGATTGTAACTAAATCACCCGCGAAGTGGAGTTATCACCCAAGCTATAACTTTCAAATGTTGTACATATCGACAACAAAACACAAGCAATGTTTCAGAAAATGGACCTCCGGGTTTAACCCGAAGGTCCATTGGCTGAAACTTTGCTGGTGCTGGTTATGCTTTGCAACAAATTTGCAGTTATTGTTCAGGTGGAATCTCCACTCTGCGGGTGATTTAGTGATAATACACTCTCCACGTACTGTAGATATTCGAAGTGGTGTTGGGTAAAATCCTTGTTATGCATTAGTGTAACCATCATTCCCGGATGTTATGTAACCGAGATGTGAGTCTCATTGCCGATAAATATTTTAATCTTGTGTGGTAGTTATTAAAAATAAACGTTTCCTTGTGTTACGCCTTATACTCACACCCATTTGTGACGGGGAAACTGTGAATGTTCGATGAGTAATTGCCAAGTGTTCTCTCTATAACATCGAGGGCGTAACTATGTAGGGTGGGGGCAATATTTTTCCTGTCCGGACCTTTTCATCTGGACTGAAGTTTTAGACATCGATTCGCTCTTGCTGGCACTCGTGTACGTTTTTACGAGATAAGATTTGCTTCTCGAACTTGCGTCACACACACAATCGATCTCATGCAAATGGGGTTCTGAGACTGACTAAGGATTTTGGGGTCCACGCATGAGACGTTTTGAGTCCGATGCGTACTAATTAAATAAGAAGATAGGAAGTCTATGCATCACTGCTGATAAGCCCCTACATGCATTTATTTAGGTTTTTAACTATAATGCTTATTGACAATTATTCCAACTACGTCAGCGAGGCCTTGATTACGTACTTGTGATATTAGTTACCCTTGTGTTTTCCAGGGTGTATGGGAATTTACGCCGGTTTGGAAACTCATACACCCTGAGGCAAAGCCGAAGGGTGTTTGAGTTCCCAAACCGGTGTAAATTCCCACCCTGGAAAACACAAGGATAACGGATTTATTTCCAAGAATTTTGGTGTACTTAATACTTAAACCTACACTGTGGGCAAAAACTGGCAGAAAATTTGTACTTTCTAAGTTTCTTAATAAATAAAACCAGACAAATATGGATATCATGCATTGGAACTGGCTCATTAAGCCAGTTCCAATGACATCTATATCTGTAATATTTTATTGCACATAAATATTAAATTTCCTGTATTTTCATTTTTGTTCTAACATAACTGAACAGAAGGTATGAATTAATGATTAAAAATTGGTTCTTTTGTTTAGCCATTTAGCCTGCTATATTGTATATTCTTGTTTTTACACCGTGGTTAACCACGGTGTAAAAAAAATCCACCGTGGATTGCAAGTTACACCGTACCTCTCAGCCAATCAAAACGCAGTATTTTGTTTCATTTGGAAATAATATTTCTTCTGGAGGGGCTTGGCCAAGACATTCGGAACAAATTGGATTTACATCCCGCCCTCCAATCAGTCATCTTCGTGACGTCCCTGCACGGCCTTGATATTTCACAGACATTACTTCTGAGTATTCGGAAGCTTTGAACTTATCAATTTCAATATATTTTATTCATGCAGTTAAAAAGGCTGTGTGCCAACTCGTCTTGCTTTTGGCGAAAGTCTCATGAGCTAAGTTTTGCTCCTAGCGGACAAAAAGGTATGTTTCTCAGTGGAAAAGGAATGTATAACTCGAGAGTGGAATGTTCGGACAGCATCACTCAATACGTGTCTGAGAGGGCTTGTTACACATGAACAGCCACGCATAATTTAAGGAAGGTCCATCTATTGAGTAGTGACGGTGCAACACGTATGGGGGAAAGGGACGAATGGTCGACCCAACGAACGGACAGACAGATACAGTCTAGTGTACTCCTCAGTTTCTCCGAAGCCAGACGTATGTTCTTTGCTGATGGGATTTTGTCGCATAATCTGTTTGAGCGGGCCTCTGGAATATTTTCCAGTGATAGGTTATTATATATGATAATAGCGGGCCCACAGTCCCAGGACTGGAAGTCCTGTCCACGCAAAAGAAAATTTCTCGCTGGATGGAAAAACGGAATGGCAGACTTCCCATTTATATTATTGATGTAAGGCCACACAAAACAAATTAACTGAGAATATCTCAGGCATTTTTTTTTAATTCAGTGAAGGATGCAGGGCTTTATTTTTCATTTTTATTTTTCTTTTGTAAAAAGTAAGAAAACATGGAGAGGATTTCGGCTGTCTTTTTGCACACAGAAATATAGAAAGTGCATATTTATACGAATAAATTCATTTTTAATTTGAAAAATAAAACATTCCTCTAAAAAACAAACTGTAGGTACTGCAATTCAAAGGCTTCATATTATTTCGATGCTCTTCATATTGTCTTTGAAGTAAAAGTGTTTAATCTATGGGGATTTCCCTCGTAAAAGTTTATGGAAGCGTGCCAACAGACAGTCTCCCATAAATTGTAACAAGGCAAACATATTGGCGTCGCAACTAAATAAATATTCATCAATCAAAAAATGTAAAAAGTTTTGGGTCTCCCTGAGTTTGTACTAATATTGGAAGACACTGAAAGACAGTAAAAATGTCCAATGAGGAGGTTCAAATTCAATGAGGGATTGCCTGAGAATCAAAACACTTTTTTAGCCGAAGCCAGTCACACCAGATACACCGTGTCAATCTATATCACCAATCTAATTATGTTTCAGGTGATCTGTGTGAAAAGTTGTCTCGTTTTACCTTCAATGATGAGAGCATCACGTCACGAATTCTTGGAAACGTGAGTTGGAGATCCTTCCGAGACAATAGGGTGGGGCAGGGTTTTGACTTTGAGGGCTGTGCCATATTTCAATAATAAGTAGCGGCGATATGGGACCACCATACCCCATTTCAGCGTCGGAACACGGAAGCCAAACGATATTGTTTTCAGTGGCGTATCTACGGAGGTGGGGCCCCGGGGCCTTTGCCCAACTAAAATGTTCGCTGCCCCTCCCCCCCCCCCCCGAAAAAAAAACTTTGGCCCAATGCAACTTTCACACAACATAGAACCCCAAAATGCTTTCTAATAAGGGGCTACACACGCTACAAATGCCTCAGATTCGATCTTAGAGCACTAAATTTTCTCCGGGGGTGGAGGTGGGGGTGGGGGTCTAATCCCAATTAGGGCCATCCGGTCGTTGCCCTGTACTCCCTCTTCTCTGAAGAGAAGTGAGAGGAAGGGCAACGACCGCCGGGTCCTAGTTGGGACTAGGGGAGTTCCCCTAAACTCCACACAACGGCCTCTCATCTTTGCCCCCCCCCCCAAAAAAAAATAAACTGGCTGGGGCACCCCTATTATAGAATCACGGCTTCGCGCCTGGGTTTTTTTTCTTTCGCTCATTCTATTTTTACAAATTGCAAAACTCAGAAATGAAGAGCGTCATCGTGTACATAAAAAAAAATAAATGTTAGAACTGCACGCTCGTTAGTATTATCTGCGGGAAACCATCTGCCTCTCTCTCATGAATAATATCTCCAGGGTGATGTATCGGCTATAATTATACTAAATATATCCGACGGTCTATAAAACAAGAAACAAAAATAGAAAGCTGTGATCCGACAGTCCATAAAACAGGACACAAAAATAGAATGCTTGACGCATAGAAACGACATACACCCAATAGTGTTCTTCCAGTCAATTCGATGAATAATATTGGTGTAATTATTTTTGCCCACATTGCCCATGTAGGGGCACGGTGACGCTGTGTACTATAAGGCGTACTGCACGCCGATGGTTCACTTGTCTTCAACCAATTCTAACCCTGCTTGTGTGGAGTTAGTACGTTGGGGAGCTGGCAGTTGCTTGCCGTTGCTCGGTGGTTCTCCGGGTACTCCGGCTTCCTCCATCCGTAAAACTGTCGCGATCATGATTAGCCACTGTGCAGAAATATGTGACCTTAAACGCCAATAAATAAAAAAATGATTATTTTTGTCATCATGTAAAGATTTTGTCCAGATGCTGCCTATTTGTGTATAGTGAAAAAATTGGGAACATTGTGGGGCGCACGGACTTACTGAATGGAAACAAGAGCGAGAAGGTTCTTAGCTAGGATCTCAAAATATTTCGAAATTGTGGGGCGTTATTAAAACAGAAATAAACAGAACAGAACCAAAACGTCCGTCTGTTATTATTCATTAGTTTAAAAAATTACTTCGTTTAACGAACGTAATTCATTAAAATAATAATAATTAATGAACGAGCGCCTCCATACGGGAGTCACATAATCCTGGGTGATGGACCTCCTCCGCTATCCTCGGGCAGAATGAGACACAAAACTGTGGTTACTAATGCGGACAGAGATGTTTAACCGAATCGCGGTCTGGGTGAAATGCTATAAAACTTTTACAATTGTATTTTGTAGAATTGTATTTTCTACCTATTAAAATAACTGACTAAAATGAATCATAAACATTTTAAAAAATATGGCAAATTGCCATATCTTTGAAAATGCTAATGGTTCATTTCAACACATTTAAAGTCATAACTAGAAAATACAATTCTAGAAAATACAATTGTAAAAGTTTTATAGTATTGGCCCCACTGGTTGGAAATTCTTTCTCCGTCACCCTTCCTTCCCACCAGAGGTGCGATCAGGATGATATCGAGCAGTTGGAGAGACAGCGAAAAGAACGACCCTTAAGTGGATTTTCTTTTAATGCAAAACTAACCCCTTCATACCTGAGAACATAACAAATAACCACTTACGGAAACAATATTAGAGACATATTATTAAATGGAAGGGAGTGTGGTGGCTCAGTGATTAGAACATTCAACTTCAAACAGAAAGTTCCCCAGTTCTATCCTGAGCACCGGTAACCGCGTTGCGTCCCTGGACATATCACTTGATCCCGTTTGCCTATGTAGCTGCGCGGAGGAACAGTGTATTAAGCCGTACAGCACATCGACGGTGTCATTGCCTTCACCCAATGGTTATCCTGTTTATGGGGAGTTTGTACGTTGGGGAATCCTGCAATTGAAACTGGGAGATGGGCGACGCCAATGCAGGGAGTATAGTTGTGTAACCTTTGCAAATTAAATAGTCGGAGATGCATACCAGCATACCTAACAAGAAAGGCAGACGACACTTGCAAACAAAATTCTTGAATAACTATTTTTTTTCATTTTTGCATCAAAAACATAGCTTATAGCCCATCATTGGAACGAGCCCAACGCTCATTGAGAAAAAGATGAAAAAATAATAAAAAGGGAAATGATGATTTTTGTGAATAGGGGTGGCCGGTCTTGGTCGTTACGTTGGATAAAGGGTTAAAATGCTAATGGTAAGTAATGGCCCACACCCACTAAAGCTGTTGTGTAAATTTATCGAAAAAATCAGCAAATTATCCCAGTCGTTATACCTGTAATGCCATCGTCAACGATCTGCTCTCGATACATTAATCCCTCAAAGTGAGTACATATTGTATTTTTAAGAATTGTTTTACTGTGGAAAATTAAGTAACAATTTTGAAAAGGGCCGATGCAATCACTCTAAAGAAGTTCCGAACTTCAATCATAACTTACCAATTGAAACTGGGAGAGGGGTAATGCGGGAAGAACGGTTGTGTTACCTTTGTAAATTGGAAGTCAGAGATGAATACATACTTGAGTGTACAAAAGTATCAAGTCTGCGAACATAGGTGAAGTCTTTCGACACACTTCATAACTTTAAAGCGTCGTCAAACGATCTACTCTCGATAGATACTAGAACTTGTGTGATATATTTTAACAGGGATTCTTTTGGGTGTCCACAGGGACCGAATATGGGGCCCATTCCCAATGACATTTTGGCCTGATTTTCCCACGTCAAACCCAATACTTCCCAATGTCAGTCCTCATTCGAATAAAAAATTACTTCTTTTATAACTCACGAAGGCCTAATTTTGACTTTAATCACTTTTGCTGCAACAAAACTTGTACCTCAACAGGCAGTGTTCAGATACATTTACAAGTTACATCCCAAGGACCTTGTCAGTTGTTGTTTCTAGGAAAGTCGTGGCTGCCGATATAGACAGCCAAGACTTGTCTAGACATAACTTCTAAGCCACAGAATGTAGAGTGTCGAAATATGGCAAAATGCATAAATATCTTCACCGTGTAGCACAATTTATTTAACCCTTTACCTAACCTGAAAAGCAGACGACACTTGCAAAAATAATTCTTGAATAACTAATTTTTTTCATTTTTTGTCTCAAAAACATAGGTTATGACCCCCCGTTGGAACGAGCTCGACGAGCTCGTTCCAACGAGGGGTCATAACCTATGTTTTTGAGACAAAAAATGAAAAAAATAATGAAAATTAATTGGCGATTTTTGAGAATAGCGCTGGCCGGTTTTGGCCGTTACGTTAGGTAAAGGGTTAATAGAGATTACAGGTGTAGCGGTCGAGGTATAAAGGCCGTTTAACAACCAGCCTGGTTGGTCCGGATCTCTTAGTCTCGTGGTAAATCGGTTATTTATTATGAGTTCTCTTTCAGATAATGTCGTGGATGATCATATGGTGACAGTGGGGACAGATGTCTCTACTGTTAACAGCGATGGCAAGGACAAAAGTGAAATTGAATCTGATAATTCAGATTATGATAATTTTGTAGATGAGTCAAGTGATATTGAAAAAGAGAACATGGAAACTGATAGTGTTGGTTTTTTTTCATAAGTTAGGTCGAAGACGAAGGAAGCTTGTCACTGCACCAAATGTTGATGCTGTGAGAAAATGTGCTAGGGTTAATGTTAATCAAACTAATTAGTTCTTCTTTTCAGAGCTGTCAAGTATGCATTTTTGTGAAATTTTGGGTATTACTCTGAATGTACTGATGCCTGTTATTGCATCGGTTAATGTAAATGGATTGAAAAATGTTCAAAAATTTCAAAATATCATAAACATGTGTAAGACAGACCATATAGATTTTTGTGTGTACAAGAAACTTTTTGGAATGATAACTTTGTTCTCAATTTTAAGCATATGTGGGATGGTGGAATTTTTTATAGCAAATTTGATGGTATTTCAAGGGGGGTTGCTATTTTGGTTTCAAAACAGTTTACTGAAAAAGTTATTAGTAATAGTGTTTTAAAAGATGGGAATGGTAGATTTGTTTCTTTAGAACTTAAGGATAATGATAAGATATTCAC
Source organism: Pictodentalium vernedei (assembly GCA_031216915.1). NCBI lineage: Eukaryota > Metazoa > Mollusca > Scaphopoda > Dentaliida > Dentaliidae > Pictodentalium > Pictodentalium vernedei. The sequence continues at coordinate 797,658,335 of CM062297.1, forward strand.
ACTGTGTTCGGCTTATGCTCCAAATGTTGATTCGCACAAAACAGATTTTTTTCGTTTTGTCCAAAGTACACTTATGTCCAAAAGTAATATTATTTTGCTCGGTGATTTTAATACAGCATCTAATACTTTGGACAAGCCCTCTGGCAAAATTGATGTGGCTGCTGACAGATTGGTCAAGCTTCTGAATGAGCTTGATCTTTTCGATGTCTGGAGATACTTCAATCCCGAGAAGAAATAATTCTCTTGGCACAGAATATCATCCGGTGTAGTGCAGCGGAGCAGAATAGATTGTTTTCTGCTCCAAAGAGTTAACTCCTCTTCTGAAATACAGTTACATGAAGAATGTTAGGTTTAGTGACCATAGTACTGTTTTTGTAAATTACAAATTTGATTCTGTTGAGAAAGGGGCTGGAATATGGATTTTTAATAATTCTTTACTGAAAAATGCCGAGTTTATTGAAGCTATGACCCACCTTATTATAGACAACTTTTCTTGCCCGCTTTATAACAGTGAAGTACTTGTGTGGTGGGATAACCTGAAATGGAAGATTAAAAAGCTAAGTATTGTTCATGCCAACATAATTAACAAAGAAAGGAAAAAACAAAAGGTCGAAATCCAAAATAATTTAACAGCAGTTTTAAGTAGAACATCTCCTGACCCTAATGTTGTTTATAATTGGGAGACGAAATTAAAACAAATTGAGGATGTCAAGGTGTCATGTTAAGGTCAAAGGCTCAATGGGCCCTTGATTCTGATCGTAATACTGCCTATTTTCTGAGACTGGAAAAATATCGGCAGACTTCTAACTGTATATCTGAATTAAAGACTGACAATGGAGAAAAATTATCAGATACTTTCTCGATCTTAGAAGAAGCCAAACAATATTTTGCAAAATTATATTCTTATGAGACAATTGATCCCGAAAATGAAAATGTTTTGATTTCTTCTATTGATGCTTTTTTATCCGAAGACGACAAGGCTTTCTGTGATGAGGAAATTTCTGTAGAAGAAATCAAAGCTGCCCTTTTTTCTATGCCCAATGGGAAAACACCTGGTCTGGATGGCTTAACAAAGGAATTTTATGCCTTTTTCTGGAATGAGCTTGAAGATGTCTTTTTGAAAGTGTTCAATGAGTGTTTAGCTACCAATGAATTATCTCGGTCCATGAGGAAAGGTATGATTACTTTGGTATACAAGAATAGTGGAGACAAAAGCCGTCTAAATTCTTATAGACCTATTAGTCTTCTCTCCGTTGATTATAAAATGTTATCAAAAGTACTTGGAAACAGATTAAATCTAGTTATTGGCTCAATTATTGAATTTTCACAGACATGCTGTATCCCAGGCCGTGACCTGAGTGAAAGTATTGCGAGTATACGGGATATTGTCACCTATATTGAATCTAGCGATTTGGAGGGGTTTATTGTAAAATTAGACCAGTCAAAAGCATTTGACAGAGTTTCTCATGAATATTTGTTTGACATTTTGTATAAATTTGGATTTGGTAAATATTTTGTTGATAGTATTAGGACCTTGTACAATGGGGCACAGTCTTGTATTAAAATTAATGGTCACTGTTCTGGTTTTTTCAACATAGAAAGGTCGGTGCGCCAGGGATGCCCTCTTTCAGCTATGTTATATGTCTTATGTGCAGAACCCTTAGCGAATATTATCAGGAAATGCCATGACGTTGTGGGATTAGAGGTTCCCAAATTTGAAACTGTGTCAAAGATCTATCAGCATGCTGATGATACTGAACTCACCCTGGCTAACGTAGAGTCTTTATCCACTGTATGTAAACTACTCCTTTGTTATTCAAAAGGTTCGGGTTCAATTGTTAATTTTGAAAAATCAGAATATATGCCAATAGGGAAATCTAAACTTAAAGAGTACAGCGAGGTAACACTGAGGCGTACTGATGGATATTTGCAAATTCTGGGGGGTTTTATTGGGCCTGATAAGGTTCATTGTGATTATTTGAACTGGGACTCTAAAATTCAGAGTATGTTGAGAATTTTGAATGTGTGGAAACAAAGACATTTATCGACAAAAGGTAGAGCAATAGTTATACATACCTTGTTGTTATCAAAGTTGTGGTATACTTTGAATGTTGTATCTATTCCTTCTAATTACTTAAATGTTATCAAATCACATTGCTTATCCTTTCTCTGGAATATGGGTAAGCCGCTAGTAAAATATAAATCAGTTATACGTCACTTTCGTTATGGAGGTTTGAATGTTCCTGACATCGAGACTAAAATGTTGGCACTGCGTGTCAAATAGTTAAACAATGGACTGGTTTCTTTAAATACTATATTTCAAAGTATAAAAATTTTAATTTGAATCTAGGTATTTTTCATCTGAGCTTAGATGAGGGTGTTTATAAGTCTATGAATGAGTTTTATGGGAAAGTGTTATGGTCTTGGAAATTGTTAAAAGAATCTCGCTCGCCAGAGTTTGACCATAATATATTTTTAGGAGAACAGTGTTTATTTGATAATCCTAATATTTTGAATTGCGGAAAGATGCTATTTTATCCTGATTTTGTTAGGGCAGGTGTATCAAAAATAAGAGACTTATTTTATGAAGTGATTCCTGGTTTTTTGCCTTTTAATGCTTTATTTGAAATTGTTAACAGTGGTGAAAATGATGTTCAGACCAAAATTGTTAAGGAGCATTTTGATATTCTAAAATCTTGCATTCGTTCTCTTTTTAAATGTAAGTAACAATTATATTAGAGATTGTGATGTAACTATTCCACCCATCACAGATGGGTCTTTATTATTTATTAACCGAAACTTCCTCAAGGTGCCAATTATTCAACTTACAACATGTCAGGCTTATCAGCTATTACTTGAGAAAATTTCACAGCCTCCTGCTTGTGAAACATATTGGCCCAAAGCAGGTTTTGTTTGTAAATTTCCTCAAATATGGGATTTTGTACACTGCAGATGGAAGTCACCAGATATGGTTGACTTAGACTTCAAAGTTGTTCATCATGGTGTTTTTACAAACAATCTGTTGCAACTGATTGGTCTTATCGACAGTCCAAAATGTTGTATTTGTCAATTAGAATCAGAGACTTTCCAACATCTTTTCCTTAACTGTCCACTGCTGTCTGATCTAAAAAGCCTTTGTCGTATTTGTATTGATATACTGTTTATTGATTCTCATTCGGTTAATGATAATGAATTTTGTCATTTACTCTTATTAGGAACTGTTGGTATAGATTCAAAAAATATCAATTCTACTGTTGTCAACATTGTACTCAGTTCTTATCGTCTAGCTGTGTTTCGTAGAAGAAAGTATTTTAATGTTGAAAGGAAAATACTAAATTTGAATAGGCTCTTTATTTCTATTCTTTGTAATCAAATGGATTTTGTGAAACACTTTTTCTCAAATTCAAATGAAATGTGGAAATTTGAAAAAAAATTTCTTTTTCATAACCGATTAATGTTTTTCAAAGAGGGGCACGTTTGTCTAAATATTTGAGTAATTGGAATGTACACTATTGGTAAAAAACTTTATCTTATCTAAAACATTCACAAATACTGTTTGTTCTATTTTAAAGATCTTCGCAAAATTAAAGGTCAATTAAAACAATTTTGATTTGGGAGGTTTCTTGTGATAAGATTTACATGTAATTCTTGCTATCGGGGAAAAGGACATCTATTATTGTTTGTGTGATAACTTGTCAACCACCAATATACCAAGATATAATACACATGTAACATCAGCTAACTAATATTTATTCGTGACCTTCAAAACGTCATTGATACAAAAACTGCCGTGAACAACTTCGCATGTCAAGATCTCGATCCTGGACATGCTCGTAACACAAAATCTGATACGATAAGAATACATACATTACACCTCTACCTTTAGTCAGAACATAATATCCACACAGAATGTTAGCAAAATATAAAACTGATGCATCTTACATGGATGTTGTAAGACTCTACAAATTTAGCCTATCTGGTACTTTTCGAATGCGCTCTGAACGTCTAATACTGATGCTAGGCTCCGGAACTTGTTCAGATGATTCCAGAGGTGACACCCTCAGTTGCTCCTCTAATGGTTTTGCAACCGAAGACTGTTCCTCTGGAACATCTTGATTCTTTTCCGCCCCATGACCAACATTTGGTTTACTGCTATCAATTTGGAACTCGACAATACTCCCCGGGTTAGGCAAAGGAATAAACTGTTTGATCGGGGGTCCACAACTACCCGTCTCGTCACTGCAGGTTCTCTCCCTGAGCTGATCAATGTGCCTGCGAACCTCTCTTCCATCTGATAAGCGAACCATGTACATATTAGCATTTATACGAGAAAAAATTTTCCCAGGTAACCATCGTGGTCCCGAACTATAATTTTTCACGAACACTTCTTTGCCAGTTGCAAATTCGCGAAGACGTGAATGTTTGTCATGGTAGAATTTTTGTCGTGATTGCTTTTTCAAGACCCTAGCCTTGAGATTAGGCTTCAATTGACTTAGGGCTGTTTTGGGACGCCGACCCAACAGTAGTTCGGCTGGAGAAACCCCGGTGGTAGCATGGGGTGTGTTACGATATATAAAGAGAAACCTCGAGAGTTTTGTTTGCAATGACCCGCTTGTCATTTTCTTTAACCCTTCCTTAAAAACCTGTACCGCCCTCTCAGCTTGTCCATTTGAGGATGGTTTAAAAGGAGCACTTGTAATATGTTCGATTCCATTTCGCCTTAAAAACACTTGGAACAAATCGCTTGTAAAAGTGGGCCCGTTGTCTGAAACAATGCAGTCAGGTAGTCCATGAATGGCAAACAACCTACGAAGGTTTTCTATTGTTTTTTCGGCAGTTATTAAATTCATTGGCACAACGTCCAACCATTTGGAATGGGCGTCTATTACAATAAGGAACATGTTACTGAAAATAGGACCAGCAAAATCTATGTGGAGCCTTGACCAAGGATGTGATGGCCACTCCCACAACTGCAAAGGACATTCTGGACTGGTTTTTCGATTATTTTGACATATGTTGCAAAGCTTAACAAAGTTCTCTATTTCCTGATCAATACATGGCCACCAGACGTAAGATCTGGCTATTGATTTCATTGCATTCACACCTGGGTGTGCTTCATGCAACATTTTAAGGACACGCTCCCTCAACTGACTCCAACATGGCACTATGACACGACAACCCCATAGTACACAACCTTCCTCGACGCTTAATTCGTCTTTCCGACATTCATATGGCTTCATATTATCAACCTTTTTATTTGGCCAAATTCCACTTCTCGCCATTTCTCTGACATTCGCTAAAATTTTATCTCTATTCGTTCCCAGACGGATTTCTGCACTTGATATAAGTGACTGAACGGAGTCGACATGCTCAAAAAGATTGACCACTTCCTGTGGAACTGGCACAGTCTCTGGGCATGTTGGCAAAGGCAGTCTACTTAATGCGTCTGCGTTAGAATTTTGTTTCCCTGACCTAAATTCTATTTGGTAATCATATGTAGCTAACATGAGTGCCCATCTTTGTAAACGTGCAGATGCCATGGGGGGTACCGGTCTGTTTTCACTGAAAATTGATAACAGAGGTCTGTGGTCACTGATTATTACCACTCCCTTACGTCCGTACACATACTCATGAAACCGTTTAGTGGCAAATACAATGGCAAGTGCTTCTTTGTCTAATTGGGAATATTTCCGCTCAGCAGTGTTTAAAGTGCGAGATGCATATTTAATGGGTTGTTCGTTGCCTTCCTGATCTCGATGAGCCAGAACTGCACCTACCCCGTATGCAGATGCATCACACGACAAAAATAACTCACGACTTGGGTCAAAATGTACTAAGACCGGAGAAGTACAAAGCAATGCCTTTACTTCATCAAAAGAATCTGTTTGCTTTCTCGACCAGAACCATTTTTGGCCTTTTCTCAATAATATGTGTAGGGGTTCCAAAACTGTAGAGAGATTTGGTAAAAATTTGCCATAAAAGTTAACCAACCCCAAAAATGCCTTCAATTCATGAATATTTTTTGGCTGAGGAGCAGATTTCACTGCTTTCACTTTCTCCTCAGTAGGGCTGACACCCTCTCTGCTTATTTCATGGCCCAAAAATGTAATTTTTGACCTAGCAAAGAAACATTTATTTGCTTTCAAACGTAACCCTTTTTTACTCAACCGGCTTAAAACCTCTTCTAGATTTTTATTGTGTTCGAAAATGTTTGTCCCTGTAACAAGGATGTCATCCATGTATACGATGGTGTGGGGAATGCCAGCCAAGCATTTCTCCATTTCTCTCTGAAAAATGCCGGGTATTGATTTTATGCCGAAAGGGGCCCTGGTATACCGATACAACCCTTTATGGGTATTAATTGTTGTAAATTCTTGGGAGCTCTCCTCCAACTCCATTTGCAAATAGGCATTTGACAAATCTATTTTGGAGAAACACACTCCCCCTGATAAAGTGGACTTTATGTCTGAACTTTGGGAATTGGATAATTATCCAACTTAGAATGACGATTAATTGTCACCTTATAATCCCCACACAGCCTGAGTGAGCCATCCTGTTTCAAAACAGGCACAACTGGAGCGGCCCAATCAGATACGTCGACAGGCTTTATTACTCCCAATGATTCCAACCTATGTAATTCTGTTTCGATTTTTTCTTTCAATGCAATAGGGACTGACCGTGCTCGACAATATACAGGTGTAGCACCCTCATTTAAATGAATTTTGGCTTTTACCCCTTTGAAACAACCCAACTCGTCCTGAAACACATCATCAAACTTTTGCAATACGTTTGTTTCACTATTTGAAAAACCAACGCCTTGAAAAAATTTGATGTTGTGCCAGTCAAGTTTGATGTACTGCAACCAATCTCGACCGAGTAAATTTGGCCCTTTAGCTTTTATGATGGTCAGAGGCAATTGGAAATTTTGTTCGTTATAGGTCACATTCACAATGGAAGTTCCAAGAACTTTAAGGGGTTGGCCAGTATAAGTTCTGAGGTGAACTGCAGAAGGTTCTATTTTCAGGTCACTATTGCTTGACTGGCATAACTTGCGGAATTGTTGTTCACACATGAGGGTACACGATGCACCGGTATCAACCTCGAAAATCATATTCGCCCCTGAAATTTCTAGGTTAAGTTCAATAGGTCTGACTTTACTGTTCACTTGATAAACATTATACAGTGTCTCTTCATAATCAGTGTTGTCTGTATTTGCATCCATAATCTGATGTTGAACGTCAACAAGATGGACTGCCCTACACTTACGAGCTAAGTGTCCCACTTTTTGGCATTTCCTACATTTATAGTTCTTAAACTGACACATGTGAGCCTCATGTGAGCCTCCACATCGATTGCAATTCACTGAGTTCAATTTCTGATCATTTCGTGGATGTTGAGAAATACTTTTTGGTTGGATTCTACTAGTATGTCCTGTAGGATTCTTGGTTTTCACAAATTGAACCTCTTGATCCTGAATATCACTGTGACTAGATGTGATGTTACAAGCGGACATAGCTGAAACGTTGATCTGCGCTGCCTCCATACTGAGTGCAATGTCTTGTGCAGTATCGAATGTTAAAACAGAACTTTGCAAAAGACGTTTTTGAATTTGGTCATCCGAAATTCCGCAAACAAATCTATCACGTATCATGTCTGATAAATTGTCCCCATACTCACAAAATTCTGATAGCTGTCGCAACTCGGCAATGTAGGCCGATACTGACTGTCACGGATGGCTTTGGGTTTTGGTGCTTTCTAACCAAGTCAACTAGCTGCTTAAATGTTTTGTCTGTAGGCTTATCAGGACGACATAAGCCCCTTATTAATTTGTATGTCTTTGAACCGCACACGCTCAACAAAATTGCCCGTTGTCTGACATTATCGTCCACGCCGTTGGCTAGAAAGAACTGCTCGAGACGTTCACAATATTCTGTCCAGCTGTCGATCTCACTGAACTCTCCTATGTTTCCAAACGTAGCCATAACAGTTACTTTAACCCCGTCGCCACTGTGATAACTTGTCAACCACCAATATACCAAGATATAATACACATGTAACATCAGCTAACTAATATTTATTCGTGACCTTCAAAACGTCATTGATACAAAAACTGCCGTGAACAACTTCGCATGTCAAGATCTCGATCCTGGACATGCTCGTAACACAAAATCTGATACGATAAGAATACATACATTACAGTTTGATGCGATGCATAATAGTTATTGTGTTTCAGCATATGTTGCTCCTGAATTTTATCAACCTTTTTGATGTCTAATCATAACAAATTATTTATTTTTCAGCATATTTTGCTTCTGATTTATACAAATCATTTTGCTGTCTAATAACAACAAATTATTTATTCTTCAGCTTCTGTGATACTTGTAAATATGCTATAATTGTATTATTTTTGTATAGATTGTGTTTTATAAATAAAAAAAAAAAAAAAAAAAAAAAAAAAAAAAAAAAAAAAAAAAAATCGGTCGCTTTGTGTGCTAGAGGTCGACGGTTCGAACCCCGGCTCCCGCACTTATCTCTCCTCCTGTTACACAGAGACTGATCATTAGTTCATGCGACTGTTTGTTATAAAACTTACTACATGTACTATGCATGTATTATTATGCCTCAAGTTTGTAACATCAGCCGTGATTGGTTAATTTGATACCTTCTAAAAGTCATAGTACTGGAGTTTTGGGGCAAAACACGGGTACTATCGGAACGTTTTTCCCTTGAGACAAGAGAACGAAGAAAATGTAAGCGCTACTTCCATTGATCAGCGTCGATTGGAATTTCTCAACACCAAACGCTGGCTCCGTGTCCGTTTAACTTTTTTCAATACCAGTAGACACAAACTTACCAACAAATATATCATCTTCAGTGGGTATGTTTTCAATTTTAACTGCAAACAATGAATTCAAAAGAATCAGAAATATTAAAAAAACTCACTCACGTGTTGTTCACCACTTCAGTGAATCCTGAATATTATGAGTCTCAGTTATGACTTCAATCAATTATATTTAAGAAATAACTGTTGTTTTCCTTCGGTTTATGCGATATAAACCGAAAATTGTCAGCACAAGCTTCATAACAAGCATTAACAATGAATTATAACATGAACAGCATGATGCAGTTGTAAACATTGGCATTTGTTGATATAGAAACTCCCAAAGCGACGGCACTTGTGTCGTGACAAGTCATTTTCGAAGAGACGTCATTCGTTCGAAATGACGTCATGTTTTTGGATTCGACCACATTGTTGTTGCAAGAGTGATGGCATGTTGCAGTTAACGCTTAACAATGAAAGTCATATTTTGTTCGGCATAATAAAATAATTAGAACGTTTCTTTTCATGTTCTATCGGTCGATAGTACCTGAGTTTGTGGGATTTCTGAAATAAAACCTTCAGCAGCTTCGCTGCTTCAGGTTTTATTTCAGAAATCACACAAACTCAGGTACTATCGACCGATAGAACATGAAAAGGAACGTTCTAATATTATAGTAGCTTCTGTGTTAATGTTCTCATCTCAATATGAAGGTAACATTTCTTATTCTTTGTGTGTTTCTTCTTCCAAACAGATTCCCAATTAGAGCCTTCATGACATGAATATTCCAAATTGCACAGGCTCCGGACCTTTCCCCAAAAAGGACACAAGAACACCTTCGCGAATGCATCGGTGGGAGAGAGCGCCCAGTCTGGTGCTTTTACCTTGATCTTTCTATTGACCCCACTCCCCTGCTGTTAATAATAAATTGTCAGAAATAACTGAGACCAACAGTTGTCATAAAATAAGGACGCTTTACCGCCTTAAATGAATGAGAGTTTCGTGCATTTCTGGTCAGTTTGATGACCCAGTTATTTAATATTAGCTGACTGGACTGTAACACTTCTCTTTTACTCGCCGTTGGTCATTGGTTCTCCCCAGGTACTCCGGCTTCCCCCGCTCGTAAAACTGCCCAACACGAAGTGACCCTGGCTGTCGAAAGTGTCGTTAACCACCAATAAATAAATAAATAAATAAATAAATAAATAAATAAATAAAATAACACTTCTCTTGTCTGTGTGGAGTACTTATGAATACAGTGTTAATCTTGGGATTTGGGGTACTTTAGCTTGGAATTATGAGACCCCAGTGCGAATGGTGGAAGAACCTGGCCCTGTGTTAGCTGTGTTAAGCCCCTTTCACACATTCACAATCTATTCGGGAGAGCGCGTCAAACTGACCGAAATTGAAATTCTTGATGGTTCTTGGCCGTCTGACTCTGTGACGTCACATGCCTGAACCACCAACGAATTGGCTACGCATTAGCTTCGGAGTGTTACGATGTATATGTACTTACGAATCACCAACGTCTCCAATACACGAATCATCACAACATGAACTGTCACGATTGACCTGCGAAGTACCTATGAAACCTTACGATTTGCTACGAATTGTCAAGAACTGCTACGATTCCCCACGAACCTCGTTCGGCTTGTGAAGACTTGCTACGATTTTTTGGTCATGGACCATATAAATGACAACCCAGTTTCAGAGTTTTTCATTCATGTCCTGTCAGCTCAACGACCTGGATACCCCTGTTTTGGATACCTGTGACTATAGAAGCTATGAATCAGCCGTTGTCAAGACGCGGCAAAGAATTGCTGCAATTGCAGTGTGCCATTAACCTTTTACCTAACGAATCGCCCGCATCCGCCCGCGTAATATGCAAATTCAGCAGTTGAAAAAATATTATTTTTCAACAAATTTCAACAAAACCATATCATGTGACCCCTCGTTGGAACGGGCTCGACGAGCTCGTTCCAACGAGGGGTCACATGATATGGTTTTGTTGAAATTTTCTGAAAAATTTGAAAAAATGATATTTAAAATAATAAATTTTGATATCATCTGCGTTGGGTAAAGGGTTAAGCTAGAAAAAGCAGAAGTTGATGCTGCTCTGTACATTTTGTTGACCCCCCCCCCCCCGCCCCCCCCCCCCCAAAAAAAATACAAAAAAAAGAAAAAAGGAGACGTGAGAAGACGTCTGCTTGGACGAAACCATGTCTTCGGAGAGGACCTGTCTTTGGCCAGTATGAGCACCTGGTGAATGTTAACATTCGTTAATTGAGGTGATGGACTTGAGTCAAATTAAGTACGTCATAAAAACGTCATTTGTATAGGGTTTTATATGTTTTACGTCGTCGTTTTACATAATTTCTCGAAAAGTGAATTTGCAAGTAATGTATTTCAACTAGTCACTATTTCAACTAGTCGCGTCACATTTTTCTCACCAGTGCAAGGTGGATCCAGCCATACACCCATTGTTTCTTCTGAGTGTCCTTGTGTGCATCCAGTCCCTTGTTGTAGAGCGGCTCGTTCTCGCGAAACCATTCCCCAAGTTCTTTTTCTGTTTCAGCAGGAAACGTAATGAAATTTTTTGGCTGTTTTCTCCTTTTCTTCCACGTTTCTTCCACAGCGTCGACGTATGGACGTGTACTCTCTTCACCAGCTTCACTTCCATCAAGTTGTCCCCCAACTTCTGTCTCCTGAGTCTCTGGGATAATTTCTGTCTCCCGAGTCTCTCGGGTTGTGTCCACATCTCCCTCAGATATGACCATAGAAACAATAACGTCAGGAGACTTGGGTGGTCTGTCCACGCTTCAATCTCTTTTGTGGCATCTTTAAGACGTTTACAGCACTGGAAATCGGATAGAAATGATTGTCGAAGGCCGTGACTTGCCTAAATATACAACTGGTGTCGTCACGCGATCGTGAGGGCGCACGTGCTGTGTTGTTCGTTGCAGTTCGTTGCTAGGTCGTAGTGGGTTTTAGAAGATCGTAGCGAATAACTGGTGGATCGTAGCAGTTCGTGGCTGTTCGTTGCCGAATCTTGGAAATTGGTGACCAGCCCTGAGATGAAATCGTGACAGTTCGGGAAGGTTTGGAGCAAAATCGTAGCAACATCGTAAGCAAATCTTGGGATGACGGTTCCTTCTTCTGGAAAGGATCCAAAATCGTGACGAGGTCCAACCAGCTCCAGAATTTCGTGGGTGAAACGAAGGACTTCGGCATATTTTTTAACTCTATCATCCATTACGAAGAGGTACGTACCACCTACGAAGTTTTACGAACCACCACGATCAGGCTACGATTAATTTACGAACTGCTACTATTTTTTGTAGTCGGCGACTAAATTTCAAATTTTCAAAAATGGTCGAAAATGTTTTTGACGGCTACGATTTCTCCAGAACCGCGACGAGCTGCACCGAAATCTGACGAACTTCCTGCTGATCTTCCTACGATTTCGAGATCGTAGCGGTTCGGGATCGAATTCGTGAATGAGTGAAAGGGGCTTAACTGTTTAGAATACAATAGGCTAGTTTTACAGAGATTCAGTGAAGAATATAATTACTGACGCATCTCAAATTTAAGCGCAAGGCACATTTGCTTTGAGCTGTGGTGCCCTGTGTTATTGCGTCTTGTATATATTGTCAAGGCTGCTTTTTATTGCATTTTCTCAAGACAAGACCAATAAATGCAGAGGGGCAAGCATACTTCTCCACTCCAACTTTTTTTTTTTTTTATTTTTTATGCTCCCCGAAAAAAATTCGGGGAGCATATAGTCGTCGGTCCGTCCGTCGGTCTGTCAGCAGTGAATGGACGGATTTCAATGAAATTTGGTATGAGGGATCCCTGTTACAAGCCGCTCCTGTGTTATAAAAAAGTTACCCGCATATTTTTCACCAGAGATACGGTCCTTACTTTGTCAATTTTTCATGATTGTTTTCCCTACGCAGGGGGAACTTACCACAGCAGGGATGGATTTCAATGAAATTTGGTATGAGGGATTCTTGTGACAAGCCGCCCCTGCACATTTTATAACAAAGTTGCCCGCATATTTTTCATCAGATTTACGGTCCTTACTTTGTCAGTTTTTCACGATTTTTTGCCGTCTGCAGCAATATCTCATTACTGAGTGGATGGAAATCAATGAAATTTGGTACGAGGGATCCTTGTGACAGGCCGCACCGCCACATATCATAAAAAGGCCGCTTTGGCCGCCTGTCCGTCCGTCCGTCCACCCGTCCGTTCCGTTCCGTCCATCCGTCCGTCCGTCCGCGCTATAAATCGGGAGTTACGAGGTTTTTTTTGTCCGGACAGGCATTATGAGCTTACCGAAATATTATGAGCTTATTTGATACATTACGGGCTTATTTGATATATTATGAGCTTAATTACTAAGATATGAGACTTATGAGGCAAATTGCGAGTTTTCGGGGTTTATATTAAGAGTTAGGGTCAGTTCAGGGTTGGGGTTAGCGTTAGTTTCTCTTCAGGTATTAAGTTGGGGGCTGTAACCAAGTCTATACCCACCCCCACCCCGAAATGTTTCTAAAAGAAAGTTTTAACCGTTGTCTGAACGAATTAAAATGACCAATTTTTTCGTAATTTTACAAGCCCACAACTCCGTCCGTCCGACCGTTCGTCCGTCCATCCGTCGGACCAACCGTCTGTCCATCCGCAGAGATATCTCAGCAGTGAGTGAAGGAATTTCACATGTTATTAAAAAGCTCCTGCACATGTTATAAAAAAGTTGCTTATTTTTCACCAGAGTTATGGTCCTTGCATTTCAAAGACATGTGACAAATCATTTTCCATAGCGGAGGACCATAATTTTACGAATCTGCTTGTTAAAGACGTCAACTGTCGGGGAGCATCCATCAGTTTTACTGATTTTCTTGTTGAATGTTTTTAGCTCACCTGAGCAAAGCTCAGTGGAGCTTTACTGATTACTTTCATCCGTCGTCCGTCCGTTTGTCCGTCCATTCATCCGTCCGTGCGTCATCCGGCATTAACTTTACATTATCGACTTCTCCTCACAAACTACTGGGCCAAATTGAACCAAATCCGACGTGCATCTTCCTTATCATATGCCAATTCAAATTAGTCAAATACAGTTGCCACGCCCACATGGGGTACCACAACGCCATAACTCTGATCATGCCCATATATTTGAAGAAAAAAATCTTCTCCAGCACCATCAATCAGAATCCTTCATATTTGGTATACAACATCCCCGGGGGTGGGGGGGGGTCAGAATCAAGTTTGTTCAAATCGAGTTCCTGCGTTAATATTTGGGCTCCCTGTGGGCGCCTAAAGTTTAACTTAGTGTAATATTAGGATATTTTTTAAAAATCTTCTTCAAATCCACCAGTCAGAATCCTTTCATATTTGGGATACAACATCTCTAAGGGGAGGTCAGATTAACGTTTGGGGACGCGTTGGCGTAACCGGTTCTCATCAGATCACCGAAGTTATGCAACGTCAAGCGCGGTTAGTAGGTGGATGGGTGACCATTTCAGCGACTGATTCGCTCCAGCGTTGTGTCCTTGGGCAATGCACTTCACCCCGATTGCCCACAGTGGGCACGCTGTGTACTAAGGCGTACTGCACGTCGATGGTGCGCATGTCTTCAACCAATGTAACCCTGTCTGTGCCGCGTTGCAGAGTTCAGAGTCACGATGTTGGAGAGCTGACAGCTGCTCGTCGTTGCTCGGTTGTTCTCTCCGGGAACTCAGGCTTCCTCCACCCATGATATGACCCTGGCTGTTAATGTGTCGTTAAACCCTAATAAATAAATAAATAAATAAATAAATAAATAAATAAATAAATAAATAAATAAGTAAATAAATAAATAAATAAAATTATAAATTAACTTTTTTTTAAAATCGAGTCCCTAAGTTAATAGTTGGGCACCGTATGAGAGCTCGAAGTTTAACTAAGTTCAATATGAGGATATTTCTTTAAAAATCTTCTTATTCAGATCCACCATGCAGAAGTTTTCATCTTTTGTTTATCACATCTCAGTGGGGAGGGAGGGAGGGGGGCAGATTCAAGTGTATCAAAATCGGGTCCTTGGGTTAATATTTGGGCTCTCAATTGGAGCCCGAAGTTCAACTGCAATATGAGGAAATTTCTTTAGAATCTTCTTCCTCAGATCCACATGTGAGAATCCTTTCATTCATATTTGGTATACAACATCTCTGGGGGTGTGGGGGGGGGGGGCGAGGTGGGGGGGGCAGATTCAAGTTTGTTCAAATTGAGACTCTGAGTTAATATTTGGGCTCCCTGTGGGCGCCCGAAGTTAAACTTAGTGCAATATGACGATATTTCTTAAAAAATCTTCTTCAGATCTACCCGTCAGAATCCTTTCATATTTGGTAAGCAACATCTCCAGGGGGGATAAATTTAAGTTTGTTCAAGTCGAGTCCCCGAGTTAATATGTGGGCTCCCTGTGGGAACCCAAAGTTTACCTTAGTGCAATGTGAGGATATTTCTATAAAAATCTTCTACTTCAGGTCCATCCGTCACAATCCTTTCATATTTGGTATACAACATTTCTTGGGGTGTTAGATTTAGGTTTGTTCAAATTGAGCCCCTGAGTTAATATTTGGGCTCACTGTAGACGCCCGAATTTTAAATTAGTGCAATATGAGGATTTTTTAAAATCTTTTTCTTCAGATCCAACAGGCAGAATGCTTTCATATTTGTTATACAACATCTCTAGGGGTGAGGGGCAGATTCAAGTTTGTTCAAATCGGATCCCCGGGTTAATATTTGGGCTCTCTATGGGAACCCGGCGTTTAACTTAGTGCAATATGAGGAAATTTATTTAAAAATCTTCTCTTTCAGATCCGCTATGCAGAATCCTTTCAATATTTGGGGTACAACATCTCTACGTGGCTCAGATTCAAGTCTCTTCAAATCGAGTCACTGAGTTAATTTTTGGGAGCCCGAATTTTAACTTAGTGCAATATGAGGAAATTTCTTACAAAGTTTTCTTCTTCACATCCACCAGTCACAATGCTTTCCATCAGTGCAATATGAGGAAATTTCTTTAAAAAATTTCTTCTTCAGATCCACC
This sequence comes from Pictodentalium vernedei, assembly GCA_031216915.1. Taxonomy (NCBI): domain Eukaryota; kingdom Metazoa; phylum Mollusca; class Scaphopoda; order Dentaliida; family Dentaliidae; genus Pictodentalium; species Pictodentalium vernedei. The sequence continues at coordinate 797,674,238 of CM062297.1, forward strand.
AGTCAGAATGCTTTTCATTAGTGCAATATGAGGAAATTTCATTAAAAATTTTTTTCTTCAGATCCACCAATCAGAATGTTTTCATATTTGGTATACAACTTTTTTTTTTTTGGGGGGGGGGGGGGGGAGGGGTGCAGATTAAAGTTTGTCTGTGTTAATATTTGGGCTCTCTGTTGGAAGCCCGAAGTTTAACTTGGTGCAGTATGAGGAAATTTCTTTAAAAATCGTCTTCTTCAGATCGACTGGTAAGAATCCTTTCACATTTGATATACAACATCTCTAGGGCGTTACATTGTTTAAATCGTGTCTGTGGGTTAATATTTGGTCTCCCTATGGGGGCACAAATTTTAAATTAGATCAGTATGAGGGAATATCTTCATAATATGGGCATAACTCTAATAGTACCCATATATTTGAAAAAAATGTTTTTTTAAATTTCTTCTCCAGAACGATCAATAAGAATGCTTCCATTTTTGGTATACAACATCTCTAAAAAAGGGGGGAGGGGTCAGATTGAAGTCTGTTCCAGTCGGGTCCCTGGGTTAATATTTAGGATCTCTATTGTAGCCCGAAGTTTAATTTAGCGCAATATGAGATTTCTTTAAAACTTTTCTTCAGATCCACCAGTCAGAACCATTTCATATTTGGTATTTTACATCTTTAGGGGGATCAGATTCAAGTTTGTTCAATTCCAGAACATGGTTTAATATTTGGGCTGTCTATGGAGGAGGGAACAGGGAGGGGGCAGGTTAGGTTCAAGGTTGTTCAAATCCATTCCATAGTGTTTTATCATAAAAAAAATTCCTTTCAAACTGCAGTGACATAACAACCCTTGGAAGTTTGGCAGTGCTTCTCTACAGCTGATAGAATTGGAAGCTGTCAGAAAGACCTATGATAATAATCATCTGAAATGACACTAGAGTTATGAATAAATTCATGTTTTTCTCTGTGGTGTTGATGAACCATGATTAACTGAATGTGACCCAAAATACAACAGAGTGGTGATCGAGTGGATAATTACGCTGGTCTCTCATGCCAGAGGTCCCGGGATCGATCCTCGATCGGGGAAAGTTCTCGAGGTGTCCGAACACTCTGTGAGAATCATGTGTGGGGTTGATGCTGTCACGACGTACCGTCCTATCGGGTGGGGACGTAAAATAGCTGTCCTCTTTGTGGAGAGAGACACACTCCGTGCAGTCCAAAGAACCCTCGCAGTATTCGAGAAGAGTGAGGTCACGAAGTTGCCGCTACAAAGGTCATCCCACAAACCTGTATCATTGGGCCAAGGAGAGGCGTTAATTTAAGTTGCTTAACGTGTTCGTCAATCCTTGTAAACAAATAAGATTAAAATAAAAAACTTCTTCTAACTACCTTGTCAGGTGAGCGATTAAGGCCTCTTTGGAGCCCCTTGTTTATATTTTTGAGCATTTACTCAGCCCTTTCTCTCAAGTACCAGGCTTGGCAATTTCAGGAGAGCGATTTTTTAGCTCTCCTTACTGCCCTCCTGAAAGAATTAAGGAGAGCGAAAAATTGCCCTCCTAAATATTTTGGTCTGGGATGATTGAGATTGCATGTATTATGCTCACATGAAATTTTTGTTGTAAAGCAAAAATGTAATTTAACTTCGGAGTCACATAACATCACGTAATTTCATTTTGAAAGTGGTTTAGTGGTAAAAGGTAATGGCTGCAACCATACCCAAACACAGCTGCAATCATTTGAAGCAAAATGGGTCGCAGCAATATTTTTTTTTTCTGTCAGTTTCAAGTTCAACAACTGACATCACAGTTTGAGGGGTAATTATTCAAGGAATATTGACACTATAATATACTACCATTACTACTATCCTGTCACTTGAAGCACTTGCACCAGGATGTGACTGTAGATTCAAGCAGACCTGGTGTCCAAGAAAGTCATACGCCTACCACTACCACCTTCAACCCCCCTTGGGGGGTTGAAGGTGGTAGTGGTAGGCGTATGACTTTCTTGGACAACAGGTCTGGGTACACACACAGGTCTTGTCAAGTGTGTGTTCGGTTGTTGAGTGAGACATCTAGATGTCTAAGAGATTTCGCTTTACCTTAGTAAAGTTAATAAAATCACTGATGTAGTCTGTTGGTTTCAGTTTCAAAGAGTTCGTTCAACTGGATACTTAAAATGCTGTGTAAAGCTAATTGCTCTCCTAAGCTGATCGAGGAGATCGATTTTTTGCCCTCCTGCATTTTTCAGAATGCCAGGCCTGAAGTACGGTAGGCGCGGTCTTAGATATGTATGCATGTGTCTATTATGTGTGTGTGTACATCCATATACGCATCTGGTTTCGTTGATGTTCGAATTATAGGAATCGTGTGTGCATGCAGATATGAGAGTACGTGGCTATTCAATTCTGCATCCCTACAGGAGTGTGGGATTAAATTATCACTCAGTCTCCGTACGTATACAAAGCCGATAAGGCTAATTGATTGAGCGCACCCAAATGAGCACTTGCGCAACGTGTTAGCAAGCAAAATAACTCTATATATCTGGCATGCATGTAATTATACTACTCAAAGTTTGCTAAGCACCACATATTTGACACATCATTGTGAAATTTTCTTGTGACACATTAGCGATGTGTTTGGTGGATATGATTGAGGAATGTAGTGAGATGGTCCCCAGTGTTTACATTAGCTCTCTTGACAGGCAGACTTTTCGTGACAGTCATGGAAAGCATGTATCCCCACCCCCTGATTTCCATGATGTTTTCGTGTACTGTCTATATCTACATGCGATGTGAAGGGTATTCAATCTTCATTTCAAAACAAACCCTTGTGATTTAATGATTGAATATAGCGAACGCAAATGTAAGAAGACATTTGTCTGAAGCAGAAATGTGGTGGGCTGTATGGATGGTGGAATAAGGGGCTACCCATCGCCAGGTTGGTACAGCCCTTGGTGTGCACCATATGGTGATCACCAGAGCCTGAGCAAGTTCCAGCAGTATGGCACACCAGTCAGACATCATGGTGGTGGCAGAGACAGGGCAACGTCTGCAGCTGAAGACCGGTTTTTGATCATTCAGGCCCGTAGAAACCGCTTTGACACAGCAAGCCAGCTTCGAAGTGACCTTCAGAATGCATCCGGGGTAAATGTTTCGAAGCAGACTATCCAGGCAAGTTTACACGAAGGTGGTCACCAATCGAGAAGACCATGTATTCGCATTCAGCTGTCCCCGAACCACCGCCAGGCACGATATGAATGGACCATGGATCACTTTGGATGGACCAGAGAAGATTGACGACCTGTCCTTTTTACAGATGAGTCAAGGTACTGCCTCGACAACACAGATAGGCGTTCTAGGGTATGGAAAAGACCAGGAGAGCGATTCCATACAGCCAACATTGCTGAGCATGACCGATATGGTGGAGGGTCAATAATGGTCTGTGGCGGCATCAGCTGGGATGGACGTACAGAACTCTGTGTCCTTGACCGTGGTATATTGACTGCACAGCGGTATATTGATGAGATCCTGGATGCCCACGTCAGATTGTATGCAGGTGCAGTGGGTGATAGATTCATTCTGATGGACGATAATGCCCGTCCTCATGTTGCCCTTACTGTCCGAGAGTACCGACAGAGGGAGGGGATTGAGCGTATGAACTGGCCACCAAGATCCCCTGACCTCAATCCAATCGAACATGTATGGAATGAGTTGCAGCTTGCAATTTTAGCCCGTCCACTCCAGCCAAGAAGTGTCCAGGAGCTTGGTGCCATGCTGGTCCAAGAATGGAACAACATCCCACAAAGGACCATTTGGAACCTGATTGGGAGCACGATAAGGCGTTGTCAAGCTGTAATTAACAATAATGGGTCTCATACTCGATATTGAACCCATATCAGTTCGCTCCGTCAATTTTTGGAAAATTTGAAAAATTTCCTCTTTTTACAATAATATCCATTTTCCATGGTTATCGTATTCAAAAGCTAATAAATAATATCAAACACAAACAAAATCTTAATTTCTGTACTTAAATCATTAAAGATATAATTAAATGTAAAATAGATACACTTTTCATAACAATATTTCAACTAAAACGTAAAACAGGTAGTTGGATATACTTGGTGCTTAGCAAACTTTGAGTAGTATATATAATTTCAAGTTTCCAATGCAGTGCAAAATCTGTTAGAAAATAATTCTAGGGAAGTTTGCATACTCTCAGTTGACGATCTTGGAGGTAGTTCATGGTAGGGAAGTATTACAATGGGGGGGGTGGGGGTGGTTATTGTAAAGTGTTTAATCCATAACCTCTTGAACCTGGTATGCAGACATTTTGTGAAAAGTAAACGTTGGCAATTCATGAATATATAATACTAGCGGGTGTTACCCGGCGTTGCACGCGAGAAGATGGTAAAATCAATATACCCTCAGATATGATCGGCTCAGTCGTTTTCGAAATAGTAGGTCAAGGTGACCAATTTCAAGGTCAAGGTCTCCCCGTACGGGCACCCCGATAAAGTCAAAATGATCGATGGGTCAATATACCCGCACATTTGAAATTTTAGCCCGATCGGCCCAGCCGTTTTCGAAATAGAAGGTAAAGGTCACCAATTTTAGGGTCAAGGTCACCCCACACGGGCACCCCGATAAAGTCAAAATGATCGATGGGTCAATATACCGGCACATATGAAATTTTAGCCCGATCGGCCCAGCCGTTTTCGAAATAAAAGGTCAAGGTTATCAATTTCAAGGTCAAGGTCACCCTGTACGGGCACGACACCCATCCCATGTTACTCACAGGGACGAATTACCCCAGTATACAAAATTTGAGATCGATCGGTCGAGAAATGGAGGAGTTCACCCGGAACAAAGATAGAGAGAGAGAGAGAGAGAGAGAGAGAGAGAGATTCGCATTTATATATTAGGTAGCAAATACCAAAGTGGATATGAGGATCCGTAGTGGTTCAACCGAACAGTCCGGTGGGGCTATCGGGTGAATTATTACCGTACCCCCTATGCATGCAAGACTGTCATGAACATCTTGCAAACACTGAACTGGATGGGCGGATCTGTGTTGGTTCAATCACACAACCCGACTGGTTGAATTATCACTGTGGGGTTGAATTATCACCGAGTTCAAGACTGACTTGAACTTTTGGCTGCATGTAAGTAGTGTATAGGACGGTACACACAAAAGTTTGCGTAAAATAAACGGTGGCAGTCTATGCTTGTATAACAGTGTACACCGAACTGGACTGGAGGATCCCTAGTGAGCCAATCGTACAGCCCGATAGGGCTGTGGAGTTGTATTATCGTTGAACCTCTCCATGAATACAATATAGATTTGCACATGCTGCTGTCTGTAAATAGTATACTTTCGATGTGCATAAAGTTTTGCGTAAAAACGGTGACAGACCGTGAGGCAATAACACAGAAAAGACCAGGAGGACAAAAGGATCCGTCGTAGTTCAACTGTACAGCACGACAGGGCTGTAGGGTTGAACAATCACCGAACCTCCCTATGAAGGAAAGGCAGACTTACATATTTCGCTGTTTGTGTCAAGGTGATAGTTTGGATTTTCGATTTTGTTGTTTAAAAGTGTATGTATCTTTGATAATTTTCTCGTTCGGTCCGAGGTATAAGAATGTGCGTTTATATGACGGACCCCAAAAACCGATTTGTCACTTAAACAGACCAGAAATAATTCAAGGGCTGCTAATTGAACATGAAAGTTATTGAGCATTTGTTGAACGCCACATGGGCGGTCTGGATAAAACATTAAAGGTAGTAAAGAACAGGACTCTCCCGTATTCATTATCTACGTAATTATGGCCAGTAATAGTTAATTGTTGGAGAACATACATCGCGCATGTTCTGGACACACACCCATATTACGCATCTAGCCTATTACGAGTGTCAGGAAATATCGAAATTCGAGTCTTTCAAAGGAACTTTAAAGCGAATATTAAATTAAGATAGATCTAAGCGGCCAAGTTCAAGAGAAGTGATTAAACTGAGAATTAATGTTCTGGCTATGGAAATAAAAATAGGGGGGTTTCTCGAAAAATTGATTCCAGTCTGAAGATGTGTAAGACTGTGGGTCGTTGCGAATAGATGGGGATGTCCCATGCTATAGGTTAGAGGAAGTGCCGCATCGGTGGGAAAGTATAGGCACGTTGTGATGTAGGGATGCCACAGAGCTCATATTTAGAATAAGAGCAGTTGCTGGCCAAGTCGGTGTCCATATATGAGAGTAAGATCAGAAACACGAAGTACGAGCTCAGGGAGCTAATTTGCATTTAGGTAAACGGCATTACATGTTTTAGAAGGCAAGTCATACATAGGCAGAGTAGGCTTTGCCTGTATGAACATTATTCTGAGATAGACGTAGGGGAGATTTTAACCCCATTGGTGGCGACTGCTTGAGTGAAAAGCGTCAAGAAAAGTGACAATAAGCTAGTGGCCGCACGACGACAGTGGTAGAGTGACATTCCGTCACATGTTTGAGCAGAGGCGTCCGATAAAGTGACAATACGTTAGTGGCCGTGCAACGGCAGTGAAAGGATGAAGTGAAGAGGCGACCAAGGAACAAATACCAGCGAAAAGGAGGAAAAACCAGACAGAGAATGTGGGCCCGCAAATGACTCAAAAACTGTGTGGGTAGGGGGTGATTAACGTTTTGTTTTCTTATTCTTTTGAATTCCATGTACGTCACAAATTATCATATTTATTTTTATATATATGTATTAAAATTGTTGTTTTCAATGAACCCCTGTTGATTTATGCTTTTCGAGGAAAAGTTATTAACCCCTTCAGGAGAAAACCACCCCAACAAAAGTGAAACGGGCGGGTTCGTTACGGCGAGACATACGTTCTCGCACGGATTCTGGCAACACTCCTGGAGTTTTTGGCTGAATACGCGGTGTGAATCTATTTCTTCCAGCAGCGACAAAGCCCGGTTTCCGACAGTTTACAAGTAGTATATAAGACGGTGTGCCGATAACTGTTAGTTGAATAAACGGACGGAGTAGGTGGATAGATGACAGAGTGAACACCAAATTGGGCAGGAATATCCGTGGTAGATTAATCGAACAGCCAGACTGGGGTGCAGGTCTGAATTATCACTGAACCTCCCAATGAATACAGGATGTCTCTAAGTGCATTGCACTTAGTAAATTTAAAATAAAACATAAATAATTTAATAACTGAATCGGTGCACGGCGGCGCTGTGGATGAAGGCGTACTGCGCAGCGATGGAGCACTTGTTTTCAACCAGTGCTAACCCTGCTTGTGTGGAGGTAGTACGTTGGGGAGTCTGACAGTTGTTCGCCGCTGCCCTCCATTTCCTCCACCCAAAATCTGTCCGTAACGAGTTGACCCTGTCTGTTGAAAGTGACGTTAAACCCTAATAAATAAATAAATAAATAAATAAATAAATTAATTAATAAATTAATAAATAATGGACTGTTTTTGTATTGTATAGACTTTTTCACCTTATATGCCATTATAGAATGGTTTAACAAGAGAAATAAACAAATAAAATAAAGTAAAGGCAGTTGCTCGGTGATGCTCTGTGGTTCTCTCCAGGTACTCTGACTGTAAAACGTCCCGACAGGCGGTGACCCTGGCTGTTGAAAGTGTCGACAAACCCCATTACAAATATAAATATTAAATTAAATCTTCTGTGTTGGGCCACATCTCCTACCGCTTAATGCTGTGAATGTACAGTTAAAACTAGAAGTCCTGTCATGAAATGCGAACAAATAGCACGTCGATCTCCGCGTTAATCTTCGCGTTATGACCCTAGTAAGGCTATCAAACTATGTACATATGGCCTGTGCACAAGCAATGTTTCAGCCAATGGATTTCCGGGTAACCCGGGGTCCATTTGCAGAAACATTGCCTGTGTTTGCTATGAGTAACCAGGGAACCTGCCGTGCTTTGGATGCCATTCGATATGGCAATTGCGCACAATTCCTACGCGCAATTAAGCCCAGTTAAGCGCACAGTTCATGACAGGACTTCTAGTTTTAACTGTTAGCCCAACGGACAAACAAACTAACGTTATTATTACCTTCATACATGATTATATATTATTTCCTTTCAAATAACTATTCCCCCAGAATAAGTTGAGTTACCGATAATTTTAGGCGTTCAGAGAATACAGATCATTGGTGTAATTATTCACACTCTGTGTGTATTGTATAAGACAGTAAGTACTGTCCCCGCCTGCGTTGTGTCCCTGGGCAAGGCACTTAATCTCGATTGCCCACGTGGGGGCCTAAGGCGTATTGCACGTCTGTGGGCCACTTGTCTTCAACCAATCAATGCTAACCCTGCTTCTGCTCGCCGTTGTTCGGTGGTTCTTTCCGGATACTCCGGCTTCCTGCACCCTCATTACTGTCAGGCATGAGATGACCCTGGCTGTCGAAAGTGCCATTAAACCCGAATAAATACTGTAATCAGAAAAGGGGATAGACTGGGGCGCGATCCGATCGCAATTATCTTTCCGCTTTTCACCACCCAATACTACCCAGCAATGAAGAACCTCACCTATCAGAAAGAAAAGCGAGAATATTAAATCCGGGGTCTCGTATCTGCAGAAACGTATGTTCGGATGATGAATGATAGAGCTTACCTATTCAGCGCATACACAGTCTTTGTAATTCCTACTATTCCGTCTCCTTTTCCCCGCTACCGTTTAGCCATTCCCGTCCTTGATCGGGATCCACCTGATTGAATCTTGCCTTTCCCGCCGTTACTACAAAACCTCCCTGTTAGAACCGCTCTGCCGCTTAACTAGAAAGCTGGTTCATTTCTGCCAAATAGATGACTTCCCAACTTGGCATAGTTTTGTGGTCGCACTAGTGGAAGAGGGGAGGCATGTTGCGCATGGTTGTGAGCACTGTTCACGCTGTCGAGTGCCGCCAACTGCACTAAAATAATTCGTTTGGCACCAAAAATACAGCATCTGGCACCAAAATTTGGCACAAAAAATATACTTTTGGTAGGTCTCAAAGTCTTTGTGCTTTATTATTTCCGTGCGTCGTTTTCGATAAAATATCTGTTTGACGACACAGGTGAGACAGAATTCTCGTCTGTCAATGAATCTATGGATTAGAGAGAGGTATTATTAGTTATCCTTGTGTTTACCAGGGTGTATGGGAATTTACACCGGTCTGGGAACTCATACACCCTGAGGCGAAGCCGAAGGATGTATGAGTTCCCAGTCCGGTGTAAATCCTCATACATCATGGTAAACACAAGGATAACGGATTTATTTCCAAGAATTTTGGTATACTTAATACTTTAACCTAAATTGTGAGAAAAAGGTAACAGAAAAGTTGTACTTTGTAAGTTTCTTAATAAAAACAGACAAATATATGGATGTTATTGGAACTGGCTCAATGAGCCAGTTCCAATGACATCCATACCTGTAATATTTTATTGCACATAAATATTACATTTCCTGTATTTTTACTTTTGTTCTAACATAAGCGAGCAGAATGTATGAATTAATAATTAAAATGGTACCTTTTTAGCCATATATCCTGCTATTGTGTATTCTTGTTTTTACACCGTGGTTAACCACGGTGTAAAAAAAAGCTACTGTGGATTGCAAGTTACACCGTACCTCTCAGCCAATCAAAACGCAGTATTGTGTTTCATTTGGAAATAGAATTATTTATTACACGCTTGTTCTATGAAATCTCCATATACAGCAATCCTAAACCATTCGGCCTTGACGGACTATTTTTAACCCTTTACCTAACGTAACGGCCAAAACCGGCCAGCGCTATTCTCAAAAATCGCCAATTAATTTTCATTACTTTTTTCATTTTTTGTCTCAAAAACATAGGTTATGACCCCTCGTTGGAACGAGGTCAGGGGATCTAGCCTATTACGAGTGTCAGGAAATATCGAAATTCGAGTCTTTCAAAGGAACTTTAAAGCGAATATTAAATTAAGATAGATCTAAGCGGCCAAGTTCAAGAGAAGTGATTAAACTGAGAATTAATGTTCTGGCTATGGAAATAAAAATAGGGGGGTTTCTCGAAAAATTGATTCCAGTCTGAAGATGTGTAAGACTGTGGGTCGTTGCGAATAGATGGGGATGTCCCATGCTATAGGTTAGAGGAAGTGCCGCATCGGTGGGAAAGTATAGGCACGTTGTGATGTAGGGATGCCACAGAGCTCATATTTAGAATAAGAGCAGTTGCTGGCCAAGTCGGTGTCCATATATGAGAGTAAGATCAGAAACACGAAGTACGAGCTCAGGGAGCTAATTTGCATTTAGGTAAACGGCATTACATGTTTTAGAAGGCAAGTCATACATAGGCAGAGTAGGCTTTGCCTGTATGAACATTATTCTGAGATAGACGTAGGGGAGATTTTAACCCCATTGGTGGCGACTGCTTGAGTGAAAAGCGTCAAGAAAAGTGACAATAAGCTAGTGGCCGCACGACGACAGTGGTAGAGTGACATTCCGTCACATGTTTGAGCAGAGGCGTCCGATAAAGTGACAATACGTTAGTGGCCGTGCAACGGCAGTGAAAGGATGAAGTGAAGAGGCGACCAAGGAACAAATACCAGCGAAAAGGAGGAAAAACCAGACAGAGAATGTGGGCCCGCAAATGACTCAAAAACTGTGTGGGTAGGGGGTGATTAACGTTTTGTTTTCTTATTCTTTTGAATTCCATGTACGTCACAAATTATATTATTATCAACCAGTGCTAACCCTGCTTGTGTGGAGGTAGTACGTTGGGGAGTCTGACAGTTGTTCGCCGCTGCCCTCCATTTCCTCCACCCAAAATCTGTCCGTAACGAGTTGACCCTGTCTGTTGAAAGTGACGTTAAACCCTAATAAATAAATAAATAAATAAATAAATAAATAAATAAATAAATTAATTAATAAATTAATAAATAATGGACTGTTTTTGTATTGTATAGACTTTTTCACCTTATATGCCATTATAGAATGGTTTAACAAGAGAAATAAACAAATAAAATAAAGTAAAGGCAGTTGCTCGGTGATGCTCTGTGGTTCTCTCCAGGTACTCTGACTGTAAAACGTCCCGACAGGCGGTGACCCTGGCTGTTGAAAGTGTCGACAAACCCCATTACAAATATAAATATTAAATTAAATCTTCTGTGTTGGGCCACATCTCCTACCGCTTAATGCTGTGAATGTACAGTTAAAACTAGAAGTCCTGTCATGAAATGCGAACAAATAGCACGTCGATCTCCGCGTTAATCTTCGCGTTATGACCCTAGTAAGGCTATCAAACTATGTACATATGGCCTGTGCACAAGCAATGTTTCAGCCAATGGATTTCCGGGTAACCCGGGGTCCATTTGCAGAAACATTGCCTGTGTTTGCTATGAGTAACCAGGGAACCTGCCGTGCTTTGGATGCCATTCGATATGGCAATTGCGCACAATTCCTACGCGCAATTAAGCCCAGTTAAGCGCACAGTTCATGACAGGACTTCTAGTTTTAACTGTTAGCCCAACGGACAAACAAACTAACGTTATTATTACCTTCATACATGATTATATATTATTTCCTTTCAAATAACTATTCCCCCAGAATAAGTTGAGTTACCGATAATTTTAGGCGTTCAGAGAATACAGATCATTGGTGTAATTATTCACACTCTGTGTGTATTGTATAAGACAGTAAGTACTGTCCCCGCCTGCGTTGTGTCCCTGGGCAAGGCACTTAATCTCGATTGCCCACGTGGGGGCCTAAGGCGTATTGCACGTCTGTGGGCCACTTGTCTTCAACCAATCAATGCTAACCCTGCTTCTGCTCGCCGTTGTTCGGTGGTTCTTTCCGGATACTCCGGCTTCCTGCACCCTCATTACTGTCAGGCATGAGATGACCCTGGCTGTCGAAAGTGCCATTAAACCCGAATAAATACTGTAATCAGAAAAGGGGATAGACTGGGGCGCGATCCGATCGCAATTATCTTTCCGCTTTTCACCACCCAATACTACCCAGCAATGAAGAACCTCACCTATCAGAAAGAAAAGCGAGAATATTAAATCCGGGGTCTCGTATCTGCAGAAACGTATGTTCGGATGATGAATGATAGAGCTTACCTATTCAGCGCATACACAGTCTTTGTAATTCCTACTATTCCGTCTCCTTTTCCCCGCTACCGTTTAGCCATTCCCGTCCTTGATCGGGATCCACCTGATTGAATCTTGCCTTTCCCGCCGTTACTACAAAACCTCCCTGTTAGAACCGCTCTGCCGCTTAACTAGAAAGCTGGTTCATTTCTGCCAAATAGATGACTTCCCAACTTGGCATAGTTTTGTGGTCGCACTAGTGGAAGAGGGGAGGCATGTTGCGCATGGTTGTGAGCACTGTTCACGCTGTCGAGTGCCGCCAACTGCACTAAAATAATTCGTTTGGCACCAAAAATACAGCATCTGGCACCAAAATTTGGCACAAAAAATATACTTTTGGTAGGTCTCAAAGTCTTTGTGCTTTATTATTTCCGTGCGTCGTTTTCGATAAAATATCTGTTTGACGACACAGGTGAGACAGAATTCTCGTCTGTCAATGAATCTATGGATTAGAGAGAGGTATTATTAGTTATCCTTGTGTTTACCAGGGTGTATGGGAATTTACACCGGTCTGGGAACTCATACACCCTGAGGCGAAGCCGAAGGATGTATGAGTTCCCAGTCCGGTGTAAATCCTCATACATCATGGTAAACACAAGGATAACGGATTTATTTCCAAGAATTTTGGTATACTTAATACTTTAACCTAAATTGTGAGAAAAAGGTAACAGAAAAGTTGTACTTTGTAAGTTTCTTAATAAAAACAGACAAATATATGGATGTTATTGGAACTGGCTCAATGAGCCAGTTCCAATGACATCCATACCTGTAATATTTTATTGCACATAAATATTACATTTCCTGTATTTTTACTTTTGTTCTAACATAAGCGAGCAGAATGTATGAATTAATAATTAAAATGGTACCTTTTTAGCCATATATCCTGCTATTGTGTATTCTTGTTTTTACACCGTGGTTAACCACGGTGTAAAAAAAAGCTACTGTGGATTGCAAGTTACACCGTACCTCTCAGCCAATCAAAACGCAGTATTGTGTTTCATTTGGAAATAGAATTATTTATTACACGCTTGTTCTATGAAATCTCCATATACAGCAATCCTAAACCATTCGGCCTTGACGGACTATTTTTAACCCTTTACCTAACGTAACGGCCAAAACCGGCCAGCGCTATTCTCAAAAATCGCCAATTAATTTTCATTACTTTTTTCATTTTTTGTCTCAAAAACATAGGTTATGACCCCTCGTTGGAACGAGGTCAGGGGATCTAGCCTATTACGAGTGTCAGGAAATATCGAAATTCGAGTCTTTCAAAGGAACTTTAAAGCGAATATTAAATTAAGATAGATCTAAGCGGCCAAGTTCAAGAGAAGTGATTAAACTGAGAATTAATGTTCTGGCTATGGAAATAAAAATAGGGGGGTTTCTCGAAAAATTGATTCCAGTCTGAAGATGTGTAAGACTGTGGGTCGTTGCGAATAGATGGGGATGTCCCATGCTATAGGTTAGAGGAAGTGCCGCATCGGTGGGAAAGTATAGGCACGTTGTGATGTAGGGATGCCACAGAGCTCATATTTAGAATAAGAGCAGTTGCTGGCCAAGTCGGTGTCCATATATGAGAGTAAGATCAGAAACACGAAGTACGAGCTCAGGGAGCTAATTTGCATTTAGGTAAACGGCATTACATGTTTTAGAAGGCAAGTCATACATAGGCAGAGTAGGCTTTGCCTGTATGAACATTATTCTGAGATAGACGTAGGGGAGATTTTAACCCCATTGGTGGCGACTGCTTGAGTGAAAAGCGTCAAGAAAAGTGACAATAAGCTAGTGGCCGCACGACGACAGTGGTAGAGTGACATTCCGTCACATGTTTGAGCAGAGGCGTCCGATAAAGTGACAATACGTTAGTGGCCGTGCAACGGCAGTGAAAGGATGAAGTGAAGAGACGACCAAGGAACAAATACCAGCGAAAAGGAGGAAAAACCAGACAGAGAATGTGGGCCCGCAAATGACTCAAAAACTGTGTGGGTAGGGGGTGATTAACGTTTTGTTTTCTTATTCTTTTGAATTCCATGTACGTCACAAATTATATTATTATCAACCAGTGCTAACCCTGCTTGTGTGGAGGTAGTACGTTGGGGAGTCTGACAGTTGTTCGCCGCTGCCCTCCATTTCCTCCACCCAAAATCTGTCCGTAACGAGTTGACCCTGTCTGTTGAAAGTGACGTTAAACCCTAATAAATAAATAAATAAATAAATAAATAAATAAATTAATTAATAAATTAATAAATAATGGACTGTTTTTGTATTGTATAGACTTTTTCACCTTATATGCCATTATAGAATGGTTTAACAAGAGAAATAAACAAATAAAATAAAGTAAAGGCAGTTGCTCGGTGATGCTCTGTGGTTCTCTCCAGGTACTCTGACTGTAAAACGTCCCGACAGGCGGTGACCCTGGCTGTTGAAAGTGTCGACAAACCCCATTACAAATATAAATATTAAATTAAATCTTCTGTGTTGGGCCACATCTCCTACCGCTTAATGCTGTGAATGTACAGTTAAAACTAGAAGTCCTGTCATGAAATGCGAACAAATAGCACGTCGATCTCCGCGTTAATCTTCGCGTTATGACCCTAGTAAGGCTATCAAACTATGTACATATGGCCTGTGCACAAGCAATGTTTCAGCCAATGGATTTCCGGGTAACCCGGGGTCCATTTGCAGAAACATTGCCTGTGTTTGCTATGAGTAACCAGGGAACCTGCCGTGCTTTGGATGCCATTCGATATGGCAATTGCGCACAATTCCTACGCGCAATTAAGCCCAGTTAAGCGCACAGTTCATGACAGGACTTCTAGTTTTAACTGTTAGCCCAACGGACAAACAAACTAACGTTATTATTACCTTCATACATGATTATATATTATTTCCTTTCAAATAACTATTCCCCCAGAATAAGTTGAGTTACCGATAATTTTAGGCGTTCAGAGAATACAGATCATTGGTGTAATTATTCACACTCTGTGTGTATTGTATAAGACAGTAAGTACTGTCCCCGCCTGCGTTGTGTCCCTGGGCAAGGCACTTAATCTCGATTGCCCACGTGGGGGCCTAAGGCGTATTGCACGTCTGTGGGCCACTTGTCTTCAACCAATCAATGCTAACCCTGCTTCTGCTCGCCGTTGTTCGGTGGTTCTTTCCGGATACTCCGGCTTCCTGCACCCTCATTACTGTCAGGCATGAGATGACCCTGGCTGTCGAAAGTGCCATTAAACCCGAATAAATACTGTAATCAGAAAAGGGGATAGACTGGGGCGCGATCCGATCGCAATTATCTTTCCGCTTTTCACCACCCAATACTACCCAGCACTGAAGAACCTCACCTATCAGAAAGAAAAGCGAGAATATTAAATCCGGGGTCTCGTATCTGCAGAAACGTATGTTCGGATGGTGAATGATAGAGCTCACCTATTCAGCGCATACACAGTCTTTGTAATTCCTACTATTCCGTCTCCTTTTTCCCGCTACCGTTTAGCCATTCCCGTCCTTGATCGGGATCCACCTGATTGAATCTTGCCTTTCCCGCCGTTACTACAAAACCTCCCTGTTAGAACCGCTCTGCCGCTTAACTAGAAAGCTGGTTCATTTCTGCCAAATAGATGACTTCCCAACTTGGCATAGTTTTGTGGTCGCACTAGTGGAAGAGGGGAGGCATGTTGCGCATGGTTGTGAGCACTGTTCACGCTGTCGAGTGCCGCCAACTGCACTAAAATAATTCGTTTGGCACCAAAAATACAGCATCTGGCACCAAAATTTGGCACAAAAAATATACTTTTGGTAGGTCTCAAAGTCTTTGTGCTTTATTATTTCCGTGCGTCGTTTTCGATAAAATATCTGTTTGACGACACAGGTGAGACAGAATTCTCGTCTGTCAATGAATCTATGGATTAGAGAGAGGTATTATTAGTTATCCTTGTGTTTACCAGGGTGTATGGGAATTTACACCGGTCTGGGAACTCATACACCCTGAGGCGAAGCCGAAGGATGTATGAGTTCCCAGTCCGGTGTAAATCCTCATACATCATGGTAAACACAAGGATAACGGATTTATTTCCAAGAATTTTGGTATACTTAATACTTTAACCTAAATTGTGAGAAAAAGGTAACAGAAAAGTTGTACTTTGTAAGTTTCTTAATAAAAACAGACAAATATATGGATGTTATTGGAACTGGCTCAATGAGCCAGTTCCAATGACATCCATACCTGTAATATTTTATTGCACATAAATATTACATTTCCTGTATTTTTACTTTTGTTCTAACATAAGCGAGCAGAATGTATGAATTAATAATTAAAATGGTACCTTTTTAGCCATATATCCTGCTATTGTGTATTCTTGTTTTTACACCGTGGTTAACCACGGTGTAAAAAAAAGCTACTGTGGATTGCAAGTTACACCGTACCTCTCAGCCAATCAAAACGCAGTATTGTGTTTCATTCGGAAATAGAATTATTTATTACACGCTTGTTCTATGAAATCTCCATCTACAGCAATCCTAAACCATTCGGCCTTGACGGACTATTTTTAACCCTTTACCTAACGTAACGGCCAAAACCGGCCAGCGCTATTCTCAAAAATCGCCAATTAATTTTCATTACTTTTTTCATTTTTTGTCTCAAAAACATAGGTTATGACCCCTCGTTGGAACGAGCTCGTCGAGCTCGTTCCAACGAGGGGTCATAACCTATGTTTTTGAGACAAAAAATGAAAAAAATTAGTTATTCAGGAATTATTTTTGCAAGTGTCGTCTGCTTTTCAAGTTAGGTAAAGGGTTAACTAGAAGCGAATTTTCACTGGATTTTCTACAAATCGTGCAACGCTATTACAATTTGAATCGCTAGCGATAGCTGAAAATCGTTCGCTGAGTTCCAATGTGTTCTATGTGCCAGTAGGCGGACAGAACACATTGGAACTCAGGGGACGAAATAGTAACACGGGTGTCCCTCTCATATGTGGTTGGCGATAAAATGTTTTCTTTTTGTTGATGGTTGTCAAATGAATTGCTGAGTGTCCTTCTAACACTGTTTTATAGACGTGAAGGCGTGTAATAAACGCACAACGACACACGTGTGTGGATGAGTTAATCGATATGGAACTTGTGGCATCGCGGAAGGATAAAACGCGAGACCAACAACTCTTCAAAGTTAAAAATACAAAAAAAACTGCCAGATGTGATAAGATCAGTTGAACGTCATTTCAGTAACAAAACAAACTCGGTATTAGAATTGCATGTTCTTAACGAATGCATAATTGGTAGATCAGAAAACATATTTCTTCATATAGGTTTTAAATTCAAACGCAAGACGTGCCCAGAATAGCAGCCTGAGGTAACTTCATATTAGCCTGAGGCCGAAAGTTGAAATGTGATGTGAAGTTTCCGAGGGTACAGTTAAAACTAGAACTCCTGGCATGAACTATGCGCTTATCTAGGCTTAAATGGGCGTGGGAATTGCGCGCAGTTGCCATATTGAAAGGCATCCAAAGCACGACAGGTTCTCCTGGTTACTCATAGCAAACACAGACAATGTTTCTGCCAATGGACCTCCGGGTTACCCGGAGGTCCATTGGCTGAAACATTGCTTGTGCACAGGCCATATGTACAGAATTTTATAGACTTACTATGGTCATAACGCGTAGATTAACGCACAGACCGACGTGCTATTTGTGCGCATTTCATGACAGGATTTTTAGTTTTAACTGTAGTTTATCTCTTCATTTAGTTTTAACTGTAAGTTACCGATATGAAACTAACCAAGTAATTATCTATTTGGTTATTAAACCAAAACAAATAATTTCAAAAATTCTCAGATCTGTTACAATTTTCTGAAAGGGTTGTTGTTTCTCGTTCTTTTCATAAAGTCCGATGTTTCCCCTTTCGCCCGGTTAGCGATAATAACTTGGGGAAGTCGGGACGTTCGGATAGCAGAACTACTTCTACTCCCGCTTCGACGAATATCTGCTTACGACTCTGAATTTTAGTTTACGATGAATGTTCTGTACAGCTCTCTTCTGTCTTCTATTCGTCCACCTACTAATTATCATAGAAAAGTCTGCACCAAACCACTCCACCATGCCTGGTAATGCCAGTTTTCCTGATTGCGTTCAACGAATAACTTTGAACATTTCGATGTAAACAAATTAGTTGCGCCTAGTAACGCACCAAGGGCGACAACTCTCGCTTATTTCTGATCGGCCGAGATCGTCGTCATACCAGCCGAGTTTGAAGTCATGTCGGCCAAGATTGATAATGGGCAATTTTTGGAAAGAAAATCGTATCCAATAAATAATCTCAAATGCTGACCAGGGTCGATAAAAAATCGTTCAAGGGATAAAAAGAGAAAATTTTCCGGAAGGCAGTTACCATACTGACTATCTTTCCACGGCGCTTAATTACTGCTTCCATCCATATGATACTAAAAACTGAGCAAATACCATGTAAATCAACCCGATGAAGGGAACACTTTTTTAGAAATGAGATGTAGATAGAAGATTAAAAACAACTAAAACTTACTTGATGTTTTTGAAATCCCACAGCGAATTTCTAGAAATCATCCAACGAAGTACGACCACATGCCTCAACAACAAGGAGGTGTCTGTCGCCTTTTAATGTACTATGCCACTCATAAAAGCATACCCCGTTGCTCGATTAATATCAAAAATAGGTTAACCCTTTACGTAACATGAAAAACAGACGACACTTGCAAAAAAGATTCTTGTATAACTAATTTTTTTCATTTTTTGTCTCAAAAACATAGGTTATGACCTCTCGTTGGAACATATGTCTTTGAGACAAAAAATGAAAAAAATAATGAAAATCATTTGTCGATTTTTGAGAATAGCACTGGCCTATTTTGTCCGTTACGTTGGGTAAAGGGTTAGCTTCGAAGTGACGTACAAACGTCAAATTGGCGCCAAATCAAAACAAAATCAAAAAATTTCGAAAGGATATGGCTGAAAACGAGGCTGAAAATAAAAGATGTATGAGAAAACGTAATATTGGCATCGTGTTCGTAAATTTGAAATTAAAAAATAAATTCAGATGAGTAGAAAAGAGCGTGCGAAGTTTGGTAGCTGCATCTTTTATAAATATGGGGAGACGTGAATCAGAAGACAACGTTTTAATGAAATATGTGAAAAATAGGCTAAACTTTGAAGTGACGTAAAAATGTGAAAATGGCGCAAAATCAAAAAAAAACCCCAAAACAACCCAGCTATCTCTTAATTTTTGAGCTCCACGGCATACTCAAATTTCAGAAAACTCTGACATATTTTAATTTTGGACCATATGACTCTCTATGATGTCAGCCCAACGCTCGGGTGTAATGGTTGACAACTTCTTAGGACGGCAATATATTTCTAGATATTTTTTTCGCGGAGATTACAGTCCCAAAAATTTCGAAAAGGGTAGAGATGAAAATGGCGTAGATAATAAAAGGTTTCGAAAAAAAAACGTAAAATTGGCATCGCTGGCATCGGGTGCCTAAATTTTAAATTAAAAAATGGCATTGAACAATTTCAAATGACTAGAAAAGAGTGTGCGAAGTTTGGTAGCTTGTATAAATATGGAGTTACGTGAATCAGAAGGCAGCGTTTTTAATTAAATATGTGGAACAAAAAGGCTAACCTTTGAAGTCATGTAAAACATCAAAGAAAATTCAAAAATTCACTTTTAGGTGCGCTCGTAAATCTGACGAACTTCTCTGGAAAACACTCACCTTTTCGCAGAGGTAACACAGACCCGCCATTTAGGTGAATGTTTTTGACAGAACACCGACAATAAGACACCACCGGTGCAAATAGAAGACTGGCGATCTAACGTCGATTTTCGCGGAAAAACGGAATTCGAATCGAGTGGCGAATTTATTGGTGTGCCAGAATCCGCCAGCGATCACATAGTGAGGTTTTTGGCAAGGAGAGAGAGATTGCTTGCAGAGTCTAAAACGTGCGAGGTGCACCCGCTCCAGTCCACGATTATGTAGATATTGCAACTTGTGAGACGGACGATAAAAAATTGTTTGGACCAACGATTAACAGAATTATCGATCAATCAGCATCGGCTTCATTTATTTTCATCATAAAATTTAATAACCGTTTTTCTCATTAAAGAAAAAAACTGAAAAAGTTGTTAATTTTTACATATATAATGAGAAGTAGAAAAAAAACTTTTTTATAATAATTATTATAATAAAACTTTAACAATTCACAAAAAAAAATTGAAAAATCACAAAAAAAAATTTTTGACAAAAAATATTTTGATAATAATAAGTAGAAAAAAAAGCAAAAAAAATATTTTTACATTAACAATTATTATCATTAAAAAAAACAAATCACAAAAAAAATTGAAAAATCGCCAAAAAAATTTTGACAAAAAATATTTTAATAATAATAAGAAGTAGAAAAAAAAATAAAATAAAAAATTACATTAACAATTATTATCATTAAAAAAACAATTCACAAAAAAATTGAGAAATCGGCAAAAAATTTTTGACAAAAAATATTTTAATAATAATAAGAAGTAGAAAAAAAAAAATACATTAACAATTATTATCATTAAAAAAACAATTCACAAAAAAATTGAAAAATCGCCAAAAAAATTTTGACAAAAAATATTTTAATAATAATAAGAAGTAGAAAAAAAAAAAAAATACAATAACAATTATTATCATTAAAAAAACAATTCACAAGAAAATTGAAAAATCGCCAAAAAATTTTTGAAAAAAGAATATTTTAATAATAAGTAGAAAAAAATACCCCCCAAAAATATTTTTACATTAATAATTATTATCATTAAAAAAACAATTCACAAAAAAATTGAAAAATCGCAAAAAAATTTGTGACAAAATATTTTAATAATAAGAAGTAGAAAAAAAATTTTTAAAATTTTTTTTACAATTAATAATTATTATCATAAAAAAAATTCAGTCATGACATCGTCAGTACCTAAACAATCTGTATTAAAATTGAAGAGAGTCAAGAGATTTTTGAAATACAATAATAAAATATATAGACTACAATCGCACAATGCTATCGAATTGAAGGATGTGAAGATGACTGGATTGAGAGAGGAATACGAGAAATATACATTGCCTTTGAAATTGAACAAGACTGCCTTGGATTTAATGTACAAATGTCAAGACGATCTATTAACCATTCTCAAGGAAAATATAAAAAAAATTCGATGCAGACGATCTGTCTCTAATCTACGGGAGTAATATATATCTGAATGTCTCTAAAGAAGTCATCGACAAATTGAATCTGGTCATCGAGGAAGAACGAACATTCGAGAGGGTGAATCTAGTTTTCTGATGGATTTTTCAGCAGGGAAAGAATAGCTCTCGGGAAAAGGATAGCTTTAAAGTTAACATGCTCATAACGGATGCGAACATATGATAAAAAAGAGAGAGTTAGTTCATTATAGATAGATTTTAAATCTCAATACGAAAAGTTTATTAAAGTATTTATCATGAAGTAGTACTATTTTTATTATGTTTTTTTTTCAATTTTTTTATGTGGACAGACCTTAAATCTCGACTCAAAAAGCTTATTAAAGTATTTATCAGGAAGTAGTACTCGTTTTTTTTCTATTTTTTGTGTCATTAAAGAAATAAAACAAACAAAAAAATATATATATATAATAAGAAGAAGTTTAACAATTCACAAAAAAACTTTTGAAAAATTAAATAAAATTTTTGAAAAATTAAAATAAATATTATATATACATATTAAATAAGAAGTTTAACACATAAAAAAATGCCAAAAACAAAAAAAGTATATCGTGGAAAAAAATTATATTTTTCTACCAAATTCGAGTTGAAAAAGTACTGTAGAAATCTAGGAATTAAAATTTATAACCATTACAAAACCAAAGAACGATTGATCGAAACCGTGTGCGAGGAGACTTGTGATCTATCACTGGTGAAATTACAAGCCAAAGTGTGTCAGTCATTGAAATTGAAAGGTGTCAAATACATGAAAAAAGATGAATGCATAAGTCATTTGCTCAACAGAAAGGGAAAGGATGAAAGATCTTCTGTAGTGATAAAAACAACTCGAATCACAGAAAAAAGGATGAGAAGATAGCGACAACAAAACAACATCAACAAATGACTGAGAAAACCAAGAAGAAGAAGAAGAAGATAGCCATTAAACGAAAAGTGGTAGAGCAGCAGAAGGTTTCGAAAGAGAATAATAAAAAATGAAAAGCGACACTGTTTGAGATGACGATTTGTTAGAAAAAAAAAAACAATGGATGCAATCGAGAGAGCGGTGAATTAAAAAAAGGGCCTCACTGTTATAAAGGATATCGTGATCGAAACGTTGAAGTCACCATTGATTTTGATAGAATGAGTCAAAGCCATCAAAGGATGGTTTAAAACTTTCGACGTGAAGCCTGGTCTCATGAAAAAACTTGATCCTGAATTGTTCATGGAATGGGTAAAGTGTAGAGTGATGGACGTAATTCGAAAACATCTGGATAAGGGTTTAAAAATAAGAATGATCCTGTTTTGTCTGATGAAAAAGGTCAACGCCCAAATGGGTGAGATCCTGGTACGAGATGCCTTTTTCCGATCTAAAAACGAGATTGTGTTTAGAGATGACGAATTAGCTGACGTTTATAAAGTGATGAAAGACAAGATGATGGAATCTATGGCTACTTTTCAAAACAAGGGAAGTAATTGTTTTTGAGAAGATATTGAATCCTGAAATTCACGTGGATAGACACGATCCTTTGAAAGCATCTTCCAACATAAAATTACCTTATTTCGTATTTAAAAAACAAGCCGTGATCAATGTGAAAAATGAAGATGATAACGAGTGTTTCAAATAGGCGATCACATCGGCCTTGTATCACATACAAAAGGAAGCTCGGAGAGTTTACAAGTACCCAGAGACTTGTAAACATCTCGATTGGACGGGAGTGTCTTTCCCAACGCAGTTGAAAGACATCAGAGACTTTGAAAAGCTAAATCCTACCGTGGCGGTGAATGTTTTTGGATATGAGGGAAATGATAAAAAGGGAATAGTCTATCCTCTCAGACTGACTTCGCACAAAGAGTGAGAAAAGATTGTTAATTTGTTATTAAATCAGAGGGTGACAATCAACATTATTGCTGGATTAAAAGTATGAGTTATTTACTGTCGAAGCAGATTAGTAAACATAACAGTGAGAAATTTTTCTGTCTCACCTGCATGAATTCATTCCATTGTCAAGAATTGTTGACACGTCATCGGGAATATTGCAGTGAAAAGCAAGGCGTTGCCATCGAAATGCCTAAACCTAACACTTATGTAGACTTTCGTCATTACAATAGAAGATTGGAATCGCTATTCATCATCTATGCTGATTTCGAATCTTTCACCACGAAAATAAATTCTTGCCAACCTGACGAGCATAGGAGTTATGCTGACAAATATCAGAAGCACGTACCTTCATGCTCTCTTGAAAACGACCGGGGGTAGATTGGAATTATTAACGGACATAGACATGTTGCTCATGTTCGAAAAAGCTGTGAGGGGTGGTGTCTCTATGATTTCCACTAGATATGCTAAAGCTAATAATTATCACATGGTAAAAGATTTCGATTCGGGAAAACCAAGTAAATGCATACAGTATTGGGACGCTAATAATTTGTATGGTTGGGCCATGAGTTATCCTTTACCGATTGAAAATTTCAAATGGGCCAAAACGCTGGAAGAAAAAGAAAAATGGAGATACTATCCTTGTATTCTAGAGGTTGATTTGGACTATCCGGAAACGTTACACAATCCACACAACGATTATCCGCTAGCTCCCGAACTAATAGAAGTGAACGATATCGAAAAACTCGTTACTAATTTAAATCACGAATGCAAGTATGTGGTCTACTGCAAAAATCTGAAACATTACATCGATCGGGGATGAAATTGATAAACGTGCGCCGAATCATTTGATTCGACGAGGAGCCTTGGATGAAAACATACTTCAATCTCAACACGAATTTAAGAATGCAGGCAGAGAGCGACTTCAAAAAAGATCTCTTCAAACTCATGAACAATTGTGTGTTTGGGAAATCTATGGAAAACATTAGGAATAGAACTAACGTTCAACTCGTCACGTCTGAAGAGAAGTCTAGAAAATTAATTGCGAAACCCAGTTATCAACATAGAACCATATTCAATGAAAATCTAGTGGTTGTGCACATGCAAAAGACGCATCAAAGGTTCGATAAACCCTGTTATCTCGGAGCGATCGTCTTAGACATTAGCAAGCAGTTGATGTATGAGTTTCACTACGATTACGTCAAAGCAAAATTCGATTTGAAAGCTAGACTATTGTTCACCGACACAGACAGTTTAGCTTACGAAATAGAGACTAGCGACATCTATAAGGACATAGTGTCAGATGTGAATGAATGGCTCGACACGAGTAATTATCCCCACGATCACCCGTCCAAGATTCCAAAGGGTGTCAATAAAAAGGTGTTGGGTAAATTTAAAGATGAGAGCAGTGGAAACAAATCACCAAATTCGTGGGCTTGAGACCTAAATTGTTCGCTTATCTCATTGATGGTGAAGAGATCAAGAGATGTAAAGGCATTCAAGCGTGTGTGACGAATAAAAACATCACTTTTGAAGAGTATAAAGACTGTCTTTTTGAAAATTTGATGGTGTATAAAAATATGGCTACAATTCAAAGCGAAATGCATGAGATATACACCAAAGAAATCAATAAGATTGCGTTGACGGCTGACGATGATAAGAGAATTATATGCGAGAATAAAATACACACTTTCGCACTCAGACATTATTCTGCGATATTTCAACAAAATCAAGAGGATGATGAATGGTGTACGACTGAAGACATCAAAGTGTCATAAGTTTAAAAAAAAACTCATGAGTTTATAAATTAAAAAAAGAATAGAAAAAAAATAATAAATAAAAAACAAAATAAAAAAAAAAAAAACAATTATGAATAATAAGAAAATAAAACATATATCTGTAGAAGGTGTTGTCTTACCCAACGAACCCCTATCCTGCATTGACCCATTGAAAGCGGCAAAAGATTGAAAAATCAAACATTTTCGAGGTGTGTTTTCTAGAGATGCCTTGCCAAGAAAAAAAGACTATGATTCGGAATGTGGAATATTAAATCTGGATGGTATCGGAGGTGAGGGCACGCATTGGGTCACGTGGTTTTCGAATCAGAACAAAATTATTATTTCAATAGCTATGGAATCTCACTGCTGATAGAAATAAGGAACTATTTAACGTCAGTTATTTACAATACCGAATGAGTGCAAGTGCTGGATTGAGTGTTTTGGTTTTTGAATCAGAATAAAATTATTATTTCGATAGCTATGGAATCCCACCACCGATAGAAATAAGGAACTATTTAACATCAGTTATTTACAATACTGAATGAGTGCAAGTGCTGGATTGAGTGTTTTGCGGTCACCTATGCCTCTACATTCTCAAGAGATGGTCGGAAGGGGATGACTTTCAAGATATTCTCAACGATTTACATTAAAGAAAATATTTTTGGGGATATATATATAGAGAGATATAAATAAAAAGAAATTTTGGTTGCATTAATTAAAATAAAAAAATAGATATAATTTTAAATAATAAAAAAAACGAAATAAAACAAAACATGACAGTCGATAAATTCGGTTGCACTGAAGATAATGATGAGATGCATTGTAATAGATGGCCGGATATCTCGTGGCATTTAGAAATACCTGCATATTTCTCAAGTTACAATGATCGAATAGGGAAGGATTTTTCTCTTGAGACCCATCCCTATCAGTTTGAAATGCCACTACAATGAATCACGGTCTTTCCAAAGCAGATTTCATGGTCAATCTCCAATTGAAGTGAATGCTAGACTGTGGAATACTAGCTGTGTCACACTGTCTCATTCTAAATTCGTGGGAGTCATCTTGATCGATCTATGTCACGTGTTGTTGTATTCTTCAACCAATTCGTCTATAACATCGATATATTTCAAGGTCTTATTAGCCGTGTTTCCCTTATGGTTCTATTCCATCGCTCAATCGCATTAGCTTTCCCTTCGTTTTCGACGGAATAGAGGTCGACCAATGGATGAATGTGACTGTTGTAAAATTCCTTCCCTTTGTCCACCCACAATTTATTGGGTTTTCGAGAAGACGATGTAAATATGCTCTTCAGAGCCTCGGTCACGCAAGGGCCCAATTCATTCTTCAGAGGTCTCATCCATTCATATTTTGAAAACACTTCAATGACCATCAGTATGTACTTAATGCCCTTGTTCTGTTTCGAATGCGATTTCATGTCGACCAGATCAGCTGACCAAATCTGATCCAGACCCTTTACAAATACCCTTCTTCAAAATTTATGCGTCACAGGCTTGTGTAGTTCGTTCATCAATTCATTCGTTAATAATGTTTTCTGGACATTTTTTTTATGACCCCATCCGAATCGACCTTTGGTACCGATCACTTTACCGACTAATGAACGTTCGAGTCTCTCTCTCCTAGTGCGATTTGGTATATTTTTCAACATCGTCAACATGTTTTTATCACAGATTCGATTACGATTCTTGATGTCAGGATGTTTAGCGTAGCACAGATCGTGAGTGTAAGCGGCCGAATCCACCCTATTGATGGGTTTGCTCCAAGATTTAGGTGTCAGATCTCGATTCAATCTCTTATTTAATTCCTGCCATGTCCCGTGAATTGATGTCCTGGCAGATGCATTTCAACAGGTAGATTATTAATCAATTTATTCGTCAAACCAGCACCACGTTTGACAAATTGAATTGTTGTCGAACCACACATTTTACACGTTCCGCGAAGCATGAGACTTTTATTTTTTGTCAGTATTTTTTTAATGTTAACCGTATTGGTAAATCTCTTGCATTTGATTCAATACATTTTTGTTTTCTTCGGTTTTTTTTCGTATATTTATATTTAATTTTTTTTTTTTTTTTTCAATTTATATATCATTTTTCTTCTTCTTTTATATATACATTTTTTCAGTTGATTGCTTCTGGAATCTTTTTTGGGATCCAAATAATTTACGAAACGATTGTCTTGCTTCTTCCCTACCTTTTTCCACGAGAGAATCCTTCAATTCTTCCTTTAGAATCTGACGACTCTTGACTCTTATCTTCACTTTCATGACTTCGTATTTTTGTTTTTCATTCAATATGTCGATGAATTCACCGTCCGAAATTCCACCACCTTTCAATGCCATTGAGATCTTATCCGACATGGAATCAATCTTTGCATCGGCCAAAACGCTCATGTTTTCGTGTTTCTTGGCCTTCACAGATAATTTCTTAGAGAGAAATTTTCCAATCGTACTGACGAATCTGGCAGTCAAAGCCAATCCTTCTATGGTCAACACGACCAGAAGAGCAATGATGGCGGTTGACAATAGACTGATTCTGGCAATGTTCCAACCCATAGAGATCGTGATGAGAGTCAAATCCACACCACTCACAAATTTCTCTAATCTCGAATATTTCTTATTGAGCGAACAACGAGAATCTCTCTCTCTCGCATCAGATACGATTGAATTCTATTGATTTGTTCGATTCAATACCTCTGCACCTCATCATCACTACTTTCTGGCGCTAGAAGAGGTGCCACGGGTTTCACCTTCTTTAACAATGGATAGATGTTTTTACTTCAAAGTTCCATTTTCATTTAATTTTTTTATTTTATATCTATTATTATATATTTATGTATTTTATTTTTCACTCTTTATTATTTAACAAAACAATTTTTAGTGGTCATGGCAATCTTCGTCATTAGAAAGATACAGGGAATAACACACATCATCGTCATCATCATCAGGAAGATATGGGAAATAACACATAATGATGTCTAACACCTTTCGAAGAAACCAAACTCTCGATTTCATGGAATCATTCATTATAATAATTATATATATAAAAAATTTCTATTCTTATTCTATTATAATTTTTTTTTATTATTGTGAATATAATAAGTTTTTTTTTATTTTCACCTCATTATTTATCAAAAAAAAAAATTGTTAATGTTTCTTATATGGAATTCATACATTTGTTTCTAAAGTTTTCTTCCTTTAAAACAAGGAATCCAACATTAAAAACCTCCTTTCGTGGTAGTGGTCCCCTATTTTCCAGCAAATATTTCAAAATGCATCCTCTCTCTTTAGTGGTGAGACCTTGATGCACTATCTTGAACTTTTCCAATTTAGAGGGTTTGGGTTCTCTGATGCTAACCACAAATTGCTTCCAACATTCGATCAAATCATCGCATCGGATGCATTCCAATGCTGTCATGAAATACATGGAAATGATGTCTTTCCATTCCATCGTGAACCACGAATGATCAATGTGATTAAATTCTTTCTCCCCTCGACAGCCAATGTGCCTTTCATGCATGATGCGAGGAAATTGTTCGTTCATGCAGACCACCTAACCTCTTAACAGTGCCATTTGGAGAAACCGAGCTCTCGATTTCATGGAATCATTCGTTTTACTCATAAATATTTTATAGAAAAAAACATTTTCTATTCTTATTATTCATTTCTTTTTCTATTATGAATATTTATAGTTTATTTTTTTTATTTTTTTTTATTTCTTATATTAAATATAAAAAAAAAATTATTATTCAACAGAAATTTTTTTTAGCAGTCTCCCCTTTTCCAACAAATATACCAAAATCCATTCCCTGTCTTTGGTGGTGAGACTTCGATGCGCCAACTTCAATTCTTCTGATTTTGTAGGCTCAGGTTCTCCAAAGCAAGACACAAATTGTCTGCAACATTTGATCACTTTGTCACATCAGACGTATTCCAATGCAGGCATGAAATACATGGTGATAGTGTCTTCCCATTCCATCAGAAGACACGAATGATCAATGTGATTAAATTCTTTCTCCTCTCGACAACCGAGACCTCTTTTGTTCAAGACATGAGGAAGTTGTTAATTCACGCAGATTATGTAAGCTCTACACAGCACTCTTCGAAGAAACTAAGCTCTCGATTCCATGTAATTGCTCGTCATAATTTTTATATAATTTTTTTTTTCTATTCTTATTATTTATTTTTTTCTATTATTCATATTTTTAGTATTATTTTTTTTCTCTTTTATATCTATTACACTTTCTTTTTTTTAATAATAACACATCTATTCTTCTCATCATCAAACAAATGAATGAATACTTCTTGTCTATTACGATCGTGCTTATTATGATTGGAAAGAGATAACATTTTTTTTTCGAAAGTTGGAGTTTATGCCTCTCATATTTCGATAAAACCATCATTTTTTCATCGTCATTGTCAGATTGATACAGGAAATAATCGATAATGATTTTTAACCTTTCAGCAAATTCGATCCACGATTTAATTAATGTGAATGTGTGTAATCTGTGAATAAATTTCATACATTCACGAATAGATTTCTCAATATTTTCATCACCACCACGATCGAATAAGTTACCTAATTTTTTTTCGTGCAAAAAATTATATAACAATATTTCCCGTAATTATAACGTTCAACAAATGTCACATTGTATTTTAAATGATCTAGAACATCTATAATCATGTCATAATCTTGGTAAGACACATTTTCTTCACACTTCATAGTTTCGATATTTTCAAAATAGCTTCGATTTGGGAATATAAATAAGAATATTAAAAAAAACAACATTCCGCACCAGATTAAACACATATCGAGTATGATTTGTTCCAATTGAATTGTTTCTAATGCATACTCGTGTAAAGATTGTGAAAAATCTAAAAGCTTTTCATAATGCGAACGTCTTGTGAACATGTCTGTTGGAAGTCGTTTTCTCTCCTTTTGTTTCATTTTTTTATATATATATATATATTTTTTTTTTAATCGTTTTTTTTTTTTTTTTTTTTTTATAATAACACTCCCAAAATGGGTTTCGTCTTAAATGGCGAATTCTGACCAAACAATAAACCTTTACCAATCATTCCACATTCTCTCCGCATTGCCACCTTTTCTCATGTGTTCTAGATACAATCCTTTACCTTTGACATCTACATGACACACGGCTCCTCCCTTCTTCAAAAACAGTCCATTTCCTCTCTTCTTCAGAAACAATCGTCTACCCATTAATTTGTCGACTGCCAAACTAGCGAGTCCCGAAAGAGTTCCCACCCTCAGAGCTGGTAACACCATCTTTGTGAGAATGGGTAATGCTTTGGCGGTGAGTCCCGCCAATAGCGGTAAGAAAATGCCTTTCATTCTCAGATTGTATCTCAATTGGGTGGGACTCAATCTCACCATTGTTTCCATTCGATTACAAATCGTTTTCTCCATCCTTTTGATTTGAGTTTTAGTCCAGGTGATCCAATCACTACCACCACTCGCCAGATCTTCGTAACTGAATTTAAATCTAATGCCCTCGCCTTGATGGCTCAACGCTCTGCAAAGTTTAGCTTTCTGTCCTTCAGATATGTTCACATTTTTAATGATGTATCGACTACCACTCATATTTGTTGCTGTTTTTTTTACTGGATTATAAATTTTTTTTTAATTAGAAATATTACAAGTTGGTGATTTTTTTAATTATTATAAATATTATAAGTTTTTTTTATTTTTTTTTATAAATATTTAAAAAAAATGAAAAAAAAACATTTTTTTTGTTAAATCAAAAAAAACATTTTTTTTAAAATTATATTCATTTTATTTTTTTTTTCAAATTATATTTATTTTTTTTATTTTTTATTTACTTTTTTTCATATCTCTCTGATATGAAATCGTATAGTCACTCTCTCTCCGTGAAGATCTAACAAATCTCCATTCTGATCCGTCAATGTGGTTTTGATGCTATACAAAGTGTCCAGGATCACGGGTAGATAGACGAGATTTCTATGTTGCTCCACGATCTTGTAACCTGGATAAACGTCTGGAAAAAACGAGTAGATCGTAGGCTGAGTGCTACCATCGACGTAACTTCCCGAGATCACATTGACATTCACTAAAATGCTATTGACCATGAGAATGTCGACCATATTTTCGGATGCAGCATGACCTCGATAATCTTTCGATCGAATCCCAACATCTTACTGATCGAATCTTCTGCACTAAAATCCACTCAAAAATTATCTTCCAAGTCTAATGTCATCTGTAGAGTACTCGTATTGGGACCAATTCTTATCATCAGTCTTCAGTCTCGTTTGGGTGTGATGGTTCAGATCGTCTATGTCGTAACTCCCTTTGGGAATTTGTGTCTCGAACCAATCCACCCTGTTGGAATACTTGAATGCGTTATTCTTTTCGGTGACATTGGGAAACAAATAGTAAGTCTCAAGATTAACCAATGCCATCTCGTGTCTCTTTTCCTTCTTCAATTCAATGGAAGGTTTGAATTTAGTCATGAATCGAGTCATGTCGTGACTCACTATGATTTGAAAGGATTGTTTTGCAGCCATATTCTCGACTAACTGTTCTAATACATGATGTTCTGACATTTTTATTATTATTTATATATATATTTTTTTTTATATTTTATCGATATTATTTTTTTTATTTTCTTCTCTATTATTATTAGGAATATAAAAAAATCGTCAAATCCACTTCGATATTTTCCATTGTTAAATTGGCTAGCCAAATCGATCACCACAAAATTGTGAAGTCCTTTGTCCCACACTTTCTTACAAAATCTCCTGAATTCTTCCCTACTCATGTCATTGGCCACGTCATCTCCATAAATGTGATTGAGATTCTTGAGATCCTGATGAAAGAGACACAGAAAATTAGCATTCTCACTTATCGTCTGTCTGGGCAGTCGCAAAGAGACAAATAGAAACAATCCATGTTGCTGTGACGTCCTCGAACGTAATATGATTCGCATCGATTCTGTCTCTCCAACAGTAGATCGTCGAAGATCATGAGATTCTTATTCTCCGACTTCAACTGTCTAGGATCGGGAACGCCATCGGCATTCTCGTAAAAAGACATTCCACGTTCGAACACTCCAGGTTTCTATTGGTCAATTCTCTCGCCATTCATTCCAATATATTTGAAGTCTCGTATCCTTCAAATTCGTCTCGATTGTCAAACATTCTCAACATAACATCTTTGGGTAATTTGCGCATCATGCACTCTCGAAGCAATCTGTATTCCAGTCGAAAGAGACTCTTGCCAAAAACGAATAATCTGTCATAATCCAACCAACCAGGTCGCAAAAATAGATTCATCAAGAGATTGGACTTTCCACGATTAGATTTTCCCACTATTAAACCTCTTATGCTCTCGGGAAAGAACTTGTTGTTCGACCTCTTGGTCATCACTTCATTCCAAGACATGTCTTTGATATTCATTTTTTTTCTCTAATTTGTTTTTTTTACTATGTTTTGAATTAGGTTTTTTTTCTAATTTTTTTTATATTTTAATTTATATAAAAGTTTTTTTTTATTTATAAATCACTTTCAATCCCGATCCTTTCATCATTTTAGACAAGTCTTGTATCGGTACGACATCATCGTAGAAATCTCTCCAACTTTTCGGTTCGATTCTCGATCGTTTAGCAGGTTGTGGAGTTATTAATTTATTAATCAAAGTGTCGGCACCTCTCTTACCAGCTTCCAAAGCTATTCTACCAATCAATTCGGTCGCAGCTTTCTTACCCGCATCGATCACCATTTTCTTTCCGATTTTGAGAGCACTCAATGTGATCTGTTTCGCGGCATCGCCAGTGAATTTACGAGTTAAAAATCGCATCATCGAATCCACGATGGCCGATCCGCCATAGATGTAACATCTAGCGTATCCCCTGTTATTTATCACTAACATTTTTTTTTTATTATTATTATTATTTTTTTTAAATATATATTTTTTTATTTACTTCAAACCATATTTGCATGTCACCAACGAAATCGTTATCACCTTCTTGATGAAATCCGTAAATCTCATATTTTTCTCTACCGTCGTCAGATTTGACGCTACTCGCATTGGTCTCGATCCTCTCCAGATTGTCGAACAAACTTTTCGACGTAACACTACCGACGCTACTCGGATCGGTCTCGATTCCCGTCGGAACGGGAATCGACGCCTCTTCTATGACCACTGCTGCAGAAAACCAAGAGAAAGTGACGATGTAAACGCATACGTGTCGCATCGTACAAGTCGATGGATTTCGATCGTGATGAACGCGATTTGCTAAAAAAAAACCTATGTTTTTGGTGAGGTGCGATCGAGACAAAAAATGAAATGCGCTCGTACTCTCCATTTCACCCTACTTGTAGTCCCAACATATCGAAAGGGTATGACTGAAAATGGGGTTGAAAATAAATGGTATAGAAGAAAACGTAAAATTGGCATCACTGGCCTTGGGTGTTTTAAATAAAAAAAATGTTAAAATTTGAAGTGACGTAAAAACGTCAAAAATGGCGGAATTTAAAAAAAAACAATTGTCAACTATTTTTCGAGTTCTACAACATATGAAAATTTCATGACAATCAGACAAAGATGACTTTTTCCGACTTATGACCCCTATGACGTCACCTGAGAAATCAAGAATTCCCCACGAGTAAATACATTTTTAGATATGTTTTTGCTGGAGATGTTACATGCCAAGTTTGAAATTCAAGGCTTTGATACAGGCATTTGTATTATAAAATAATGAAAAATATTAAACATTTTGAAATCAGCGTCGCTCTTATAGTGGATAGAATATCGGGAAACAGGTGGTTGTCCGGGCTAGCAGTTCTTATTTCTGAATAGTACACCAAATTTCGTGTGGGTTAAAGGAAAGTACCTTAAATTTTGACCTGACGAAAGAGAAAGAAAAAAGGCTACTTAATTAAAAAGGTTGATTTCTTTGAGAAACGGGAGAATTTGGTGAGAAGTGATTGTGAAAAATAGTTCTCTAAGATACGTGCAGTATAAAATCGTCGTAAGATGTCATTTAAAATTGGTACAATCTAATAGAATGTGTTCGATTGTCAACGGGCACTGACAGAGAACACATTCTGGTCCCATATCACACACTGACAAAAAAGAATGTGTAAGTCTTGTGTGACCAATATGAAATCGAGTCAGAATGAATTGATCTTTTCTGCAATGAATTTAGTAGCCTTTTTCTTTCTTTTTCGCTGATTGTATATGGCCATACCAACTTTTGTAGAATGCTGTCGAGCCAAGTTTTCCGTCTTACATTTCATTGATGTTGTCCGTGTTTTCTGTTTTAGTATCGTTGTATAAAACGAAAGTGATAAATTCATACCAGACATTGGTGTCACAATGTCTCTGGCCTCTACAAAACTAATATTTTTGTTTTGTGTTTTGAATTAAGCTTTTCTTCATACAGGTCAACCTTTTGATGACGCAACGTGATTACCCTAGTAGTTATAACATTTTAACCCTTTGAAGCTTTAATATCCTGACGTTCAAACGTCATTGGGAATTAGGGGATAACTATGTTGTATTTGATTGTTTGGGGCCGTAAAGGATGGTTTTACTGTCGCAAATTGAGTTTTGCCGGCGACGCCTTGTTGTAGACAACAATTTAAAACTAAAAATAAGTCTTCGTGACGTCATTTGGGAGTTCCGAACCAAATAACGAAATATATTTTACGCTGCCACAATACAAATAATTCTAAACGTTTTAGTCATTTTATCACCAATAACAAAATATATTTATATTTGTACTGACAACATTTATCATGTTTAAATGTTTGTGACAATCTGAAAACAAAATACGCCGGCTGCTTTCTCTGTTTAAAGTTTAGAGCTCACCTTGTGATGTTTCAGTCGGAGTCGGACAGCACGCGAGGATTTACCATTAAAGTTAAAAAAAATGAGATCTTTGATTGGAAGCCCATGTTTAACCGTAATAATTACTTATGGTTACAGAACAATTGTTCATTTCAAACTGTTTCTAGGAAGTGACGACTTGTGGAATTGGGATACTGCTATTGTCATAATTGTTTACAGAACGAATAGTTCACCTCTCTCAGTGGTGAACGCATTTCTGTAGCTGTACATGTGGTGCCACGAACGCAGGTAACAAATTAGAAAATGAAAGGACCGCTTGCACTTGAAGTCGATGTTATAACATCGCTAGCGGATCTATCAGAAATATTTGACCTTGAACAATAAAAATTATTATTGCCAGTTGTCAGAATTTTGGTTTTCTATTTCGCACATAGCGTCCATAAATTCTTCAACGTACGAAAAATTGCTATTTATAAATTGTATTTTAATA
Organism: Pictodentalium vernedei; assembly: GCA_031216915.1. Classification (NCBI taxonomy): domain Eukaryota; kingdom Metazoa; phylum Mollusca; class Scaphopoda; order Dentaliida; family Dentaliidae; genus Pictodentalium; species Pictodentalium vernedei. The sequence continues at coordinate 797,709,566 of CM062297.1, forward strand.
TCGCTTACTGCTTCCACACGGTTGCCGTTAAGCCCGTCGAAATCAGTTTTTTCAACACTCATTTCATTACTCAGCAGTCTCTGCCAAACCCCTATTCCACATTAATATTAAACTTTCCAACTTCATCCATACTAAATACAGTTAATTACAAGAAAGATAGAGAACGTTTTTTTTTATTCAAGTCAACGCGTTCACAGTGTTTGTTTACATTGGACTCCAAATGGAACGAAAATAGAACGCCCACGAATACATCTTAACTTCCTGAAATAGTTTTCGACAACGCAAAATTTGCGACAGGTTACGCCGATTTTACTGTCGCAAATTTTATTGATTAACCAAGCAAATTTCGAGATTTATAGTAATTGTATTAGAATTCAGTTTCTTCAATGTTTTTTCAAAATGCGACGTCAAACGCCGGAAAGTACAAATAACAAGATATTTTTTCACATTAGTGATTATCGGATTGAGGGCTAGATTATGTTTGGTGGTCTGAATTTGTTATTCAAAACTTGTTTTATAACAAATTAATGGAGAGTGCACCCAGGCACTCTCCAATGATTTGTAATGAAACAAATTTATATAAACAAAATATTATTTGTGTTTGACTGAATATGAAATATAAGTAAGGAAAGTGTTGGCTTTTCCTCTGGTATGCTCATTTTTTTAAAGCCCTGATAGTGGCTTCTAGCACTCAACCAGTTAAGAAGTCTTGACAGCAGGATTGTATTAGTATTTTAAGCTGCGATAACATTTGGCTCAATGGTTGTCACTGAGCACTAGTCGGGAGAAAATAGAAATTGAGGTTAAAACTTTAAAAAATCGAAAAATAATAACAATACAAATGACCAGAAAGTATCAACGCGCTGTTTGATTTCGTACGTCATAAAACGAAAAAAGTATCGTTGTTGATCACATTTGAAACATATATCTTGTCCCCTGTAATTGTTCTGACTATGGCCATAGTTTTGATATTTGAATCACCGAAGTGTGTTTGGGATATACAAGCCCACTTTGGTGTTCATGTAACCTATTTTAATTGATCGCTGCGGTGATGATGACTCAAATATAAAAATATATGTATTTGTTTTGATTGCTGTATTGGCTCTTTTAATTTTAATTCGTTTAACTGTCGTTAGTCCTTGTGGTTTTAATTCATTCCTAATTCATCCATACCTCTCAGTTCTTTTGTTCGCAGAACGCCCTTACTAAAATTTAGAGTTTTATGAGGGAAAGAATTTACCTCTATTTCAACAAGTTTATCAATTTTCAACACATTTTCTGCTTGCATGCCCCTTTTAATTCTATCAATAATGCACCCGCTTTCAATTTTTTTAACCCTTTACCCAACGTAACAGCCAAAACCGGCCAGCGCTATTCTCAAAAATCGCCAATTTATTTTCATTATTTTTTTCATTTTTTGTCTCAAAAACATAGGTTATGACCCCTCGTTGGGACGAGCTCGTCGAGCTCGTTCCAACGAGGGGTCATAACCTATGTTTTTGAGACAAAAAATGAAAAAAAAGTTAGTTATGTTAGGTAAAGGTTAACATCTTTGACGACACCGGCTATGCCCTTTTATGCTTTTTCCAAGGCAAACGGATTGATGTTCGTCACCGGCTTGCCTTCGTCTGCTAAACAGATAATTATAAATGTTGGTCAGTTTTGTGATAACGGTGTGTCATTGTTATCCGAGTTGGAGTCCGTTTCATTTCCAAATACGTATCCTCGCCATTTTGTGTGTGTGTGTTGGTAGCCATATTTAGTTGTATACAGAATTATTTTGCCCGTGACTCCCATCCTTACTCTGAACCCAACGAGGGGGTTAATGTCGCGGATAACCAGCGAACTGCACCAGAAGTACATAGGCAGTATACTCGGCCAAGGTGGTGCTTAAGAATACCCGATGACCGATTGTCCTGTCGCGTGTGGGTAGTGCCAGGTCTTCAGTAGTTGATCATTCAAAAAATTATTTTGTGAAACTGGTGCATTGAAAATTGCCACTGATAACGAACGCACCCAGTGCAATAAAACGGAACGTGTTCAAAAAGAGCGAAATTTATTAAAAGTCAGTATACGTTAGCATTGATAAAATTGTGTTAACAGAAATAACCGATTGAATGATCATCCAGTGCCCCCCTCTCCCGACGTGACTCCCTATTGGGGAGATCCCGATTGGCCAGACCGGGACCATCTGACCATCCGTCTACGTCCGAAGTTAGGGCCACAGCAATGTATCTCCAAAATGGAGACTGCCCTAACCGGGCACTGTTTGTCAACTGTCGGGATTCTTTCTCTTCGGAACGCACCTCACGGGAGAATAAGGCGCCTTTCTCCTTTCTCAACCAAGGTTTGGGACCGGCATGGCGAAGGCTTCCAGGCTTGGCAATTTCAGGAGAGCGATTTTTTAGCTCTCCTTACTGCCCTCCTGAAAGAATTAAGGAGAGCGAAAAATTGCCCTCCTAAATATTTTGGTCTGGGATGATTGAGATTACATGTATTATGCTCACATTAAATTTTTGTTGTAAAGCAAAAATGTAATTTAACTTCGAAATCACATAACTTCACATAATTTCATTTTAAAATTGGTTTAGTGGTAAAAGGTAATGGCTGCAACCATACCCAAACACAGTTGCAATCATTTGAAGCAAAATGGGCCACAGCAATATTTTTTTTCTGTCAGTTTCAAGTTCAACAACTGACATCACAGTTTGAGGGGTAATTATTCAAGGAATATTGACACTATAATATACTACCATTACTACTATCCTGTCACTTGAAGCACTTGCACCAGGATGTGACTGTAGATTCAAGCAGACCTGTTGTCCAAGAAAGTCATACGCCTACCACTACCACCTTCAACCCCCCTTGGGGGGTTGAAGGTGGTAGTGGTAGGCGTATGACTTTCTTGGACAACAAGTCTGGGTACACACACAGGTCTTGTCAAGTGTGTGTTCGGTTGTTGAGTGAGACATCCAGATGTCTAAGAGATTTCGCTTTACCTTAGTAAAGTTAATAAAATCACTGATGAAGTCTGTTGGTTTCAGTTTCAATGAGTCCGTTCAACTGGATACTTAAAATGCTGTGTAAAGCTAATTGCTCTCCTAAGCTGATTGAGGAGAGCAATTTTTTGCCCTCCTGCATTTTTCAGAATGCCAGGCCTGGGCTTCGCTCATTTTAGTTTCGTTCCCAGTGGGGAACTACTCAGCCCAGGAACCACGCCATGGTAAGAGTGCGTTATTCTGTGTCAGTTTAATTGCAGTATTCAAGATAGTATTTCAGTTTGAACAGTACTTATTTCAGGTGATCATATAAAAGAACTGCGCTAAATATTAACACGGCAATACAGCTGTATATAAACTAAACTGAATTCAGAAGTAAGTTTGGAGCGTATGTAAGGCTGTCGACAAAACATTTTTCAGCATGACAATTTTAACTGGTACAAGAGTATTATTTAGTGTTCATCACCTGGTCGTATATTTAATATATGTGATATGTAACAGTACATACAGTTAAAACTAGAAGTCCTGTAATGAAATGCACACAAATAGCACGTCAATCTGCGCGTTAATCAACGCGTTATGGCCATAGTGAAGGTATCAAATTCTGTACATATGGCCTGTGCGCAAGCAATGTTTCAGCCAATGAATCTCCGTGTAACCCGGAGGTCCATTGGCAGAAACATTGCTTGTATTTGCTATGAGTAACCAGGAGAACCTGCCGTGCTTTGGATGCCATTCGATGTGGCAATTGCGCGCAATTCCAAAGCGCAATTAAGCCTAGATAAGCGCACAGTTCGTGACAGGGCTTCTAGTTTTAACTGCAGTATATGTACTTTGAGAGTAATAAAAGGAAAGATAGACAGCAAGTGAACAACAATAGCACGAGAAGGATGACCCAAGGACGGAATGTGGGACTAGTGATTCGGTGGCGTGCATAGTTGTGGGTTGACGTTGGGTGATATTGTCACAGGTTAGATTTTTGACTTACTGGAAACGATTGCTTTGCAGGATAAACTTTCTTGAATATTGATTTGTTGGTATTCTGATTACTTTATTCCCGAAAGAGATAAACGTCGGGTTCCGTTGAATCTCAGGCAGAACTGTTTTGCCATTATTATAAGATAATAATTACAACTCTTTGGCCATCCGCTGGTTTGTCGGGGTTTTTATATGAGAAGGCCTTGATTACACATGGGTTCCAAATGTTGCTCCCTCCCTCCGCAGTTTCGCCTATCCTCTCAGTGCACAGAAACGAAATGTTAAATGCTATCCCGTTCGTCTCTCTCTCCATTCTACTTATCAGCATACTAACCCTCTTCTCTGTATCACCTACTAAGCATCTTTCATCCGTCCCCCATCCCATTTCCTCATTTTACTGCTAGTGTGTGTTGTTCTGTCAGACTGTGTTTTTTTGGACATTCTAAGAGAAAAAGTGCTCACGGTCTCCTTTACTGCCAAATTACACATTTTGCTCCCGTTTTCATTATCTTTCCCATTGTTTCTCCTGTGCTCCAGCGACCTCGACATCAGCTTAAACAGCAGTGGCCCTCAAAAGTGACAGCAAAGTACACTTCAAAACCTGGCTTCTCTTTATCACGCAGGTCACCCTAAAATATCTTTGCTTTGGTCCCCATTTCGACAATTTCGTTTTCAGTACTCCGTTACTCTTTCTCTGACGATTAATATACCGATACAGGACTATAGTTACAAAAGCGGAATGGAATTTCGACCGGATCGAGACTGTGTCGCGATCCAGTCATCTTTCCGTGTCCATCTCCTCCCCCACAACACTGTTAAATCTCACTCGTCAAAAAAGATATACCAGAACACTGAAACACAGATGCTATTATCTTTTCATTTTCTAGTTTCATTCGAGACTGACAGTGATAGCATCAAGATGATCGAGAACAGTCGTCGGACAATTAGTTGGAAATTACTTGCTTAATTCGACAGACTTCAGGACTTTAATCTTTAAAACAAGAAAATTGTGAAGTGTGTCAAATTCGTAATTTCAAATGTTGACAGATAGTATTATTTACCAACGAGACAAAAATGTATGCTCCGTAGAAGTGACGGGTAATTACTAATTAGTTTCCCCGGAGGAGTTTTCATGAAATTTCGGATACATTCAACATATCCCTGAAACACTGTCCCAATCCGCCCACTAATGAATTTTTGGCACTAATTTGACATCATTTATTTAAAAATATACCTTTTAGCACATCACTAAGCCAGACCATTGATGTTTTTTCATTCGGGATTGGGCGCCACAAAATATTAGGAGAACGGAAATAACCCCACTTTCCATAAAAGCTTCTTTCATTCTCATGTAAAACGGAAAACTTTCTCGAAGCAAATTTTCAATGATAAAAACTGAGATTTCTTAAAAGTTTTCATCCATGCCAATGTTACAACTTTTTCAAAACCATCAAAACACAAAAAAGAAATTGTTTAACCATCCGTGAATCTTCTTTGGTATGTCGTCTGCTTTTTTCGGATTGAGTAAAGGGCTAAAAGAAATGTAAAACAGAAGTTGTTTGATGGTATCTTAACCCTTTACCCAATGTAACGGCCAAAACCGGCCAGCACTATTCACAAAAATCGTCAATTAATTTTCATTATTTTTTTCATTTTTTTTGTCTCAAAAACATAGGTTATGACCTCTCTTTGGAACGAGCTCGTCATAACCTATGTTTTTGTGGCACAAAAATAAAAAAAAATAGTTATTCAAGAATTTTGTTTGCAAGTGTCGTCTGCTTTTCATGTTAGGTAAAAACACATCCCCTTCAGCATACGACGAGGTCCCTAAAATATAGGTGGGGTTCGACCATAAAATGGTCATTTTGACTCATTTTGATGCATGTGGTGTCCTGCTGCAAGTGTTGGGTTTGATTTTATTTGAAATTTAGTTCATGTTTGAGAATATTTCAGTGTTTTTATATGTTATATTTTGGTTTGAAATCAGCATCAAGTTATTCATGTTGCCTCCCTGGGTTATGATTGCCAGGCATACTAGTATCACATTTTCTGTTCAATGGCATGGAGTCTATCCCATTACCATTTGCTTTTAAATATTATTACATTTTAGCGGGCATTCTCTAGTGTAGTTACGGAGTTTATGGTTCATTCCCACTAGACCAATTCCCTTTAGACCAATTCCCAAAAGACCAATTCCCCTTAGACCAACTGGTGCGTTCTACTTTAAAAATAATTCTATATAAGACTATAATTCAATGGGCCAGTTTATCCCCTGGGTACTCTTTCTGTTTATGTTTGAGACCTTGATTCAGGTTGAGGTTCACAGAGGGTAAATTTAGTGATGCTACCCTTCTGTGCAGCGTAGCATCACCAAATTCACCCTCTGGGGACCTCATTTTTCAGATGATAATCCGCTCATTTTCTGGCTTGTCGATATTTTATAGATGTTGGGCAGATTTTTATAAATAAATGTTTTCCTAATTATCCTTAATCAATAAAGTATGTAGTTGGTCTAAGGGGAATTGGTCTAAGGGGAATTGGCATAAAGGAAATTGGTCTAAAGGGAATTGGTCTAGTGGGAAGACACCGGAGTTTAGCGGGGCGGAAATGACGTCATGCAACCGGTAGCGAGCGGCGAGCGTTAAGGAAAACAAAATTAATTAACAGCCCGTCGCCCGCTTCCGATCATAGTAATAATAATAATAACATGATTTAGTCGGGCGTCCCGGTTCATTAACGACCATTGAGGGCTGAATAAATGCTCTCTGGCTTATTAACGAACCTTGACTTCGGCTCGGGCCGGTAATAAACCCTCGGGCTGTTATTTATTCCTCTCGGGACGGAAATAAACCGTAATGCCCTCCAAACTCTTGTTATTGTTATATTATTACCACTTTAGTGGGCGTTCTCTCGTATATTAATGGAGTTTAGCAGGGCGGTAAAACTCAGTAATTCATGACGTAATGCAACCGGAAGCGAAATGAAAACAAAATTAATTAACAGCCCGTCGCCCGCTTCCGGTCATGGTAATAATAGTAATAACAAGATTTTGTCGGGCATCTCGGTTTACTTACGGCTCTTGTGGAGTGAATAACAGCCCTCTGGCTTATTAACAGCCCTCGACTTCGTCCCAGGCAAGTAATAATCCTCGGGCTGTTATTTATTTATTTATTTATTTATTTATTTATTTATTTATTTATTTATTTATTTATTTATTTATTTATTTATTTATTCACATACTTATGCACAATGGCTAGACCTGACCGTGACAGTTTTATGGGTGGGGGAAGCCGGAGTACCCGGAGAGAACCACCGAGCATCGACGAGCAACATTCTAACTCTGTTCAAGCTCCGCTCAAGCAGGGTTACAGCGGTTGAAGACATGTGCACCATCGACGTGCAGTACGCCTTAGTACACGAGGTCATCGTGTCCCTATGTAGGCAACCGGGAAAAAGTGCCTTGCCCATGGACACAACGCGTCCCAATCCGGACAGGGATCTAACTCGGGACCTCTAACATAGAAGTCCAACAGTCTACCACTGAGCCACCGGGCTCCTCGAGCCGTTAATAGTTAATAAACCGCAACGCCCTCCGAACCCATGTTATTGTTATAGTAATGCACTTACCAGTTCGTTAATAAATCATACTTAATGGTTATGAAAGTAACATCGTTTAACCCTTTACCTAACCTGAAAAGCAGACGACACTTGCAAAAATAATTCTTGAATAACTAATTTTTTTCATTTTTTGCCTCAAAAACATAGGTTATGACCCCTCGTTGGAACGAGCTCGTTCCAACGAGGGGTCATAACCTATGTTTTTGAGACAAAAAATGAAAAAAATAATGAAACTTATTTGGCGATTTTTGAGAATAGCGCTTGCCGGTTTTGGCCGTTACGTTAGGTAAAGGGTTAATATAGACTGATATGAATTGGATGCTACCTTCCGAATGAAACCGGCCTTTGTTGGTCATTTGTTTGCCTGACGAAGGGTGGTTTCAGCCGAAAGATAGCATCCAATAAATTCATATAAATAAGTCTACAATTATGTCAATTTCATAACCTTATCACAACTCTATCAATTTTGAACACTGAATATATAAAATAGAACCAGATATATATATATTATCATGACCACCTGCAGGTCCCGTAATTTGTATCAGATTTTCGGTCGTCTTTACAAGCGGATCGCAAAGAGCCCGTTGCAGTCCGAGAATCTGATACAAATTACAGGTCAAGCACATGGTCATGATAATACATTTATTTTACAATCCCGTTACATAAAGCCCATTTCCCCCATAATTCAGTTTGAATTGTGTTGAAATTGGTCAAAATTTTCAATTTCTGGAACTATATTTTAATGCGTAATAATAATGTTGATAAGTGAATGTTTAGCGGGGGGGGGGGGGTTATAATACAAACGTTTTTTTCCTAGTCCTCTAGGCAAATTAAGTTAATTGTTAGATAAATTAAGACATATAACTCTTTTAATTCAGTTGTTAGTTGTTTCCATGCCAATAATTGGAAATTGTTCAAATCTTATGAACGATGTGCATTCTTTTCAGCTCACCAACTTTAGTTGTGTGAGCTAATGGCATGGCTCGATCTGTCGGCGTCAGCGTACGTGTCCAATAATGTTAAAGCTTCTGTTTAGGTCACTTGTTCGCCCTATTCCCATATCATGGCCTTTATAATGCTGCTATATGATGATTATTATCATTCTACCATGATTTAACCCCTCATACCCTGCATTTTAAACATTTTTCTTGACATTTTTAGTTGCGTTTAGTTTTCTGTTTAGCTCAGACTTTCATGTTTAACTAAGTGTTTAGGTCAGTTGCTGTGCTCCTTCTCTTCCCGTGGCACTTATATTCATCATACATGTTCCTCAGTATCATTGTTCCATGATTAACCCCTCATACCCTGCATTTTAAACATTTTTCTTGACATTTTTAATTGCAATTAGTTTTCTGTTTTGCTCAGAATTTCATGTTTAACTAAGTGTTTAGGTCAGCTGCTGTGCTCTGTCTCTTCCCATGGCACTTACATTCATCATACGTGTTCCTCAGTATCATTGTTCCATGATTAACCCCTCATACTCTGCATTTTAAACATTTTTCTTGACATTTTTAGTTGCGTTTTGTTTTCTGTTTAGCTAGGAATTTCATGTTTAACATAGTGTTTAGGTCGGCTGCTGTGCTCCTTCTCTTCCCATGGCACTTATATTCATCATACACGTTCCTCGGTATCATTGTTCCATGATTAACGCCTCATACACTGGGCAAAAAGATCGTCAGAGGAAGGGTCATGGAGGATTGTAACCGTAATTGGCGAGAGGGGGTCAAATCAAAGAGATCTTTGGGTGGCCTGCGTGATAAAGAGAAGCCTGGTTTTGAAGAGTACCTTGATGGCACCTTTGGGGGGTCACTGTTGTTCAAGCTGAGGTCGCGGTCCCTGGAGCTGAGGGGAAAAATTGGGAAACACAGTGAAAAGGAGTGTCAGATGTGTAACGTGGGCGTGGTGGAGACCCTGGAACACTTTCTTATAGAATGCCCAAAATACCAGTCTAAAAGAACAAGATTCACGGGGAGTATAATGGAGAAGTGGGATGGGAGAATGAAGGACATGTGGTTAGGGGGCGACTCAAAGGAGAGGGTTAATATACTAATCGGAGAGATTGGGAAGAATGGGGCAAGGGATGTCATCAAGCAGTTCGTCTCCGAGTGTTGGTAGGAGAGAAGAAGCGCGGGAATAGGGGGAGGCAGTTAGTAGAACATGGGTAACCAAGGCCTTCTCATACGAGTACCGCGACAAATCAGCGGCCGGCCGAAGTGTTATTATTATTATATTATTACTCTGCATTTTAAACATTTTTCTTGACATTTCTAGTTGCGTTTATTTTTCTGTTTAGCTCAGAATTTCATGTTTAACTAAGCGTTTAGGTCAGCTGCTGTGCTCCTTCTCTTCCCATGGCACTTATATTCATCATACATGTTACTCAGTATCATTGTTCCATGATTAACCCAACATACCCTGCATTTTAAACATTTTTCTTGACATTTTTTGTTGCGTTTAGTTTTCTGTTTAGCTCAGAATTTCATGTTTAACTTAGTGTTTATGTCAGTTTCTGTGTTTTACTTTTAAGAGGTTGTGTTTAGGTAAGCTTTGTCGCATGTTGTGAGCCTGTTTGATACAGTTCTTGTGGTTTCCAAAGTTACTATCAAATAGGAATGTTGGTGAGCTATAGGGAGTTGGCGTCCTTCTTGTTGTCTTTGACATACATGTTTTGCCTGGATAAAACTGTCAGCCATCAAATTAGGCAATCCCCCCCTCCCCACCGCCTCCACCCCCCCCCCCCCCATGAACTATATAATGTTGTAACTTTCCGGTTACCATTGAAAAAAAGACCCTCATTTGAAAAAAAAAATTTAAAAGATCTACCCCAATTTTTTAGCATGAGAGGGGAAACACACCTATTTTCTTTTCTTGGCCCGTGGTGAAGGCCGTATTTATTCCCCATCTATAGCCCATGTCGAATTATTCTTTTCGTTTTAGTGCACAATAATTCATTTTGATTTAGCCAAGAGAAACAACCAACTGATGTTTATTTTCTTCAGCTTATGACTTGGTGCGTTGAATTATGTCAGACGCGCCACCGAGTGCAGGTCTGTATCACGTCTAATTGGGATCGCGGTGGCTCAAAGGTTATGGCATTGAACTTCAACCAGAGAGGTTCACGGTTCGATCCCCACCAGGGGTAACTGCGTTGTGTCCCGATTGCCCACATAGGGGCAATCGGGACTCAACGCAGTTACCCCTGGTGGGGGATCGGTTGCGTTGTGTACTGAATGGTGCACCGGTCTTCAACCAATGCTAACCCTGCTTGTGTGGAGTTAGTACGTTAGGGAGTCTGGTAGTTACTCGCGGTTACTCGATGGTTCTCTCTGGATACTATGGTTTTGTTGAAATTGTTTGATTTTTTTTCATCTGCTCAATTTCTATATTACGTGGGTGCATTCCGCCGAATTGTTAGGGAAAGAGCTAAATTATTACTGGCCCTCTTTTCTGGCCCATTTATAGTACACGGTCTTGTATTGAAAGATGCCAGTAATCTTATTGCATAATAATTCATTCATTCAACCCAGGGTTGAAACGTTAAATTGGGAATTAGGACTCTGCACAGACAACTTATTTTTCGTCTGACTAGCTTTATTGTCGTTAGCGTCGACATATCTTTTACCTAAATTTCCTCGTTACAGTTCTGCGGGGCGTTCGAATTAACAACGCCAGAAAATAAAACCTGATCAATTATAACACGGACTGTCAAAGAAATCATATTTTCTTGGGACTGAGCTGATTACAAAAAATGTATCGATAGAGAATATGACAAATATATGTTTCTACCATTTAATCCCCATAGATAATTATCAATAGTAATCACGTTAAAATCTCATATAGTTCTTATTGTCTTTACGAGTATGTTCGAGGAATCATCGTTTTCAATTATCGCTCGTCTGTTAAATACACAAATGGGATTACTTCTTGGTAATTCGTTATCATAACTAATAAAGTTCACCATTTTTGTCAAGAAGATTTTCATTTCATAAAATGAACCAAGTCATAAATTAGCCTGAGCGGCAAAGTGCCTTTGCAGCTTATTACTATAGCTGTCAACCCGATTCCCCCTTAGAAGTAAGAAAGTGGCAAGTCAGGGAACTGAGAACACAGACACCGTTCAGGTCCAGGGCCAAACAATTGAATCAGTTAGGGGGCGGGGGTGAGGGGGTGGAGGCGAAGGCGAAGGCCCCACCTACCTGTAGAAAAACAACTTTAAGAAATGCAGACTTCCACATAAAAGACTCGGATGGTCTATCAAAGAAAGAAAGTATTTAGCCAATCGCTACACGAGGCGTTCCCGCGTCCCATAAAATCACATTGTAAACGATTTTGTTTCAATGAAGCATGAGATTGCACTTTATGAAATAGACAATCCATACCGCACTGAAAGGATTTTGTGAATAATCCCTTGAAGTCAGACCACTGACCCCCCCCCCCCCCCCCCCCCCACACACACACACACACAAATTTTGTTGTCACGTGTGGCCGCAAAAGTAGATCATGTGACTCAATGGTGTAATTCATTCAGGCTTTTCTTGTTCTTTAAAATGCAAAAGTTGTGAGCAAGTTAATAATCGCACACTACCAACTGCACATATTTTAAGGATATATTTGCACAATTTCTGTACACCCCACGACTGTGGTCCCATAACGTCAATATATAGGATTGCTGTTCAATAAATGTGTGGGGTAGACCAAACAATATTTTCAACGTGCAGCCCCAAGGCTGCACGTTGAAAATATTGATTGGTCTACCCCATATAATGAATATGGACTCTTCTAATTGCTACCATTGAACTGGCGTGGAAGATATCACTAGAGTTCAAAGTGTTAAACTCATTTATGCCACTGCTGGATTATTTCTTTTCAAACGTCAGCACATGTTTCGGAACGACTTTGGACCCAAATGACCTTCCTCCTGTACAGTTCACTGCTATATTACTTCCCCGGCATTAAACATAACATAACATAACATAATTTATTCATTGATTGAATATATACACCGTGGGCAACATGCCCATTGGTGGAAACAAAACATTGACATGATATAAATTGTTGCACATGGCGTCTTATAAGACAATTAGAAAGGTAGTAAATTAAACCAGTACAATGCATCCCACCCAACTAGGTATCCCTCAAATGAAACATCCCCGCCACCCGAATACAAATTACTAAACACCAGACCATTTACCGTATCTTCAATACAAGTTTGACACACTAATTGCATATAAGCTCCAGACTCTACTCCTGTTAATTAAATGAAAATTCTTACAATCCATCAAATTATTACTCTGACGATCAGCAAACTCCCCACATTGATAAGACATTTCTGACCTCCTTACACATTACTGACATTAAATCTGTTATATCTAGTCCGACAGAGCCCGTGAGCTATGTCAAACAATATAAAACAGGATAAATACTCAATTTATCATCAGAAGACGGAAAATGATTCAATTCCCCCCAACTGCACACTCCTGTTAAATGAGTACGTTCGTTTTGTTTTCCTTTGTTTTGTGGAATATCAGTTCGCGATGGTGTTTTCAACTGTTTTCAAATCAACTTGCAGACCACGCAGACCACGCATCTGCTTCTTCAGAAATTCAAATCAAATTAAAATGAACAATTGAAACTAGTTTTTCATTTAACGTATGTCCTGTTTTCCAAAAAGGTTTCGACGGAATAATATAGAAGTGAAGATAATTCTTCCAACAGAGTGTACAGTACGGCCGCCGTGGACTGGTCAGTTACCACGGGTGGGCAGTATCTCTATTATACGTTGCGGCAATCCACTTCTGGCGTAATTTCACGGACGCAATAATATTAGATTCCAATCACTAATTATAGGAACAGTTGATGTATTTTGAGGGTTGATTAAGATTCAATGAATTTAGATGAAATTTAGGGGAGTTATCAATTTAGGAAGACATGAAAATCATACCAGTCTTACTGCACACAACAGTATAAAAGATAACATATCGCAAACAGCAGTACAACAGACGGAATACCGCTCACAGCAGTATTATAGATATCATACCGCACATAGCAGTAAAACAGACGGAATACCACACACAGCAGTATTATAGATATCATACCGCACACAGCAGAAAAACACTTGGAATACCGCACACATCAGTATAACAAACGGAATACCGCACACAGCAGTATTTTTGATATCATACCGCACATAGCAATATAACAGACGGAATACCACACACAGTAGTATTATAGTAGATGTCATACCGCACACAGCAGTATAACACACGGAATACCGCACACAGCAGTATTATAGATATCATACCGCACACAGCAGTATAACACACGGAATACCGCACACAGTAGTATTATAGACAGCATACCACACAAAGCAGTATTTTAGATAGCATACCGCACACAGCAGTATAACACACGGAATACCGCACACAGCAGTATTGTAGATAGCATACCGCACACAGCAGTATAACACACGGAATACCGCACACAGTAGTATTAGTAAATAGAGGTTGACACACAGTCGAAATAAACGTCCGGACGGTTTAATATCCACAGTCACACTCAAATTGCTCCCAAACTTCCATCTCAATCACACTAAGAAACCAACCGAGCATTACTGTGAACGCTGTTGACTGGCTGGATCTTGGCAACTGATCCTCATTGCTGAAAGGAATGGTTTCAAGCGCCGAAGGCGCGCAGGGGCGGTATGGGAAACAAGCCCCTTTCGACCCTCAGTGACTGTAAATGATCGATTTTCACATGTCTAGGCGCGTTGAAGGAGGAACAGGTTCAGGTACTCGGCAGCTGTCACCGGTTGCGGCGTGATGGTCTCTTTGGCTGATGTCGGTTGAACCCTCGGGCGACGACCAGTGTGAGAGGTTGGGTCCTCTCACAAAGGTACTACCTCTCCCCGAGGGTGCAGTGGTTCTGGGTTTTCGGGCAAGTATAGTCTGCCACTTCGAGATTGATTTTGAGTGATGGCCACCACTGGTAAGTATAATCTGCCTCAGGCTGTCTCTGTTTGGTTGGCCTCTTTGAAAGAAAACAACAATGACCCCTTTCGGGGACCACCAGAAAGAATACCCGAACTTCCCTGGTTCGGGGGCAGGCCTGCGTTGTAATCCTATTGGGTTGGGACAAAAGATGCGCAATGCGCTTACAAAAAGGGGCAGGGGCGGGACGCATGACCAACGCTCGCCTCCCTTAAAGTGGTCGACCACTTTTGGGGATGGAGTGGAGGATGTTCAGGAACCATGGGGGTTACTGTTTCCATAACGGTTATAGTGTCCATAGCGGTTATTGGGGTGCTGGTCAAAAAGTATCTTCTTTGTACCTGCTTAAAAGAAGGCAGAATTAGTTTTCATTAGAATATGTAAAATATAAAAAGATAAAAGTAGCACATTTTGTTTAATTTATGATCTAATCTGTAGCTGAGTCGGTGAAGGCAGTCCTTTCCGGTAGAAGGCCACAATTAAGCTGTTAATCTGCCTGTTAGCTCACCTTCTTAGGCTGGGAGTGAGTTTGCAGCGGGAGGGTAACAGGTTTAGCACACTAAACCACACAGGGTGTTTCTTTCCTGTCGTACCCTTCGCTGGTTGCGACCATATTTAGGTTAGTTTGAGTTTATTTGGCGGTGCCGGGTATCGCGAGCGTTTTATGTGGGCTGAGCTTCCCCGGCTGGGAATGAGATTGCAGCGGGAGGGTAACAGGTTTAGCACACTAAACCAAACCCGAGGGTGTTTCTTTCATGTTGTATCCTTCGCTGGTTGCGACCTTATTTAGGTTCGTCTGAGTTTATATGGAGGTGCCGGGGATCGCGAGCGTTTTATGTGGGCTGAGCTTCTGCGACTGGGAATGAGATTGCATCGGGAGAGTAACAGGTTTAGCACACTAAACCACACCCGAGGGTGTTTCTTTCTTGATGTACCCTTCGCTGGTTGCGATCTTATTTAGGTTAATTTAAAGGTATTTGGAGGTGTCGGGGATCGCGGGCGTTTTTGTTCAGGGATAACATATTTACACATAAACCTTATGCAGTACTTAAACGTGATGTAATTTTAGTTGAGTCGGTGAAGGCAGCCCTTTCTGAAAGAAGACCACAGTTAAGCTGTTAATCTGCCTGTTAGTTCACCTTCTCGTTCCCTAGTTCTTTCGAGCGGTCTTAGTTTTGATTGGATTTTTTGGGCTTTTGTCGGCTTTCGCAAATGGCTCCAAGTTCGGAAATTAGTTCACTGTCGGCTAGCCGGTCATGATTTTTCGCGGCCAGGGTGGCTAGGCGGTCTTTGATGGTGGGGATATCGGCCCTGTTGTGGAGTGTTTTGATGGGTGTGTCCCATGGGGCGCGGAGGGCGACTCTAAGCGCGTGATTTTCGACCTTGAGTTTACCCATATTGGTTTGGTTTAGGTCAGTTAGGATGATTGCCCCGTATTCGAGTACTGGGCGCACAATGGCTTTGTATAGTTTGAGTAGGGTAGACTGGTTGGCTCCCTATGAAGTTCCCTTTAGCATTTTCAGTAAGTTAATGCGTTTGGTTGATTTTTTTCGCCATGTCGACGATGTGTTTATTAAAGGACAGTTTTTGATCAATGGTGATGCCCAGGTTTCGCCTCTTTGCATTCTGGGAGGGTGTTGTCCATTAGTTTTAGGTCAAAATCACGTTTGTTTGTCTTGCGAGAAAAGGTGATTCGTTGGGTTTTATTGGCGTTCAGCTTAATTCTCCATTTGGCACACATATTCTAGGTCATCGAGAGCGCGTTGCAGGATTTTTGGAGTAGACTGGCCGTATTGTTAGAATCCCAGAGGCCCTTATCATCCGCGAATTGGGAGACTTGGACACGATCCTCGGAGAAATTAAGGTCATTTACATAGAAGATGTAAAGGAGGGGGCTTAGGACGGATTCTTGGGGGGGTGCCTGCTTCAAGGGGGACACTGTCAGACATTTCATTGTTCACTCTGACTTTAATTTCGCGTTCATTTAAGAAAGAGGATAGTAATCTGAGCAATTTCTTGGGGAGTCTCATTTTTGATAATTTGTAGCACATTCCATTGTGCCAAACAGAGTCAAATGCTTTTTCGACGTCTAACAGGACTGCCGCGCCTATTTGCTGATTGTTGATAGCGGTTTTCATTTGGGTGACTAGTCGGTAGACATGTTCGATGCCGTCTTTACGGTTTCTGTAGGCTCTTTGCCATTTATTGAAAAAATCGTTGTCTTCAAGGTGCCCCCTGAACCGATTGGTAAGGATTCGTTCGAATGTCTTACCAATGCAGCTGAGGAGGCTGATTGGGCGGTAGCTGGATGGATCGGAGGGGTCCTTGTCAGGTTTTGGTATCATGACACCGATGGCTTTTTTCCAACATTTGGGAAAGTAGCCATGGGTGAGGCATGCGTTGAACAGTTTGTTTAGTTTTTCGATTAGGGAATTTGGGCTTTGTTTTAGAATTTTGTAGCTCACCTCGTCTTCGCCGGGTGAGGAGGAATTTTTGCATTTTTTATGACGTTGATGATTTTGTCATTGGTGATGGGGGTGACGAGGTCATCGTCATCCCCGTCTTCTGGCTCGTTATCGAATTTGGGGTCACGGTAGATATCAGGGTGTTCATTGATGAAGTCATCAATCGCGTTTATGACGGCGTCATCATTGCCCGCGCCTTGATACGGGCGATGCGTTTTTCTTAGGAGGTCGGCAAAGTTGTTGGCCTTGTCTTTGTCGGTGCACGTGAAGGAACCGTCTTCCTTCTTAAAAGGTTTGGCTGCGGCTTTTCCGCCCTTGTTTTTTTTTTTGCCCAGTTAGGATTTTGAAAGAGTCCCAGAATATTTTAGCATCTCGGACCCCGTTTAGATTGGCTGTTACTTTTTCCCAGTTGGCTTGTTTTTCAGCTCTGAGGGCTTCTTTGACTTCGCCATGAAGTCGGTTGTATGTTGTTTTTTTTTAGGTCAGCTTTCTTACCGGGGTCAGTTTCGGTTTTAAGAGCGCGAAGAGCTTTCCGTTTAGTTTTGATTAGTGACAGTGTGTCGGCCGAGATAGTATTTCTCCAGGGGCGCACTTCTTCTTTTGGGCATATTTCGTTTAGGGTTGAGTTGATGATTTTCTCTGTGCCCTCGCATTGGGTTTCGAGTTCCGCTGCATTGGATGGGGGTGGGGTGGGGTGGGGGGATTGTTTGTGAGTTTGACATCGATGATGTCGCGGTAGAGGTTCCAATTAATTTTTCTAAAATTTCTGCGGAGAGTGGGGGGGGGGGGGGGGGGGTACCTGAGTCGGCCATTTCCTAGCTGCAGTTAGGTATTGACCGGGAGGTGATCGCTGCCTAAGTCATCATCGCCGACCCAGTGGTTATCGATGTGGCTTATCAGAGAGTCACTGGCGATAATTAGATCGAGGATTTCAGATGAAAATATTGGGTTGCTACTGATAAAGGTGGCTGAGTTGTCGTTCATAACCACATGAAGGTTATGTTTTTTTGTTATTTCTAGGAGGGCTTCACCGTTGGGGCTGGTTTTGTTGCAGCCAAAGTACAGGTGTTTGGCATTGAAGTCGCCGAGGAAAATGCAGTGTTTGTATTTCCTCGTAAAGAATTCAAAGACAGTGTCAGAAACAATTTTGCTAGGGTCATTATAATAAAAAACAATCGCGATGTTTTTATTGTCGACAGTAATTTCAGTTGCAATCACCTCTGCATCGAGGTGATTAGTTTTAACGGTTTTAGTTTTTATGTTCTGCTTAATTAGAAGAGCAACGCCGCCACCTTTAGTGATTTGTCGGTCTCTTCTAATAGTGCTGAACCCGCTAACTGAACAATTTTTGCTGGGTTGAAGCCAACTTTCGCAGATACAGACAATGTCTGTACCTTCGACGTATAGGCCCATTTGAAGTTTTTTTTGTTATTAACGCTTCTAGCGTTCCACGCGGATATTTGTAACTTATTCATGACGGGGGTCGGAATTTAGTTGGGGTGCTTTAGTTATTGGTTAGACAGGTGCTTTTGTCTGAGCTGGTAGCGGCTTTGATTAGTGATTCCGAAATATACATCTTGAAAAGTATAGACACCGATCGGCTGACGTCTTGACAGATGTCGGACAGATTGGTTTTAGCGTGTTTGCTTAATACTGAGTAGAGGGATCCGGCGATAAGGGAGCAGGCGGTGTGCGGAGATGACCCATTATCAGGCTTAATGAGATTAAGGTTTTTCAGCTCGATGGCGGTTTTTACTTTTTTGAAATGAGGACACCCTCGGTAGCTGCTGGGATGATTTCCTTTACAATTGGGGCAAGAGGGGGACTTTAACCTGCATGACTTGGTGAGATGTGATTCTCCGCAATTCATGCAGGTTAAATTCCCTCTGCATTTGTTGGCGATATGCCCGAACTTTTGGCATTGTATGGGCGTTGGGGAGGTATTGTATTCCTCCCCAGCGTGCCACCTGCCATTGATGTGGATCCCATTTTTGATTATTTTTATCTTAGCTTCCTTATTGGGGCAGGTGACTTTGATTTTTCACGCTACCTTGCCCGTGGCTTTGGAGTGGAATCTCTCCCATTTGCAATTGTTTAGGCCTTGGTTGATGGCTTTTCTGGGTGTATCGGGATGAACCCTAGTTAATACCGCAGTGAGGTTGGGGGGGGGGGGGGGGGTGTTGCCCCTGCCCTCCCTAATGCCGTTGGTTTTGTTTTTACAATTATTATTATTGGGGAGGCTACCTGGATTTTGCCCCCCTTTCTGGTTTTGGCTGCTAGCTTGATTCCCCCTCCCCTCCCTTCTGGTTTTGGCTGTTGGGTGTCAGGTTTTTACCCTTCTTCCTAGAGACGACAGTTGACCAGGGTGTCTCCATGAGTGGAAGAGGCCCTGGCAGATTTGTATGAGGCTCATCATTAGTTTCTGGATGAGAGAGTGGTTTGGGTGAGGGGGTGATTGGAGGGCAGTTCCTCACTTTCTTGACCTGTCGGTCAACGGTGTGATGAAAGCCCTGACCATCCACCACCTCCACCAACTCACTTTCAAGATCTAGTGATTTCTTTCTTTTGCTGTTATTTCGAGACGGGGTCGCTGTTATGCTAGGTACACTGTCCCGCGGTGTGGCAAGCATTGTTTCTATGTTTTTGTCGGAGCATATGGTACCCAGTGCGCAAGGGTCTGCTGGGTCTTTGAAAGTTTCCTCGGTGGGGCATGTGTCCCCCCGACCAGATGATGGCTTCTCAGGGGCAGGCCCCTCAGAAGCTACCACCTGGAGTTCGGTGGGAAGAATTTCTCTAATAAAGGAATTATCCAAATTGTCCAAGACCTCTGCTTCCGCGTGGAGCTCTGCAATGGCAATGACATTGATTGGGCTGCAAGGAGGTGACCCAGCGGAAGCCGCAGTGGCTGCTGGGACACCTGCTGATGCAGCACTACTGTCCAGTGAGATGTGTGGAGTCTGTTGTCTCTGCAAGCCCAGCTGGGCTGAAAGGTTAGCGATTTGGTTTGTCATATTGACAAACCTCTCATGAGCCGCTATTCTTTCTTGTGCCATCTCTCTTGTAAGACTCTCTATGGTATTTTCCTGCTGAGCATGTTTTCGCTCCATCTCAGCATACCTGAGACGCCACTCCTCCCTCTCCCTCATTCTATCCTACCTATCTTGAGCTCTTTCCTCCATGAGTTTCTGTATTGTGTCATTTTGGGACCCCCTGCCCCTTTAGTACTGGTATTGTGACTTACCTTGTGCGATCCTACCGCCGACTCTCTGCGGGCTGCTCTCTCTCTCTCTCTCTCTCTCTCTCTCTCTCTCTCTCTCTCTCTCTCTCTCTCTCTCTCTCTCTCTCTTTCTTTCCACTCCTTCTCTCTCTTGTCCTCTCTGGTTTCCTCCTTCTTTCTCTCTATTGAGCTAAAGTTGGATGGTTTAAAGATACTGGTACTTACCATGGTTTAATTTAAGTTTCTTTTGAGGAGTCTAAGAATTAAAATCAGACGAAGGTGCAAATGTGTTATTAACTGGTAGGGTGCTGGAAGCCCATATTTGGGCTTTATTCTGAAGCGCAGGTACCACAACTTGAAGGCTCATATTCAGTGGATGTGCTTTGTATTATCTTTGAAGTGACATTATTTAGTCTGTAAGGGTTTGCCTTGTTACAATTTATGGGAGAGTGCCAGCTGGCACTCTCCCATAAATTGTAACAAGGCAACTACATGTGTACAAGATATGATGACCAAAAATAATTCAGCACTCTACCAGTTAAGTTACTCTTTATCTGAGATATGATGAAAGTCACTTTCTCAAGACCTCGTCTGATTAAAATGCTATCAAGTGATCTCAAAGCAAAATGAACCTGATGGTTATGTAAGTAATGTAGTTATGTGAATGATCTTCATTAAATTAATTAACCCCAATTATACAACACAGTCATCAAAAAATTAATTAATGAAGCATCGGGTATAACGTTAACATTTTTTGATGATGATGATTTTTATTACCTGGTAGACGCATGTTCGGACATCAGTGGTCAGTCCCCGGCGACTATACTGTATATTCATTCATTCGCGCGTGAAGGAATAATTGGCTGTCGAGAAGCTGATGACGCGATGTGTATAAAATCGATAATGACAATTTGTTATAATTTACTTCTCCAATCCCGCGGGGCAGTGAGATAGATGTTTTGCAGCTCACCCCTACAAGGTTCGTTACAATTTCGTCTATTTCCTTTTCGTCTATTCCCATTTCGTCAATTACCACCAACACGTCAATTCCCTTTACGTCAATTATCTTTTCGTCAATAAAATTTATTCCAAGTGTTATCGAATATTATGAATCGGTATATATTTTGCTGTATACAGTACACCCGCCACACTGTAACTTTTCCACGTGCCCACGGTGGACGTGAACAGCCGTGGACAAATCCAATTAGATATGCCCACGGCGAGTACCGTGGACAGAAAAAAATAGACGCCCTGTACGACTTTCTGGTGTCCACGGCGCTAATCTGAAATACGGCCATTTCCATGTTTGGGATTAAAGCCACGGTTGTCACTTCTTGACTGTTCCAATGAATGAATGCAAATTTCATTCCGATAATATATTTTCTTTTCGCTGATTAATCCAAGTTAAATATTTTGTAATTACGTTGTTACTTGCTTAACCCCACATTGTAAAGTCAACATCGAACTGAAACTCAATTAAATTAACACGACGCCGCGATGAACGAAATGAAATTTGTATTTACTAGGTCTCCCCCATACTAAACTCATGGGGGGGGGGGGGCGTGGGGGTTAGGCATACTATTTACCCATAAGATGTAAGGCCAAAAAAAATAAATGATTTGTTTCTCAAATATTTTTTTACATTCAATGAGGGAGGGAGGAGTTTATTTCTATTTTTATTTCCGATAACCAAGGATATAATTATATAATTTCATCCCGAGTGCCCCCCCCCCCCCCCCCCCACACACACACCCGAGTGTCAGGTTTGACATGCTATAACACTATTTTGTGTTCTTAACCCAGGTTATTATAATAAGGGGGCGTGGGTGTGTGTGTGTGTGGGGTACAGCTTAATGGATTAGAATCTCAGAAGTGGACCCACCCCCGGCCACGTCACATATAGAAATATCTCTTCCAACCGAAGATTCTTGGGTAAGAATGAGTCCCTTTCATTATTTCGATTTTATCTTCTTCTAACGGTTGCGGAGAAGGAAACATACGTGCGTCTATACATTTATTTCTAACATATTTTGTTAGAAACCACAGTGATTTAGATACTTCCAATCAATCAGAAGGCAGTTTATCTGATCTTGTTAAATTTGTGGCGTTGTTATTTGGATGCTTCTGTGAAAACAACTGTCTGAGCTAATCAATCAGACAATGATTAATTCACCAATTAGTCGGAAGCTTTATTCCAATTTACTAACAAAAGATTGAACTTTTATGACATCAACTGGCACACTTGTTTTTGTACCGTTGTTCGTTTCATAGGCTTAATATCGGACAGAGCCTGTGTAAATTTTATATTTAATATAGCTTTGATGTCCGAGGGTTGTAAATCAATTCCTTCATTCTAAAACAAAAGTTTATAGCAGAGGCTGAGGGACAGCCTTCGTTATTTTTGATAGGTTATAGTACTTGTCAATCGATTCACTGAATTGATTTGAATTATAGACTCTTTAAAGAGCAATCGAGAGGAAAAAGCATTCAATATTTTGACGATAAGTTTACAGATGATGACATAAACAAACAATTTCAGGGAATGATGCATTCTCTGCATATTTCAACTAATTGAGTGACAGAAACTACCGAAGGTAGTGCTTAGATTAATATAGATAGACACAAACACGGGCGTGGGCGGGTGGTGGGGTGGGGTGCAATTCTCAAAAGTTTAAAAATTTCAATTTTCATCTTAAAAAAACATAGCTTATGACCCTAATTGGAACAAGCTCATTCCAATCATGGGGCATAAGCTCTGTTTTTTTAGGAAAAAAATGCAAACGCATTCTAATGTGAATAGCGAGTTTTGTTACGTTGGATAATGGGTATAATGAGTGGGTAGACGAAAACAAACCTCACGGGACAAAACCCTCACCTTTTTTTGCATGGGTAAGGATAAAAACCTCAAATAGAGAAAAAGATAAAATTAATACTTTTTATTCACTATATTTGAACTGGAAATCTTATTACACTAACAAAATATAAACATAATGGCGACAAAAAACTACATAGCACAATGAACACGATTAACAGTTTATTTGGTATGCTGTCATGTACATGCATGCAGTGAGCAAGTTTACATGTATTATGAATAACTAAAAAAATTTAATTTTTGTTTCAAAAACAGCTTATGATCACTCATTGGAACGAGCTCGTTCCAATAAATGGTCATAAGCTATGTTTTTGAGACAAAAAATGAAAACGTAACAAAAATTTGAATGGCGATTTTTGTGAATCTCACTGGTCAGCTTTTTCCGTTACGTTGGGTAAAGGGTTAATAGAAAGCTTATACACAAGCTTTCGACTCTTCTTGGGGTCTTTGTCAAGAGGTATACACAACACTAGTTTCTATACCACCTGACAAAGACTCCAAGAAGAGTCGAAAGCTCCTGTTAATCTCTCTATTAATGAGTATTTACTGGTGTTGGGTAAAGGGTTAACGACCAAAACCAGCACCGCCATTCACATTTTTTAAAACTTCAAAACCTCTTAACAAAATGATTTAACTAATTAGCCCTGGTGCCTAAGCCTGGCGTTTATTTATTATTTTGGTAACAATAATGAGATTGAGAATCAATTAAATGTGGACATAATTAATTGGATTAGCCTCAGTTGTAAAGTTGTGACAACAAACATTTTAGGACTCATTAATAGAAAGGGTGTCGTCCTGTTCCTCCCACTTCTGTTTTCACACCTAAATCAGGTGTTGTTTTAAAGTTTATAGTCTGTATCATTTTCGTAGCCTTTTTACTGGATGTCCTGTTTCTCCCACATTTTTATTTTTCCCAAATCAGTGGTCAGTTCTTCGGAGTTTGAGAAGTAATCACTCGATAACAACTATTTGATTGATCTTTGAGTTTGTTTGTTTTTTCTCAAGTGGAAGTATTTTTTCACTTGATTACAACTATCTGATTGATCTTTGTTTGTGTTTATTTAATTGATCTTTGATATTAATTCAAGGTTGTATAATTTAGACTCTATAAATATCAGCATTTTTGTGGGAAGTTATTTAGTTTCAGAAAAACGATAATGGCAGCCATACAAGTACAACCACTCGAGTTTGTAAAAAATAAGTTTGGGAGCGAAAGTCTGATTTATCAAGGTTTTCGCTATCAGGTGAAGAACAGGCGTGGAGATCGAATATATTGGAAGTGTCATGTAGCGCGATGCCCAGCTACACTTGATACTCACGAAGGCCATTTGACAAAATTTGGTCATGAGCACAACCATGAAGTGGAACAACCAGTCATAGAGGCAATGAAAATCCGTCAAACAATGAAAAAACGAGCAAGGGAGGAAACAAAACCAATTCCGTCAATCTATTCCCAAGAATTGTCAAAATTAAGGACGCCCGATTGGAGTGAAAGAGAGAAATTAATTGTAGAGAGCCTACCAACATATTATCGGAGAGCAATTCCATCTTACACAAGCTTTCGGCTCTTCTTGGCTTCTTTGACAAGTGGTATAGATAGATAGTTTCTTTACCACTTGACAAAAACACAATGAAGAGTCGAAAACTCGTGTAAAGCCCTTTATTAATGAGTTCCTAAATTGTGTCTTCTGAATGCTACATGTAGATATACATGTAAATTCAAATTTTGTTATCATTTTTATTTTCGTCTAAAAAAACATAGCTTTTGACCCCTCGTTGGAAAGAGCTCGTAGTACTCGTTCCTTTGATGGGCCATAAGTTATGTTTTTTGAGAGAAAAAATAAAATTCTTTAGTTATTCATTAATTTATTTTGCAAGTGTCGCCTTCTACCCTTGTTGGATAAACGGTTAACAAACTGTTTGTTAGTCGATAAAGATTGCCGTGCTATACCAATGTATTATCCAAAAGAAACATTCTGGTGTACAGGGTATTTCTGGCCAGTACAGTGGTGTACCGAGGCATTTGTAAAGGTAAGCTCGTCTGAGGAGCTTCAATATAGCGCCCCCTCCCCCCATACACCCCTACACACACACAAAATAACAAAGCACGGACTGTTCATCTTGCGTTGCTGGCACTGCCCATTGCCTGATTAAATTAATTACGATAAGAAAGTAGAATCATTTAAAAACACTCAGCTGCTTCCCAGATGGGAGGCACATTGCTCTGGGCTCTGCTTTTTTTCTGAGTGGACTACGCAGTCCTTCATTGATTGTGTCAATAATCTCTCTCTCTCTCTGTCTCTCTCTCTCTCTCTCATCTCTCTCCTCTCTTCTCTTTTCCCGTCTCTCTCTCGCTCTCCCCCCCCATCTCTCTCTATCTCTCTTTCTATCTCACATCTCTCTCTCTCTCTCTCTCTCTCTCTCTCTCTCTCTCTCTCTCTCTCTTTCAGTTTTGCCAAGTTACAAATACAGGTACAAAACTATAAACGTTTTTAAAAGTTTGACCAACTTCGACCATTTTCTCAGTTTAAAAATAAGGCAAGCTTTCTAAAAGCTTATATTAAAGCAAGCAAATTTACCCAATCCTCTCGCTCTGAACATAATGGCAGTCGAAATCATGCATTGGTTTCCAATATTAAATAACGTACTAGCAGGGTACCCGACTTCTGTCGGGTGTCAATGAAGGGGGGGGGGGGGAAGAAAAGAAAAATACCCGATACACTCGGCCCCAATTTGTTTTAAAATTCTGTAAAAAAAAAAAAAAAAAATAGGGATGTTCCAGTGACCCAAGGATCACTCATACTAAATTTCATCCGAATCCACCCAGCGGTTTTTGCGTGCATAGAAAACAAACAGACAAACATGCAAACCAACAAACAAACCAACCAACTCCGCTCCTTTCATAGTATAGATTTCCGTGGGAACACCGTGTTACGGATTATTGTCGTGGACATGTTGACTGCTCGTCTTTAAAGACTTCTTGCCACGCTTTAATCCCTTCCACGTCTGTCCACGGTTAAATTTAAGCTGCCTTTACTGTCCACGGTGCCCACGGTATTTTAGTTTCAATAAAAAACCGTGGAATGACCGTGGGTGTCCACCGTGGGCACATGGTAAAGTTACATTCCACGGCAGGTGTACTGTTTTCTGCAATATCTTGTGAAAAGAGTCACATTTGTTGATGTTGCAATCTTTGTCCACCTTAGAATTCTCTTTGACCTAGCATTCCACGTCCTCTACCAGTTCGAAAGAACATTACATACCGTAATATTGGCCATGTCAAATTTGCAGAGGCTCGTGCTTTCACACGAATCACTTCTGTGAGTGGAAGAGACCCGTTGGCGACATTGAATGTGTCCTCACTACTTCAATTCGGAAAGTCATCGGTGCTTTTGCGCCAAGGAAAAGTCGCATTCAGCGCACGCCCATGTTCTCCTTGGTTCGCCGATAAGATCGGAATGCCAAATCCTCGAGACGTAAATTTGAACATCAGTGACGACAAACAAAGTGGCATTGAACCGCGATAAGATGGAAATGATATACATAACTCTACAGCATCAACTAACGAATATTCAAATTGTCCTCCAGCAGCTGTGTCCGTAATTTCAGTTATTTCATCGATTAAAATCGGACAGCTGATGAACATGTTAAGCACATTTGTCCGAGTTCATTTCTTCGTCTACGTAATATCAGTAAAATTCGACTTTTCACCGACACAGAAACATAAGAGCAGCTTTTTCACATCTTTATTACTACCCCCCCCCCCCCCCAGCATCTTGATTATTATAGCTCACTTCGGTGGGTTCTAAAATTCCACTCGTGAAAAGCTACAGAACATCCCAAATTGTGTGCCACGTGTCATCATCCGGTCTCGAAAGTACTTCCATATTACACCGTTCCTTTTTTTTTTATCTCTGCTGGTTTCCGATAAAGCAGAGAATTGAATTAAATTTTTGTCTTTTTTGCTTCAAATACTTCAAAGGATCTGCACCACCCCTACTTGTCTAATTTGCTTATCAGTCACAAGCCACAGAAGTTTCTTTGGTTATCGTATAAATATAATCTAGTTCAGTCCTCATCTAAATTACGTTTATCTGGTGATAGGGCATTTGCCGTTTCCGGGCCATGGGTATGGAATTCTCTTACACCCCCCCCGTTTAAAAGAAATGGATTCTCTATAATCATTCAGGTCGGAGATTAACCCTTTGAGAGTTTAAGTATCCTGACGTTCAAAGGTCATTGGGAATTCAGCTTTTTCAACGTTTTTTTCAAAAAGCGACGTCAAACGTCGGAGAGTACAAATAACAAGATATTTTTCACAAAAGTGATTAACTGGTTGAGGGCTAGATTATTTTTGGTGGCCTGAATTTGTTATTCAAAACTTGTTTCATTACAAATTATTGGAGAGTGCCCACAAATCAGTTTGGCTAAAAATCAACCCAAATCAACTGGGTTGAGTAAATATGAACCCAACTGGGTTCATATTCACTCAACCCAACTCTTAATTTGTGACCCAACTGATTTTAAAAGTGTAATATTAACGAATTGGTACATCAGTTCTGTTGAACATGAGTCAATATCCATACTGGCTACATATATGGTATCGCTGAACTAAATATTTGAATTAGATTTACCGACTTGAAATGTTGCACTCGGAAATGATGCCAATCTCTAAAAATAAGCAACCTTTGGAAAATATATCGCTTCAATAAACATTTGAAACATTCTATTGACATCTTGCATTATTGTCGCATATTCCTGATAAACAAGAGGGTGATTCGATGACTTTTGGATCTAAAAAATGCAATGTACTTTTTGTGTGTTTTTGTTGGGAATTCCCTGAAAAATATGTGCACGTGACCAGTACTTCCCATCGTGTCATTTTTCCCCCTCTTATTTATTGCATGACCCCCCCCCCCCCCTATTTTTGGCTCAGAAAAAGTCGTCTGAAGGGCTATACTTGACAAAGATATTTGAATGCCAAAATTAAAGTTATGCGATCATATCTTTTTCGCCTGAACATTACAATGGTGGCCTATGGGAAAATATTTAGTTCTGTGATACCAAATGGAAACAGGATGCCCAAACAAGCAAATTTGAAGTTCATGGACCACGTTTGGAGGAGCACAACTTGCCGACTCTGCAATTTTCAATTTTGTCACCCCTATTGCTTATTTAAATACATCAAAATGTTCGTAAAAATCCCCATTTTTTAAAAGAAATTCATTCCACTTCCAACTTGCCCCACAATGTGATGCAGAAACTGGGTTTGTGCCTCTGTAATACCATGCTGTGAATCTACGGCTTACACTAACGCGACATTAATACACTAAGCGGTCAAGATTGAACGTGTTCATGGGGCACTAATGACCCCCTCCCAGCATGCCCCATTATAGAAGTCCCAACAATAATACACTGCACAGCCATAGAACATATGTACCACATTAACCCTCTGCACACTGATTTCAAAATACTAAAATTTCAAGTTGCACATTTTTACATAACGCAACTTGGAATTTAACAAATTCAGTCGTGCTTGGCAGAGACCACTGTGCTCTAATCAACAAGATTGAATTGGTTAAATTCCTATTTGCATTATGGAAAAATTGCAGATTGAAATTTTGGTGTCTTTGACCTCAGCTGGTTTTAATCAGACAAAACGTAGAAAAAGGAACTTAGTCTTCCTGTTGCGATGACAAATGAAAGTCTGAAATTTCAGATCAATATGCGACAAATCCCAAATGTATTGTGTGAAAAAAACCTCAAATAACATCTCTTTTGCCCCATCAAGATACATTACTACCCAAGCCAGAAAATAATCAGACTGTCATCTGCAAAATGAGGTCCTCAGAGGATGAATTTAGCGATGCTACCCTGCACAGCAGGGTAGCATCACTAAATCAACCCTCTGTGAATCTCAGTCTGAATCAGGGTCTCACAATTAGACAGAAAGAGGTACCCAGAAGATAAATTGGCCCACTGTATGGGATAGAATCATCAAATTCACCCTCTGGGGACCTCATTCTGCAAATGTCAGACTGCTTATTTTCAGGCTTGTTACTACCACTACACTGGAAAATATTCCCTGAATATCGAACCTGGGCTTCCTTTTATAATCATAAAAAACATTGAAATTGCAAATGATTATGTCAAGAGACCCAAAAGTTACCATGCGAAAAACCCCATACCTCATTCTTCCCAATTTCTCCGCTGGGCATAGTAACCCTCTCCTTTGTGTCACCCCAAAACCATACATATTTCATTGTAATTCATCAGTTAAATTCGACATCATTGTTCTTTCTGAACTCGTAATTTGATTGGCTGAGAGCCGGTCAGCTCCGTGCTCTAATCTCAGGAAAATTCACTCTTACCGTTCTTTAAATGCCGGAAGCGGCCCAATAGAACATGTCTGTATCCACGCTACGCGCGAGCCACGGTGCTAAACCGCTCCTATCCAAGCCAGAAAATAAGCAGACTGTCATCTGCAAAATGAGGTCCCCAGAGGTGAATTTAGTGATGCTGCCCTCTGTGAACCTCAATCTGAATCAGGGTCTCAAAACTAAAACGAAAGAGGTACCCAGAGGATACATTGGCCCACTGTATGGGATGACATCATCAATTTCACCCTCTGGGGACCTTATTTTGCAAATGTCAGGCTGCTTATTTTCAGACCTTCTCCCATCACAGATAGAACACACCCGGAGTTGTTTTCTATGGCAACGGCCGTGCTTTGAAGTTCACCTTGTAAATTCGACCATGGCAAATAGAAGAAAAATTACATGTTTTTGATTGTTTTTCTTCAAATAAAACGGGTTTGGGGCTTTTTTTCATTTCTAACGATGACAGGAATTACAAGGGAGATAAATGTCTCTTGTCGCGTTAGACATTCGGGAATTTGACTATGGAAAACCATTTGTTAACTCCCCCCGATGGTTTTCCATATCCAAATTCCTGAATGTCTAACTCAACAAGAGACGTTTATGCCCTAATTATCCCATCTCACTTCCCCATTATACTCCAAGCGCATCTTATTTTGTCAGCCTGGTATTTTGGACATTCTAATCAGTGTTCACGCTGGACCGAAAGTGACACATTTTGTGGTGACACATTTTAGCCATTGTGAATATCTTAATGACAACCAAGGTGTTTTGGTGTCAACGGCTAATGAGAGGGAAAGGTGTATTTCTCTGTCTGATCCAAATAAATTGATCGAGTCGTGAAAAATGAACTTGCGATTTTCTCAAGAGTGAACGGACAATTGGTCAAAGAAAATGGATGGACGAACAAGAATGTTTTGACGAAATCATCGGCAGGCGAAAAGAGCGGTCACCTTAGCTTTTTCTGTGCTATTGATTTAACCCTTTACCCAACGCAGACGATAGCAAAATTTATTATTTTAAATATCATTTTTTCAAATTTAAAAAAAAAATCAACAAAACCATATCATGTGACCCCTCGTTGGAACGAGCTCGACGAGCTCGTTCCAACGAGGGGTCACATGATATGGTTTTGTTGAAATTTTTTGAAAAATAATATTTTTTCAACTGCTGAATTTGCATATTACGCGGGCGGATGCGGGCGATTCGTTGGGTAAAGGGTTAATTAATGGTTAGACTGAATGATGTCGGTACATATACCCGTTGAGGCACTTAGATAATAACAGAATAGTCGACTCATTACTGTTAATCCACTCGGCTTGGCGTGTCGCGAGTCTTTATAAAATGAAGTATTTTACTATTTACCAAACTCAGACGATATCAAAATTTATTATTTTAAATATCATTTTTTTAAATTTTTCAAAAAATTTCAACAAAACCATATCATGTGACCTCTCGTTGGAACGATCTCGACGAGCAAAAATTTCAACAAAACCATATCATGTGACCTCTCGTTGGAACGATCTCGACGAGCTCGTTCCAACGAGGTATCACATGATATGGTTTTGTTGAAATTTTTTGAAACATAATATTTTTTCAACTGCTGAATTTGAATATTACGCGGGCGGATGGGGGCGATTCGTTGGGTAAATAGTTAATTAGATAAATACTTCTTGTCGTTGCGAGTGATTCGAAGTATGAAGTATTTTTGAAAGAAAATGCAGCCTTTTGTAAAGTTATTAACCTGCATGTTTTATTGAAGAAAAGATGATGCCTCATTACCACTCACTGACAATCAACGCTTAAAGTTTGTGCAAACAATTTCTAGCACCTTATTGATAAAAAAGTAATAACATATTTTTTATGTTGCGTCATCGATCGTGCTCTTCACTACCACAATGGCTTCCCTTCACGAAAACTTTTTCGATGCCAAAATTTTAGCCAATGAAGATTTGGTGCAATTAGCTAAATTAGCATCCGACAGCATGAACACGAGTCGGTTGCATTATCATGTTCGCACCTCTGACCTCAGAGTGTGAACACCATCTGGACATTCACAAAGCAATCACGATGGCTAATTTGGACCTTCCAATTAACTTACAGAAAGCTTTGTCAGCTCTGGGGGTCTCTTGCCCTCTCAGCTGGACTCTCCAGACAAAGGCAAGAGCGTCCACCTGACACTGGAGTTTGATGCAGAGGAGAACACCACCACACCTTCTTCGGGGAGAGGTAGCACCTTTTGTGAGAGGATCCCCTCTCACACTGGTCCTCACTGGAAGAAGCCTGGACCTGGCCCTGAAAAGAGGAACAAGAAGAAGAGCCCATCTACCAGGCGCCGTGATGCCCGGCGGCTGGAGAAGTTCCTGAAAAGGAAGAGGGAAGAGAATTCGGAAAAGAAGACAGAGGAGGTCATTACCATTTCCCCACCCCAACTCCTCTGACTCCCATTCACACCCCTGCTGCCTCTCCTTTGAGAGGCAACCTGGAGGATGGCGATGTCATCAGTGAGGCGGAGGCGGAAATGGAAACCGGCTCTCCGAAGTCTCCTAATCCAATCTCTCCCCTCCCTCCGGATCAGGAGCTGGCACGGGATACTTCTGACATGATAGCAAACCTGAGAAATTTAAGTGAAGACATCAAAAAGACCAAAAAGGAATCATTTGAGAACGACAATCCGGTGGAGGCAATCCTGGAACATCACAGCAGCCACAACACTCCTGAAGCGGCCAGGACTCGACCATTCCATCCAGTCAGTCCTCCAAGAACATCAACAGCCCGACTACGCCAACAACCACTACGGTCTCTCCATCACAGCCACCTCCACCAAAAAAGAAAGGCAAGCGGCACAAACGCCGCTACAAAACTCAAAGAGGGTCGAAGGGGTTTGCCCCACGCCGTCCCTGCGCGCCTTCGGCGCGCACAAACCATTTCGTTTCGTTTGAACACGGGTTCTAAGTGAATGTGTTCCAGGGTCCCATTACTCCTAAATTACACGCTTAGCACGCCTTTTTGTCATCTTTCGCATTATAACGTGTGGTCTTACATACTACCTAGAGCAGTCACATAAAGCATTAGGTCGATTAGTAGTACCAATGGCTTTCGGGGAGCCCACAGAGGTATATATCGTCCATACTGTACTGCCGTTCTATACTGCCAGGCATTACCCCCACCCCACTCCACAACACCACTTGACCTGCCATAACGTACTACCTATACCAGTCATAGAATAATACAAAGCAATCGGTTGGTTAATAATACCGAGGACTAACAGGGGCATATGCAATGCACCCTATGCCCCACTTCTAAACGAACGATTACAATACTGCCTGACCTAGCATTACGAACGAAATTCCAGCCATAAGATAATGCAAAGGATTCGGTAGGTAAATAGTACTAAGGGGGTAATAGGCCAACAGACCATTCATCTTATACTACCAATCTAAACCACCCAGGACTATCTCGCAATACCACACTGGGCGACCATGCAGACATAGGATAATATGAAGACCCATAGAATACCAACATGGACATATTCCACCACTACCAGATCACCCCCACCCCATACAAGAAGTCCGACATCCCTGACCCGAACAACGTTATGCCAGATTGCATAGTGGACAACAACAGTGGTCAACATCTCTATGACGTCGCGTGCGCATCATGACGTCACGACGTCAATAACAAAGTCAACTGTTTCGCGGAAAAAGACTTTCAAGAAAACCCAACTTTCCCATCTTCTTTCCACCACTTACCCATACGCTATACCTATAGCCCCATGCGTACGTATATCACTACCATAGCATACAATATATGTAGTACGTACACCACTTGCCAGAACTAGCTGGATGACGCGCAAAACACGTCTCGTGTCTGCTTCAGCAATGGCTCCGGTTCCTATGGGAATTTAAAACTAGCTGCTCCGACAAAGCTTCGGGCAATGGGGGTCGATCGGGTACCTTATATACTACTGATATCATTTTTTTTAATTTTTCAAAAAATTTCAACAAAACCATATCTGTACTATCTGTACTATGATTACAGTAGTCACTCAATACTAAAGTTTATTACTTTCCAAAGTGGGATTTCCTGGGATTTCGGGGTTTGATTATAAACGATAATTTCACAAGTGAATTATGCAATCAACAATTATGTCATGTGTCCGTGCGCGCAAACGAAAACGCTTTTCCGTGGATGTAATGGGTACATTGTTCTTTGTTGTTGTTTTTTTAACCCTTTACCTAATATGAAAAGTAGACGACACTTGCAAAACAAAATTCTTGAATAGCTATTATTTTCATTTCATAGGTTATAACCTACGTTTTAGAGACAAAAAAAAATGAAAAAATAATGACAATTAATTAGCGATTTTTGAGAATAAGGCTGGTCGTTACGTTAGGTAAAGGGTTAAATAAAATAATTATCGTTAATAATGAAAAGTAATAAACAGAGTAATCGCTAATTCATTCGATGCGGGGGACTATATTGTAAAGCACTCGTCGCACTCGTGTTTGTACAACGTCCCTCACCTCTCATGAATTATTTCACGTAACAAGTCCAGTCAAACGGTAACTCGCTATATTCTACCACCCTTACAGCCTTGAATCATAGCTACTGACTGGCAAAACTACTGAGGACTTGCAAGCTACATAAGCTTGCTCGATCGACTCGAATCTAATCGAACAAGTAAACCACCGAGTAATTACTCGAATGAGTAACTCCTCTTACGAACGACTCTTATCCTTTTCTGGGTATTGGGGGATATCTGTTACATGGTGATGTACTAATGAAGGATACATTTGAGAATACCTATTGGAGGATACTTTTTGGAGGATATTTTTTGGAGGCTAGTTATGGTTACTTGCGCTTGTTCGGTTCCTGGCTTCTAGGCCACCCCACTTCTTCATATCCCAAGCCCACTACTGCTGATTTGTCCATTGTTACCACCGTCTGTCCTATGATTGGCGTACAAGCTTTACTTCCACTACTGTTGAGCTGTACAACTACTATTGGTTAGCACTAACTGTCCTGTGCTAGATTCTCTCACACTTACTACCGACTATCAGGGCTCTTAACACCTATATCATTATACCGGGACACGCATAAGAATGTGCGTTTATATAACGGACCCCGAAAACCGATTTGTCAGACCAACAATAATTCAAGCGCTGCAAACGAAGTATGAAATTTAATGTCCATTATGGCGCATTTGTTGAACGCCACAAGGGCTATATGATAACTGATCAAAGGAGTTTTCGTCTGTAGTCATTATCTGGGTAATTAAGGTCAGTTAATATGTAATTGTTGGAAAGCAGTGCATCACCCATGTTCTGGACTCACACCCATATTACGCATCTATCCTGTCTCCGAAATGTCAAAAGATACCAAAATGCTATTCTTTCAAAGAAACTTAAAAGCGAGTATTAACTTAAGATAGATCTAAGCGGCCAAGTTCAATAGAGGCATTGAACTGAGAATTAATGTTCTGGTTATCTAAATAAAAATCGGGGAGTTTCTCGAAAAATCCTTTCCAGCCAATTCCAGTCTGAAGGTGTGTAAGGCTGTGGGTCGTTGCGTGTAGATGGCGATGTCCCATGTATATGTTAGAGGAGGTGCCGCATCGGCGCGAAAGTATAGGCACGTTGTTATGTAGGGGAGCCACAGAGCTCATATTTAGAATAGAAGCAGTCGCGGGCCAAGTCGGTGGCCATATATGAGAATAGGATCAGAAAATCGAAGTACGATCTCAGGGAGCTAATTTGCATTTGGATAACCGGCATTACCTGTTTTAGAAGGCAAGCCATACGTAGGAAGAGGCGGCTTTGCCTGTATGGCCATTATTGTGAGACAAACGTAAGGGAGAGGTTAAGCCCATTGATGGCAACTGCTTGTGTGAAAAGCGTCAAGTAAAGTGACAATAAGCTAGTGGCCGTTCGACGGCAGTGGTAGAGTGACATCCCGTCACTTGTTGGGGGAAAGGCGTCCCGATAAAGAGACAATACGTTAGTGGCCGTGCGACGGCAGTGAAAGGAGTGAAGTGAAGAGGCGACCAAGGAAGAAATACCAGCCAAAAGGAGGAAAAACCAGCGACAACAGAGAATGCGGGCCCGCAAGTGACTCAAAAACTGTTTTGTAGGGGGTGATTGGCGTTTTGTTTTCTCATTCTTTTGGATTCAATGTAAGTCACAACTTATCATATTTATTTTGATATATATGTATTAAAATAGTCGTTTCCAGTGAACCCTTGTTGATTTATGCTTTTCGAGGAAAAGTTATTAACCTCTTCAGGATATAGGCACTGCCCTCTGGATCTTGTGATTAGTGGGTGGATAAACAGCTTTGTTCGACATGATATTACATTTTCACACATTGTGTTATTTATTCGTTAACTTGATCTCTCGCAATTGGCAATAGTGGGCGTTCATCACGAAAAATATTAAAAAAAACTTATGATAAAAGTGGAGGCGTCTCCATGAACGTCTTTTTCATTGTCACTTCACCGTTACATAGAGAGTAATCGCTTGTCTGGACTGGTTTCGTGAAATAATTCATGAGAGGTGAGGGACGTTGTACAAACACGAGTGCGCGAATGCGCACGAGTGTTTTACAATATAGTCCATCGCCTCGAATGATCGACAGGACTATTAATCATACACGCTGTAATAACCATGCCACTTATGTGCGGAACTGATTTTCATTTTCTGCATGGTTCAGTATTGCTGTAGATGGGAGATTTCAAAGAACTGGTGTGCAATAAATAAAAGTACACACTTCAGTGCACCGTTAACCCTTTTTTGTTGACAGACTATTGTTAAACAGAAGCGAAATGTCACGAATTTTCTACAAATCGTGCAACGCAATTATAATTTGAATCACTAGCGATAACTCAATGTCGTCCTCTGAGTTCCAATGTGTTCTATGTGCCAGTGCACCCACCACTGTTGCTCGGAACTGCCAGACTATCTTCCACCAAAACACAAACAAGACAAAATAGCAGCTTTTGGGAACAGTATAATCATACAGGGCCTCCACCTTAAGAGGCCCTGTATGATTATACGAACCCTTAAGACTAAGGAGTACACCCCTTCGTTCTAATTCCAAATAAATTTTTCTAATCGAATCGAGTCTGTTATTCAAAATCGAATCGAACCTCGAATCGACTACAGACGTCTTAACCCTTTACCCAACGAATCGCCCGCATCCGCCCGCGTAATATGCAAATTGAGCAGTTGAAAAAATTAAATTTTCCAAAATATTTTAACAAAACCATATCATGTGACCCCTCATTGGAACGAGCTCATTGAGCTCGTTCCAATGAGGGGTCACGTGATATGGTTTTGTTGAAATTTTTTGAAAACTTAAAAAAAATTATATTTAAAATAATAAATTTTGATATCGTTTGCGTTGGGTAAAGGGTTAAAGTCCTGACTGATAAAATTTTCCAACTACATCATCTTCGTGGGAAGCAGGCCTTGATGATGTAGTTGGAATATTACCCAGTAAGGATTTTTGTTCGAAAACAGAAACGGTTGCGAAAATTATGTACTGGGCACTGCACGGGGCTAGCCGCTAGCAGCAACTGTGAGCTCATCGTCGATATTGCTTGGTAACTTTAACTTTGCTTTCAGTGGTAGTATTGACTAGTGAAACTGGAATTAGAGTGGATGATGGCATTGGAACATATGCGTTTATGTTAATATACCGGAAATTACACTCAGTCTTTATTTTCAACATCATTTGCAAGTTCTATCTCAGCTCTACGTTAAACTTTTATGAGACGATTAAGCTGACCGATACCAATCGAAATTCCAGTGAAAACATTCGAAGGAAAACGAATCGGCCAGCCGATTTCGAATCGATCCGAATACCAACTTAAGATTCGAAATCAAATCGAATCTCGAAGCTTCGTGGGGCCCGAGATTGCAATGGCGGGTTGGTAGACATATCGTTGGCCTGAGAGTAAAAAGTCGGTGCACCTCTTTCTACTAACTTCCAATAAGATTGCAACGCAGCGTTGGTAGAGATAATGTTGACCTAAATCTCCCCCCCCCCCTCTCTCTCTCTCTCTCTCTCTCTCTCTCTCTCTCTCTCTCTCTCTCTCTCTCTCTCTCTCTCTCTCTCTCAGCTATTTCCACAAAGCACGAGGGCACACGCCTCCTGTGCTCCGTCGGCTCCTACGTCTCTGATAAGTAGATTACTTTTACTATGTAGCGACCTCGTGGAGAAGAGACGGAAAAGAAGTTCAGGAAAGCTATAGTTACTATGTTAAACAACAGATTATACATTGGGCGCGATGCAACGAACGTTGCGTACGGTGCGATAAATAATGGATTCCCAACGTATCTATACAGTGTGTAAAGAAATTTACGAAACTCGTTCAGTGAATTCGTGAACGAATTTTTTTAAATTTAACTTTATTTTTGGGGGTCATCCACTTCTCTTTATCTTTGGGGTTATCCACTTCGCGGTTCAGTTTTCAGACGGGGTTTTTCGCCCTTAACTGTGTAAAATGCCGCGTGCTTTTACGCACCGTAGCAAAACACAGAATATAACTGTGGATGGACGATAAGACATCCGATCATAAAACGACAGTTTTCTTTGCAGTATGACAGAAGTACAAACATTCATTGGATGACTTTTTTGAATAGCTCGTAGTTTATGACTCCTCGAGGAGCTCGTACGAATGAGAGACCATAAGCTGTGTTTGGAGGCGAAAATTTAAAAAAAAAACACGAAATCTGGATGGCAATTTCATGAATAGCCTTTGTCTGATATGGCGGTTAGATTAGATAAAGTGATAGAAAGAAATACTGACGTGAAGATTTTGCTCATAAGAAAAACTCTATGATCAGAAGAATGGTGGTTGTTAAGTAAGAACCCACACTGTAATAGGAGTCGCTAGCATTAAATATCCCCTGAATAATGATAAACTCGCTGCTACTGAGATTCTCAAAGAAGTCAATCAATTGAAAAATGAAAAAAAACTACTGGGAAAGTGACTCTTCTATCACTGGTCCTGTAACAGATTTTGAGCAAATAGGTTTCCAGCGTCGGAGTTGAATGAACAGCCTTCAATATATTGTAGGATAACACTGATATTCACTGCGTAAAGGGTAATATTATATAAATCACAGGGACGTCACTAGAAATATCAAAGTTCCACAAATTTCCTTAACCCTTTACCTAACGTAACGGCCCAAACCGGCCAGCGCTATTCTCAAAAATCGCCAATTAATTTTCATTATTTTTTTCATTTTTTGTCTCAAAAACATAGGTTATGACCCCTCATTGGAACGAGCTCGTCGAGCTCGTTCCAACGAGGGGTCACAACCTATGTTTTTGAGACAAAAAATGAAAAAAATTAGTTATTCAAGAATTATTTTTGCATGTGTCGACTGCTTTTCAGGTTAGGTAAAGGGTTAATGCACCCTGACCAAATTTGGAGAGATATGGTAGACCTTTTCAACTCACGTGGTCACCATTTCTTTCTCACTTTCTCATCTGGCTTGCTAAGATGAAACAATCAAAGCTTACTAACCGCTCCATCAAAAGAAGCACGACTCATACCGGCCAAGGTGCAACAGCGCAGTTTATGAGGGATGGATTTCCGATTCCAGAGAATCACCCCTCATCATCTTGACTATTGACAGGTTCAATACAACATTGAGGGAACTGTACACATATTTGGGCTTATCGTTTACTGCTAATGCAAAACGCAAAATGCACAGAAGGAGTTGAGACTTAAAGGCCAAAAAGCTCTCTATAGTTTACAAAATGCGTTTAAGAACAGATGGTTTTCACCAGTGTCCATATTTTTGAAACTTTTTGATTCGCTCATTAAATCCCTTCTGCTTTACGGAAGCAAAATATGGGCCCCATAGTTCAACAATGTACCCACTGATAATTACCCATGTGGAAATGTTTACCTTCAGTTTTGTAAAACCTTACTGGCGGTGAATAATAAATCGTCGAACCATGCTGCAAAAGCCGAACTTGGACGTAACCCTCTACACATCGCAGCCTCTCTTCAAATGCTGAAATATGTTGAAAAATTATATGAGTTACCCCCGTCCTCTTTATTAAGTGAAGTGAGAAAAGAATATGAAAATTACACAAAGAACGATTCAATACTACTCAAATACCAACGTATTGCAGGGAATCGAATCACTTAAAACGATCGATTCCGGTAGAACGCTGGACAGAGGGTACACCGGTCCCTTCAATATAGGTTATGGGGCTTTCAGTGGGCGGATATGGTGTGATGTAAGGCGAAGTGAGATCAATATTAGGCGAGGCCGAAGGCCCACTGAAAGCCCCATAACGTATTTATTATGCCAGTCCTTTGAAAGAGACACAACCATAAGTGTACCCAGATTCCTAGCGCAAATGTTCTGTTATCACTATCAGGGAATTTCCCGGTTTACGTCATGTGAAGGTCACGCTAGTAGCAGGCGCTGAAACAACGGAGTTTTCTTCTCAATAAACAGGAATTTATATTAACAATTCACAACTTTAATTCAGTGTTAAGTACTAGAAAAATAAAACAACTGGAGCAAATGGATTAACAATTCTTTCAAGAAGGTAAGTGGGAGCAGTTTCATTCATTATTTGTTGTTAATGGTGATATTAATGTTTCTATACATGTCGTTTTAGTGGTATATTTATTGTATTTATTTACATTTGTTTATTAAAATTTCTCAAAGACTTGAAGAAACGTAGTATAGTTGTACGTTGCTCAACAGACACACACGCAAAATTATTGGTTGTTCGTTGAACACGCGAAATTAGGAAAAACATCGAAGCGAGAACTTGGATGTCAAAAACAAAATGTTGGAACTGACCGTATATAAGCTCTATATACGGTCAGCTCGATGATACACAGTCCCATATACAGTCACTAGATATTGAAGCTGATTGGTCAATAACAATTACTGGCATAATAAAATCACTTGTTGGGTTGCAGCTTGCGCCGAGGAATCCATATACACACCGTGCAATTAATTTTACTAGTTGGATTCCGGTACAATACAAATTACAGTTAAGACAGCTCAGAGCTAGTCACCAAGATCAACATTATACTGTGTCGCACAATTTAAGTACCTGAAAAGTAGAGCAATAGAGCTTGGTGAACGTGGCTCGTTGCTGTGCTGTGACGATAAGGCCAAAATCCCAATCGGCGAACACGGTTTGGCTGTTTCAACCGGGGTCAGGGGTGAAAAGACTCTAGCACATTGTCAAGATACCTTTGTGACTGCAGATCACGACATATCGAAAGCCAGCCTCACACCCTCTGTCTGCTTACAATGTAACGTTCCCAGTAGTGTGTAAAAACCTTTTTATTATACGCTAAACGATAGATTATCAAAGAAATTGCGGAAAGATAGAAATCGTATCCCCCTCTGCGAAGATATAGACATTTTCACTTTCACGGTATCAATCAAAATGGCGGCGTTCAAAGCATCACTTCAAGGTTAATACGAATCAAATTATCACTGGAAATGATCACTTTGTTCTCAAAAAGTATAATGGACAGTAAATTTAGTGTTTTTGAGTGGATACCGATCATTTTCAGCAATAAGTCAACACGTATTCACCTTGAATTGATACATGAAACCCGCTAGTCCAAACATGGCCTGAAAGTCCGTAATATAAGTTTTTGGTCTGGTATGTCCTTTCAAAGGACGTACCAAACCAAAAACTTACATTACGGACTTTCAGGCCATGTTTGGCTTAGTAACCCGCCAGCTGAATTAGACTGCAAGACGCTATCTGCCCCAGGTATCACCCAAATCACTTCTTTGTTTCAATGATTCAATGCGCTGTTTACTTTCATGCATCAATTCAAGGTTGAAACGAGTGGAATTATCAGATTCTTATTAAAAGCGTACAATAAAAAGAAAATCTAGTGTTTTTGAGTGGATACCAAAAATGATCTCACTTGTGACCGAGACAAGTGGTGATTTTCGCTCGCGCAAGCGTTCACGAAAAATAAACATTTGTCTCGTTCACTCATGAGATAATTTTCGGTATCCACTAAAAAATACTAGATATCCTCTTTGTATCGGACCAAGTGAATGTCTCTTTAAATGACTCTGTTTTTCAGTCATCCAACCTATTTCGACATTCTGCGACAATTTGCAAAATGTTTAAGAACAGTGACTCTCCATACCCTAAAGTTCTACTCAATTGAGTGACGGTGGGATGGACCGGTGGAATATATTCGCGTCAGTTAAATGTGCTTCAGTTGCTATATTCAAGGAATTAAAATTGGACATGTTGGTTATTGCCCGGTGTGCTCCGGGAAATAGTTGGGTAAAACCTGCTGAACGGGTATTGTCGATTTTAAATTTGGCCCGACAAAACTGTGCTCTTGGGCGCTCTAATGATGATGGGGCATTTACGTCTTGCAACAGTATGAAACAAATCCAGGAAAAGGTGTCTGGTACGGACTGAAATGGAACTCACGCAATGTATATTACTCAAAGTTTGCTAAGCACCAAATATTTGACACATCATTGTGAAATTTGCTTGTGACATATTTGCGTCATTTTTGGTGGATATGATTGAGGGATGTATTGAGATGGTCCCCAGTGTTTACATTAGCTCTCTTGACGGGGAGACTTTTCGTGACAATCATGGAAAGCATGTACCCCTTGATTTTCATGATGTTTTCGTGTACCGTCTGCATGTACATGACATGTGTAGGATATTCAATCTTCATTTAATCTGTGATTTAATGATTGAATATGGCAAATGAAAATGTAACAAGACATTTGTCTGAAGCAGAAATGTGGCGGGCTTTAGGGATGGTGGAGCAAGGGGCTACCCATCGTCAGCTTGGTGAAGCCCTTGGTGTGCACCATACGGTGATCACCAGAGCCTGGGCATGATTTCAGCAGTGTGACACACCAGTAAGACGACATGGTGATGGCAGATACAAGGCAACTTCTGCAGCTGAAAACCGGTTTTTGATCATTCAGGCCCGTAGGAACCACTTTGCCACAACAACCCAGCTTCGCAGTGACCTTCAGAATGCATCCGGGGTAAATTTTTCGACGCAGACTATCCGGGCAAGGTTTCGCGAAGGTGGTCTCCCGTAGAAAAGACCATGTATTCGCATTCCGCTGTCCCAGAATCACCGTCAGGCACGATGTGAATGGGGCATGGACCACATTGGATGGACCAGACAGGGGGGTGGGGTTTGAGTGTATGGACTGGCCAGCAAGACCCTCCCGACCTCAATCCAATCGAACATGCCTGGAATGAGTTGCAGCGTGCAATTTCAGCCTGTCCAGTCTAGTCAAGAAGTGTCCAGAAGCTTGGTGCCAAGAATGGAACAACATTCCACAAAGGAGGGTCAGGAACCTGATTGGGAACATGCGAAGGCGTTGTCAAGCTGTAATTAACAGTAATGGGTCTCATACTCGATATTGAACCCATACCAGTTCGCTCTGTCAACTTTTTGGCAAATTGAAAAATTTCATCTTTTACCAATAATATCCATTTTCCATGGTTATCGTATTCAAAAGCTAAAAAAATAATGTCAAACACAAATAAAATCTTTTTTTCTGTACTTAAATCATTAAAGATATAATTAAATAAAAAATATATACACCTTTCATTACAATATTTCAACTAAAACGTAAAATAGGTAGTTGGATATACTTGGTGCTGAGCATACTTTGAGTTGTACTCTGCGCATATCACAGGGATTATATGCCCATCAGATTATTTCTATCGTGCACGTGTGTCGAGTCTGTGGGAACATCATCTCCGTGGTGTTTGTAAAACTTTATCTCCCCGTCAAATTTGGCGGATTTCCCCGACAGGGGGTGGGGAGGGTGGTTTCTCCCTCCCGCCCCCACCTCCCTCCTGTACCACGGTCTTTAAATTCGAGAAAAATGCACATTCGTATTAACAACTTTTTAAATATACATTTTTTCTTAACATAGAGTTGCGTGAGTCCCAAACATAGCTTTGTCTATTGTATTCCTGTCATGCCACAAAGATTTGCCAACAAAATATATGTATCACTGTGGGTTCCCTTCTATGAGAGTGCACCCCCCCCCCCCCACCCCCCCCCCCCCCCCACACACACACACACAAATGTTCCCTACGTCCATACTTTGAAAGCAAACATTAATAAAATTTGATATGTGTTTCTGTGAATAAATATGCCTGAATATGTCCGCTACGTTAGTTAAATGGTTAATTACTATCGTACAACTCTGTACAGCAGAACACCAAGAAAAAAAAATAATGATAATAACAAGAAAAAAGAGCAACGAAAAGCATTGCATATGTTCACTCTTGTAATATCATGGATACCATATGCTGCTCATTGGAATGGTGGCATTTCTCACCGGTAACTAATTATGAAACAAAATGTTTTCAATGACAAACGCGTGAGATTGTCAGTTTGTAAATCACTGAAGATGACATGCATGTTTACCATATTGAACAAACAAACAAACAAACAAACAAACAAACAAACAAACAAACAAACAAACAAACAAACAAACATTCACTATGCAGAATGACTGTTAAACTCCCCCTGCATAACCATTCGGCCGATATAAAAATTATTCCCTTGAACACAAAAAACAACAGCGCAAAAGGTTATAAGGACAGTTTGCTAAGTCTAACAAGCGGTAATAATAATAATAACACTTTGGCCAGCCGCTGATTTGTCGCGGTTCTCGGACGAGAAGGCCATGGTTACCCCTGTACTCCCAACTGCCTCCCCGTTCCCACGCTTCTCCTCTCCTCCCAACACTCGGAGACGAACTGCTGGATGATATCCCTTGTCCCATTCTTCCCAATCTCTCCGATTAGCATATTAACCCTATCCCTTGAGTCTCCCCCTAACCACATGTCCTTCATTCTCCCATCCCACTTCCCCATTATACTCCCAGTGAATCTCATTCTTTTAGGCTGATACTTTGGGCATTCTAGAAGAAAGTGTTCCAGGGTCTCCACCATGTCCAAGTTACACATCTGGCACTCCCTTTCACCGTCTTTCCCAATTTTCCCCTCAGCTCCAGGGATCTCGACCTCAGCTTGAACAACAGTGACCCCCCAAAGGTGCCATCAAGGTACTCTTTAAACCCTGGCTTCTCTTTATCACGCAGGCCACCCAAAGACCTCTTTGATTTGACCCCCTCTCGCCAATTACGGTTACAATCCACCATGACCC
Organism: Pictodentalium vernedei; assembly: GCA_031216915.1. Taxonomy (NCBI): domain Eukaryota; kingdom Metazoa; phylum Mollusca; class Scaphopoda; order Dentaliida; family Dentaliidae; genus Pictodentalium; species Pictodentalium vernedei. Next base: position 797,754,271 of record CM062297.1, read on the forward strand.
TTTATCTGACGATTTTTTTACCCTGGTTTGCCCCAACGTCCAGGTCCGAGATCGCCAATGAGTAGTTCTCTACTAGCTCCCTCACTTGGACCATCCACCCCGTTTTGATATTTGAGTTGAAAATTCTCAGGAACATTGCTTTACACCATCGGCTGTCGGGGAGCTTTACCAAATAATTAAGATAACCGAGCTTCAACAGGTCTATCCTGTCCTTGATCCTCATCCACCCAAGCTCACCCCTGATTGCTTCTAGCGCTGCGGCATTACTCGACCCCGTTATCCATCGGCCTGCATCGTTCTGCAGGATTTCCAAGCTCTTTACGGCCGTCTGGTTTAGGGGCACCACTTCCGTACCGTATGTTATACTTGGCAGCCCCACCATTTCCCAAATGGTTTTCCCCACGAAAACCTTATTGAAACTGTTTCTCCCTATAAGTTTCATTTGGTTAAGGATTCGCTTCCCCTTCAGAATCAATTTATTTGTGTGGTTCCGGTAGATGCCTCTTCCTGTAATGTTTATATTTACCCCCAAATACTCGTAATCACCTGTCTCTCCCACACTGAGAAGTTTGCTGCTCCCTTCCGGAATGCAGAACTCACTCACTCTCCACCTTCGAATGGGGTCCACTTTGCGGCCCACAGGTATAATTTTGCTCTTGCTTTCATTAAGTTCGAGTCTCCATTTGCTCCCATATTTCCCAACAATTCCCTGCATTTTCTTTAGCCCCTCTTCGCTTTCTGAAACTAAAACCATATCGTCTGCAAAAAATAGCCCTGGGATCTTCAAGTCCCCAACTGCTACCCCCTCCTCGCTACGCAGGAGTTCATCTCCTAAACCTTTGATGTACAATGCAAACAGGATCGGCGAAAGGGTACACCCCTGTTTTAGGCCTATCTCCATAGGCACACGTTTCGTTGTAATGTTTCCCAGGCTAAGTTCACTCTGTACATCTTTATATAATGCTTTCATAATTCCAACAAACTCTCCTCCTAAGCCCATAGCCTCCAGCTTGCGCCACATACCTTCCCTCCATACTCTATCGTATGCCTTTTTGATATCCAAAAAGGCCATAAACATCTTTTTCTTTTTTGCTTTCGCGGATTCTATCATTTGGGATAGTGTGGAAAGATGGTCAGTAACTCTCCTTCCCTTCCTGAAGCCATTCTGGATTTCTCCCAAAAAACCCTTCTCCTCAATCACCTCCTCTAGTCTCCTATACAGGATTTTACACAAAACCTGTACAGAAAAGCGGTATAACTGTGTTAAATATGCGTGGACGCACCTGCAAGATATGGACGTCCTTCCCCCGTATTGGTCCATTATACCAGATGACCAGAAAACCTGACAACCAATGCATGAGTTATAGAAAACGTTCATAAAGACAGTTTTTATAAGTATTACAGGGGTGTAACTCTGGCACATATATGTACACGAAATCCACAATATGAGGATATCCTCTCCCCACATTTGTCTACCACCACACCGAAGGATATCAAAAACCGATAATCAATGCTCGAGTTATAATGAAAAATATTCATGGAGACCGTTTTTAAGTCTAACAAGAGAATAACTCCGGCAAGTATACGCGGATGAAGCCTGCAATATGTCGAAGAATCATCCCCACCACCCCGCATCCCATAAGGGTGTCTAACCACACCAAACAACAAATGCTTGAGTTTGTATGCAAAATGTCCGTACGGACAGCTTTTCTAAGTCTAACAAGGATAAACCCGGTTTAGCAATATGTGGATATCCCTCCGCCCCATGCTGGTTTCTAACCATATCGGAGAACATCAAAGTGCAATAACGTTCGTTCAAACATAGTTCTGGGTTTAACAGGGGCAATAACTCTGGTGAATATACGTGGATGAAACCTGCAATGTATGGATATCTTTTTCCCCATGCTGGTCACTCACAATACCAACGGACATTAAAATCCACAATCGGTACTTGAATTATAATGGAACATGTTCGTTTAAGTCCAACAAGGAACATACCGCTGGCAGGAATACACGTACAAAGCCCGCAAGACTTGGATATTATTAGTTAAAAAGTTTGTTGGTGGCCTAATATGGTATTTTTGGTGTCAGTTAATTTCATATTGGACGAGAGCGAAGCTCAAGTCCAATATGGAATTAACTGACACCATATATACCATATTAGGCCACCAACAAACTGTGTAATGAATATATCTTGCCGACTGCTGCATCGATGCACAGAACTAATAACAGCAGCGATCAAAATTAAATGAGAGAATTCTCACAATGTGTTCAGGCACTCTCCCATAAATTGTAACAAGGCAAATTCATATATACCAAACAGTTTCATTTCGAAGGTAACATGACACACATCCACAGAATATGAAGCCTTTTAAGTTGCCTAACCTGCACTTCAGACCAAATATGGGCTTCCAACACTCAATCTTTCACCTTGAAGCCTTTATCGGCTGCCGCCATTTTGAATAATCAATGAACAAAGGGGAGATTACCCATAGCTGTCAGCGAATATTGATGTTGACAGGCAGTATGCATTTGACGTATTTGAACCAATGAAATTCCCAGATACTTATACGAGGTAAGATATAGTTTTCTCCATGTTGGTCTCTCGTCATATCAAAGGACATCAAAATCCGGCAGCCGATACTTCAATTATAATGTAAAATATTGGTACGTACGTACAGGGACCTCGATTATATGCCCAATGAAACCTTCCACTTCGGCCAACAGCAGATTTCTCGCGGTTCTCACATTAGGAGGCCTGGATTACCCTTGTACTCCAATTCCCACGCCCTTCCCACGTCTCTTCTCTCCTCCCGATACCCAGATACGAACTCTGTGATGATATCCCTTAGTTTAGTTTTCACTATTTCACGCAAACTAATCCTCCTCTTTGCACCACTCAGTAACCGCACATCCGACATCCTCCCATCCCATTTCCCAAATCTTCTCTCGGTGAATCCCATTTTGCCGATCGGATATTTTGGACATTCTAAGAGAAAATGTTCCATCACTCCCCAATTAAATTACACATTTGGCACTCCTTTCCCTTCCAAGATTCAACGACCTCAACCTCAGTTTGACCGGTGGTAATTCCTTTACCGTAATCAATCACCCATAACAGTTTTAAGGATGACGTGTACTGTACCTGCACAAACCCTTTAACTTATTTTTGGACTCGACCTTGAATCCATCACGAATAGCAGACGGCAACCTTTGCAAAAACATTTCTTACATAGCTTCACTTCTCGGCTCAAAAACATAACTTATGAGTAGTGTGGAAACGATATTACAAGCCCACTAAATTTTTTGTCTCAATCGCACCTCACCAAAAACTTAGTTTTTTTGAGCAAATCGCGTTCGTCACGATCGAATTGTATGGATTTGTTCGATGCGTCATGTCCACGTTCCCATCGTCACTTTTTTCTGATTCTCACAGAGGGTGACGGTAGACGAGGCATCGTGGGTTCGACGTTTCGATTTCTCTAACGGTCAACGTTGGGCTGGCGACGGAATTTTGAACCTCTCTCTGATACGCCTCCCCCTTTTTTCTTAGTCGGACACGGTTGTTGGTAGTGAGTAGATTTCCAATCGGTTGCCATATTTGTGATAGAAAAAAATTGCGGGGGAATCCTTTATTTTTAATTATCGACCATTCGGATGACGAGTTTAGGTTCATCTACCAATGGGATGATGGTGAGGTCAAATTCGTTGCGGTACAGTACAAGTTTGGTGATGGGAAGGAATTTACGATTTGTGTTGAAGGTAATATAAATCGTAAATTTATAATATTCAAGAGGTCCTGAAGCTCTAACACCGTATTGTATGATTAGTGTGGTGAAGTTTAGAATATAGCGGCAATCGGGGTTAGAAAATGAGTCGTTTTCGTTCGGTATATTTGATCAATTGTTTTGAACGACCACTCAGTCACCTTTCTGTCAACAACCGTGTCCGACCAAGAAAGAAAAGGGAGTCGTTCCCGAGATATATTTCACCCGTTTTAACGTAAAAAAAATATTTAATTGAGCAAGTGTTATATCCACGTAAAGCTTAATGTCTTGGCTGCTGGATGACATTAATATCGGGACTACAAATTCACGAGTTTGTTTTTTTCTGCGAGTTTCAATAAGACAGGTCGAAATCTTCCAAGCCAGGAAGTTGCGTATCTTTTCTCTCTTATATACATAATCATGGAAAAAATACATAATTTCTAAACAAAAAAACCGTCTGATACACTATTTTTCATGATCTTTGCACATGTTGAACACCTGTGATAAATATCGCAGTAAACGGTGCAATGCTTCGCTAGCAGGTGGTTAAAAAGAGCTTTTATCTCATTTTCATTCAGTCATACGCTGGCTCATGGCAAACAATGTTTTTTGTTGTTGCTGTATTTTGATAACGCCACCTATCTTAAAATATTTCAACTCCTGTCGTAAAAAAAACAAAACAACTTTTCCACACGTGCGTTTAGACTGTTTACAAATCTTTTTCTAACACGTGACAAATGGTTTTACTTGAATTTAATCAAGGAATATACTCGTTCAGTTATGTGGCATCTTCTCATGGTCATATTTCCTAAAAAAAAAATAGTTTGTCTGGATTGATACATTTCGGAAATAGTGAATTTGGCTATTCTCAAAATGTGGAAACGTGCCGTGTTAGAAGATCAACTTATTTTATTGACAAATCTATGGTTCAGTAAACGGAGTTATTATTGAATGAAACATCTCACAACGTGACTTGTTAACAGGTGAGTGTATCTCTAATTAGCATAAGAATCAAATATTGAAAACATACTTCCGTGTTTGAACACAGACATCAAAATGAACGATGCATCAGATTCAAGTTGTTGTTTTTTCAATTTAATATGTCGCATAACTATCTTTCTTGATACTTTAGATTTCAAGATGGTCACAACTCCACCGTTAGAAGAAGGGGAAAAATAGGATTTTCATAATATCCTCGTCGATACCTTTAATTTGATAGGTCACATGACTACCTTCTCGAAACTTTCGATTTTCTGATGGGCGTGACCCCCACCCCCACGTAAAATGAAAAAATGTCATTTTCGTTATGTACTCATCGAACCCTTCAAACTGGTACCTCACATGCCTGGCTTTGTAAAAAGGAAGACGTTTTCGGCTCTGGTCGTGACCCCACCCACACGACGAGGGTTACAAATACGATCTTCTTAATCCACTCGTCGATACCTTCAATTTGATAGGTCACATGACTACCTTCTCGACACTTTCGATTTTCTGATGGGCGTGACCCCCCACCCCCACGTAAAATGGAAAAATGTCATTTTCGTAATGTACTCATCCAGCCCTTCAAATTGATACCTCACATGCCTGACTTTGTAAAAAGGAAGACGTTTTTCGGCTCTGGTCGTTACCCCACCTCACGACGAAGATTAAAAATAGTATTATTCGTAATCTCCTTGAATAATCCGGTGATAAGAATCGAATAGGACTTCTTTGTAATAAGGAGAGATAACTTTGTATGATTAAGTACAGGTTATGGTATCAAGCAATCTGATTGGTTAGTTAACGTCAGGAAAGTGAAGTGATAACTCCAACTTATTTCAAGCTTTTCGAGCTTTTGGTTTTTGGAGTACATTGTTCTAACCATGCTAAAAAAATTTTTTTTACAGTTTTTGTATGGTTAAGTATAGGTTATGGGAATCAAACAATCTGATTGGTTAGTTAGCGTCAGGAAAGTGAAGTGATTGGGTGATTACTTATTTCAAGATTTGGGTTTTCCCGGAGCGGGCCCACCTCGCACGTTTTAGACTGCGGGCTATCTCTCTCTCCTTGCCAAAAACCTCACCACGTCATCGCCGGAGAGTTCGGCCCACCGATAAATTCGCCGCTCGATTCGGACACCGTTTTTTCGCGGGAATGAAGGTTGGATCGCTGGTCTTCCATCCGCACCGGTGGTGTCTTTTTTGGCGGTATTCTGTCGAAAAAATCCACCTAAATGGCGGGTCCGTGTTACCTCTGCGAACGGTCGTGTCAGATTTTACGAGCCCACCTAAAAGTGAATTTTTGAGAGAGGGAATTTTATAGAGTTCGTCAAAATTCCGTCGCCAGCCCAACGTTGACCGTTAGAAAAATCGAAACGTCGAACCCACTATGCCTCGTCTACCGTCACCCACTGTGAGAATCAGGAAAAAAGTGACGATGTGAACGTGGACTGTCGCACCGAACAAATCCATACAATTCGATCGTGACGAACGCGATTTGCTCGAAAAAACTAAGTTTTTGGTGAGGTGCGATTGAGACAAAAAATTTAGTGGGCTGGTAATCTCGTTTCCGCATTACTCTTATGGCCATTGGACTGATCTCGGGGAACTCATTCCAAAGAGGGATCATATGTTTTAGAAACAAAAGGTTTAAGAATAATGAAATTTGAATATCAATTTTTGTGAATGGCGCTATTTGGTTATTATTATTATTACTATTATTATTTATTTATTAGTTTATTGATCTTTAGCGAAATGTTCAACAGCCGGAGAAATAGTGCGGCGAACAATTTTATGAGTAAAAGAAGCCTGGGTACCTGGCTAGAACCACCGAGCAGTAGCGAGTAACTGGCAGACTCTCCAACTTACTAAACCATCACAAGAGGGGTTGGCATCGGAGGCACGTGTAGTACCGATGTGCAGTACGCCTTCACACATTACGCCACCGTTCTCCCAGGTGAAGAGCTGAGTGAATGGGTGAGTACAACCCTTCCTCATCCCAATTCCCACACACTAAAAACTAAAGTGTTAAAACTGACACTTTCAAGGTGTTAAACCCATTCTAACTCTTAGGGTTTGATTTTAACACTCAAAATGCAATGCTTTAAGCACTTAGACATTACAATCATCAGACATCTGAAACTTGAATGGATGGCACTTCCCATGTGTCCAGCATTGGTGGTTCTTCCAGAATCATCCATAATTTGATTTGCGCTTGGTTGGTACACAATTAAAAGGACACAACGCAGATGACGCGGCGGATCAGGCTCGAGAGTTCGAGCCTGATCCGCGTCATCTGCGTTGTTTCCTTTTAAGTGTCGCGACATTACACTTGTCAAGTGGTATTATTGTAACACCTGTCAAGTTCTGGGATATCTACACTTGAACAAAGTGCTAGTTCAGCACTTAGTAAGTGTTAAATACAGCACTTCAAGTGTAGTTTTTAACACTTTAGTTTTTAGCGGAAAGTCTACAATATTTTCGGTGCAAATTTCATTGGAACGAATAGCCTATAATTAAACATAAAGTAGATTGAAAACTGTGTGTGCGCGCTCTGGGGCGACTCCGTATAGCCTGTCCCCAAAGAGTACCACGAAGTAATTACGGACGACATATTTAACGCCACGTTCTTTGAGACGTGACAGGCGATACCGAGCTGTGGGAGTTGTAAGTGTTGAATTAGCCTATGTGGAATACCAAAAGTGTTTCTCTGAATCCACATATTTCGGCTATCAACAAATTCCGCGCGTATTAGAAGAATAGGTCCGTCTGCAAAGCCCATTAATGAAATGAATCGGTCATCAGAAGACTAAGACTTATTCGTCTTTTGATTTAATTACCACAACAGGTTCGACATTCATTAGAAACAATTAGAACTTCAGTCAATGGTGGTATATAACATCAATCAGAATTCGTGTTTGCTGAGTCTCAAACCAGAGAGAACCATAAACACACAGAGATTTGGGATAAGGATTTCTGAAAAAAAACGTGGAAGATATAAGCACTGAGAACAAATACAGTAATATATCCCAGGAATAAAAAATATCTTTACCTCATTTATCTGTTGACGGAACAACAAAATAACAAACTGATAAGAAAAAATAAACGGGAAATGTCAGCGAACCGCGAAGGCATTCTTTACATTCGTCATTCGGATTCCACCCGCAAAGGTCACACAAAAAACTGGTGATGTAGGTATGCTGCTGCCCATTGTCAGACACTCATATAAGTATCAAACCCTTATGCTCTCATCGCATCTTTTAATCTGCTCACCATGTGTGTGTTATTCACCACCCCCACCCCCCACCCCCAGAAGAAAGCAAGCAATTCCTTAATATTTGGTAGTGGAATAATAATTAGCCTTTGACCATCTTTTGAGCTGATGCGGTGAAATTGTAACTGCAGCACGTCTCCTTGGGACATACTCACTAAGTTTCAAATGGGGGAAAGAAACGCATTGATGTCCAAGACCAGGTATAAATTCTACACTAACCTCTTAGTAATTCCTCAGTGATGCGTCCTTGAATATTCTGTCAACGCTGGCTGGCAAACAGTACGGCCGCCGTGAACTGGTCACTTTCCACGGGTGGACAATATTTCCACGGACGCAATAATCTTATTTTACAAACACTAATTGTGGGAATAATCATCAAAAATTTAATAAATGAAGCACCGGGTACAACCCGGTGCTTCATTAATTAAAATTATGCTGCTGATGATTATTATTGCCTGATAAACTAATGAGTGGTCATCAATGCCCACGCGTGGAATACGACCAGTCCATGGCGGTTGTTCTGCTGGGGCCCCATGATTTGCTACAAAATTTCGCCTTGCGTAGTAGCAGAAGTCAATTACGGTCTGCTTGCTGGCGGGGAATTCCAACCGATCCGTCACGATAAAATATCCCTTCCACCTTTCCATCAAGCTTCAAACTCTGTTACAGCCGCATTGCATTATACATTGATGCAACATACTTCAAAAACAGTGGACCTTTTTTGAGCTGATCCAGCCTTATCCAAGACATTTTCCGAGCCTCCCAAAATGATGAAAATAGTAACGTCGGACAAAAATAAAATGCGTCCAGGCTGCTGAGTGCAGTTGCTTGAAATTTACGGAATCAGGACTACGATCCTTGATTGACAGTTATGCATCTTTGTCGAGTGCCTAGACCGCTCGAAAACAACGTAGATCGCGTGGAAACCGAGAGGAAGATTCGCCCCTGCTTAAGAAGAGTTTGATTTGAAGTTCTGTTGAGACTGAGAGGTCTTTTCGTGCATAACTGTTCGATCCAGAATGTTTCCCGGGCGACGCGGTCAGCTTTTGCCCAGTCGGACTTGGAATCAATGATGAAGGCCTGAAAAGAAGTGAAAGGGTGACCCCTTGGCATGCAGTGTCGTGAAATACCACAGTCACGCTCCATTTTTTAAATGATCGGTGGTTATTCACACGTATATGAAACAGGGAACTGGTTTCACCGGCATACCGGATTTGACAAATTTCACACTGATAGATCACATTTGAACTTTTACAGGTGTCGCGGCAAAAAAATTCTAAAGGATTCCCCAGAACTGGTGCTGTTGAATGAATCGGATGTAGGAATCATGGTGCACGATTTACAACCGGGTTTTCCACAGGTTTGGCTGACACCAAGTTCAGAATAGGCTGAACTGTGGCTGGCACCAACAAGAATGTTTTTTGGACGCTTGAAAGCCACGACTGGAGGCCTGGAAATGTCTTGGATAAGGCTTGATCATTCTCAATAAGCTTCCAGTGTTTTCGAAGTATGTCGGAAAGATTTGAAATATCTGGGTGAAATGTTTTGATAAAAGGTGTGCATGTGTTCTGTGTTGGTGGACGATATCGTAACAGATCGTCCCGTGCAGGTGCATCAGCTTTACAAACGGCAATGTCAAACCATTCTCGCTTGTAGTTACGGCTCACAAGATGAGACCGAAGATCAGAAAAAGCTGCTTCCTTGTCAGCGGGCTCAGAACAGATTCTCTTGATTCTAATAGCGATACTGTATGGAATGTTTTTGACAATGTGCCAGGGATAGCAACTAGATGGAAGCAAATATTGTTGTTCGTTTGTAGAATTGCAATATGAGCTTGTAACAATGTGGTTAATATCAATGCATGGGGTGGTATCAAGAAAGGTGATGCTATCTGAAGAGATTTCTGCAGAGAATGTGATAAAATGATGAATTGTGTTGCAGAAGGTGACAAACTCCAAAAGATCAGATTTGGATTCCACACCACTTCAAATCAATATCATCAACCTGAGCTAGGATGTGGGCGAGGGAAATGGTGAGGAAAAGAGAATAAGTTTTTCAAGACGACCCCCAAAAAATGTTGGCATAAGAAGAAGCCATGCGCGTGTCCATGGCAATGATTTATCTTCAGTTCAGTTCTAACACCAAACTCGAAATTTCCCACCAGCGGGCTACTTGGTGCATTTTAAGGCGACGGACTGCAAACAGTTTTTTTTAGTCATCCAGTTATCATACTTTCATGCAATACATGAAAGTATCTTGACAATTCTAAAATTCCAGTTCCTTTTAATTTTCCAAGGGTATATTAAAATCGGGTTTTACCGAGAGTTAGGACTTTCTAGAATACTTTTCAGAATTTGTCTAACACTATTTTTTTTTTACTTACCATTTGCTTTCTACTTTTACACCGCTTTCTTTTCTTTTCAGGTTGTATTACACACCCGTTCAGTTCGAACTTGGCTTACGAGAACTTTTATCGCCACATTTCATTTCTTTCGTCGTCTGTGTGTATTTTTTTCTTGTTGTTTCTGTACCCTGAAGAAGGTCTTCATCAGACCGAAACCTGGGTGAAAATTGTTTTCCTTGTGCTGGTAGTTATAAGAAACAAGAGGCCCCAAGGAGCCTTAATCTCTCCCCGGCCAAAGTGGTTCAAAGGAGTATTTGGGGGTCACATTCAGTTAGACATGGTTCATCAACGCTACAAAGGAATGAAGTCACGAGAGACAAATTTTATGGAACTAGGGCCATGGCTTGAACAAACTTGAATCTTACCCCCCCCCCCCCCCCCCCCCACAAGGATGCTGCATACCAAATATCAAAAGCATTCGTCTGCTGGATCTGAAGAAGAAGATTTTTAAAGAAAATTCCTCATTTTGAACTAAGTTATCATTCGGGCTCCCACAGTGAGCCCAAATATGGACCCAGGGACTTGGCTTTAACAAACTTGAGTCTCACCCCCTAAGGATGCTACCCACCACATATCAAAACATTCCGACTGCCGGATCTGAAGAAGATTTTTTAAGAAAATTCCTCATTTCGAACTAAGTTACAATTCAAGCTCCCACAGTGAGCCCCAATATAGACCTAGGGACATGGCTTGAACAAACTTGAATCTCACCCCCACCCCCACCCCCCCCCCCCCCCCCCCCCAAGGATGCCGCATACCAAATATCGAAACATTCCGACTGCTGGATTTGAAGAAGAAGATTTTTAAAGAAAATTCCTCATTTTGAACTAAGTTATAATTCGGGCTACCACAGCGAGCCCAAATATGAACCCAGGGACTTGGCTTGAACAAACTTGAATCTCACCCCCTAAGCATGCTGCATACCCAATATCAAAAGATTCTGCCTGTTGGATCTTGAGAAGAAGATTTTTAAAGAAATTTGCCTGAAATGCACTAAGTTCAAATTGGCTCCTATACTGAGCCTAAATATGAACCCAGGGGGCCGATTTGAACAAACTTGAATCAGATCCACCCCACAATGTTGCATACCAAATATCAAAAGATTCTGCCTGCTGGATCTTGAGAAGAAGATTTTTTAAGAAATTTGCCTGAAATGCACTAAGTTCGAATTCGGGCTTCTATACTCAGACCAAATGTGAATCCAGGGGGCCGATTTGAACAAACTAGAATCAGATCCACCCCACAATGTTGCATACCAAATATCAAAAGATTCTGCCTGCTGGATCTGGAGAAGAAGATTTTTGAAGAAATTTGCCTGAAATTCACTAAGTTCGAATTTGGGCTTCTATAGTGAGCCCAAATATGAATCCAGGGGGCCGATTTGAACAAACTTGAATCAGACCCATACCAAGATGCTGCATACCAAGTATCAAATTCTACCCACTGGTTCTGGAGAAGAGGATTTTTTAATAATTTTTCTATAATTCATACGGTGCTATAAGAGTTATGCCACATACAGAGCCCCCAAGGGACGTGGCCATTTCATTTGAACAAACATGAATTGCCATATAGTAATGAACATCCACATGAAGTTTCGTGAACATCGGACCAGTGGTTTCAGAGGAGAAGTCGTTTTAAAATTGTTCACGACGACGGACGACGGACGACGGACGACGACGGACGACCGACGACGGACGGCAAGTGATAAGTTGAGCTCCCTTCGGTGAGCTAAAAATCACCAAAGTTCAAAACAAATACAACGAAATTATTGAATTTATTCCTGCTAGCGCTTTCACCGCTCTCTGCGGATCTTCAGGCATTTTTACTTTTATAAAATAAGTTATACAAATATTTACAAAATAATGTTATGGAGTAAACCACTGGGGGTGGTGTAGATAGATTTTGTAGACGTTGTTCCAAAAACTGCATATACAAGAATTATTTTATACATTTGAACAGTGGAGTGTTGATCCTTTATCCAAAAAAAATTATAAAGAAATTGACATAACATATAAAATAATGATGTTTCCTTTATCCTAGAAATTAAGTTACAAAGGCTATGGGCTCTGAAAATACCCGGTATATTTGTTTCCCACAAATGCTTCCCAGGCTAACTCTCTATATATTTGTATGTTGATAATACCATTATTTCTGCATAATGTTTGGAAGTGAACTTCTTACTACGACCCCAGCTCGAACCCCCGAGAGTGTTTGTCACTCTCGCGGAGTCGAGCCGGACTCGGGGCAAGCGTCATTGTACATATAACTCTCTGGCTGAGGGAGAAGAAACGGTTGGGTAAGTAGGGGCTATACACAAAGATTCACTGTGTCGATCGTGTTATTTCTATGAAACGTAACATATAAAACAATGATGTTGCCTTCATACCAGAAGTGAAGTTTATGAACTCTGAATATATGTGTTTTTCCACGAATGTTTCCTATGTTAACCATCTATTTATATTTATCTTCAAGATACCAATATTTCGGCATAATTTAAATTTATGGCTGTGAGCGCCTTACTCAGATTCCAGCTCGACATCACGAGAGTGTTTATTACTCTCGAGGAGTCGAGCTGGACTCGTTGCAAGCGTTCTTATACGGAGAACTGATTCGAGTCAAGCATGATTTTCCGATGAATAAATTCAAGTTATCCGTGGGGAGGCTATACTTTTATAACGCGGTGATTTGCCTCCCCCCCCCCCCCCCACCACCCCACCCCCGGACTCCGTACCCATTATGTGTCCCGTTGACGCCACTCCTGTTATAAGGTAAAATAGTACGATTAGATAAAGAATTAAAATGGGAATTCTAAGGATGAACACATTAATAATTCTTAATGAGCTGATTATCCAACCCCCCCCCCCCCCCCCCCCATACACCAAACAAATGCTTACAAGCATCCCCATTATATTACATTACTTGAACTCATCCTCATTCTCAACAAAGGAAGTTCCCCCTCCCAAGTGAACACCGACAAAAGCTTTATAAAAGCAAGCAGGTGTTGGTAATTACTATTATAAATAGAGCCATCCCAAGCGATTTAAAAGGGATTGATTATATGCCCCTCAAAGTTAAGACTATAATAATAATAAAGCAGCGCATAATTAGAAAGTCTTGGGTACCCACCCCACCACCACCAATCTAAAGCTTTCAACTACAGCCATTACATTACGTTTGGATTGTAATAGCGCCAGTCAGTAGCATTAAATTAGCCAAAACTGTAAATCCACGGGAGAGAAGAGCTCCGACCTTGCCACACGGATTGAAATCAAGCGCATGAGTTAAATTAAGGCTGTAGACTGCGTATAAAAAATAATAATTCCTTCTCGTCACGCAACTTGACGCAGGATATAATTACATCACGCTGGTCATCCGATTACCACCTTTGCGGTGCAGTACCTCGTTTGCGGTGTAAAAAAGACGAAGATTGTTGCTCATACAAGATGGAAAATTAGTAAGTACACGCATTTCAACAAGCCTACTTGTGTTACAAACTCTTTCAGACTAGATATTAATCACCAATACTTTCATCCAAGAAATATTTTCATGAGAGAAATAAAAAAACAAATTTTTGGAAGTATTTTAAAGTGGAAATATGGAGATAAAAATTCCAGTTGTTGGGTTTGAACTGCGAATTATATTTAAAATGTGCTATTGTGAGTCCTTGGAGCAGCATCCGTATATAGAATTGTCTTATTTTAGCCAAATGTGTAAGTTACGTTTGTGAGTCTTTTGTGAAACATGTTTAAACTGAATTTATAGAGGGGGTAATTGATTTTTATGAATACCTTATTTGCGGTGTAAAGTACCACTTTCTGCGGTTTCGGTGTCTGCTGGGTGTACCACAATTGCGGTGCGAAACATTTAATGGGGTCACTCTTTTACTAAAATGTTGCCTTATCTGGACACCTTTATTCTCTCTGATCTGTATACAATTAATTCAAAAGCATTTGTTTGATAAGTCCAAGCATTTTTGATATGTTTAGCCCAATAGTTGGACATTGACTGACTTGTATTGTCTTTGAAGCTCCGAAAACAAGTATCATGTATTGGGCCAATTCACATTTGTTGATTATCCAGACCGCAAGTTGTTGTTTTCCGCGTGCATCTCCAGTGGCAAGCAGGTCTAGTAAGCGTTCAAATCTGTTCGTCCGTCAGTCAGGCCGAAATACTTTGGGTTGAAATTTCTAGTCAAAGTTTTCTTGGCTAGTAACAAGGGAATGATTTTATATTTGGCCTGGGGCTTGATAATGTTTCATTATCTATTATTATTATCTTGACATTGAAGGTTAGATAACTAACCCCTTTCAATCGTTGAGGATGGATCCTTTTATACTAGTGATTAGTAATACCAGCGTGTTTTCAGCAAGATATTCTCGGTGATGGGATTCTACTGTTTACACCGAGCAGCACATTGAAGTTTGTATTGTTTAAAAGCATTAGGTTGGTGGGGGGAGGGGAGTGGGGGGGGGGGGGGGTGGAGATGAATTTGTTTTATGAATTTTCTTAAAACCATGGCCGTATATACCTTTATTTAGTGACAAAATCAAATATTTCTGTATCGGCCAAACTTAAATCTAATTGCGAAAACGCATTACATTGCACTAACAGCCAACTTTCTACATTGTTCACAATCAATCCCTTTTAAATCGTTTGAGATGGCTCTTTTTATAAAAGTAGTTACCAACACCTGCTTGCTTTTATAAGGCTTTTGTCGGTGTTCACTTGGCGGGGGGAGGGGGGACTTCCTTTGTTGAGACTAAGGATGAATTTAAGTAATGTAATATAATGGGGATGATTGTAAGAATTAGTTTGGTGTATGGGGGGAGTTGGATGATCAGCTCATTGAGAATTATTAATTTGTTCATCTTTATAATTCCCACTTTAATTCTTTATCTAATCGTACTATTTTTCCTTATAATAGGAGTGGCGTCAAAGGGACACACAATGGGTACGGAGTCCGGCGGTGGGGGGGGGGGGGGGGGGGTCAAATCACCGCGTTATAAAAGTATAGCCTCCACACGGATAACTTGAATTTATTGATCGGAAGATCATGCTTGACTCCGTTTGCGCCGAATCAGTTCTCTGTATAAGAATGCTGGCATTGAGTCCAGCCCGACTCCACGAGAGTAGTAAACACTCTCGTGATGTCGAGCTGGAATCTGAGTAAGGCGCTCACAGCCATAAATTTAAATTATGCCGAAATATTGGTATCGTGAAGATAGATATAAATAGGTGGTTAACATAGGAAAACATTCGTGGAAAAACACATATATTCAGAGTTCATAAACTTTACTTCTGGTATGAAGGCAACATCATTGTTTTAGACGTTATGTTTCAGAGAAATAACACGATCGGCGCAGTGAGTCTTTGTGTATAGCCCCTACTTACCCAACCTTTTCTTCTCCCTCAGCCAGAGAGTTATATGTACAATGTCGCTTGCCCCGAGTCCGGCTCGATTCCGCGAGAGTGACAAACACTCTCGGGGGTTCGAGCTGGGGTCGTAGTAAGAAGTTCACTTCCAAACATTATGCAGAAATAATGGTATTATCAACATACAAATATATAGAGAGTTAGCCTGGGAAGCATTTGTGGGAAACAAATATACCGGGTATTTTCAGAGCCCATAAACTTTATAACTTAATTTCTAGGATAAAGGAAACATCATTATTTTATATGTTATGTTAATTTCTTTGTAATTTCTTTGGATAAAGGATCAACACGCCACTGTTCAAATGTATAAAATAATTCTTGTATATGCAGTTTCTGGAACAACGTCTACAAAATCTATGTACACCACCCCCAGTGGTTTACTTCATAACGTTATTTTGTAAATATTTGTATAACGTATTTTATAAAAGTAAAAATGCCTGTAGATCCACAAACAGAGCAGTGAAAGCGTATTTGTTTTGAACTTTGATGATTTGTTTATAAACTTCTGATATATGTTCCGTCTAAATAAAGCTCAAACAGCACAGGAAACCCACCCCCACCCCATATATATATTTATTATGTCTCAAAGTTAGTTTGTCCAATCAAAATGCTGGAATACCTTCTAAAGATTCCACCGTATCGGGTTACTCACCTGATATTAATTAAGGGCCTATATAAGTAATGAAATTTTGTTTATTTTGAAATTCTCACCTCTCATATTACTTAAATTCAGATTAAATATACACAAATTATACATCAAAATGAAGGTTGGGATGTATAGAACACGAACCACATAAGTAATCAACTCGTAGAGTCGACTGTAGGCACCACTGGTTCCTGGAAGTCTGCTACCGTATTCGCACCAGAACTGATAATAAAATAATATTTCATCAGAACAACTTGTGGCCAAATGTGCTTCATATATCCAATAACAAAACTAGGCATTCAAAACACTTTCGAATACAGCCATAGGTCTGCATTTTGGAAAAGGACAACACTGTCTGCATTTTTTATTGAAGATGGTTTCCATGCTCGACAGACATGCGCAAATCACTCGTTACCACGAATTTCCATCAAAAAACAAAATCGTAATTCTAAGAAATTTCAACAGGTATCATGATACCTTGCATTGAATATGGCAGCTGTGCAATCTCTATCTAATAACAGTTAACTGTATGACGGCGATCTTTTTCATTATTTGATTTTAGACGGCGTTGTTTTTACATGCTTTTTCTGTCCGATGACGTCGGCCGGAAATCGAAAGTATACTCATACGTAAACAAAAGCAAAGGCGTTGGAATTTTCCCCATTGCAGCTCTGTCGCCGTGTTTTGAAGAATTTTTATCCCCTAGCTTTGTTCTTGGATATGTAAAGCACATTTGGCCCCAAGTTGTTTTCGTGAAATATTATTAAATTATCAGTTCTGGTGCGAATACGGCAGCAGACTTCCAGGAATCAGTGGTGCCTACAGTCGACTCTATGAGTTGATTACACATGTGTTTCGTGTTCTATTCATTCCAACTTTCATTTTGATGTACATTTTGTGTATATTTAATTTGAATTGAAGGAATATCGGAGGTGAGAATTTTCAAATAAACAAAATTTCATTACTTATATAGGCCCTTAATATCAGGTGAGTAGCCGCCATTACTATTTTGATGCAATTCCCCTCACTTCGAATTTTCAAAATCTGAATTAAAACAAAATAAGAGAATTTAGGTTCCGAAAATATTTTCAAGATACCGTATTTTGTGATTTAAAACATTAAATATGTAAAAAGATGGGCAGAAGATAATATTTGTAGTCTGAAAAGTTCTTTGTTTTACGACTCCTTCAGTCACTGTTTGGATCGGGTTTTTGAGGTGAATAGAAAATTTGTCCAGCTCATCAATGCCAAAGGGTGCTCCTATTTTCAGAAATTGCAAAATCGGCAACATCAACATCACTATAAATAATAAATGAACAAACTTGTTTTTGAAACATTCCGATCAAACAGAATTAACAGAAAGTCGGTGTGCGTTTCAGATTCAACTTCAAAGTTCAAGTTGCGTTATTGACAATATTGTTATTGTTTGCTCTACAGTAAAAAAGTGATTTTTAATGTTCAAAACTGCTTTATTAGTCCTTTTTAGGTAGTAACAACAGTAAATGTACGCAAGGGGCCTCCAGATTATGCCGAGTTGGCAAGCAGCACTGATCTCAGTGGCAAGCAGCGATTCGTTTCATTTGTAAACAAGTACGGCAATCGCCCTTCGCAAAGTGATGATTTGTTTACAATTACCATGGTTACACGTACCGGTGCCTGTTAGTGTTCATGATTCTGCGCGGTGCTATCAATAGTGGTTCCTGAAAAATAAATTCCGGGCCGTTGTTTGTTTATGGAGAAAATTATTAATCGCTTGATTTACATGGACTTTCGACATAATAAATATGTTACATGGCGTGTAGCTGGCTGATACATTTCCATACAAGGCTCTGAGTGTTCATATTAGGTTCGGCTTCGCCTCACCTGATATGAACACTCATCGCCTTGTATGGAAATGTATCAGCCAGCTACACGCCATGTAACTTATAATATATCTATATGTATAAAATGATAAAAATTATCAAGTTGCAGTATTTTCGCAATGTCCACTTCTCATGGAGTCTTAAGATACAATATAACGATATGGCGTAAGGGGACCCGAGTTGGGGTTTTTTCCTGTATTTCACAAGCGTCGGAGGCTCGCGTGAAATACAGGAAAAATACAGGAAAAGCTCTAACTTACAAGCACTCTATCCCAGTTGTGTTCTGAATTTATACCACAATTAAACTGCATTCAGTGGATGAAGCTGATGGGGTTTTTTTTTAAATATCACTCAGACGCGTAACTTCTAGTCAGGTGTACTCTTATATGACGTTCTCACGCGTAAATCCAGATTCCGTTCCAAAGCCCTTTCCCAGTGTTTTTATTGTATCGCGTAATGTTGAATACACACGGCAATCGTAGTACAATGAGCAGACTCTCCCAACTCGGCGATGGTGCTAAATCATGGGTATTATATGCTTTTACCGCGATCTCATAAATACTTTTTTTAAATTTGATTTGAGTCTTGTACCTTTGTAGCTCTACAAGATTTCTGTGACCCGTGCTCGATGACACGTTTTACCAACAATCCATATCCCGGTCTGTTGATATAGATTCGCAACTGAATGATATTTTTGTCTGAAATACTCAGGTGCCAATAATGTTCAACTTTACAACACTACCCAGTGGTCCAATATAATGCGTCGTTAATGGTGCCCCGCCCCCAGTAATTTTCCCAGTCGGGACATTTTCAACCGGATTGCACTTCCTCACGAGACTAAATTTGATATCTGGACTTGGGGATCTGGAGTATCCGATACGGGTTGTTGTGAGCCTAGCATGACTAATCTGGAGTATCGGTACGGCGCGTGTTATTTAGATAAGATTCTATATTATACGCTAAACGATAGATTATCGAAGAAATTGCGGAAAGATAGAAATCGTACACCCCGCTGTGAAGATATAGAAATTTCCACTTTCACGGTATCAATCAAAATGACGGCTTTCAAAGCATCACTTCAAGGTGAATACGAGTCAAATTATCACTGGAAATGATCAATTTGTTCCAAAAACGTATAATGAAAAGTAAATCTAGTGTTTTCGAGTGGATACCGATCATTTCCAGCAATAACTCAACACGTATGCACTTTGAATTGGTGCATGAAACCCGCTAGTCCAAACATGGCCTGTAAGTCCGCAATATAAGTTTTTGGGTTGGTACGTCCTTGAAATGACGTACCAAACCAAAAACTTATATTACGGACTTTCAGGCCATTTTTGGTCTAGAAACCCACCAGCTGAATCAGATCGCAAGACACCATCTGTTCCGAGTATCAATCAAATCACTTCCGCGTTTCAATGATTCAATGCGCTGTTTACTTTCATGCATCAGTTCAAGGTTGAAACCAAAGGAATTATCAGATTCTTATAAAAAGCGTAAAATAAAAAGAAAATCTAGTGTTTTTGAGTGGATACTGAAAATTATCTCACTTGTAACCGAGACAAATGGGTATTTTCGCTCGCGCAAGCGCTCGCAATAAATAAACATTTGTCTCGGTCAATAATGAGATAATTTTCGGTGTCCACCCAAAAACACTAGATATCCTCTATACAATACGGCTACTACATGTGTATTTGATATATACAAAAATAAATTGACCCCTTTACCTGACATGAAAAATAGACGACTCTTGCAAACAAAATTACTAAATGACTATTTTGATTCATTTTTTGCATCAAAAACATAGCTTATGACCTCTCATTGGAACGAGCTCAACACGATCGTCCCAATGAGGGGTTTAAAGCTATGTTTTGAGGCAAAAAATGAAAAAATAATGAAAATTGAATGGCAATTTTTGTGAATAGCGCTGGCCGGTTTTGGTCGTTACGTTGGGTGAAGGGTTAAAAGAAGTATTTATTTTTTATTTAACCCTTTACCTAACGTGAAAAGCAGACGACACTCACAAAAATAATTCTTGAATAACTATTTTTTTTCATTTTTTGTCTAAAAAAAATAGGTTATGGCCCCTCGTTGGAACGAGCTCGACGAGCTCGTTCCAACGAGGGGTCATAACATATGTTTTTGAGACAAAAAATGGAAAAAATAGTGAAAATTAATTGGCGATTTTTGAGAATAGCGCTGGCCGGTTTTGGCCGTAGCGTTGGGTAAAGGGTTAACTATTCTCCCGATTGACTAATATTCCTATTACATCATCAAGGGATGCCTTTAAGGAAGGCATCCCTTGATGATGTAGTTGGAATATTTCATCAGTCTGGACTTGTGTCATCACAGTCGAGGCAATCAGGCTTACACCCCCCCCCCCCCCCCCCCCCCCCCAATAGATCATCTTCACGACGATCTTTGATCCGTAAACAGAAGATGTGCTCGTTTGGTCATAATGTTACTGCAATACAACCAAGTAGGGGTATGGATGGTTTCCCACCCCACCCCTTCCCACAAGACAAAATCACCGTGAGTGTGATCTTGTGAACACTGAACACGACTGTGCGATCGAACACTAAAATTCTAAATATGATATACAAAATTTAATATACTGTTCTGATCGCCTTGACCTGTCAACAACAGTTATTTTGTCCGATCAGGTGCTAAGCAAGGGATCTATATTACGGGGGTGTGGGGGCACAGGGATCGATTGGGGGTGAGGGCAGCATTTTTATGCCGCGGGTAAATCTCGAAGATCGCTGTTTGTGTTGGGGAAAGGTATGAAGGAGGAGCGATGTGTATACGAGATGTGATACAGCACACCAGAAAACTACTCTGCACTGGTGATCTTTTTATTACACGCCTGTTCTTTGAAATCCCCATCTACAGCAACACTAAATCATGCGGAAAATGAAAATCCGTTCCGCACACATGTGCCGAACGGAAATTGTTGACGGGATATTTTTAAATAGAAGCGAAATTTGACTGGAATTTTCTACAAATCGTGCATCGCAATTACAATTTGAATCGCTAGCGATCGCTACAAATAGTAACACGAGCTCCCTCGCAAATTTGGTCGGCGATAAAATGTGTTCTTTTCGTAGATAGTAACTGTTGTCAAATGAATTGTTGAGTGTGCTTCTAATAATTGTTTTTTATGGACGCGAAGGCGTGTAATAAACACGAAATTAAACGTATTCTATAAATGAGGCGTGATTTTATAACACTTGTGCCATCGCGGAAGGATAAAACTCGGGGCCTGCGGCCTCTCGTTTTACCCTTCCACGTTAGCACTCGTGTCATATCGATTAACCTATTCACACGCGTGTGTCGTTCTGAGTATTTATGAGAAACTTGCTCTCGGGTAATATTTAAACAGTATGCCCACTCTTATTTCGAAATCCGCCAAATCCCATTTTGAACAAAAGCAGGCGACAAACTCTTCGACGTAGTTGTTGTGTGTTCTTTATCACCATCCTGGACTTGGAGGACTCAGTCTACCTTATCATCCCAGTGTATCTGGTAAAATTCTAATGTATGAAATCAATTGGTGTATTTGCAATAAAGCTGAAACAGATCTCAGTTAATTGCTGCTTTGTGGATTTAGAGCATATTTATAGCGTGGGGTGAAAGAAGTCTCGTTTTCGATTTTTCAGTATCACACAGGCTGCGTTTTGCTGATATGATTGACTAATAAGTATGCATTTTATTACAAGCCTATTACTTTTCCTTCAGTTCCATATTTACAAATCCCTATGGAACAGGTGTCCCATACGGATTTCCGTTGACGGACTATTTTCCACCCGAGGTCATTGATCCATCAAAAGAACTAAACTCCGCCCATTTTCCTAATCTGCCAATCGAAAAGACTCATTCTGACCTATCAATTGGGAAGTTGCTGTGACAGCCGATAAATCGAATGTTAATTGCAAAATGTTTCTGTTCAAATCCACCAAAATCAACGAAATTTAACGTATTCTATAAATGAGGCGTGATTTTATAACACTGCAGTTTTGACTTTGAAGGAAAATATATCAGATAACGCCCCTGATTTCTTAAAAATATGCCTATTTCGACACAATTTTAATTTAGATTTTTCTGTTTACGCATCGATCTGTCAAACGTGTTTGGCAATCACACCCAAGTTTTGTTTTTGTTTTGATTTCAAACATACATCAGAACTGTCAAATTCTACAAATAACACCGAATTTTTTAAGATGAATTCAGAAAATGATAATTACGAATATTCTTTCGTTGAAGAAAACGAAGATAGTGACCAAACACCACCTTAAACGGGCGTGTGTCTTAATGCCCCTTTGAAATTGAGGAAACTCAATATTGGAAAAGATATTTCCGATCAGATTACAGACAATTCCACGAAGTTTCACCTGTAGGGTTGGACACTTTATTGGGAGTTTATATATTAAACGTGAAGGAAGCGTGTGGTTTTGATTACGAGCCAGACAGTTTCACAAGACTAAGTATCCATCCGAGTTTTGAGTGATGTCTCGAGGAAAATTATTACGGCTACAGTTTATTGACAAACGATGAACAAATGGGGATATTTTGAAGGCGCGGGGAAATAGACATCGGGAATGAGCTCGTATACGCTTCGGTCAAGAGTGGTGGGTGATAAAATTATACAGGTATCAGAGCCTTTTTGGAGACGATCCGGGTGGGACGTCAGAGGCAACAACAAGGGTGGACACAGAGGGGATGAACAAGACCGAGTGGGAGGGAACGAGATTATCGTGGTTACCATCAGAAAACAACAGAATCAACAGGGGGAAGTCAAGGAACCCTGGTAATCTGATTGTTGGGTGCAGCAACATCCAGGTTCTTCACAGGAAAGTAAGTGAAATAGCTACACTGATCGAGGAAGAGGACTTTGATGTCACGAGATTAACCCCCTGCACTCTGATGACGAAACGTCTGATTTGTCATCCATGGTTATCCCCCTGTGTTGTCAGAAATTCAGCAATTTAGATTTTGGTTGACAGAGCTCCAATTGGAGCTCTGTCAACCAAAATCTAAATTGCTGAATTTCTGACAACACAGGGGGGGGATAACCATGGATGACAGGGAGGTGTGGTGGGGCTTAGAGTGGGGGAGGTGTCGAGTATTCTCGACATCAGAGTGCAGGGGGTTAAATGAGACGTGGTAAACTTAAGACATGAGGAACGGGTAGATCAAGTAAGGGGATGCGTGTGGATATTTATTATTCATTTATTGATTGGGGTTTAAGGTCACATACTTATGCACAATGGCTAATCATGACCGTGACAGTTTTACGGGTGGAGGAAGCCGAAGTACCCAGAACAACGACCGAGCAACGACAAGTTTTACGGGTGGAGGAAGCCGAAGTACCCAGAACAACGACCGAGCAACGACAAGCAACTGTCAGCTTCTCAACATTCGTAACTCTGTTCAAGCTCCGATCAAGCAGGGTTACAGCGGTTGAAGACGTGTGCACCATCGACGTGCAGTACGCCTTAGTACACGGCGTCATCGTGCCCCCATGTAGGCAACCGGGATAAAGTGCCTTGCCCAAGGACACAACGCGGGTCGTCCCGGACGGGGATCGAACTCAGGACCTCTAGCATAGAAGTGCAACAGCCTACCAATGAGCCACCGCGCTCCCGGATGCGTATGGATAGGTGTAGGACGAACTGAAGGTCAGAAAAAAGGTGGAGGAGAAGGCATGTACATAAAAGAGGATTTAAAACTGTCGTTGTCAGATGTCAATACCCAGACTGAGGTATCAAAAAAAAAATGGATGGGTAAAGGTTAATCTAAAGAACAAAAGTGGTTCTATTGGGATTGTGAACTGTGCGTGGTGGGGGGAAGTAAATCTGCGTGGAATGACTCAATATACTCAACACTTAGGTCCAATATCACGGAATTAGAAAACAGGGTACGCGGTACAATTCTGATGGGAGACTTTAATGGTCACAAAGGTGACGAGGAAGAAGGCATCCAGGGCGGGGATAAGAAAGTTAACATGAATAGGAGGAAGCTGTTAGACTTCACAAGGAGCTCGGTCTGAAAATTCTGAACAGGGATGCGACGTGTCAGTGGAAATGGACCTGGGAGAGGAACGACAGAAGAACAATAATCGACTATAATCTCACAAATATCGATTTATGGAGGGAGGTGATAAAGGTAGAAGTGGACGATGATGGTGAAGGGAAGTTGGACAGTGACCACAACTTGATTACATTTACTATCAAGGGGCAATAAGCCTGTAAAAACAAGGAAAGCTTTAAGGAGATTTGGAGACTTAGAAAGGATGCTAATTAGGCGAAGTTTGAACAAAAAATCGAAAACAAAGCTTGTGGATGAACAGAGGGTTGCAAATGTCAAGGAAATGGCAGATGCAATAGTTGTGAGCCTAGCAGAGGCGAAACTGCAATCTCATTAAGGTGATAAGAATGACAGGAGAGGGTGGGGGGGGGGGGGGGGTCGAGTTCTAACGTATTTTGTAAATGGGCGAATAAAAGGAACAAAGGAAGTAATTCACAGAGTATTAAAGTAGAGGGCAGGAATACAGACTACCAAGACCAAATCGCATCAGAATTATTGAAATACTGAGAAAAGGTAAACGATAAACCATGGGGCATGGTGAACCCACCGGAGTGCCACAATGAGGTCGAGGAAAATTTATCGAACTTCGTGCGCGGCGAAATAAAAACCGAGGCGGCACGAAAAGTGGTCTCAAAATTAAGGAACGGAAAAGTGACAGGGATGGACGAAACTCCTAACGAGTTTCTAAAACATGAAGGGCGAGGAACTCTGCAAAAGCTTAACGGCCTTATTCAATTAATTTAACCATAGAAAAACAAGAGGTTCCAAAAGAGTGGAGAGAAAGCAAGGTTACATTCATACACAAAATGGGGGACAAGGATGCATGGGACACTTATCTGGGGATTTCTGTCACTAGCAACATTGGAAAAGTCTATAAAGTCATGTATGGGAGATTAGATGTGATCGAAAAGAAAAGGGTTTCTTGGAGAAATCCGGAATGGATTCAAGAAGGGGAAGAGAGTCACTGACCATTTTTTCAGGCTGTCTCAAATGATAGAATCTGCGAAAGTCAAAAAGAAAAAAGATGTTGATGGTCTTTCTGGAGGTGAAATGAAAAGGGCATACGATAGAGTATGAATTGAGGTTATGTGGCGGAATTGTGAGACCTTGGGCCTGGAAGGTGAGTTTGTGGGAATACTGAAAGCATTACCCAAAGTCGTACAAAGTGAACTCAGCCTGGGTAATATAACAACAAAGCGTTTGCCTATGCCGCAGTACTGGAAGCAATGGGTAGGTGAGGATTAACCCTTTACCCAACGTAACGGCCAAAAACGGCCAGCGCTCTTCTCAAAAATCGCCAATTAATTTTCATTATTTTTTCATTTTTTGTCTCAAAAACATAGGTTATGACCCCTCGTTGGAACGAGCTCGTCGAGCTCGTTCCAACGAGGGGTCATAACCTATGTTTTTGAGACAAAAAATGAAAAAAATTAGTTATTCGAGAATTATTTTTGCAAGTGTCGTCTGCTTTTCATGTTAGGTAAAGGGTTAAGGGCAGGATTGACTTAATGCAACTCTGCTATCTCAACTATTTGGTAAATATCCCCGACAGCCGATGGTGTAAATTAATGTTCCAGAATATTTGGAATTCAAACAAATACAAGATGGATAGACCATGTGAGGGAGTTAATAGAGAACTATTCGATGGAGATCTCAGACTCATAGATGGGCACAAACCAGGGAAAGAAAATCACCAGAGAAGGAGTCATGGTGGATTGTAACATGAATTGGAAGGGGGGGTGGGGGGGGGGGACAAAGCAAAGTAATCTTTGGGTGGCCTTCGTCATAAAAAGAAACCAGGTTTTGAAGAGTACCTTGAAGGCACCTTTGGGGTAACTGTTGTTCAAGATAAGGTCGCGGTCGCTGGAGCTTGGGGGGAAATTGGGAAAGAAAATGAAAAGGAATGCCAAATGTGTAATCTAGGCGCAGTGGAGACCCTGGAACACTTTCTATTGGAATGTCCAAAATACCAGTCTAACAGCATAAGATTTCCCAGGAGTATGGCGGGAAAGTGGGATGGGAGAATGGGAGAATGAAGGACGTGTGGTTGGTAGGTAATACAAAGGAGAGGGTTATTATTATTGGAGAGATTGGGAAGAATGGGGTACGAGATGCCATCAAGCAGTTTGTCTCAGAGTGTTGGGAGACGTGGGGATAAAGAGGCATTTGGGAACACAAGGTTAATCAAGGCATTCTCACCTGAGAACCGCGACAAATCAGTGGCCGGCCAAAGTGTTTTTATTATGAGGCGACACGAAAACAATAATGGGTCGAGGCTGTACAGTCCAGTCCAATATTGTTTTGGCTGAGCCTCATATAACATTGTATCCGCCAACTAAGCACACCATTACGTATTTATTTTACCAGCCGCTCGATTCACTTTCACAATAGCGTATCTGCAGCCCGATCGTTCGATTTTGTTGAAT
Source organism: Pictodentalium vernedei (assembly GCA_031216915.1). NCBI lineage: Eukaryota > Metazoa > Mollusca > Scaphopoda > Dentaliida > Dentaliidae > Pictodentalium > Pictodentalium vernedei. The sequence goes on from CM062297.1 coordinate 797,781,147, forward strand.
TTTCAGAGTGTGCACTCCTCTTTTTCTCCGCCGCATCTTTTAATTTTCCGATGTATTTCCGAAGGGTTTTATGGTGCAACTGGGGCATGTTTACGCGTGTTTTTGTTTGCACCGGGTGATGCAAGGGCGCTAACTCAGTTTTCACTTGAATTTTACAGTATCGATCAGTATCGATCGGATTTTAAGTAGGTCAAGACTACATTAAGTGCTGGGATATTTTCTTCAATGGATCCGAGGTGAGGATATTTATTGGGAATCCAAAATGGGGTCTACTCACCCAATATGGACCCATATGGAGTGACTTCAAATCAGGCGCGTGGCCAGGATATCAAAGTTAGGGGGCAAGAGTAATATCTAGGGGGACATACAGAATATGATTCGCTGCAACATCCGATCCCCGCATCGGCAATATGGGGGCGAGCACAAGAGAGGGTGACCCCCTCTGGTTAGAGCTAGTCTGCCCCGATTTGAAACTCAAGAAAAAAACCGTAACTTTCTTGACTCTGAGTCCGTTTGTGACCATAATGGGTTGTGGAAGGTATCAATAATTAGGCCACAATGTGGACACGGGGGGGGGGGGGGGGGGGGGGGACTCAGAATCAAGGAAATTGCTAGATATTAAAATTTCTTGCCTGATATTCCATACATGGATTAACACGTGGAGGGGGCATGACTGCAAATGGGGGGGGGGGCATATGCCACCCTCAGCCCTCCTCCATGGCTACTCGACTGCTTCAGCTAGGAGGTTATATTAAATGGCTCAGTCTTGAATGACTAATACTGCACGCTGATCAGTTAAAGAAGCTTGCTGGTAAAATGATGTTAGATATCGTGTCTTCACCAGCGCTGATACAGATTATTGACAATCTCTGTAAGAAAGCTTACCAAGAATTAATGTCATTGGTTTGGGTCATCAATGAAACAATGAGTTTTGTGAAGAAATGAGAAGATCGGGTTTGACAGACAACTTTTCAGTAAATTTAGTAGGAGTATCGATGTTGCAGATCGCTTAATACCAGTGTAGACCACGGTGATGTCTCAAAATACTTTTTTGTACGGGATAGCATTGTAATGGAGCAAACAACATGACAGGGGCATCTCTAGGGGAGCCGGGAGCACGGGAGGGCAGAAGGGGTAGCTGCCCTCCCTGCCTTCAGACCACTGGGGCGAAAGGGGCAGACAATGCCCTTTTCACGTTCGTCACTCAAATGTTTTCAATGATTTATTCTCGAAGTAAATTTAAAATACACCTCAAATCCGTTCTGAGAGCTTTCAGAATTCAATGGGGAAGTTTGGTAGGAGGTGCCCGCCCGCTGGGAGGAGACACCTTCTCTCATATTCCCCCATATCGGGTCTTCGAGACATGCATGCTTCGTCATGTAAATGCCCTTTTAACGGGGTCCCTCTGCTCGCTTCCAACGGCCCTGGGCATCTCATACTGAAGCTGAGGATGCCCGAAAGAAGAAACTGGTGTAGAGATCAGTGAATTAAGGTTAAATCGCTCAAAACTGTCACAATTTGTTTTAAAGTTAAAAAGAACACCAAGCGCGCCCTCCGTTCTTAATGTCTAAAAATTAAAATTGTCTTCTTCATCAATGGCATGGCCGAACATGAAAGTTTTGGAGGGACAAAGCCTGATATGTTTTGGAACCAGGAAGAGCAAATATAATCTGGTCATTACGAGTTCCAAATGTACATTCTTCAAGCTGTTGGGGTGGGATGGGGATTATTCCCAAGTACACACCGATAACGTAGTTATGTAATAAAGTAATTGAATATCAATTGATGTGAGTGATGAAGTGTAGTTTAGTGGTGTCGATTAAATGTCTTTCAAAATTGGTCACAGTGTGACAGGAACTTTAATTGGAGTTTTATATTTTTAAATTTATGTAAATATAACGTCATTCACCGGGCAAGTGATGAAGTGGGGGCAAAATATATTTCAAGCTTTTAGTCCATGTATTCATTCACTGCGTGAACATGTTCACCACAAATCAGTACTCCGATTTCGAACTGAACTCCGCTTTTCTGTGCATAATCGCATTTCCGTGTACGTCTGATTCATATGAGTGAGGAAACACGGAACACTCCCCTCAGTTATGTTTTCGATTTCATTATGAATTTGTGGCTTTCTTCTCTTTCTGCGACATATGTTACCATGTCGATATAAAACAAACAAAGTGGTGCCAATATAAAATACACAAAAAGAGCCAGTTATTTATTTATTGGAGCTTAACGACACCTTCGATAGCCAGGGTCATCTCGTTTGCGGGCGGGGGTGGCCGGGGTGCCTTGTCCAAGGATACAACAACGCACTTACCCCTGGCGGGGATCGATCCGTGAACCTTTCGCTTTGAAGTTCAATACTGTAACCACTGAGCCGCATCGCTCCCTATTAAAATTCTTTACCCAACGCAGACGATATCAAAATTTATTATTTTAAATATAATTTTTTTTTATTTTTTCAAAAAATTTCAACAAAAGCATATCATGTGACCCCTCATTGGAACGAGCTCATTGAGCTCGTTCCAATGAGGGGTTACATGATATGGTTTTGTTGAAATATTTTGAAAAAAATAATTTTTTCAACTGCTCAATTTGCATACTACGCGGGCGGATGAGGACGATTCGTTAGGTAAAAGGTTTTATAAGAAAGTTATCAAACACTTCGACACTTTCTTCCTGTTTTAACTTCCAAAATGTTGAATTCTTTCATTCAGTTTTATGGTGCCCACTTCCTATATTTTATTTTGGAGCAGAACTTCGTTACAACAGCTTTATATAAAAAACGATTGATGAGCTTCTTTTAGACGTACTGAGTACCGTCAGTCGGGGCGCGGTGACGTTGTGATAACCGGTTCTCGTCAGATGACCGAAGTTAAGCTATGTCGAGCCCGGTCAGTCCTTGGATGGGTGACTGTCTGAGCGATCGATTCGGACTCCCGCGATGTGTCCTTGGGCAAGGCACTTTACCCAGATTGTTCACACGAGAGCACGATGACGCCGTGTACTAAGGTATACTGCACGTCGATGGCGCTCATATCTTCGACCAATCTAACCCTTCCTGTGTTGCAGTGCGGAGTTACGATGTTGGGGAGCTGGCAGCTGCTCGTCGTTGCTCGGTGGTTCTCCCCGGGTACTCCGGCTTCCTCCACCTGTAAAACTGTCACCGACACGCTATGACCTTGGCTGTTACTCTGTCGTTAAACCTTAATAAATAAATCAATAAATAAGTACCGTCATTTAAAAATATTCTAACGAAATCTCCATCTTTGTATAGCCATTAAAATCGTCTCCGGAGTTCCAATGAGTTCTATGTGCCTACTGGCGCATAGAACACATTGGAACTCAGGGGACGAAATGTATCCGCGGTGCAGATCGCTCCAACTGTTTTGCGTTTTGCATGTACAGTGTTGCGATCACAACAGTGGACAGAGAATTTCGACCGGATCGCAACTAAGTTGAGAGCCGTTCTACATTCTATTCCCAAGTTTTTCCCACAACACCGTAGAATCTCATGTCGAAAACTAAATCCAAGAACATTGAATCGCGCACTCTATTTTCGTTTGTTTTATTTTTTAAGCTTATTTGTCTTTCAAAGAATGGCGAGCAAGGCGTGCAACTTATATTAACGTCTCTCATTGGCCCATTTATCATTAATTCATCTGGACAAACATCATCATTCGGACCTTTGACATCAAAGTGTGAAGACGGATTGATTGGTCGATCGCAATGGCCAATTCCGCCGAAGAAGATGATGATTCTTTATTTCCTTCATATTTGAAGAGTATATCAGATCAAATAACATATATTACAAAGTTGAAGCAAAAGAGAACGACAATTATAAACTGTATTTTTGTGTATATGTACATGACAGGGGCGAAAAAGGATACAAGTGGAATAAAGAAAGGCATTTACTCAGCAACAGATCGATTGAGGATCCGAAGCACTGATAAAGAAGCAGTCAATCGCTACTGCGGGGAGCATTTCATGCGTTGCGACATAGGTTACAGACGAAAGAGATACAGTCTGTCAATAATTGGTCCTCTAGCCCGTCATTGGGCAGGGACGGGGGAATTATTGTAACATCTCCCATGGCAAACGAGAGGAAATCGTCATCTGAAAGTCCGTCTAGAAACAGGAAAGTGCTCGGGCCATATACATCCGTGATGTACGACCAAAAGTCGTTTCTTGTATCCAGCCTGGACTGGGAATAGCAGACAAAAAAAAACATGTCGAATTTGGTTCTGATACACTCTTAAGCAGTCAGGACACTGGGTATTATTGTCGTAGGTGGTTTTAACAAGAAGATTTGCCATGACGATACATTTTTGCAGTTCGCTTGGCTCTTCCCAGCAGAGTTTCCAGAGTCTCCAAGGCGTGACTGGGATGGGGTTTACTTTAACAACAGTCGCAAGGCAGAGTTCATCACGTGATCTTCGTAGAGTGTCAGTAAGGTGGAAAAATCGGGTTTCAGTCTTCACATAGTTTTTGCATTGATAGTTGGATGGAAAGTTACCATGCTGAATGTAATTGTGAATATGTTGTACAAGGTTATATTTATTGAGCAGGTGAATAATGTCGCAGAGGAATCCAGAGGGGGCATTGTTGAACATGACCTGATCGTATATTCTATTCCGTAGTATCCAGAGAGCATGCCGATGATTATGTGGCAAATAGATTAAGGTGGCAAGAAATAGAAGTTTTTCTTTCTCTATCTCCGATTGCAGGGGCAGTGCACCAAGTAGACTAAGGGACAGTATAGTGCTTGATCTTCGGGGAATTGATTGCATAGATTTAAGACATTTTCTATAAGCACGCTCGAGTTGGAGCATCTGGGTATTTGAAATGTTGTGCCACAATTCTGAGCCGTATAGAGCTTTTGGAAGCACAACACTCTTGAATATTTTGAAAGCCGTTAGGGGTGTTAAGTTACCGAGCTCGAGTGTATTGCAAGTCAGAAAATACGTCTTCCTGAGCTTTTCGCAAGCTAACTCGATTCTTGACTGGTTTACCAAGTATTTGTCTAAAATAATTCCAAGATGTTTTAATTCCTGTACTTCATCTAGAGTAGTGGGGCCAAGTACCCATTTCCTACTAGATCTATCAAATGCATGTTTTGTTTCGTTGAAAACGATTATCTTACTTTTTGTGGGAGAATAGTTGAATTGCCATTTTATACTGTAAGCGTGGCAGATTGGATTAACTTGTCCAGCCCATGCTTGTGAAAGGAGACTAGCGAGATATCGTCAGCAGTTGTCGGCGAGGTGCAGCGAACAGTACCTACTGATGCTCCGTCGCTAGAGTTTTGGAGATCGCTCAGAAGATCATTTATGAATACGAGATAGAGAAACGGGGACAAGACACTTCCTTGTCGGTTACCTTGTTCCAGTCGAAATGGGTATTTTTCAAAACTCTAAAGATTTTCCCTCTAATTCCGATGTGGTACACTTTGTACACTTGCCCTTGATGCCATACTCTATCAAAGGCTTTCTGGGAGTCGAGGAAGCAGGCAAAGAGCTTGGAATTCATATCCTTTGCATAATGAATGCACTCTTGCAACGTGAAAGACGACACAGTGCAGGGTATTCCTTTTTAGAAGCCATTCTGGATTTCACTCGGGAAGTTCTTAAACACTGGACACGCAATGAGACTTTTTCGAATTATATTTTCAAAGACCTTCAAAATAACAGGCAAGAGAGTTATGGCTCTGTAGCTGTCTGGGAGTTCCAGTGGTTTTGGAGGACCTTTGTAAATAGAAACGATGACTCCAAGCTTGAGTCCTGACGGGATATATTCGAGTTTGAGGATACCATTGTACATATTGCACAAACAGAGAAAAAGCTTGGGTGAAGCGTTGATCAGATGTTCATTTACAATGTTATCGATGCCACCTGCCTTCTTCTGCTTTAGGCTTGATAAGCACTTTCGAATTTCAGGTACTGTAATAGTTTGGCATAACATTTTACAGTCAAACTCTGGGTGGTCTGGGCTGAGGATTTCTGTTATGTAGTTTTCCACATGTGCTTTGAAGTCTGGGTTCTGGTGGAGGGAGTCGGAAAAAAGTTGTGTATAATAATCTGCCCACCCTTTAGAAATGTCAACTGGATCTCTACATATGGCCCCGTTAAACTTGATTTCAGTTCCTGGTACGTTGCAGGCTCTAGTCTTTTTACATTTTAGAAGGCTCCAGAATGCCTGTTGATCAATTTGAGCAGAAGATTCAAGTTTATTTATTAAAGTGATATTATAAGCCTGGACCGCGGCTCGGTGGCAGCGTCTAAATTTCCTTTTGGCATTTTTATAGGCTTTGTATGAATCCAGTGAAGGGTCGCTTATTTTCCCATCCTTTATCCAGGCAGCGCGGTACTGTCTGAGGTGTGCATGAAGGGATTTAAGTTCAGAGTTCCAGTAAGGTTTTAGAAAGGCGCGATACACCTTTTTCGGTGCAGATGATTCGGCCGAAGAGAGTAGAACGTTTACAATTTTTTCATACAATAGCTCCAGCGACATATGTTCACTGAGATCGTGCCCCTCTAAGTTCAGTTTTTTGCAGGAGTTTTCTACAGACTGTTGATACTGGAAAGTGGCCAAACGAGGCCATTTGTAGATTGTTTTGTAGTTGGGTTTCGCCATTTGGGGCGCGTCTACGAAAACAAGAACAAAGGTAATGGGTCTATGGTTCGATGTATTCAGTGCATGATCATCTAATATTTCATATTTCACAGCAGAATCTTCTCTGTTTGATTGGACTAGAACGTGGTCTATCAGTGAAGAAGAACTCCCGGCGAAGTATGGAATATAAGACTTATCCGGGCCTTTACATTGTGGTAATGTCACCAGAGAAATCAGGTTATTATTTATTAAGAAATGTTGAAAGGTCATCGAGCGAGCGTTCAGCTTTCCTGTGTCAGCTTCGCTTCTGGGAAGATGTGCATTAAAATCTCCCATTATTATCACAGGGCCTTTTTGGGAGTATAATGTATTTAGGTTCTCTAATATTTCTAAACATTCGAGGAAGTCTTCGATGCCGTCACGTTGGGTAGGTACACTTGGAAAATGTACACAAAATATTTGTATCCTATGCGCAATTGAATTCCAATAATTCTATCATTGTCTACTTGTAATGGGCTATAACTGTTACGGTCTTTGTTACTTATCAAAAATCCAACACCGTCTCTCGTGAACCGTCCACCGGGTCGAGTGAAAACAACTCTGCCTGCTTTGGCATACGAAAAATAGCGGCTATCAATTGTATTCAAAAAGGCCAGGTTGTTCTCACCGAGCCAATGTTCTGATAAGCCAATTTCATCATACTCGCGGTTGTTAACAAGGGAGTTAATATAGGCACAGCTTGACATAATGCCTGTAGAATTCCAGGTAGCTATATTTAGGATACTAGATTTTATTTTTGATTATCACCCATTATTATTTGCTGCGATAGTACGCCATGGTCTATAGTAGACGCCTTCGGGCCAGAAACCTTTGCCTCGTAACAAATGGTAAAGGTTGGAGGGAACGTTGATGCGAGTCACGCCCTTCTGGGTTAAATAACTTAGTATGCTTTCCCTGGAAGTGGACGTGGCAATACCTCCTACATACAGACGACTCGTTTTACGACGAACAACTCCAGTGAAGTCACACAAAGGGGGTGGGTGTTTTTTTGTTGCTGCGCACTGGTCCATAAAAGCCACAGTTGGAATGGATTGAGTATTTGTGACACCACTCGGCTGAATACTTGTTTCCAGTGAAGAGTCGATTGGAGCGCTTGGTTTTTCAGGAGTGACTTCGACTTCACAAATAATAGTCCTTCCTGGAGAATATTGTAGTTGGGACAAGCTTTGTTGTGGTTCGCTACCACAACCTGTGCTTTTGATAGAGTCTTCATGTCCTTTGTTTGTCAGTGGTGGTGGCGAGTTCGAAGATTTACTGCAGACTGGATTCAGCAGTGAATTGCCTTCTATATTCTGTTCAGATGAGGTATCAGTGTCTGCCTCGTGTGAATGTGATAATGAGACAGCCGTTTTAGGCGACGCAATGCTTTGGGGTCTATTTGGTGGTCTTATATTTGCACCTGATGTTTCCAATACAACAGGGGAATTCGAAACGATCTTGGAAACACGGTCAGGGTTGACTTGAGGCGACAAAAGCCCATTGGCGTGAAGCCATCTGCACACGTTGTTAAACTTTGATGTCAAATGCTGCGCAAACTGCTCAAACGTTTCTGTGAAAAAAGTCTTTAGATCATCGATCTGTGCATCTGTTGTTTTAATGAGGGCGTCGCATTTTCGGTCCACGTGATTTATTTTTTCCTCCACAGTAACTACTTTTGCCATATATTTAGTTTAGTTTAAACATTATTTTATTTCAATACTGCATATAAATATACAAGGTATAGAACAGCATGCTGAGATACAGTATTAGAAAGTGGATTCAGCAGCAAGCCGAAGCTTATGTAAGCTGTCTCCTGCAATCAACAAATACATCAGACTTTCATGGCATGGAAGAGACTATGATTGAAACAAAATAATATGAAAGAGGAAAGAAGGGGAAAGGTGGAGGGGTGGGGGTGTCTGGGGCAAAGGCAGCTGCTTCCTTTAATAAAGGGAGAGCACAAGAGGGGCGAGCACTGCAGGTGTGTTCAGTAAAATCTCTTGGAAGCAGTAATATAACTCTGTACTTTTTCAAATATTAGGCTGTTTGCTTCCGCTGTGTATTCAGCATTTCCATTCAAGAGAATATCCGTTGAATTGTGAATGGCAGTGTTGCTAGTGTGCGCTGTCTGCTCTCTACATAGAACGGACAGTGCAACAAATAGTGAGCACTCGTTTCACGGGCTCCACATGAACAGTATGGGGAGTTTGATAAATGGTTTCTAAACAGATGATCGTTAAGATTGCTACAACACAAGCGAAGTCTACAATGGTGGGTCTGTGCCTTACGGTCTTTACTTCGTTTGAAGCAGTTTGGAACGAACAGTTTATTTCTATTTAGGAACGAGTTGAAATTTTGCAATGAACTATTTTCTCTGATGTGTGATGGCAGCGCATTCCATAATCGTGTTGTTGATGGCAAAAAGGATTCGTAATGATGCTGGGTTCGACAAAATGGGGCTGCGAGGTCGGCGTTATGGCGTAGGCCGTAATCGTGGGACGCCGAAGATCGTGGCGGAATCAGCATGGATACATAAGCAGGGACCATCCTTTGATACATTTTGAAATATTGTTTTAATTTGTGCTTCTCTCTTCTTGCTTTTAGAGTTTCCCATCCCGTTTCCAAATAAATAAGTTCCCTACTGGCGCTACGGGTTGCACCTGTTACGATCCTGGCAGCTTCCAACTGGATACGTTCCAGTTCGTCGGATTCGCCCTCAGCACAATTATCCCAAACTGTATCTGAATACTCAAGAACCGGCCTAATAAAAGTCAGATATATTGTTTCTAATGTTTTGCGATCAAATTTGTATTTATACTTTCTTAGAAGACCAATTCGCTTCCATGCTTTGGAGGCTATTGCTTCAATGTGTTCTTTCCAGGAACCCTGACTGTTTAAACGTATACCAAGATGTGCATGACTACTTACTTCGGAAATGCTCTCGTTACGCATTTTCAGAGGGGGGTGACAATTTCTATCACTTTTTCGTGAAACTAATAGGGACTCGGTCTTTAATGGGTTGAAGTCAACAAGCCATTCATTGGACCAATCTTCGAGTTGTTTCAAATCTTGGTTTAAAATATTAGCAGCCAAGTCTGGGTTCTCTATTATTAAGTAGATCGTTGTATCGTCGGCGAACAAGCGGGTGTTACTTGAAATTTTTTCAACTATATCATTGATGTATATGATGAAAAGCAGGGGACCAAGAATCGATCCTTGGGGCACACCAGCTGAAACTGATTTCCATGAGGAGGCTTCGGAATCAATGACAACCCGCTGTTGGCGATTGCTCAGGTACGACTCAAACCACCGAAGCAGATTACCTGTCACTCCCATTTGTTCCAACTTAAACAGAAGACCTTTATGCCAAACTTTGTGAAAGGCCTTGCTCACATCACAGAAGACAAGGCGGATTTCTTTACCTTCGTCAAGGGCACTACTGACAGTATTGTAAATTTCGGTAAGTTGTAATGTAGTCGAATCTTTGGGGGTAAAACCGGATTGGAATGGAGTAATCAAGGTGTTTGACTGCAGAAAAGCCAGAACTTGTTTGAATATACATCTTTCGAACACCTTGCCAACACAGCTGAGCAACGATATAGGCCTATAGTTAGTGACTAGATTCGGATTCTCCTTTTTAAAAATTGGGGATACATTAGCTCTTTTCCACTCAGTTGGAAAGTAACAATGGGAAAGGAAAAAATTGAACATTTCAGTAAGTGGTTTAGCGAGACCTAGTCTACATTCCTTGAGAATTTTCGGACTTATATTATCTGGACCACTTGCTTTAGAGCTTTTAAGAGTTTCTAGGACGTCCATAACTTCACTGGCCAATATACTAATGTTGTCGAGGGTCGGCCGGTTAGTGTTATGGACGCTTGTGGGAAGAGAGGCGTTCGAGTCATCCACCTGGGAGATGGTACAAAAATAATCATTAAATGCTTCCGCCTTTTCGGTATTAGATATTAGATCACAGTTGTTATACTGAAGGACAGGGATGTCTTGTTTTGATTTACTCATCAGTTTACCGAGCGTTTTCCACCAGTTAGCCGAGGAGGTTACTTCGTTGTTCAGGATGTTTTCAAGTTTCGTGAAATATTTTTCCTTTGACTTTTTAATTGCAGAGGTAGTTTGATTTCTCTTTTGGCAATATTTGAACCACGCTTGCGTCGTATTGACTTGCTTTGCATGTTTGTGAACACGTTTACGTTGGCGGATTAGTTTTCTTATGTTGTTGTGAAACCATGCTGGCTCATTTTGCCTACATGTAACTAATTTGTTCGGGATATATTTTGAAACAACAGATTCGAGATAGTTCTGGAATTCATAAGTTACGGCGTCCTCGGAAGAGAAAGAGAGGATATTCTCCCAGTTCGTTTCCTGTAGTGTCTTGTTTAGACCAAAGTAGTCGCCTTGGTTAAACAACCACATGTGTCTTTTGTGTGCTTGGGTGCGTTTGACGGAAAACTTTAACAATGCCTTTATGGGACAATGATAGCGTATACGCTCGTCACAGAGAGGACCATCGACGCCACTATCCGATACAAAGGAAGCATTGTTAGTTATAATTAAATCAAGAAGAGTGGACGATGTTTCAGTAAAGTGTGTTGGTTGATGCAAGAGTTGAGCTAAATTATATTGTTGGAGAATACATTTCATAGGACCGTTAAAATTTGACAGTTGATCGTCATTAAAGTCACCGGTTATGACAACATTCTGGGAGTTTGTATCCAATGCTCGTTCGATGGAGGTAGCAATCAAATTCCGTGATTTCGCTTCAGAATTTGGAGGACGATAAAAGGATCCCAAGAGAAAATGGCCAGATTTATTTGAGATCTGAAGCCATATACACTCAATGCCAGGAACTTCGAGATCATTTCGAACCTTGAATAGGATGTCATTCTTTATATAAATGATTATTCCACCACCTCTGGAGTTTCTGTCTTTTCTAACTGGTTGTTGGAACCCCTGGAGCACGATATCGTTATTATCATCGTGGATACTCAACCATGATTCTGTGAAAACACAGATATCGTATTCCAAGGCTTCACAACGCAGTGTATCAATTTTTGGAAGAAGACTTTGAACGTTTAGGTGTAGAAGGGACAAACCATTAGGCTTCCGGTCGGAGTTGGATAAGACGAGTGACTGTTCTGATAATCTGGATGATGAATCAGTAAATGGACCTAGGTTAACCTCCACATCATCTGATCGAATAATAAGTAAAAACATGCCACAGTACGTGCATGCAAACAGGATCATAAGTGACAGATCAGCACAAGATTGTTGGTAATTTGGACGCGCACCTGAGGGTTTGAAATAAGTCTGGAATATCCTTGAGGTGTTATCGATCCGGGCAATTTTTGGGATGTTGTTGAGAAAGATAATTATTCCCAAAATAAATGGTACAAAACTATAGAAGCCGTAGCATATGGTAAACGCTGAGAGATGACTCTCATCCCGATTCAATACTCCACTGCAGTGAGCGCCATGTCGTGCTACAAGACAAAATAGACCTACTCTCATTCTGTATGTTGCTATATCAATCATTATGCGGACTTAAGAACACTTTCAAATAAGCTTGGTATCCTCTGAGAATAGGTCCAATTCCATGAAGGAGCAGCTGCCTGTGCCTGGGGAATGACTGGGAGGAAGTAGTCTGAGGATATGTGGGTAGAGGGGAGTCGTGATCAATAGTATCTCTTGAATATGTATATTCAGCTTGGGTCTCGGGGTAGAATGAAGTTAATCTAAAAAAAGAAAATATATTGTGAATATATATACACAGGTGAGAATATTAAGAGAAGCAAGGGTATCATGGTACCTTTTGGCTGAGTTGTATATTTTCCCTGGCTATTATCCAACAATGGACACGTGCTGAGTCACTATTATTCGAGTGTGGCTTAGTAAGTTCAACCCGATATTAACATTATCTACCAGGCCATTTGTCCCCAAATTAGAAATAGATCCACTCTCATTCTGTGTGCGTCCCCTATCGGATCACCAATTACTAATATTCTATTTAGAAGTCAGAAGAGCAAACGACAATAAAGTCTGGTATAATGTCAGCTCAAATCCTTATCACGTGCTATGATTGATTCCTAAGTAGTATGGGGAGAAAAGTGGACTAAGGATTTCGATCGAGTGGCGACTGGCCCGATCGAAAACTCACGTCTTAATTTAGTGATACCAACACTTTTGATGTAATGGCAGAGTCAGTGACAGGTCAATTATATTATATTGCCATATATTTTGAAGCATAATTAAGCTTGGACTGCAAGTTTTTACTAAGGTTTGACGCATTTTCAGTAATTTCACCAATATCAGCTTTCATTAGCTTAACTTGTGATTTCAGGTTGTCAATGCCAAGCGATTTTTTCACATTGAAGTCTTTCTACTCGAAGGTCCATTTCCGTAATTTTATTTGCCGTGGTCTTGTTCGATGATCCGTTAGCGATACACTTTGACTTGATGGAGCTGATGTCTTCTTGGATTTTAAGCTGATTTTCTTTTATTGCCTCGATTTCTGTCGAGAGGGTGGTTACTATGCCTCTCAAATCTCCAAGGTCTGCCTTTATCAAAGTCATATCAGTTAGTGCTTTTTTGAGTGTATCCTATACAGTTATGTTGCAAGCGCCGCTTGATGGACTAGGGGGCGTTTCACGCGATCAGTCAGAATGTTTGCGACGTACTTTAACGAAAATATCCTTTACGTCATCTGCACTACCCCCTAGGCATATTGCACCAGATGATAAATATCCTTAGCTAGCTTAGTGGCAACTGAATCACCAGAGCCCCTATGTATGCGGCGTTTTAGTTCGTACAACTCTTGCAGATCAGAGGTCTCAGAAAAAATGCTCCTTCGAAGATTTTCCAGCATGAATTCATGGTTTTTAAAAGTGTTTGTAAGTTTTTCAACAAATTTGTCCCTTGGCCAATTTATTATATGCCCTAACTGCACACCATCAAATATCTTTAACAGTTTGTCATGTTTATTATTCAAACAGTTCGAGTTTTCGGGGAACGACTTGTTCTGACAGCAATCCTTCGAAGGAAGACCTTTAGACACTTTCATCACGTCGGGCTCTGGGAGGTCATCTTTACTCGAGGTTAATGATGACTGTGTTGTAATGTTGTTTTCTCGAATCGGGTTTTCGCTATGCTGTGCATCCCCAGTAAAGGGTTCGGCCGCTTTTAAAACGGTGTATGATTTGTCGTTTTCAACAAAGATTTCATATTCTCTTGCATCGCATTCCGAATGCTCCATTATTAAAATGAGTCCTTGTTTAACAAGAAATCTATCTGATTTTCATCGAAAAGGGTTAAAGTAAAAAACACAATCCACTAGAAAGCAGGCATGAAGAGAGAATGCGTGAATAACATGTCTAGACTAGTAATAAACAGATCTTGATTGAATGTTTATCACACCTTTCCATACCATAGGATTTCATTTCATTTCATTTATTCACGTTTAACCATTTACATGGCGTAAAGCAAGTGTTAACACAGAGAAATTTTAATACATTACATCCACCCAGCAAAACGATTTCACACCTTTAGTACTGGCAAGTACTGTTACTAGGTTGACGATGAACCCCATAAAAGAAGCCTTGCACCGAAAATTGGGAAACAACACTTCAAATTTCTTAAAAATGTCTTAAAACACTTATTTCTCTGCACCTTCTGAATAACCAAATACCGCTACACGTTCTCTAACCCTCAGTGTCCAACATGTTCGAGCATTGTCGACATCACAAAAAACAGTTCTAAAAAGACATGGATAACTTTTGGAGCAAACTTGACTTTATCTCAGTTGTTCTCTCCGATGTCGTTACTGACTTTGGAATTCAAAACGGACGAGACCACCCCACCACCATTGAGGAGAGGTAGTACCTTTGGTGAGAGGACCCCTCTCAACCCCTCACACTGGTCGTCACCCGATGATCAGCGGAAAAGAAGAAGAGAAAGAAGAAGAGTCCATCAACAAGTCCAGGGACGCCTGGCGCTTGGAGACCTGAGACAGAGAAACAGGAAGAGGAGAGGGAGACAACCATCTCATCACCACCACCTTCCCATCTCACGCCAACACCCACCTCTTCGCCGTAGATGTCGGACGGCTGGGAGGTGGGGGGGGGGAGATGGAGGTTAACCAAACCAATCCAGGATCTCTCAACAGCACTGACCAATCAGACCAAGACTCCGAGGTTACTTCAGACGGCATCCATGGCGGCATACCACCAGCCGAATTTAGCGAAGCACACGACCAGAAAGCTATAGACATCTACGGCGGGCTAAAATTAGATTTTATCGGGACCATCAGCCAATATAAAAATATGTGAAAGACACGTACAACCAGACCAATCAAAAGATATTATTATAAACATACACGGACAAAGAAATTGAAGCACAGAAGAGCTTGTGGTGTATTTTTCTTCTGTTTTATTATTGTTTACAGCAGCAAGTACGTTTCATTTTTTCGCCCCTTCATTTTTAACCCTTTTCCCAACGCTGAGAATATCAAAATTTATTATTTTAATTACTATTTTTTTTAAATGTTCAAAACAATTTCAGCAAAACCATATCAGCAATTTTCCAAATAATTTCTATATTAGACCAACCAGTCCTCTGGAAGTAATTTCTGTTCTAAACAAACTAAAATCTAAATCGACAAAAGATGGCGATGGCATCTCAACTCGGCTTCTGAAAACAACGGTAGACGAAATTTCAGAGCCCCTTGCACATATTATCAATAGTTCATTTAGGAATGGCATTGTGCCAGACAGAATGAAAAGTGCAAAAGTGGTACCAATATTCAAAACAGGCGACGAGCATTGCTTCACCAACTACAGACCTATTAGTCTCTTGCCTACTTTTTCAAAGATTCTTGAAAAACTTATGTCCAACAGACTAACAGATTTCTTGGACAAATTTAATATTCTTCATCCTCATCAGTACGGTTTTAGGCAAAAACACAGCACTATACACTCCGTCCTTCACCTACTGAACAATATAGCACTGGAAAATAATAAACTCGCAAAAAATAACACCTTGGCGGTGTTTTTGGACCTCTCCAAAGCCTTTGATACCATCAAACATGATATCCTATTGAGTAAAATTGAAACATATGGCATACGAGGAGTAGCGAAGGACTGGTTTGTGAGCTATCTCTCTAGCAGAACCCAGTATGTCTCGTACCGAGAACACCTTTCTTATTTAGCTCCAATGAACTGCGGAGTTCCCCAAGGTTCTATATTGGGGCCCATTCTGTTCCTTTTATACGTTAACGACATTAGCAATGCAACAACACTAAACCTTCTAGCTTTTGCAGACGATACAACAGTACATGACTCCAAATCTGACATTACTCCCCAAATCAGGTACCTCAACGAAGAACTTCAAAACCTATTTGAGTGGTGTTCTAGCAACCAATTAAAGTTAAATACTAACAAAACAAAAAGTATTTTAATAAACCCAAGTAATAAACGCATCCTGATTAGTAATCTTCAAGATGACATTTTGATTAATAACCAACCCATTACCAGGGTGGGGTCCACCAAGCCTGAAAAATCATTGAAATTTCTCGGAATAAATATCGATGATAACTTGTCCTACAATGCCCACATATCACAGATCTACCTTAAAATATCCCGTGCTAACTATAGCCTGAACAAAGATTAGACACATTCTTCCCCACGAGGCCATGAAAACCCTCTATTATGCCTTAATTCACAGCCACTTGACATATGGTATCCAGATTTGGGGGCGGTCTAAGGCAGTCAAAAGACTTGGTATTATGCAAAAACGTTCGGTGCGCATAATCAATAACAAGCGATACAATGCTCACACCGAACCCCTTTTTAAAAAAGACAAAATACTTAAAGTTGAGGACTTGTACAAACTTCACGTGTCCTTATTTGTTTTAGACTGGCACAATGGTACACTACCAACATCTTTCAACAATACATTCAGCAGCGTAATACACCCATCAGGGATGGCGACAAGGCAATCAGGTCTCTTAAAGGTAGAAAAAACTCGAACCAAATCACTAGAAAATCTCCCATTGTATGCATTTCCAAGAATCTGGAACGCGCTTGACAGCTCGATCCGTGATATAAGAAATAGACACATCTTCAAGAATACGCTAACTAACAATATATTGTCGTCATATTCAAGTGAGATTTACTGTAATAACCCTTACTGTCCAGACTGCACATATTGGCAAGAAATAAAAATCCCAGTTTATTTTCAAACCATATAGACAAATACCAGGTATCTCAAATAAAGCGTAGGTGATTCTCCCAGATGGTTGAGCATGCTCAGTGTTGGCCATACCCCCAAAGCTGTGTGGCATTTTGCGGCTGTTTTTTCCCTTAATTTACTTCATAGCCAGGATGTTGAATAGACTAGGATGGCTAATCGCCATTTTTAAGGGCTTGGTAATTAGCCAGACGATAAATTTTCTTATCCTCCAAAAAGCTATTTACTTTGTATAATCAACTATACTAATCATTCACCTAACAAAACGGCTACAACCGCACAGATTTTTAGCCTAAGTGTGGCTTCCTCGGCTTCGTATGTTGTGGCACATATCTAATAACACCAAGCAAATGTTGATATGATTGAGGCCAGCTCCATGAGCTGGTTTCAAGGATGTTGATATCGTGTATGGTTTTATTGTATGCTAGAAATGAAGAACCTGCTTCAAATCGTGAAAGTCGGTATCTATGCAGTTGGGCCTTTCTGGGCAAAGGGTTAAAAGATGAAGAAAGCAACTCTTGAAAATTCATCTGTCTATGCCTTATGCCTTATGGTGCTGGCTCCCGATATTACCTACTGATATAACCTTCATCTGAAATCTATTGTACAATATAAATGTCAAAAATTGAATCTTTTCTGGGTACCTCGTCTCGTATAACCTGTTGTCAGAAACCACTCCATATCGTCTTCCAATTAATAGCTGTTATATGTTGTAAGTTGTGTGTCAGAACTTTTGGATGCTCCAAAATTATTCGCAACGACGACGGGTTTAGAATATGGAGTGGTCTGACATTTAGGTTTATCTACCTTGAAAACCGCTGGATTTCTTACTGGACATACTGTAAAACGTCAATCCTGAATAAATAAATAATTTCCTCCCGCCCTGTATACACTTTCTTGAAAGAAAGAGCTACAATTACTTCCACTTGCTCTCATAGTTAGACTGCAAATAAACTGTTATTTTCTTAAGGGAATGTCGGGTAGACAGCCAATCTGGCTACGTCATTCCCTACGGTGTGCCTATTTCTGTAACACAAGATTATGTGAATTGTACTGTAAACCATTTTTGCATACCGTGAATAAAGAATTATCTATCTATCTATCATGTGATACCTCATTGGAACAAGCTCAATGAGCTCGTTCCAATACGGGGTCACATGATATGGTTTTCTTAAAATATTTTTAAGAAATTATTTTTTTCAACTGCTCTATTTCCAAATTACGCGGGCGGATATGGGCGATTCGTGTGTAAAGGGTTAAATTCTTGATATCGTTCCCACTGAGGAGGAGATGCTAAATGTTTGTCGTTTTTCGTCCACCCACTTTGCTGATATAATATGTTTAACCCTTTACCCAACACAACGGCAAAAACTGGCCAGCGCTATTCACAAAAATCGCCAATTAATTTTCATTATTTTTTTCATTTTTTTCTCAAAAACATAGGTTATGACCTCTCTTTGGAAAGAGCTCGTTCAAAAGAGGGGTCATAACCTATGTTTTGAGACAAAAAAAAAAAATTAGTTATTCAAGAATTTTGTTTGCAAGTGTCGTCTGCTTTCCATGTTAGGTAAAGGGTTAAACTAAATCTACGGTTATCAATTCGCCCACTATTCAAGACGGCCCAGTTTCCGGCTCCCAGCACTGAGCCCGTTGCATGTACTAAGCATGATGTAAAATATTTTCGACGTTGGGCTCATCTTTTTCTCTAAATCCTGTATTCGCAACTTACAAGTAATATTCGCACGTGAAACAACACAAATATTTGTTGGAGGCAATAATCTTACGGTTTAGCATTGAATAGGACTCGTAAACGTTTGTTTTCATTGTTGTCACATCGGCTGGAAGTTACGAAGAGTCAACAAGCCGCACGTTTCTTCAAGCTGCGAATCGCGACTGTTTACGTTGAAGCCTATTTTGATACAAACCAAAATATAACAGTTTTATTGTCGCCGCTGTCATTGTCCGTTCTACCATTAGCGTTATTGACATTGAAGATTTATTTCAGGATATCAACGCAGGAAACAAACTTCTCCCTGTGACACCTAAAACACAGCTTAATGAACATGTCAACAAAAAAGCTAAATTGGATTACTCCCACGTCCAGCATCCTTCCTGTTCCACTCATCAGTAACCGTGTCGCGGTTGACTTTGGCCATCAATTTTTACTTCAGGTGATTTGATCGGAAGAGATTGTGTCATAATCATCAGCAACGGTTGACAACCGAATAGTTCACCTGCTGAGAGGCTATCGAATTTTTTCTCAACATTACAAAGATATTGAAACTTCAACTTGGTATTTCGAGAAAAAGAATAGAAACCTATCCGATGTGCAGTCACCTTTTGACGTCTGGCTCTCATTAGTAAATGGGATAATTATAAAGATAAACCCAAAACAAATTTTTATTTTACCTTTTTTATTTTATTTTTAATTTTTTTTTTTTTTTTTTGCCCTCTTCAAGAAAATCTGAATGGAAGGTGACGGGTGTAAGTAGTTAGTGCCCTTGGTTGACTTTTAAACATGTATGTGTTTGAATATAAGGGGATAACTCCAACAAGAGTTGTTGATTCCTGCCGCCCCGCCCCCACCCCACCCCTTACTCTGCATGAATTGTGTTCTGTATTTATATCACCATTAAACTTGAATTAAATGAATGACGATTAGGTTTTAAAGAAAAATATCACCTTCGGCTGTCCGTTTGCTTTCTTACTTGGCACTTTAATACTTCACGTCATAACGACCAATACGATGCATACTTTTGCGACATTCTTACTCGTTGGCCGGATTCCACGCTTGGTGTACCTAGCACATTTCTCAATGTATTGCATCGGATAACGTTGAATACACATGTTAACCCTTTACCCATCGTAACTGCCAAAACCGGCCAGAGCTATTCTCAAAAATCGCCAATTAATTTTCAAAATATTTTCATTTTTTGTCTCAAAAACATAGGTTATGACCCCTCGTTGGAACGAGCTCGTCGAGCTCGTTCCAACGAGGGGTCATAACCTATGTTTTTGAGACAAAAAATGAAAACAATTAGTTATTCAAGAATTTTTTTGCAAGTGTCGTCTGCTTTTCATGTTAGGTAAAGGGTTAATCGTGGTATAGAGAGGATCCAAAACGTTAATTCATATTGACGCTTTACCCAACTTGATGGTTAATTCCGGCCACTGTTATTCACAAACACCATTCAACGTTTGTTATTTTTGCCTTTAATACATAGCTGATGGCCCCTCATGGAACGAGCTCGTTCCAATAAAGGTTCATGAGCTATGTTTTTTGAGGCAAAAAATGAAAGAAAATTGTTCATAAAATTAATTTTGCAAGTATCATCTGTTCCTCGAGTTAGGTACGGAGTTAAGATCTGACTTTTCTAATACTGCACTCCCACATCTTTGTGTTTTCATTACTGGAGCTTCAGAATATTACTTTTGGTAGTTTGCGGATTTGAAACTTGTACATAGTTTACGGAATTAATTACTGTCCTTGATCGATTGTGTTTTTTTTTAACCCTTTGAGGCTTTAATTATCCTGACTTTCAAACGACCTGGGAAGTCAGCTTCTTCAACGTTTTTCAAAATGCGACGTCAAACGTCGAACGTACAAATAAGATATTTTTCACATTAGTGATTAAGAAGTCTTGATCACAGGATTATATTAGTATTGTAAGCTGCGATAACATTTGGTTCAACGTTGTCACTAGGCACTATTCGGGAGAAATTTAACATTGGGTTAAAACTTTAAAAAATCGAAAAATAATAACAAAACAATTGACCACCAAGTATCAAAGCGCTGTTTGATTTCGTACGTCACGAAATGTACCAAAGTATCAAAGGGTTAAAACAGATACCCATATTGTATTGTCATTGGACTCAACAGCAATAGTGTAGATTACCCAGAACTGGGGTGGGGGGGGGGGTGGGGGTGTGGGGGTTGGGGGGGTTGGGCGAGGTGATTTGTAAATTCTGTATCTTGACAAGGTAAAGGAAGCATGCAGCAAGAAAGTACGGAAAATACGATTTGATACTTCTGAAACCAGAAGATATACATTAACACACTACTTCCATGGACTCAGGCCTGGCATTTTCAGGAGAGCGATTTATTCGCTCGCCTACTACTCTCCTTAAAAAAATTAAGGAGGGCAAGAGCTAGCCCTCCTGGCATTAGAAAATAATGACTACCATAGCAGCCTATTCCTAAAACCCACATCTTTTCAGATCTCTGCTATGTTAGTGGCCTCTGCAAGGCGGCCACTCTGCCCCTCCCACACCTTGTTAGCAGCACCAAATAAAATGTACAAGGCCTACTAGGCAGAATTCATTAGCAGTAAAGCTTCATTTTGCCACTTCTGTAAGCTTGAGGAGAGCTAATCACTCCCCTAGGCCACGCGAGAGAAGCGATTTTTAGCCCGCCTGCATTTTTAAGAATGCCAGGCCTGCGTGGAATCGCCGTGCCCCAACAATGGCATATGTAGTTCAGGGATCATCGGGTAATAACCTGGTGGTTCGTGAATTACAAATTCGCTTGTTGTGTCCCCAAGTTCTTTTCGAGTAGCAAGAAACAACATGGAGAGATTTTCACTTCCATGTAGGCGACAAGGTGCCCAATCACATTGTACACACTGGATAAACAATATGTATTATTCCTAAACGGATAATCAAGACTACAAAATATTTGCGAAAACCTGTCCATTAGAGCTGCAAATAATATACATACATGTCGGTTTTCTATCACCGTGTAACTCAGTACAAATGATGGATGATCTCTTTGAATGTTTTGACTTTTTTATTTGTAAACATCAATAATATCTGTTCAACCGGATTATTGGAACGTCCATTGCTCATATACATTGCTGATTAAATTGACTCCATCTTGAGGGGTTGCAGACAGGGCTGGGAGGAGTTGAAAAATTTTCCTTAACACGTTAACATGTTAAATTATTCTGGCACTTTCTACGTTAACGTGTTAACGACGTTAAATGTTAAAATGAACTAAATTGTGGTATAACAGACCAACTCCGGCCATTTTTATTAATTTGAACTTGAATATGATTGAACTTATAGGTACAGAGTTAGTATAGTTCGCTGAGGTTATCGTAAAGTCAAACATTCAGCGATGTTTTCATGTAAGAATACAATCGCTGCAGCCGCATCCTCAGAAAGAGACATCCGCCGTTGCTCGAATACCAGTCCGTATATGGAAAATATGCGTTCCGATGAAGCTGATGTTGCTGGTATCGCAAATATCGGCGGGCCAACTTCGCCAACGTTAGTAGGAGGGCTTCATAGTCTCTCCACCAAATCAACGGGTGACCTGTCATTGATGGACATCTAAATTTTTCGTATTCTTCAGTTCGTCAAATGGCGCAAAATGAGACGTCATCGGCACGCGCGATTCGGCTTGGGTAAACACAAGATAACGACGCAATGCTCCATTTTGATGTCTATTGATGTTGTAACTAGTTTCTGCGTTGCTCATGTCGTCTTGCTCAGGTTACTGATATTGGGTGTGGCAATGTTGACTGTTAAGGCTATCATATTTGAAGTTACGCACGACATGACTATGAAAGGGACGACAATGCGACACAGTTTCAATTAACTGAGTCAGACGAAAGAATAGATGACCTATACATATACTTTATATGAGTCACGATGAGTAGAAAATCATTCCTGATGCACCCAATGATACTTCAAAGTTAAATGTTAATAACTCAGTTAAAAATCTTTAACTTTGTTAAAATAATTTAACACGTTAACGTTCGAAACGTCAACTGCGCCCAGCCCTGGTTGCAGATTGAGTTTCGATGTTTATCGCTGACGCTCCAGCAATCCTATTGTATGGATGTTAGTGGAAAACATACAATTTAGGGGCAAAAGTGATTTTATAGACTATAGCGCTTCATTTCTGTTAAAATATGTCGAGTAAAAAAATCAGTGCACTTAAAATGATTGTCTATGTTCAATTTTATATGGCCTGTCGTAGAGTGCTTGGTGACTTTGAAGATGCGTTTTTAGGGGAGGTACAAGTATAGTTACAGATGATGAAAGCAAATGATTCTGAAAAGTGCAAGTTACTTTATTCATCAGAATGTATTTTATACAAGTAATATTAAAAACTTTAATTATTAGATTCTGTATCAGTAGTTCTTGTAATACGAAATGATGAAAATAAGTTGTATGATAATCATAGGGAAATTTGCCTGCAACTTGTGTCTGAGTGCGTTCTGGGCTCAGGTAAGCATCTCGACAAGGAGGTGAACTTAATGAATGGAAACAAAATGTTACATCCAATTCACCAAGCACTGGGGCCATCTGCCTTATTCTGTAGGTATCACAATACTAAATATTTTCCCGTAGGCGACCATTATAACGTTCAGACGAACAAGTATATGATCGCATCACTTCAATTTTGGCATTCAAATATTTTTGTCAAGTATAGCCCTTCAGACAACTTTTCCTTCCTGAAAACAGGGAGTCATGCAACAAATAACAGAGAAAAACTGGCAGGAAGGAAAGTATCGCCACGTGCACATATTTTTCATGAAATTCCCAACAAAAACACATCAATAGTCAATTGTATGTTTGGGGTTCAATAAGTCATCAAATCACCCTCTGTGTTCATCTGGAATATTCAGCAATAACGCAAGACATCATCAGTTTACATCTCCATACATTTCTAGCAAGGTACCACCCATTACAACATCCATCAGTCAGGAGCATAATATTCGATCAAATTTAAATCATCGTGTTACGTTACATTACACATATCTGTACCAGGTTTCTTTCGTCCCAACCGTTACCGATCGGTGGAATAACATACCTATTCCAACGAGAGATAACTCCTCCATTAGACATTTTACGAGTTTCCTAAATAATGGCTGTCGACGTCCACTGTCATTTTACATGAGCCAAATTGCGACCAGCTCAAATATGCCTTTGTAGATTAAGATTGCATTGTAGTCGTGTTAACGCTCACTTATGCAATAACCATCTCTCAACCAGTGGCGGATTTAAGGGGGGGCGCCCCCGGCGCGCCCCCCCCCCCCCCCTATTCTCCAGAGCAAAGTTATCACAAACAGTCTATATAATACCACGACAGCAGATCAGAACCACGCCTAGCGTTGCCTAAGCACAATGCTAGCAAGTTAATCTTTTCCTTGCAAATGAACGTCACACTTGTGCACGGACCGAAACGCACAATGTTATCTTACACGTCATACATGTGCCGCAGCCGTTTTTGTGCGATCCGTAATCGAGTCAGTTTTTACCCTATATACATTTATTCGTCGGATCAACAAACTTCCGGCATTGTTTTGAAAAGTAAACTAGCGCGGCAGCAGTCAAATATGTCGCAGCAAAGTAAAATTGAATCATTTTTCGGGACTAAAGGCAGTGAAAAGTCCACGAAGAGACAATCAAATGACGACACGATTGCACTTATCGAATATAAGGCTAAGAAAATGAATGACGATTGTGAATCACAGGCCGGTACTTTATCCAAAATTGAGCCGATTGTGGCCTCTCGATCTGTCATGGCTGATTCACCCCAAACAAATTTAGCATCCACAATGAACTCGGGTCTTGTCGGTAATAGTGCTGAGAAAGGAGAGAAGTCTACACGAGTAGATATATCCGATTATATACCCGGATCAACGAGTGAAAATGTTATCACAGACGACATCCGTGCATACCTGTGGAAAATTAGAGCGCCCGAAAGGTCTTATAAGTTTCCACCCAAGGTTTACAAAGACAAGCGTAAAAAAATCGGGTATAATGAACAGGTACTGTCAACACGAGTGGTTCTCCAAATATGATTTTCTTTCTTACTCCAAAAGGATGGACGAGATCTTCTGTATAAGCTGTGTCTTGTTTCCTATGCCATCTCATAAAGGGACACGTGCTATCAATATGATAGATACATGTTATACCAATTGGAAAGATGCCACCAATGACTTTGATCTCCATGCAACTTTGCAATACCACAAAGATTCCATGCAGAAACTCAAGTCCTTCATGGAAACATATGAAAAACCTGATATGCGCATCGATTCTGTTTTGTCAGAGAACTCAAAGTCAATTATTGCTGCTAACCGAGAAATACTAATAACTATTCTGAAATGTGTCGAGTTCTGTGGGAGACAAGGGATTCCACTCCGAGGGCATAGGGATGATGGTATTCCTGGTAGTGATAACTGTTACTCGACCAACATGGGTAACTTTAAGTCTTTGTTACATCTAGTGGCTGAATTTAACCCCCAGCTACGCAATCACATTGACTCCGTCTCGTGTAAACGGAATGCCGTATATATTTCCAAAACCGCTCAAAATGACATACTGCAATGTTGTCTGAAATTTATTCAGAACACCATCATTAAGGAAATTAACTCTCAACCATCAGGTCCATTTTACGGCTTAATGATTGACGAGGTAACCGACTCCTCCAACCACGAGCAGTTGGGAATTGTACTTAGATACGTTAAAGATGGCGTTGCTTGTGAGCGCCTTATCGAGTTTATAGAGTGCGATAATATCACTGGCGATGCTTTGTCTGATTATCTTTTGAAGTGTTTGAAAGAGCTCAACGTAGACCCTATGTACTGTCGCAGCCAGACATATGATGGGGCGGGAAACATGGCCGGTAGCAATAAAGGTGCTGCAGCACAGTTTCGCATGAAAACAGGCAACAACAAAGCAATATATTTTCACTGTGCCTCACATGACTTGAATTTAGCTCTCTCCAAAGCATGCAACGTACCCGAAATTCGAAATATGATTTGTGTCTTACAATCCGTTGGAGTTTTCTTTAAATATTCGCCAAAGCGTTCCAGACGGTTAGAACGTGCAGTTGATGAATATAATAGCATACATCCCGAATCTACCGTGTCTAAATCTAAAGTAAAACCCCTATGTGAGACGAGATGGGTGGAAAGACATACTTCTCTTGACACATTGAAGGCCATATACGAACCACTGTTAGACACTCTTGATGTAATAAGATACAACCGGGAAGGGAACTGGGATTCCAAAACCGTTACCGAGGCTAATGGCTTATATGCACAGTTAACGGCTGTTGGTTTCATTGCATCTTTCCAGACATGTCATTTCTTATTTGGATTTACAAAATCACTTGCAACATTGTTACAAGGTAGGGAGAATGACATCGTCGTCGCTTATGAGGAGATCGATTTAATACGGGCAGAGTTGGCTGATATTCGCAGCAACTCTGAGAAAGAATTTAAGGCCATATATTGCGAAATTAGCCAAATGGCATGATGCAGCTCAAACAACAATAACAGTTCCGAGGAGGTGCGGTCGCCAAACACTGAGAAACAATGTTGAAGCCGAATCTCCTGAAGACTATTATCGTCGCTCTATCTTCACGCCATTTATTGACAGTATGTTAGCACAACTGAAAGAGCGATTCAATCAACTTTCTAACAATGCTGTGCGTGCGATGGTTATTATTCCAAAATATATGGGTCTTCACAGCAAAAGTGAAAAATTTCAAAAAGATATCGCGAGTATCCGAGATTATTATAGTGATGATATGCCGACACCCGATAGTTTCAACCAGGAAGTCAGACTTTGGGTGAGGTATTGGTCCACAGAGAATGAAAAACCAGCAACCATTGACAAAACCGTTCAAATGATGAAAAGCCGATGTGATTCTCAATTCCCAAATATATATGCCATACTTAATATATTACTTGCCACCGCCACCACGAGTGCTTCAGTTGAGCGGGCAAATTCTGCATTGAAATTTGTAAAGAATAAATTTAGAAGTACTATGGCTGAAGACAGATTGAATGCATTGTTACTCATGTTTGTACACAGAGATATTCAGTTGAATTACTCGGAGATAATTGATTCTTTCTCTAGAATGCATCCTCGCCGCATGCTTCTGGAATTCCATAATGATAAGTAACTGGGTGTTTCCAAATAGGCCGATAATGTCAGACTCACAGTGTTCACACTGTACTACTGCCAAGGGTCCTATACTTGGGTGATGAGAAAATGACTTCAAGTAATTTTGTTGGCCATTATCAAAACAATGTATCCTCTAAGTCTTTGGGTGTATATTTTTGATAATGGTCAGCATAATTATTTTAGGGTAATTTCTCAATACTCAAGTATACGCCGCCTGTCATGTGCTGATGTATATATACTCTTATTAAACAGTTATCTCGGACTCCATCAATATTATTACATTATCATGTCTGTCACATATTAATTTACTTTGCTCATTACCTGTCGTTTAGTTTGCAAGAAATTCCGAGTTTACTAAAAAGTATTGATTCCATGCTAATCGTGCTACCTAGCTCGTTAACCCGCAGCACTCTGATGTTGAAACGCGGTTAGCTTCCAAAGTCGACTTTGAAATTGAAAGTCGATTAGTCGAAAGGTGTCCCAGTAGTTCACGTTCAAATTAATTTCCCTTCACTTTTGAATTGCGTAGTTCAACGTCATTACTCATATGTCATATGCGACTCCATTTCGCTAGACACCCCCCTAAATATTTACATGCCCTCACCCCCCCCCCCCCCCCCCCACCTCTTATAAATTTCAAAATCCTGGCGCCGCCACTGATCAGTTGACATAGGACAATAGACATTCTGGTTATCACACGACAAAATGGCACACCTCTGATCATTTACTCAGTAACTGACCAGACATGCGCCATTTCGTCGTTTGAGAACCAGAACGTGCTTTGTCCAGTTTTGGACATAGGAACCTGGATGACCCTCTGGATCTCACATGACGATTTGTTTGAATTTATTCATTGACAATTTGTCAGGATTCGAATTTCTTTCAATAACGATTGCGCAACGCAAGCTTAAAAACGAAATGCTAGTGTTAATTAGCTCCCTTGATGCCCAACATCAAACCTGAATGATCATTGGTCATCAAGCACGACGGTTTAGAAGGCACTCTCTAACCACGAGGCAGTGAATTACTGTTTGCGTTGTAGTTACGAATGGGCAGACTGGGCGGACGCCCAGAGCGGCAGGGCCCCCATCTTTGGCACGGAATTTTGTCATGTTAACACTAGATCTGATGTGAGGTTTGTAGCTCCATTTTTTAAATTTCTCAAATTTTCCCAACAAAATACTGATTTCGCTGTTGAAATGTTCCTGTGGGAGGCCCATACCCCCACCATTTTTCAAGCCAGTAACGTTGGATATGGCATGTGGGTCGGACCAGACGGAACTGAGAATAGACATTTTTTCCCTGAATAATTATTTGCTGAACATTTTTGCGCTTTGACAACGTCATGAGTTCTTTTCGATGTGCGACCAGCACGGGTCGACAACTTCCAACAACTTGGCGTGCGCCCGAAGTGGACCTGGTCCACTTCGGCCGCTGGCGAGTTGTTGGAAGTTGCCGTTGCCGACTAGTCGACGATGACTCGATTTTGGGGCTTCGGCTAGTCGACTGTGAAATTCCATAGTCGTCCGAGCACTAGTGATCTCCCTGCATTGTCAGAAATTCAGCAATTTATATTTTGGTTAACAGAGCTCTGTCAACCAAAATCTAAATTGCTGAATTTCTGACAACACTGGAGCCACATAACCATGGATGACTGGAAGATGGGTTGGGGTTTGAGGGTGGGGACGGATGGGTCTCGGATGACGCTTCGCGTCATTATGATTGGCGCCCCCACCCTTATTCCCAAATCTTGTATCCGCCAGTACCCGGGTCCAGCTGTCACAACAGAGCGCACCATTTGAAGGCCCATTTTAAAATGTATCTGCACCCCTGACCCCCCCCCCCCGCCACCCTTCCATTGCGAGTGCCCCCCGACACTCGCAGCAAAGTATAAGTATATATATTACCACTTTTAACCAGCAGGTTTGAATTTTCCTTGGCACCGCACCGGTAATTGTTGGTTAAAAAGTGACATTTTAACAGCAAAAGAAATCTCTACATTTACCCGAAAAGTCGCCAGAGCGCACCATTTGAACGGTCATTTTAAAATTTTCTTGGGGGGAGAACCCCCCAAACCCCCCTTCTATTGCGAGTGCCTTCGGCACTCGCGGCAGATGCCTTCGGCATCTGCGTGCTGGGATCAACCCGTTCTGCCACACCCCCAAATTTTCGTCATCAAGATTGGCGCCCCCCTTATTCCAAAATCCTGTATCCGCCGGTGTCAACCCCTCCCTTCCGTCAATGTGATGAGCTCGAAACAACAGAACATATCTTACCTCACTGTCCAGGGTATTCTGGTGCTCGTAATTCCGCCATTAATATCCTTCCATTTACATTTAATCTCTTAACGCTTCTCTTTGGGTCGGAAAGATTGAACAAAAACAGAAAATTCCCAAATTTTGAGAGCAGTCCAAAACTACATCTTACTGTGCTTGATTAACTTGAAGGTACTGATCATTGCTTCTGTATGGCATTAAGCCATGGTCCAGGTCTTGTTTCCATGCACTATCGGACCAGAAAACAGGCGCAGTGAATGCTTATCTTCCTTAACGAGTGTTCATGTACCATGGATATGGTTTCGACAAATTCGAAGTTAAAACACAGTTAGCGCGCACCATTGGCGTGGTGTTTTATAAATACTGTTGTAATGCTACGGCAACATAGTTTGTGACTTTTTGTGTTGTCTTATTGTTGCGTAAAGGATCTGTGTTACTTGGGTCCGACGTTGTGCTCAAAGTGGCACAACATTACATTATTCTTGATAATCCATTTAACAAACAAAAGATATACAGACTGCGCTTGAACATGTTATGTTTGTTGCCATAAAAAAGGCTTTGTGATCAATTTGTTTTTCCCTTCACGTTCTTCGTCGCATTTTCTATCTCTTTTTCATCATGTATCTCCTGTTCTTCTTTAATCTCGTCTGTATGTTAACCCTTTGAACCCTGGTGATATCTTCCATGTCAGTTCCATGGTAGCAATAGGAAGAGTCCATATTTATTATTTGGGGGTAGACCAATTAATAGTGTTCAACCGATCACCAAAAATGGTCGTTGACCGATTACCGGTTATTTGAGCTCTCAATCGGTCGATTCCAATGCCGATTCCGATTGTAATACCGTGCACTAGGACAAGTCGAGGCTCGAAAAAAACTACATTAAACTGAACATTTTTCGTTGTTAAACTTCATTAACTGGGGTCGAAATAAAATTACTAGTCGAGCACACTTGGGCGGTAAACGTGGCTCTCAGAGCCACGTTTACCGCCCAAGTGCGCGCGACTGGTAATTTTACTTCTGCCTGAGTCAATAGAGTGTAACCGTCACTTTTCCGTTATGAACTAGCGATTTCGCCCAGTGGTAAGCTTTGCATGTTGTTTAACTTGTATGTCCCGTAACGGGGCGTCTAGAGAGATTAAGAATACACATTGTGGTTGTTTCTCAACTTTATTGAATGGTATTATTTCACATTAACAATTAAACAATTGCAGAAGAGAATAAAATGCGGTTAATGAATTATCTCAAAATGCTTGGCAACAATCGGTTGAACCGATATTCCAGGAGCCGTTGCCGTTGTCATCCGATTGCCCACAATCGGCTGATTGTGGTGGCCGGTTCCGATCATCGGTTGAACACTACCAATTAATATTTTCAACGTGAAACACCAGCGTTAATATGTCTCCATGTTGAGGCATCGGATCATTTTACTACCCGCTGTGACCTGTCCGAAAGATATGATTTTAGGAACGACAGTACTTCTCCCGCGACACCGATTCTCTCAGCTTGTGAATAACAGGCTTGGCAATTTCAGGAGAGCGATTTTTTAGCTCTCCTTACTGCCCTCCTGAAAGAATTAAGGAGAGCGAAAAATTACCCTCCTAAATATTTTGGTCTGGGATGATTGAGATTACATGTATTATGCTCACATTAAATTTTTGTTGTAAAGCAAAAATGTAATTTAACTTCGAAGTCACATAACATCACGTAATTTCATTTTGAAAGTGGTTTAGTGGTAAAAGGTAATGGCTGCAACCATACCCAAACACAGGTGCAATCATTTGAAGCAAAATGGGTCACAGCAATATTTTTTTTTCTGTCAGTTTCAAGTTCAACAACTGACATCACAGTTTGAGGGGTAATTATTCAAGGAATATTGACACTATAATATACTACCATTACTACTATCCTGTCACTTGAAGCACTTGCACCAGGGTGTGACTGTAGATTCAAGCAGACCTGTTGTCCAAGAAAGTCATACGCCTACCACTACCACCTTCAACCCCCCTTGGGAGGGTTGAAGGTGGTAGTGGTAGGGGTATGACTTTCTTGGACAACAGGTCTGGGTATACACACAGGTCTTGTCAAGTGAGTGTTTGGTTGTTGACTGAGACATCTAGATGTCTAAGAGATTTCGCTTTACCTTAGTAAAGTTAATAAAATCACTGATGTAATAGTCTGTTGGTTTCAGTTTCAATGAGTTCGTTCAACTGGATACTTAAAATGCTGTGTAAAGCTAATTGCTCTCCTAAGCTGATTGAGGAGAGCGATTTTTTGCCTTCCTGAATTTTTTTAGAATGCCAGGCCTGGAATAAGACCATTGCGCCATATCTTGTCGAAAGCCTTACTAACGTCGCAGAAAACTACCCTAACCTCCTCGCCGTCACCAAGAGCTCGACAGAATTCGTCGTATAGGTCGGTCAACTGGAGGACTGTCGAATCACCTGGAATAAAACATGATTCGAATTGACTAAATACATTATTATCGACCAAAAACTGCCACAACCGTTTAAACACATTTTTCAAATATTTTACCCACGCAGCTAAGCTAAGCAATGAAATCGGACGATAATTAGTAATTGAGTTTGAGGGTTGTTTTTGTAAGATTTGGGATACATTTGCCTTTTTCCACAGTAAAGGAAAGTACGAGTTTTTCAGTACCACATTGAACAAGATTGTGAGAGGCTCACATATGCATGATTTGCACTCATTTAGAAGACGCGGACTGACAACATCGGGACCGGACGCCTTAGATACCCTTAATGATTTTATGGCTTCGTATATCTCACTACATTAAAATTGATATTATTAATAACTTGTGGGGCGTTAGATGCTGAGCTGGGTAGGGAAGCGTTCGTGATAGAACTGAAGTGCTCATTTAAGACCTCAGATTTCTCATCATTAGAGGAATAAATTTCATTTTGGTGGACAAGAGTTGAGACCGCTACTGCTTTGTTTGTGCAGATGAGCATTTTGAGTGTCTTCCACCACAGTGGAGATGACATATTGTTGCTTCTTAATGTAGTTGGTAATGTAGTTTACAAAGGTCCTTGAAAAGATAGTCTGCATTAGGTTAACATCATTCCTGAACCAATATAACATTATCTATGAACACCAATACGGCTTCAGAACAAAACATTCTACCGTGCACCTGATACTACATCTCCTTCATGATGCGACTTCAAACAATGACAAAACAACAAAAGAATACACTTTACCCATGTTTCTAGATTTATCTAAGGCATTCGACGCCATCAACCATAATACTCTTCTCAAAAAGTTGGATTATTACGGAATCAGAGGTATAGCTAACGATTGGTTCAGAAGTTATTTGACGGGGAGGGAGCAGTATGTTAATTTTCAAGGTCATAGGCCCCAAGGTAACTACATTACGTGTGGTGTCCTCCAAGGCTCCATCTTAGGTCCCATACTCTTCCAAATATATATTAATGATATTACAAATTCAACAACATTTAAACTTCTCTCGTTTGCCGATGACACTACAGTATACAAATCGGGACACGATTTTGACTCTCTTTTTCCGGAAGTCAACAAGGAAATCGACAAAATAATTGGTGCTCAGCAAATAACCTCTCCCTTAATGCAGATAAAACTATTAGTGCATGTTAATTCACCCCACAAACACAAAAGTACAACTAGGAAATAGATATATTAAATAAATGGAAACAAGATAAGATTAGTAAGCAATTCAGAGACAGAAAAACATGTTAAATTTCTTGGTATTCTCCTGGATGAAAATCTTACATTTAGAGATCATGTAACCCACGTATGTACTAAGTTATCCAGAGCCATCTTTGTGATCAGGAAAGTCAAAAACATACTGCCTCTAGCCGAGATGAAACAACTTTACTTCTCCCTAATTTTATAGCCACATCCTGTACGGAATCGAAGTATGGGGACAATCTTCAGCCTGCGAAAAATTACTCACTCTCCAGAAACGTGCAATTCGCATTATACATCGAGGCAAGTACAACTGCCACACCGACCCTTTATTCTGGAAGTCTAATATTTTAAAAATAGATAACCTCTACACAGTGCGATCGACACTCTTTATGTTTGACTTGATAAATAGAAATCTACCCATGTCGTTTAACGACATCTTCAAGATTAAATCGTGCATTACTAATACTCGACAGTCCAGATATACTCAAATTCATCGTGACAAACCACGAACACATTTCAGTGCAAACCTGCCAAAACATAAATTACCAGCCATATGGAACGAACTCGACAATCAACTAAAACCTGTACACCCCAGACAGTTATTCAAGAAAAGACTTTACGACAAACTTGTGGGTGCGTATCAAACATCTGTCGTATGCAGCAATCGGTGCTGCTTAGATTGTAGAAACTGACAAGACAAGATATATATATAAGGAGTTAACCTAATGCTGATTGCCCTGTGTTTCGCTAATGATGCTATCTGTCCGATAAATTCTCCTTCACTGCAGCCAGTGACCTCCACACGAAACATAACGCCCAACAATATTGATCATTAATATGTGTACGTAGATAATACACGTGTGTGTGATGTGTGTATGTATGCATGCATGTATACATGGGCATATGTTTGTATATATACATATATATAGGAAAAAGATTCTAAAAGATACCAATTTCAAACAATTCTTTATATGTCTGTATTATTCATTGTAATCCACATTTACATAGGATACAAAAAATCTTTGGTCATACTACAGTATACAAATCGGGACACGAGCTTGACTATTTTTCCGGAAGTCAACAAGGAAATCGACAAAATAAGCAATTCGTCGGCTGAGTGCTAGAATGTTCTATGTCCCATAGGGGACATAGAACATTCTAGCATTCAGGCGACGAATTGATGCTCAGCAAATAACATCTCCCGTAATGCAGATAAAACTTAGTGCATGTTAATTCGCCCCACAAACACAAAAGTACAACTAGGAAATAGATATATTAAAATAAATGGAAACAAGATAAGATTAGTAAGCAATTCATAGACAGAAAAACATTTAAAATTTCTTGGTATTCTCCTGGATGAAAATTTTACCTTTAGAGATCATGTAACCCACGTATGTACTAAGTTATCCAGAGCCATCTTTGTGATCTGGAAAGTCAAAAACATACTGCCTCTAGCCGAGATGAAACAACTTTACTTCTCCCTAATCCATAGCCACATCCTGTACGGAATCGAAGTATGGGGACAATATTCAGCATGCAAAAAATTACCCACTCTCCAGAAACTTGCAATTCGCATTACAAATCGAGGCAAGTACAACTGTCACACCGACCCTTTATTCCGTAAGTCTAACATTTTAAAAATAGATAACCTCTACACAGTGCGATCGACACTCTTTGTGTTTGACTTGATAAATACAAATCTACCCATGTCGTTTAACGACATCTTCAAGATTAAATCGTGCGTTACTAATACTCGACAGTCAGATATACTCAAATTCATCGTGACAAACCACGAACAAATTTCAGTGCAAACCTGCAAAAACATAAATTACCAGCCATATGGAACGAACTTGACAATCAACTAAAACCTGTACACCACAGACAGTTATTCAAGAAAAGACTTTACGACAAACTTGTGGGTGCATATCAAACATCTGTCGTATGCAGCAATTCGTGCTGCTTAGATTGTAGAAACTGATAAGACAAGATATATATATAAGGAGTTAACCTAATGCTGATTGCCCTGTGTTTCGCTAATGATGCTATCTGTCCGATAAATTCTCCTTTTCTGCAGCCAGTGACCTCCTTACGAAACATAACGCCCAACAATATTGATCATTAATATGTGTACTTAGATAATACACGTGTGTGTGATGTGTGTATGTATGCATGCATGTATACATGGGTATATGTTTGTATATATACATATAGATAGGAAAAAGATTCTAAAAGATACCAATTTCAAACAATTCTTTATATGTCTGTATTATTCATTGTAATCCACATTTACATAGGTTACAAAAAATCTTTGGTCATTTTTACAATATTTTAAAAAAAAATCGGTAAGTACTTTCGACACTTAACGTCTCATCAGACCGACATTTTAAAATGGACCCATATATGTGGGTCCATGTATGTATGTGTGTGTGCAAGTGGAGGAATTGGTGGCTCAAAAACAAATTACTTGTTACATTTACTCAATGTCTGTCTTATCCGCTCATTGTCTGTATGTTTTTAAATACAAGTCCACTCTATAATTATGTATGCACAGTACCGTGATGGCTAGAAGTAATAGCATATCATTAGTGTCCTATATATATCCTAACGAAAAAATATTACAACTATATGAATTTATCAAGATCTTACCAGTTTTACGCCTCTTTTTGTTTTGTTTTGTTATTTTAAATTATTGCGACTGGAAACGGCCAAAAAGGCCATGTCGCCCCCTGAAGATACTAATAACTATCTGTATCCTATTGTATTCATTATACTTGTATATAACTGCAGTTTTCGAATAAAATTCTGTTCTGTTTGAACTTTGGAAATATACGACAATTTTGCCTTCCTGACAGCTGATACGACTTCATTTCGTTTACATTTATAGTTTTATATTTGTCCCATGCAGTCCGACGGCTATTGCGTTTCGCTATTAGATATAATTGCTTTCTCTGTCTTATTAGAAGTCTAATTTCGTTGTGGTACCATGTTGGCTGCTCCTGTCGCGAAGTAATTATTTTGTTGGGAATATCGTCCCCCGAGTTCCAATGTGTTCTATGTGCCAGTAGGCGCTTAGAACACATTGGAACTCAGGGGACGATATGTTTAGATGCAACATCGAGTATGTTATTGGTGAAGTCAGAGATGATAGTATCAAGGCATCTATTATCAAAAAGAGAATTCTAGTCGGCGAGGGCAGTGTTAAGTGCTTCATAGTCACCCCGAGGGTACAGCCCTATCCTTCTCCTAAATGACAAAGAGATAGGTTTAGAAAAATCATTCTTAATCGATACCGGCCAGTGGTAGTGTATCATTTCCGGGATGATTGGTTCTAAGACCTCACAATTTTTTACCCTAACCGAGTCGCTTACAGGGTTTTAATGGTACTTTTTCAGAGCAGCGTCACATCGCATCCAATGTCCTGAACTGAGTGAGACGCGTAACACTTAATTGATGATTGAAATAAGGTGAATAATTAAATGGAATGATAAATTTGATGTACACAAGTTATATGAGTCCTACTTAATTTCGCCGCCGATATTTTCTTACAAATATAAGTTTGGGAAATACAGCTTTATCATATTTATCGTATTCCTGTACATTAATTTTATTCACGGGGTTGTGGCCGGTCACGTGATTCAATATAAGTTATCTCCCCACATGTATGGTATATGGAGATTTAATATCTGGATGTCGGTTTTTAAACACCGAGCCGCAAGCGGGGTGTTTAAATGAGACATCCAGGTATTATATCTCCATATACCATATATGTTTTTGTCCTGTTTGAAACACAATACAAACATAGTGGAAATAAATTTGTGGACATATTTCTCAGCTCCACAATCACTTGGACCAAATTCGTGATAATTATTTTGTTTCTATAATCGCAGAAGACAACAGATAGAGTTACATCCCTTGGGTCATTAAGGTAACGAGTAAACAGTATTTTCTTGACATATCGTCCCTTGAGTTCCGATGTGTTCTATGTGCCTGCTGGCACATAGAACACATTGGTACTCGGGGGATGAACTATTTGCTCTTACTTTATGTTTATGATTGAATTGTCTGAAATCTACGGCAGCGTGGAAGCGTCAGTCGATGTTTAGTTAATAATCTGAATTAACAGATTTACTAATCTGAATATTCAATTTACTAAAATTTATATTCAGTTTATTACAAGACTGTTTATTCAGATTATTACAAAACTGTTTATTTAATTTAGTACAAGACTGTTAATTCAGATTACTAATCTGAATATTCAGATTACTAATCTGAATTTTCAGATTATTAAAATACTGTTTATACAGATTATTATAAGACTGTTTATTCAACTAAGTACAAGACTGTTAATTCAGATTACTAATCTGAATATTCAGATTACTAATCTCAATATTTAGATTATTACAAGACTGTTTATTCAGATCATTACAAGACTGTTTATTCAATTTAGTACAAGACTGTTAATTCAAATTACTAATCTGAATATTCAGATTACTAATCTGTATATTCAGATTATTACAAGACCTATTATTCAGATTATTAAGCTTTGTATGTGTTTTGGTGAGTAATACAGGGTGAAGCGAGTAGGTTTATACGGCAGCGTGGAAGCGTCAGTCGATGTTTAGTTAATAATCTGAATAAACAGATTACTAGATTACTAATCTGAATATTCAATTTACTAATCTGTATATTCGGTTTATTACAAGACTGTTTATTCAGATTATTACAATACTGTTTATTCAATTTAGTACCAGGGCTTGATTTAATCTGAAAATTTTGAATAGCAATTTACTATTCACCCTGGAAAATTGATTAGCAGTTGATCCAAAAGCACTTGAAACTAATAAATCTTGAATAGCAAAATTCAGAAAATTCAAAGTGCTATGCTAATCCAGTTAAATCGAGCCCTGTTTAGTACAAGACTGTTAATTCAGATTACTGATCTGAATATTCAGATTACTAATCTGAATTTACAGATTTTTACAAGACTGTTTATTCAATTTAGTACAAGACTGTTAATTCAGATTACGAATCTCAGTATTCAGATTACTAATCTGAAGTATCAGATTATTACAAGACTGTTTATTCAGATTATTACAAGACTGTTTATTCAACTTAGTAAAAGACTGTTATTTCAGATTACTAATCTGTATATTCAGATTATTATAAGACTGTTTATTCAATTTAGTACAAGACTGTTAATTCAAATTACTAATCTGAATATTCAGATTACTAATCTGTATATTCAAATTATTACAAGACTGTTTATTCAGATTATCAAGTTTTAACATCCACACACAACCAAAACAACATCGGTTGTTTTTGGTTGTTGATTTTTGGACTTGTAAATATGTTTGGTAAGTACTCGGCTGGTTTCCAGACGGAGGTAGGTACGGTTCGTAGAGGGGTACAAGGGGTCCAATGGTTAGGGGGTGCGGGGGGCATGTATGGTTGGTAGAGGGTGCAAGTGGAGGGGACAGAAGTGGTCGTCCAAGGGAAATGCGTACAGTGTATCATAATTGCAGCGATATCTCACAGTTGCTAGAGAAGTGTGTTTTTGTTCGCGCGGAAATTGCTGAGCTGACGGGGAGGCTGTGGAAGACTGGTATAGCTCGAGTAACCCCAATGAAAGTTACTTATGCTAGTTTGGTGGAGTGTGGGTGAAAAAAGGTGGTTGAGATAGAAAGAGGAAGCGGGGATAGGGGAACCGTTAAAGGGAGACGCCTGATGTGGAGGATGCAAGCGAGGAGGGGAGATCCAGTAGAAAAAATTGGAGGGTTGAGCCAAATCAGGACTAGGTAGAGAGAAGAGGTCAAAACCAGCGTTGGGCTAGTGGGCCAACTAGGAGGTGTTTAGAAAATAGAGAGTATGGGCGTAAAATCAGGGTTTCGAGACACCCTCTCCCTCCCCTAAAAAGAATATAATAAATAAAATGAAAAAATCTTCAGATCACGGGTTTCCTCGGGCAGAGGTTGGTCAAGAATTTATGAAATACCAAGTTGGGCAAATGATTTTTGCTTGTCCGATAAATATACGCACACGCTTTGGAGTACTCAGTAGGGTAAAAGTCCTTGCTTTCGCGAAAAAATACACAGATTAATAACTGTAATAAATGCCCCAGGCAATATATATCAGTTGAATCCACACCCAGGAAGAGAGTAAGTAATAAGAAATGGTTTTTTTATGACCATGGTCTGTTCAAAGGTATCCGGACAAAATACCCTCGGACAAAATACCCTTAGGACATAATACCCTCGAAAAAATACCCTTAGGACATAATACCCTCAATGGGTAGGACAAAATACCCTCGGACAAAATACCCTCAGACCAAATGTATATAAAGTTGGATTTTTGGTGTTGGGGGGAGGGGGGGGGGGGGGGTTATTGCATTTAAGGCACTAGCCGGTGTTTTGTTTGAAATAACAAGTACCAATATTTTTAATTTTTTTTATTAACCCTTTACCTAACGTGATGGCCAAAACCGGCCACCGCTATTCTCAAAAATCGCCAATTAATTTTCACTGCTTTTTCATTTTTTGTCTCAAAAACATAGGTTATGACCCCTCGTTAGAACGAGCTCATCGAGCTCGTTCCAACGAGGGATCATAACCTATGTTTTTGAGACAAAAAATTAGTTATTCAAGAATTATTTTTGCAAGTGTCGTCTGCTTTTCAGGTTAGGTAAAGAGTTAAACTAAATAGATATGAAGCACAATACCAATGGCAGATGGCAATTGAATATGAAGCACAATATAAATGGCAGATAGCACAGAACATGAAACAAATATGAGGGTATTTTGTCCGAGGGTATTTTGTCCTACCCATTGAGGGTATTATGTCCTAAGGGTATTTTTTTTGAGGGTATTATGTCCTAAGGGTATTTTGTCCGAGGGTATTTTATCCTACAATCTGTTCAAAGCATGGTCAGGCACCACTAACTAGGTAGTAGTGTGTAGTTGTTGTTTGTTTAAAATACAGCATTTTATCAATAGAAATTAGGTTCGTAGCGTTAACGTCTTTGATAAAAGCACAATTAGGTATGTTCCAAATAGTTGGACGATATGACCAAGCGTTCAAGCACCGACATTCCCTCCCACACACACACAAAGGTAGTCATGATCCTGAGAGAGAGAGAGAGAGAGAGAGAGAGAGAGAGAGAGAGAGAGAGAGAGAGATGGCGTTTGCTAAGGGTTGACGAGTTAGATATTTAGAAAGGACGGTCAAATGTAAGAAGAGTTCCGATGCCAATCGAAGGATGCAAATTGCAGGTGATACAGGTTCGTGCGATACAAAATTCGTTTTGTCTATTTATTCTTGTTAACTCTTAACTCTGAAGAATGACAGGATAGTATTCATTGCAATAAAGTTCTATTCTATTCTACGCGAAAAAAGACAACGTAAAATAAATCAATAAAATTCTCGAAAATTCACGTAAAAATTACTACAAGGTCAAAACGGATTTGGGGAATGGCATGCAGGTCCCCTAGCTGTCATAGGTGGCGAAGCACCGGTCAGACTTCCTGCTACCAGTACATCTCTCAGCGAGTACTATGGCCCCATTTCTCACTACGACTACTTACCATCATAGGACTACCTTGGCTGCGTGCCCAGGTAGGCTTATGATGGTGAATAGCGTCACGGATATAATGCGTCAGATGTGATTCTGCGAGAAATATCTGAAAAATCTGCTCTAAATCATGCTATCAGGCAAATAACTGATAGGACAAAGACGGAAGGGCAGAGTGTCACGGGGCGGACACCCAAGGTCTGTCATAGATGGTAAAGCACCTGCTAGACTTCTGTCTACCGCCGCATCTCTCAGAAAGGACTTTGGCCCCAAGTCTCAGTAAGACTATTTACCATCTCAGGCTTACCTGGGCTGCGAGATCAGGTAGGCCCTAGGCCTAGGATGGTGAATAGTGTCATTGAGACTAGGCGTTGGAGGACCTACTGGGAGAAGTTTCTGAAACATATCCTCAAAATCGTTCTAATCTGGGTTGGACTGGAAATCAATTGCGCACAGATAACTTAATAACCGAGAGCTGCACGAGGTCGCTTTGGGTTAATCTGAAGTTGGGAATGGGAGAATTTTTGCACGATTTGTATAGGCCGCTATATTGACTGTGTTTCCACTCGGTTGACAACTTTCAGTACTCTACTCTCAGGCCTGCAACCACGGGGGGGGGGGGGGGGGCGGTGCCCCCCCCCCCCCTAGAAAACTTTTCGCCCCCCCCCCCCCCCTAGAAATATTCAGACAATATTTTTTTCAATTTGCATCTATTTTCATTTACAAGTGCATTTATTCAAGCAGGTCCATTCACACCTGTAATAAGATCATATGCAATCAACTATCTGAGTGGATAATTTCATTGTTATCAGTAGACTGTTTATTCAACACACAGATTACCTTTAGCTTTGACAATAGAAAGATCTTAACTGATTAACACAAATCATTATCTTCAATAGCAGTTTTTATTTCAAATGATGAGTGGGTGCCCTGAAAAAATGGCACAGGAAAAAATGGCACACTTTTTTGACTTACTAGGAAAAAATGGCACTCCAAAAATGCTGTTTTTTGCGGTGGGCGGAAAAAATGGCACAGGAAAAAATGGCACACTTTTCCAATTACCTAGGAAAAAATGGCACTAGAAAAAATGGCACACTTTTTTGACTTACTAGGAAAAAATGGCACACAAAAAATTATCATTGTTTGTTTTTGTTTTTTTTTCAAAGAAAAGTGGAATATTAAACTGGGTATGATAATATATATTGTTTTATAAACACTGCCATATGGTACATTAAGCTTGGTGTTTAGTTGGCTTGAATGTAAGCTTAAAGTATTGTGCAACACAATTACTGTTATTACAGTGTACACAGACAGCAAGCTGAGTTGTATTTTATGTCTCTAACTTCAAATGAACAACACTTTCCACACCTCATCACTTTGTTTTTGTATCAACCCTCAGTCTTTAAAATAACTGAGTAGATCAGCTATATAAGTTTGAAATTAGATGGCTCAGCAATACCTGAACTGAAAAGCATGGAGGTAATACAGTCAAATAAAGGAGGCCTGAAATTGTGCCATGAAGGTTACATGTACACAAAACAAGTTACAAGAAAAGAAACCATTAGATGGAGATGTGTGAAACGCACTACTTCCTGCACAGGCTCTTTGGTGACAACAATTGAGCTTTCCAATCCAGTGGTTAAGACGCCGCATAATCATGATGCAGATGACTCTTCAGTATCAGCTGCAAAGTGAAAAATGGAAATGAAAAAGCAGGCCAAGATTACCCTTGATAAACCTAATCAGATCTTTACAAAGTGCACTAGTATTTTGCCCACTGAGGCACAGACAAGATAGGTTTCTTCTGATTCATGCAAGAGATTAATAAGACTTCACCAAAGTGAACATTTCCCCCGAGATCCACAGGATATACGTGATTTAGTAATTGAGGGGTCGTGGACTCAAACCAGTGGACCATCACCAAGACCTTTTCTCATTTATGATAACGTTCCTGAGGCCTAAAGCAGGGTTGTTGTATTTTCTACAGAACAGTGTTTAAGGTTATTGGCAAATGCCAATGTTTGGATGATGGATGGTAACTTTAGCAGGGAACCTAAACAATTCAAACAAATCTATGTAATTCGTGTGCCTTTAGGTGAATCTGCAGTGACTGTTGCCTATGCACTTTTACAGAGGTAAACTCAGGATACTTATGAGGAAATGTTGCGAGCCATTATTGATAAGTGTGATAGCCATGAACTCTACCCCAACCCAACAATTGTGATAACTGATTTTGAAGTTGCCGTTAGACAGGTTGTGGTGACTGTATTTGGCACAGATGTAAATTTACAAGGGTGTTTCTTTCACTTAACACAATCTACTTGGCGAAAGGTTCAGGAGTTGGGTTTGATAGGTCTATATAAAGATAATGAAGATGTAAAACGTTTTTGTGGCATGCTGGATAGCCTTGCTTTGTTGCCCCTGTGTGATGTTACAAGTGGTATGGACCATTTAAAGGAAATAACTCCAGAAGGCTTAGAGCCACTAGTGTCATATTTTGATAAGAACTATGTGACTGGAAGTTATAGACGACTTCAAAACAATGGGGATGGTGGTATAATTAGAATGAGAAGGGTGCCCCCACGATTCCCACCAGATACTTGGAATGTGCATTCTTCAACCATAAATGGTGACCCTCGTACTAATAACATGTGTGAGGGGTGGAACAATGGTTTTTTCCAGCTTATTGGACACAAACACCCTTCAGTCTGGAAAACAATAGAGTAGTTTAAACTTGAACAGGCAACTGTGTCAGGAGTAATTTTAAATGCCTCTCGGGGTTCTTTACCCAAGAAAAAGCAGAAAAAGGCATATAAAGACTTGAACAAAAGAATGCAATCTCTTTGTACTGAGCGACAACAGGGTCGCATGAGTGTCAGTGAATTTTTACGTGGTGCTGGATACAATATCAGGTGGAAGCCAGCATAAAGTTTGCAAATTATACAGGCTGAGTTCAAATTTCAAATATATCTCTGGAGTAGGCAGAGATAATGACAAGAGAATTTATCTTACCATTTTTTTTGTTGATAATTCCAAGTCCTGACATCATTTTTTGGAAAGCTATCCAAAAGGGAATGGTGATAGGCATTGGAATGATCAACAATCCAATTGTAATACAAATTCTCCTGTCATTAATAATAACATAATAACTCTTTGGCCAGCCGCTGATTTGTCGCGGTCCTCATAAGAGAAGGCCATCATTCCCCCTGCACCCCACCCCCTCTTCCCCTCCTCTCCTCCCAGCATTCAGATATAAACTGCTTAATAGTGTCCCTCACTTCCTCTTTTTCAATTTCTTCAATAAGCATTACTACCCTCTCCCTCGTGTCCCCCTTCAGCCATCTATCCTTTGTTTCTTCACCCCACTTCTGCATTATTCTTCCAGTAAATTTTATTCTATGAGGTATATACTGTGGGCATTCCAAGAGAAAATGTTCCAGGGTCTCCACTACTCCAGAGTGGCACATTTGGCATCCCTTTTCCCCATCTCTCCCAATTTTTCCCCGAAGCTCCAGTGATCTTGATCTCAGTTTGAACAGCAGCGACCCTCCAAAGGTGCCATCTAGGTACTTCTCAAAAGCTGGCTTTTCTTTATATTGTAACCCCTGCAGTGATCTTTTCACGCTAACCCCTGCTCGCCAGTTTCGATTGCAGTCTTCCATGACTCTCTCTTTGACAAACCTTTTGCCTTCTTTCATTCCTACTTCTATGTTTGTGACCTCTATAGAGTAATTGTCCATTAGTTCCCTCACATGTTTTGACCACCCCGTTTCTATATTAGAATTCCAAATGGTATCGAGCATCAATTTGCAC
The DNA here is from genome assembly GCA_031216915.1 of Pictodentalium vernedei. NCBI lineage: Eukaryota > Metazoa > Mollusca > Scaphopoda > Dentaliida > Dentaliidae > Pictodentalium > Pictodentalium vernedei. Next base: position 797,825,321 of record CM062297.1, read on the forward strand.
CACCGGTTGTCAGGCAGGTTTCTCAAGTAGTTAAAGTAACACAGTTTTCCCAAATCTACCCTGTCCTTGATTTTCATCCACCCAAGCTCCCCCCTTACTGCTTCCAAAGCTGCAGCATTACTCGACCCTGTTATCCATCTGCCGGCATCATTCTGAGTACTTTCCAACTTCTTAATAACGGTTTGGTTTAATGGAATCACGTCCGTGCCATACGTTATACTTGGTAAACCCACCCTCTCCCACAGTGTTTTCCCCACAAAGACCTTATTGAAACTATTTTTCCCTAAAAGTTTTAGTTGGTTCAGAATTCTTTTCCCCTTCAGAATCAGTTTGGCTGAGTAATTTCTGTACACCCCTCTTCCCGTTATATTTATGCTTACCCCTAGATACTCATACTCTCCCGTTTCTCCTACAGTGATTTGTTTGCTTTCCCCTTCGGGGATTGAGAACTCCCCCACTCTCCATCTCTTCGTCATATCTACCTTGCGTCCAACGGGTATTACCTTGCTTTTATTTTCATTTAGTTCGAGTCGCCAAGTGTTCCCATATCTACCAACGATTTCCATCAGTTTCTCTAGCCCCTGTTCAGTTCTAGACATTAACACCATGTCGTCCGCAAAGAATAAGCCTGGTATCTTTATGTCTCCAACATTTACCCCCTCCGCACTCTGAATTAGTTCGTCCCCTAAATCTTTAACATACAATGCAAACAAAATCGGTGAAAAGATACACCCCTGCTTGAGGCCTATATCCATAGGGACTCGTTTTGTAGTGATACTCCCTAGACTGAGTTGGCTTTGCACATCTGTATACAGTGCTTTCATGATTCCCACAAAGTCACCCCCCAGTCCGATGCCCTCGAGCTTTCGCCACATACCTTCCCTCCACACTCGGTCGTACGCTTTTTTCACATCTAGAAATGCCAGAAACACCTTTTTCTTTTCAGCCTTTGTTGATTCTATCAGTTGGGTGAGTGTAAATAGGTGATCAGTGACTCTTCGTCCTTTCCTGAAACCATTTTGAATTTCTCCTAAAAAACCTTTCTCTTCAATAACTTCCTCTAGTCTACCGTATATGACCTTACAGAATACTTTTCCGATGTTACTACTAACTGATATCCCCCTATAGTTATCTAGAACTTCCTTATCCCCCTTTTTGTGTATGAACGACACCTTACTTTCCCTCCACTCTCTGGGGACCTCTTGCTTTCGCAGAGCCAGGTTGAAAAGGTTTGTCAGGACTTCAATAAGTGCCTCCCCTCCATTTTTGAGGAATTCGTTCGGAATTTCATCAGTCCCTCCCGCTTTACCATTTTTTAATTTCGAGACCACGTTCCGCACTTCTTCTGCCGTTATTTCGCTACATACACGATTGGATAGGTTCTCCTCCACCAGTGTATTTATCATTATCTAACAACTTATATTGGTTGGCTCTGTAGTTGTCAGTAACGCTGATAGGGCCTATAGTGCCCAAACTGAGTTTCTATATTCGTGAACATTATCAGGAAGAAACCTGCACAAGGCTACTAAATATATTTCTGGAGTAGGTGTAGTTTAACCCTGAACAAGTCGTTGGATAACGACAAGAGAATTTATATTACCATTTTTTTGTTGATAATTCCAACCCCTGACATCATTTTTTCGAAAGCTATCCAAAAGGGAATGGTGATAGGCATTGGCATGATCAACAATCCAATTGTAATACAAATTCTCCTGTCATTATCTAACAACTTATATTGGTTGGCTCTGTAGTTGTAAGTAACGCTGATAGGGCCTATAGTGCCCAAACTGCTGAATATAATACGAAACTACGAAAAACTTGTAAATAGGTAAATTTCGGATCTAAGGTATATTAGCAAATATGTATTAGTGCTTTGTTTTATAACCCACAAAAACATGTGCTTTGATGATGGACTACATTTGTGCTATTTTGTGCTATTGTTTCACCTCTTTTGTCCAGAAATAAAAAAAAGTTGTTAATTTTGTGTTTTTATATTTAAATGGCTTGTGCCATTTTTCCTACCAATTGTGCCATTTTTTCCTACCAATTGTGCCATTTTTTCCTGGTTGATTAGGGAAGAGTGCCATTTTTTCCTGTGCCATTTTTTCCTAGGGTGTCAATAAAGTGTGCCATTTTTTCCTGTGCCATTTTTTTATTGTATTGTATTATTTTCGGGGGCTTTTTTCTTGATTTCTCCCTTCAAAAGTTTTTATTCATCACAAGAAGCTGTTTTTGTGATCTTTGTGACAATGATTATTTTTCATGATAAGTTGTAGTTTTAAACTAAACAACATAAATATATAAATATCTGTGTCTGATGATTTTTTTTTTTTTTTTTTTTTTTTGTGGGTGGGGGGGGGGGGGGTTGGAGGTCATTTGGAATTCCCGAAGGATAACCAGATACCTTACCTCAAAATCACATACGGCATCCTATCTCCCAGAAGGCTTGATGGATGACTCCCGGTTTTTTCAAACTAAACTGTTGGAGCTTTCTCCATTCCTTTTTTGTAACCGCTATGGTCATATACCGGGGCCGCTACCAAACCGGCGTTGCTGTTTGGTTTTCTTTTTTCTTTTTCCCTTAAAATTGCCATCGCACAACATTATATTCTGGCTCGCCACCATGGTGGGACTCAAACCTCTGCCATCGTCAAGCTGGAACCGAATAGAGCCCACTCTCTAATAGTCTTAATGGCGTTGAGGGTTTGGTCTTTGACAATCTATCACTCCAATGCAAACTGCCGGGAATTCTAACCGCGTGCATACCCCTTCAGACCCCATTTGAGGCAACAGGAAAGCTAGGCCTGTGTGATCCAAGATCCAAGTGAAATAAAATAAGGCTAACCGGGTCGCAAGGGATTTGTAAATCCCACATCGTCCCTGCGCGCCTTCGGCGCGCTAAAACCTTTCATTCATCATCAGAGATAGTTCAGTCTCAGTCAAGACTAAAGATGGACAAGTTCATCATCAGACTGCCACCTAAATCACCATCACCAGGGGCTTCTATGACATCAATACATGAGTTAAATACTCGTCAACAAACACCAAAGTCGTTGTCAGAAAAAACAAATTCTTCATCTGTTTCATTTCTTTCGTTGCCTGGAGATATGAAAGCTGACTCTATAGCACGTCCACAACTAAAAAGTTTTCCAAAAGACAAAAATAACCGTTCATTTCACACTGTGTGGTATAATAAGTATTCTTGGCTAGAATGTTCAAGAGAAAGAGATGCTGCTTTCTGTTTCCCATGCCGAAAGTTTCAGTCAAGCAGTAAGGAAGTGGCATTCACATCGATAGGCTACCGAAATTGGAAAAATGCACTTGGAGACAAAAGGAAGGGTTTTTGTCTTCATGAATCAACTGCTAGTCACATTTCAGCTATGGCTATGTGGAATGAATATCAAAAAAGAAGTAAAAATGAACTAAGTGTTTCAACTTTGGTGAACGACAAACAACTTGAAAGAAATCGCTACTACATAACATCTGTGGTTGAGATTGTCCAGTTTCTTGTTACAAACGAACTTTCTCTACGTGGAACATGGGATAGAATTGAACACTGTGACCCAGGCCTTTTTATGAACTTATTTAAATTTGCAATGAAAAAAGATGATAAACTTTCGGATATTTATTCAACAATTCCACAAAATGCAAAATACACGTCTTGGAAAATACAGAATGAAGTAATCGACATTATGTCTGAAATAGTCGCCAGCAGTATTGCAAATGAGGTCAGAGAAGCAGATGTGCCATGGTAAGTGTTGTTATTTAGTTTAGTTTAACTCTTTGAAGACGGGAATCAAGTTTTCTCGCCTGCAATGTAATTTTTTATCCCCTCCCTATGCCTCTTCTCTCTTCCCAACACGTTGACACTAACTCTTTGATGAGATTCCGTACCTCACTATTCTCATTCTCATGATCAGCATATCTACCTTTTTTCTTGGGCCACCTGTTAACCACCCATCCCATTGGGCAGGTAATTTGAACATTCTAAAAAGGTTCAAGGATTTACATCAAATAAATATCATCATTATCGAATATTACACTTATAATCATATAATAAATATTTTATGACTATAATAGGGCTGTCGCGATTATTCGATTAGTCGACTAACCGTCGACTATTGAAGTAGTCGACGTTTTTTATTTTTAGTCGATCGTCGTTCATTTTCAAGGTGGTACACGTCTACTACACGTCGGGGCTAAATTGCATTGTTTTGTGAGGTGAATGAGCAATGAAGGTGAATAACTTTAAATATCTAACCATAGTTAACATTCATATCCGGAAGACTGTACGACTGTCACTGACTGTGTAAGAAAGAACACTCACAGTTACTCGAGAAGAATAGATTCTTCTGAATTTCTCCAGTCTTGTACACACGAATGCACCCATTGGAAAACCCAAAGCGCGGAAGTGACAAAATTATGACGAAAGTCAGAACGTCAGATCACTTCTCAAAGTTCGGAACTTCAGAGTAAGATCCAATTTTAACAACTGACGAGGGAATGCATAGATCTCAATGTTCAAAATTTCGAGAAACTTATTGCAGAAAGGAAACATATGCAGGAACGTTCTTTGGTAAATTCATTTTAATTCATCGGCTTCAATCTAGTTCAAACTTGGACCCGCAGTCAGTAATATTATTTTTGGGGTTGGTACGTCCTACAGGACGTACCAACCCCAAAAATTATATTACGGACTGTGGGTCCAAGATTGGACTACATGTAGCTTCAGTCGGGACCGATTTGTTGTTTCCACAACCCCACTTCGTCTGAACACACTGGTGCCATTGTCATTTTCAGAGTTTTACGAACAGAAGAATGATTTGCTAAAAAATCATGGGAAGCGACTATTAATCGACTAACCGTCGATTACTGGTCACGATTAGTTGATTACAAAAAATGATAGTCGCGACAGCCCTAGACTATAAGTGTAATATTTGATAGTGGGAGTTGCTCTATGGGGTTGCATGGGTATCTATGGGGGTCTATGGGGTTCTATGGGGGAAATTGTCAAACCGTTTTGAAAGAACTGTGACATCGCCAATGAAAATATTTAGTGTGTCTTGCTAGGTCAATCATTTATACCCCCCCCCCCCCCCCCCCCAATAATGCACTGGTGTGCTTTCAACCTTTCAACCATATCCAAAGTCAATATTTAGCGTGTCTTGCTAATATAATAATAGAATAAAGCTTATCAGCGCGCAAGTAAGGTAGGTGAAAGACGGTATTCTCCCTTGATATACTGGACAATTGAGAATTTACTGGCATGGAATATCAAGGGAGACTACTATTTCCAGGTTTTTAAATATCCCTTACCCCCACCTGTGACCACCAGCACTTTAGAAAGTCCTAAAGCACACCAGGATCTTTCCCATGATGTGAAGATGATTATACTTGAATTTTAAGAAATTCTGTGCGAAAAACTGTGTTTGGTACCGCACACTCCCATTACATCATCTCTTACCCCCACTGCAGCATTTTCGAAAATTTTTCTCACGAAAACCTCCCCCACAAAAATACCCCTGGTGGACCACTTTGGTACACTCTGAATAACCCCATATTAATTTCTATAGCAGATTGACAGACATTCACAAATATAGTATAGAGGATAGTCAGAGTTTTGCAATGTGGAATTCTAAGTGAAAGTTATTATCAGATGTGTATGCTTATAATTTATATTGATCGTTTTGTCAAAGTTTGTTGTCTTTTTATGCACTATATATATCATAACAGTCTTAATAAATGCTTACGTTTGTAATTTACATTTTTTCTATGTCTTTCACCTTCCCCGGAGTAGTATTTAATACTTTTCACCAATTCCCATGTTTTAGTTTGGGCAAAAAAAAATTGCCCCCCCCCCCCTACATGGCTCTTCGCCCCCCCCCCCCCCCCCCCCCCTGTGGACATATCCTGGTTGCAGGCCTGTCTACTCTTAATACTGCATCGACAAGCTCGTTCCGAGAGAAAGAGAGTGTGTGTTGAGGAGGGTGTGGGGAGGGGGGGGGGGTACCTTAACCCTCTACCTAACATGCAAAGCAGATGACACTTGCAAATAAATTCTTGAATAACTATTTGTTTTTCATTTTTTGCGTCAAAAACATAGCTTATGGTACCTCATTGGAACGAGCGCAACGAGCTCGTTCCAATGAGGGATATTAAGCTAATTTTTTGGATCAAAAAAATGAAAAAATAATGAAAATTGAAAGGTGATTTTTGTGAACAGCACAGGCCGGTTTTGGTCGTTACCTTGGGTAAAGGATTAAAAAATATTGCCCCCCCCCCCCCCCCCCCCCCCCGAGCCCTCAGATCAGCTTAGCTGTCTATTCTCAACCCTGCGAAAACTGTCGTTCGTATTTGTGTCCAACGCGAATTGGGTTCGACATATATTACAAACTTTATTTAAAGTCCGACATTCTGAATTCAGATTGATCCCAACTGTTATGAAATTAAACTCGCAAAACGTTCGACGTCTGTTCTGGGCGTTAGAGGAAAGCCGGATGCCTGAACTCTAACAGCCGCTAATTCGAAGGTTAACAGTGACAATACGTTATGGGCCGTGCGACGACAGTAATAGGGTGGCATTCTGTTATATGTTCTCCAGAGGCACAACATTGAGCTGAGAAGATCAAACAATAGCGACAAGGAAGAAGAAACCAGCGACAACAGAGAACGCGAGCCCGCAAGGTGATTCAAAAACTGTGTGAGTTGGGTGTGGTTGCCGTTTTATGTTTTTCATGTAAGTCACAAGTTACCATATTTTTCTATATGTATTAAAATTGTTATTTTCAGTCAAGTCCAGGGCTGGGAGCAGTTAACGTTTCAAACGTTAACGTGTTAAAATATTTTAACAACGTTAAAAAAAATTAACTAAGTTAATAACGTTTAACTTTGAAGATTATAATTGTATAACATGTAGCATTGTGTCGTTATCTTGTGTTTACCCAAGCCGGATATCGCGTGCCGATGACATCGAATTTTGTGCCATTTGACGAAATTGAAGAACACGAATAATTAAGATGTCCGTATCCCTCCTACCAAAGTTGGCGAAGTTGGTCCGCCGATATTTGACGATACAGCAATATCAGCTTCATCCGAATGCCAACTTTCCATGTAAGGACTGGTATTCGAGCAACGACGGATGTCTGTTTCTAAGGATACTGCCTCAGCGATTGTATTCTTAAATGAAAACATCGCTAAATGTTAGAATTTACGATAACCTGAGAGAACTATCTTAACTACTCGTCCCCTGAGTTCCAATGTGTTCTATGTGCCAGTAGGCACATAGAACACATTGGAACTCAAGAGACGAACTGTGCGTAAGTTCAATTATATTCAAATTCAAATAAAAAAATGGCAGAAGTTATTAAAATTTTGTTCATTTTAACATTTAACGTCATTTAACTCGTTAACGCACAATTATTTAACACGTTAACGTATTAAGGAGAATTTTAACTCCTCCCAGCCCTGGTCAAGTCCTGTTAATTATGCTTGGTGAAAAGTCACCGTCTCCTTCAAGTTAAGAACCACCCTAACAAAACCGAAACGGGCGGGTTCGAAACAGTGAGACACATACGTTCGCGCACAGATTCAGACGACACTCTTTAGTCTTGGCTGAATACGCGGCGGAAATCTATTTCTCCCGGCAACGACCACGTCCGGTTTCCGACATCTGGCGAGGCAAACAGGGGATTTTCCGAAAAGGTAACAAATGAAAAGTTCAAAATCAACAGAATCACGCAATGACAATTCTAATGCATGTTTCAATTATATTGTTCATACAGGTTGCCGCAATGAAATTTTTATAGTTTTCAAAAGTTGTGCACAAGGCTTAATCTTTTGTTTAATTAGCTCTGTTGTTAATTCGATCGGCGAATTGAACATAACGGTGGCGGAAATTCTCGTGAAAGAATAGGACGCTGTGCAGTTTAGGGAATAATTAACCCTTCCAGTGAAAAATATTGTTGTGTGAAATTTTCAGGGATAAATTTCAGAAATGGAGATTTAATTCTTTATTTATTGGGGTTTAACGACACTTTTGACAACCATGGTCACCTCGTGTCGGACAGTTTCAAGAGTGGAGGAAGTCGGAGTACCCGGAGAGAACCACCTAACAACGGCGAGCAACTGTCAGACTCCCCAACCTACTAACTCCATACAAGCAGGGTTAGCATTGGGTGAAGACAAGTGCACCATCGACGTGCTGTACGCCTTAGTACACAACGTCACCGTTCCCCCACGTGGGCAATTGGAATTAAGTGCCTTGCTCAAGGACACAACGCGGTTGTCGCAGGATGGATTCTAACTGAGGACCGCTCGGCTTGCAGCCTGCACCTCGGGATCTGCGAATCACAAGTTTCTTTTCGAATCGAATCTCGAATCGAATCGTGTCTCTGATATCGACGTCGAATCGAATCCCGAATCGAATCTTAAAAGATAAGTTATTTCATAATGCATCAAACGGAAGCTACGGAACACTGTGATGACACTTACGCGACGGCGTGAACACCTTAAACACCAATAACTAAATATTCTCTGTAGCACCGTCGCTGAAACAGCTAGGCCTATTGTCCATAGTTTTAGTTTTTGAAGGCCTAACTTGTTACTATTCACGTTCTTAAGAACGTGAATAGTAACAAGTTAAGCCTTCAAAAACCAAAACTATGGATAATGTTCTGGGCCAAATTCACACCTTACCTAACAATTAAACATTGTCAATAACTCAAATAAATAGGAATTGAGCCTACATGAATGAATTTTCTAATGACAGTTTTATCCTATTTTTGTTGGAAATGTAACAAATTGAAGTTAGTACGAGAGATTCGAAAAAATCGAATCCCGAGACTGATTCGGGATCGATCTCGAAGCAAACGCATGGTATCGATATCGAATCGAATTTCGAATTTCGAATATTCGCAGGACCCTACCTGCACCTATACCTACTGAGCCACCGTGCTCCCTTTCAGAACAGATACCCCAAGCTTGGAATAGTTGATTAGTATGGGGGAGCGGTTGGTCTTCGTGGGTAGTGAATTACAAAAAAAATTGTAAAAGAAGAGCAACAGCTTGTTGCGAATGAAATGGCCGCAGAGTTAGAGCGCCACGTTACGTTGAAACACGGGGAACGTGAGAAAATGGTGGAGAGAGCTGAGAGAGAGGCAACAGTAAGAGCGAAAGAAATGCAGGTTGAGCGCCAAACAGCTGAAAGAGAAGCTGCGTTAGGGCGTGAAAGGGAGGAGAGGGAGGCTTCACTATGAGTTGCAATGCGAGAGAAAGAAATTCAGGTTGAGCACGAAAGAGCTGAAAGAGAAGCTGCGTTAGAGCGCGAAAGGACTGAAGAGGTGCGTGAGGAGACTGAAAGGCAACATGATAGGGAAATGGACATTTTGAGAGTTAGGTCGCAGTTACCTGAAGCTAACGGTAGGCAGGATGGTGAAAGTCACGGGGCGAACTGCTGCCGCGGTTATCCGGATAACCGGTTAACCTGTGGTTAAAACTTTGACCGGTCAAGAAAATGTTTTAACCGGTTAACCTTACATTCACTATACTCACCGTATATGTCCGTGTATAAGTCGCCCCCGTGTATAAGTCCGATTAAGTCGCACCCCAAACTCACACTTGGAATTCCTCCCTTTTGCCTAAAGCCCATGTATAAGTCGCACCCACATTTTTAAATATATGCAGTCAAAAAGAATTAGTTGCAAGTTACGTTTTGCCAATTTGGGATGCAACGGAAATAGGTAAGTTTTCACGAGTTACCACGTGGTGAATAAGATGAAAGAATAAAGGAAAATTATTATTAAAGATTTAAAAAATACTCGCATTTATTTCTTTTTCGTTGTTTGTTTATCACCCCAATGTCTTTCTTCATCCCTGTCAAGAAAATCCAACGCTCGTTTGTGACTGAAACTTTATAGTTTCAGAATCAGAGCACCATTTGCGCCGTAACCTGCGCAGTTGTTGTGATTAAGTTGTTTTTTCCAGAACGCGAGAATGTTCCGGAAAAACCAATAAAAATACAACAAATGCGCAGGTTACAGCGCAAATTATTTTCAAATTGTTGTCCCACTTAAGCATTGTTGGTGCTATTGAAACTAACTTTACCTGGTGCATGTGTGCGTAATTTATAACCGGACATTACACATCAGTGAATGGGAGTTCATGAATAAATAAATACGTCTCTCCAGGAATTGCTGGCAAACATTTAATGTGTTATTATTTATTTTTTCGTTGTTATTTTGATGATTTTTTAAAAAAATTTTATGGTTTCATCCATATTGGCTCCACAAACCTGTTGATTTCCGGTACACGTACTGCTGCAAACACATGGGCGATTGAATAACAACGACTAAATAGAATACTTCTTTATTATTATTTATGGTCAATGTAAATAACATTGGCCGTCTCGATATAATAGTTACAGTTGAAGCAAGAACACACTACAAATATAGGTACCTTAAATGCGGTTAACCACGGTTAACCACGGTCGAACACGCTGATTAACCGGTCAGAAAAAAGTCTTAACCGCGGCAGCAGCCGGCCAACTCGCGAAGTTAACACAGAAAGATATTTCAATGCTGGGATCTCGCTTGTGCGGGGTAGAGTTATCTCCCAAACAAATATTTCGTCTCGATTTAAAGTTTGGGCATCATTTTTATTTGATGTGAGCTTCAGTTATTTGCTGTTTGCATTTCTGTGTTGTTGTTTCGCGGTTTTTTGGGCGGGGGGTTCTGTTTTTTTGTTTTTTTTTCCTGTTTATTATTCTATGGATGTCGGTGTCTGAAATTCCAATTTACGTATATCACTACTGTACTACTGCTTACTAAAATTCTGGATTAATTCTTCTCGGTATACGCTTATTTCCTTTACATCACAGGTCAGTTTCAGTTTAGACTGAATTCTCATTCGCGATATTAATTATACCTCCTCATAACAGTCGAATGATCCTGAAGTTCAGACAGTGTATCACAATATTGCCAATTTGCTTTGTTCAGCAGAGCCAAAAATAATTTTATCAAGCTTTTTTTGGCTCTTGTGGTTATTAGCTGCTACTTCTCGACAAGCGCGAGCTCCAACTCGACGGATCCATCATTCGACTACGCACAATCGAATAGATCTGACGGTTTTTGACGCCAGAAGTGACGATTCTCAGCATTTGTCCCCAATACAAACAAAATGAATATATACAGGTACAATTCCGAGAGACAATACATTCAGTTCCTTGAAAACTGCATTGATATTTTATTCAGATAATTATATACACCTGGAACTAAATTAAAACACCCCTTGTTCTTTTCTCAGTGGTCTTAATAGAAACTGTCATTACTTTCATGCTTTTAGATGGCCTAAAGTGATCGTTTGCGGAAAGAATGGTCTATTGACAAATGAGAGACAATACAATTATGAAAATATGCATTATTTTAATGGCGCTAATTATACATATCCGTCACTAACGTTTTTGATGGAAAAATGTTCTCTCGACAAGTATGGTGCTGGAACGGTCCATGATGAAACAATGCCGGTAATAACTGACAAAACATGTAACTTGTGATCTCCTGAACACAACGGCAGTGACTGATGCCAGTAGCGAGTGTATCCACAACGTGCCCGGATGACAGCCTGAACCCTCCTCCTAATGATACAAGTGAGCCTTCTGATACGGTCCAGAGGCAACTGCTGCCACTCCTCATGCAAAGCAGCTTCCAAATTGGCCAAATACTGTACAGGCGAATCCCTTGCTTGCACACAACGTCCAAGAAAGTTCCAGATGTGTTCTAAGGGATTCAAATCGGTGCTCATTGCAGGCCAATGTAGTGTTGTAATAGCGTTGTTCTGAAGGAATGCTCTCACAGCATGGCAAAGATGCGGCCTTGCATTGTCGTCCATGAATACAGGGCGAGTAGCCAACGGGTGGTTGTCAAAGTCAAAATGTGGTACGACAACCGGATTTAAAATATCCCGGATGTACTGATGACCATTGAGATTCCCACGTAAGTCACCGTATCAAGTTTACAATCGTGAGAGAGGCATCCCCAGATCATTACTGACCCTCCACCATAAGGAACAGTAGATCTAATGTTCCTAGGCACGTAAGCAGTACTTCTATGCCTATACACTCTCATGCGACCATCTGTGACGTGAAGCAAGAACCTACTCTCGTCTGACCAATGGACTCTCCTCCACGTCCTGAGATTCCAATGTTGACGTGCCATGCACCACTCCAAACGTCGTCTTTGATGCTGATCGGACAGAGTTGGCGGCTTGATGACCCTTCTGGACCTAATACCCAGTGCTTTTAGACGGTTTCGGATAGTTCTGTTGCATAAACACCTGTTGGGGAGACAAAGGCGCTTCAAAATCTACTTGAAGTAAAGGGTTCACTCCTAACGAGTAGTGCCAGACTCCGATCTTCCCGAGGAGAGGTCTTTTGGGGTTGTCCAGGCCTTGGTCGGTCCTTAACATCGTTGGTTTATTGATGTTTTCGGACAATTCTGCTGATGATAGAATGGCTATAGCCAGATTGCCTTCCAATAGCTTTGAATGACATGCCTGTTGCATGCATGCCAACGATTTGTCATCTTAGTGCCTCTGACAGTCTCCTCCTTGCCATGTCAACATTTGTTGATAAAAGAAGTGACAAATTTTCTTGTTTTATACCCAGATATTGCATGTGGGTGATAGCGTTTTTGTGACATTTGCGGGATGCATGCTACACGTGGTCGAGGGGATGCGTTTGGGGTACGCTATCAACCAGAAACATCATGTTTCACAAGATGAAATGTAATACAAGACATAGCAGTAATTAAAACATAATAATCAGTAACAGCAGCTTCACTGTCATGAAACATTTTAGGGGGTGCTTAATTAAGTTCCAGGTGTATATAACGGGTTTATAATGCACTACATTTTAAAGTTACGTTACGGCTACAACGATGCCGATAGACCTTACTCAGCGTGTTTCTGCTTTGCTAGTCCCAATCGAGACTGTATTATTTTGAAAAGAGACATTGCCCATTCTGCATTGAAATCAAAACACCACATGTCTATACTTGTGCAATCGACCACGGAACTTGATCTCATCATCGAATGTAACAGACGTCGTAAAATAATACTATTTTTATAATAATAATAATTATCTCGCCTTTGCTGTGGGTGCCGTGACTCAGTAAGTAGAGCATTTGACTTTAAACTGAAGGGTCGACGGTAGTTCCTGACCAGCTGTCCCTGTGTTGTTCCCTTAGACAAGACATTAAATCCCGATTGCCCTCGTGGCATGGTGGCGATGTGTGCGATGGCATATTGCACATCTTTGGTGTACTTGTCTTCAGCTGTTCCTAACTCTGCGCTTGTGCAGAGTTAGTAAGATGGGGAGTCTCAGTTGCTCGCCTCTACTCGATGATTCTTTTCGGGTATTCTGGCTTTCTCCACCCGTAACACTGTCCTACCAGATGTGACACGAAACCCCAATAAACCAACAAACAACCCCCGTACACTTTCGGTTTACGCTAAAATGGTTAGACAGGGCCCATTATCTCATGAACGCGGCTATTTTTATGTCAGTTCGATATGGTCAGGCCCGACTTCTCTAGGATAAAGATATGACAAATTACTTCAGCTTCTACAAAAAGAATGGGCCTATCATTGTCGGAAACCGAGGCTTTATCGCTGCTGGGAGAAATAGATTCACGCCGCGTATTCAGCCAAACTCAAGGAGTGTCGCCTGAATCCGTGCGTGAACGTATGTCTCACAGTGGCGAACCCACCCGTTTCACTTTTGTTGGGGTGGTTCTTATCCTGAGGGGATTAATAACTTCTCCTCGAAAAGCATAAATCAACAGGGGTTCACTGAAAACAACGATTTTAGTACATGTACATATAAATAAATATAATAATTTGTGGCTTACATGGAATCCAAAAGAATAAGAAAACAAAACGTCAATCACCCTCTACCGAAACAGTTTCTGAGTCACTTGCGGGCCCGCATTCTCTGTTGTCTCTGGTTCTTCCTTCTTTTCGCTGGTATTTGTTCCTTGGTCGCCCCTTCACTTCACCCTTTCACTGCCGTCGCACGGCCACTAACGTATTGTCACTTTATCGGGACGCCTTTCCTCCAACAAGTGACGGGATGTCACTCTACCACTGCCGTCGCACGGCCACTAGCTCATTGTCACTTTACTTGACGCCTTTCACTCAATGGGGTTAAACTCTCCCCTACGTCTATCTCATAATAATGTTCATACAGGCAAAGCCTACTCTGCCTAGGCTTGCCTTCTAAAACAGGTAATGCCGTTTACCTAACTGCAAATTAGCTCTCTGAGTTCGTACTTCGTGTTTCTGATCCTATTCTCATATATGGCCACCGACTTGGCCCTCAACTGCTCCTACTCTAAATATGAGCTCTGTAGTTCCCCTACATCACAACGTGCCTATACTTTCACACCGATGCGGCACCTCCTCTAACCTATAGCATGGAACACCCCCATCTACTTGGAACGACCCATAGCCTTACACACCTTCAGACTGGACTGAATTGTTCGAGAAATCTCCCGATTTTTATTTCGATAGCCAGAACATTAATTCTCAGTTTAATCGCTTCTCTTGAACTCGGCCGCTTAGATCTATCTTAACTGAGTATTCACTTTAAGGTTCCTTTGAAAGACTCACATTGCGGCATATCCTGACATTTGCTGATGCGTAATTTGGGTGTGTGTCCAGAACATCTGCGATGTACTGTTTTCTACAACAACCACCCATTAACTGGCCATAATTACACAGATAATAATTACAGGAGAATATTCCTTCAATCAGTTATCAGATAGCCCATGTGGCGTTCAATAAATGCGCCATAATGATGGACATTAAATTTCATACTTCGTTTGCAGCGCTTGAATTATTGCTGGTCTGTTTAAATAACAAATCGGTTTTCGGGGACCGTTATATACCTATCTTTACGTTTTATGTTTAACCCAGTCAGAAAGACTATCGAAAATATTTACACTTTTTAACATGAAAATTGCAACTTTTAGCTATCACCTTGACAATCATTCTGAATTGTAACCTTACGATCTTCTATTTTAGTTTGACGGCCTTTTTGCCTAACATTTTCAATATTCGTTCTTTACAAATACAGTGTAACTCTGGTAATTGACAAGCCACTTTGTCAGAGAAAAAAAATTAACGGGAATATACAATTAACGGGAACTGGGTCATTTTCCTATCTTCTAGTAAATAAACTGAACATTTATTCCATTACATCTTGCTGATTGAGCTCTCTCTAATAAAATATAATAGATTGAATGTGTATATTGGGTGTGTTGAGGACAAATATGTCTATAAATGTGGGGAATTCTGTGGATGTTCGACAGATTATAAGATTTTGCATGCAATAAACAGAAGTTTACTCTATAATCACCTATATGCAGTTAACAAGTCGAAATGATTCGGGTGTTTGTAAGTTATATCCAATTAGCAGGGTTTTTCTATAAATATACATATAATTAAGCGGACGCCATCGTATAGGAATTTCCTCCTTAGATATTTACAAATATAAAAAAGAGTTTTCTAGCATTGGCGTACTTCTTATGCCATAACACCGTTCACTAACTATTGATGTGCCGAATAAGAATATATTAATTAGCACTTCACAAATTTCCTGGAAGGCTACAGTTTTTCCTTTGTGGTTATTTGCTGAACCCTAGTATCCATCTGACCTGCAGTTCATCAGTCCTGTTTAGTCAGAACAAAATCTATAACCAAATGACAAAGTCGGGAAAATATTTTAACAACCCCCACCCCCACCCCCGCCATTGTTGTTGTCTTGTAGTTTCCCCCCGATTGATGACGAGGCACCACTTCTCGAGTGTAGGTTCTAGAATATGTTATGTTGAAGTAGGTTGTCTAGTTGAATACGTTTTTCTATAGTATTTACAGTGATCCTTAGCATCCTCTTCATATATGTGTGAATCAGTGAATATTTCCTTGAAGTCTTTTACGAGAGAGTTTTTACACAGGGGCAGGGTCCATCACTAGGGCTGTGTACTATCTACATGGGGACCATTTGCAGGTTAATTTAACAGTTCATTGCTGATAAATCTGGAGGTTTCTCTTGATTGATTATAAAGAGCTAAATTTAGCTGGAGGGGTTCTGCCCGAGTAATCCTGTCCAAGCAATCCAGTCCTCATTGTATGGATCTTCCATAAGTATTCTCTGCTTCGTAGTTCTATATTTCGGATGTCTTGTTCTGCAATACTACAGAGGTTCATCACATCTAGATGTGTGCAGTCTAACATCAGTTGCGTGAATAAGTGTGGATCATCCAAGACTTTCCTGACGGCTGATGTAGCTTGGATGGACAGGAGCTTCTTTTTTACTGTAGTTCTCTGTGCACTATAAATAGTACATTCAGCGATAAAGTGTTGTCGGGTCTCTGGGTTTTTTCTGCATAGTGTACATGTATCATCTACCACATATTGATTAAATGTGGCTCTATTGCTCTGGAGCGTATATGTTCCTGTCAGCAGTCTCCCTTTTGTCTCCACTCGCCTTGCATCATGGATATTTGCCCGTACTGATTTGTAGATATGGTGCACTTGATTTACTTTAACAGCTGTAGGATTTAAGTATTTCAAAGTTGTTCTTTTTCTTATGTCTTCATCCCATGCACCTTCGACGGTTGTTGCTATGCAGTCTCCCAGTTGAATTTTCCAGTCTTTCTTGGTTGGAGTGCTCTCGAGAAGAGTGCATGCATTAGGCATCCCATACAGCTGAAGTACACGCCTGACATTAGAGAACCAGCTGGTAGATTCCAAGTTATGCATCGCCAGTTGTCTGATTGCAATTTCTCGTTCTATACATTCTGGGTTGGTAATAATCCTATAGAACAGATTCAGCATGTTTCTGTGAATAATAGTAATGATCGGTACAATACCAAGGAGGGACTGTACAGCAGTTGTAGATGTCCTGGTGGGTAGATGTTGAATCTGCCTTAGCAAAGTAGTTTGATGTAATTCTAGTTTCTTGATTTGCTGAGAATTCAAATTCAACACTTCCAAACCATAAGTAGCCCTAGGTACAACATATAGGGTCCATAATGTGGCCTCAATTTCCTGTGTAGTCCCAGTTTTTCCATGCAGGCCAGCTCCCATGAGTGAGTAGGCAGTTCTTCGGGAAAGCTGTATTTTCTTTTCAACATCTGCTTTGTTATCCCTTCTCCTTACTATACCCAGGTGCTCCACTGATGGCGGCTTTTCTATTATTCCGCCATAGATTGTATATGGTTCTGGCTTTAGTTTATTTTTGGTAGTAAATTCTATGATAGCACTCTTCCTGGGATTGATTAGATATCGTTCTAATCTAGAATAGGTTTCGACTCTGGTAATCATGTTGTGCATCTCTGTTGGTTTGTGTGAGATTAGTGCCAGATCATCAGCACATGTAGTATGAGGAATACTTATAGAGCCAATTGTCGCTCCCTCATGTTTAGCCTCCAGGTCCAATAAGAGAGGATTGTTGAAGTGCTTATAATGTCCTGTCGATAGTACTCCCCCCTGGCGTACTCCCTGTAATATTGGGAAGGTATCGGAAGTCTTTCCTTTCCATTTCACTTTTGAATTAACATCATTATATAGGTCTTTTAAAATGAGCCAGTCTGGACCAGTGATTCCATCTAAATATAATTTATGCAGAAGGATGCTATTGTCAACCACATCGAAAGCTTTTTGTGCATCAAGAGCAGCGAAGAGACGTGGTTTCTTTTCCATCTTTGCTTCATTGATACATTCGGAAACAATAAGGGCTGCATTTATAGATGAGGTCTGTTTCGTAAAGCCCATTTGTAGTCTTGACTGTATCTTTGAGAAGATATCACTGTGCCTAGCATTAAGCACATGTTCAAGGATTTTCAGTAATATAGCAGTGACAGTTATCCCTCTGTAATTGGCTGGATCATGGGGATCTCCTTTCTTAAATACTGGAGTGACTAGGCCTTCCTTAAGTATAGCCGAGATTTCTCTTCGGTGCAGCATATTGTTTATCAGCTTAGTAAGGAAGGGAATAATAGCCGATCCTGCGTTCTTTATATGTTCGCTTGTCAGGCCCATGGTATCAGGGGCCTTATTGTTATTTAGCTTTTGGATGGCTGCTAGAATTTCCTCTGGCTTAATAGGTATAATATCAAACTCATGGTTAATGCACCTATCTTCTATAAATAGGATGTCATTCTCGACCATTCTCTTATGCCCAGCTTCGAAGTCTGGGTTTGTAGATGGTGTAGCTAAATTTGAAAAGTGCTCTTTCCACCCATCCGTGGCCTCTTCTGGAGTAGAGTGTACTTTGCTATCTATGATCAGTTCCATTATAGGTTCTGAATTTTGGGTCCTTTGTTGTCTAATTAATTGATGGAAAATTTTAGGGTCAGCCTTTGAGGTCGTTATTTCTTCCATTTTCTGCTTACGTTGCCTTGAATTTTCCTGTCTAAGCGTTCTTCGTAGTTTCCGCTTAGCGTCTTTCATTTCTGAGTATAGATCTGCAGGGTAAGAGGGTTTTTCTGCTTTCTTCCACTCGCCGAAGGCTTTCTTACTGGATTTCACAGCGAACTTGATCTCGTTATTCCAGGGTTTAGTCGGTTTAGGCTTCAGTGTGATCTCTTCTTTGTAGCCTGGAATACAGAGCTTAGTAGCCTCAGATAATGTCTTTGCAGGTGATGTATATGAGATTGCATTTGTGCACTGTTCACATGGCCTTCAGGGAATGCATTCAGCTTCTCTTCTATCAAGGCTTTGTAGAGTTGTTTATCGCACCTGTCCCATTTAGGCTTTGGGTGGATTGTGTTCGGTACTTCATGCCGCTCCAGCTTAGCGTCTATTTTGGCTGTTACAGGTGTGTGGTCAGATAGATTTTGATGATGTCTTCCTGATACAGCCCCGTGTATCATTATTTCTTCTCCCAATCTATTATAAAGTATATAGTCAATTTTTGCACTATCTTTATGATTTTCATGGAAAAAGGTGGGTTCACCTTTTTGGAAGGTACATAAGTTGTTTCTTTGCTGGAGTTCTGTAAGCTGAGTATCTCTATCATTTCCTTGTCGCTTGGCTAGCGATGCATTGAGATCACCACATAGGTACATAGCATGTGTGGCTGAGAATTTTTTGAAGATTTCTTCAATCTCATCTGCTGTAGAGGAGTACTCTTGTCTTGTAGACTTCCCTCTAGATGGCATATAGGCGCACACTATACAGATAGGGGGTGTTGTTAACATTTCTAGCAAGACGATTCTATTTCCTCCATCGGTATGTTTCCGGAATCTCACCTTCAATTGGTTATTATACAGGATGGCCGTCCCTCCATACCCTCTAGGTATCTGGATTGGTGCGATGGGATCATAGGTGTCTACTGCTTTTGCATGTACCGAATGCTTGCTGGATAGTTTGTTTAGTGTTTCCAATTGGAATTGGAATAGCCAATGTTCTTGTATGCAGAGTATATCAGTTGTTTCCAGAATATTTTGAAGATATATAGTATTGCTCTGGACATTCTTTACATTGAGTGTTGTCAGAGTGCGTATCTGGGATTGTGCCTTCCTGTCCGCCACTGAGCATTGTTGGCTCGGCCGTGTCCTAAAAAAGAACCTTCTGGGCCCTCAGGCAGCATCACCTGGATATGACTATTATCTGTGGTGACATTTGTAAGTGTAGGTGAGGTTTGATGCATCTCAGTATTCTTGTCCGAGAACGTCACCTTCTTAGGAGTGGAGTGGCGGCTTTGGTGGGCAGTTTTCCAGTTGGTTTTCATTCGTGGTGGCAACCTCGCTTGAATCCGCCTGTTTGGATAGCCGCGGCTTCGAGGGTTTTGGTAAGGTAATGGTCCTTTTAGATTGTTTGTTTGTGGTGGGCCTGGCCAACGCTGACACTCTAGATCCGTTTGTATCTTTTCCCACGTCTCGGTATTTTGTTCTACACCATTACTCAGCTGCTCAGCCTTATCTAAGGTATAATTTGTATTACTGTGCCGCTCTGCATGTGTTGTTTGTTGAGGTTTGCAATGGTGTTTATTTTGCTCTCCATACCCCATCCCCGGTTGCGTTGGTTGGGGCGCTGTATGAGGTTGGTAAGAAGTCGCTCTAGCTGGTTGAAACCTGCTAGTTGGAGCTCTAGGAGGCGATGGCCAATTAGGTGGAGTGTGATGAAAAAAGGGTACTTGGCCATACATAGTTGCAAACTGGTTATAAGTGTGTAGTGGCACATATTTCATGGTCGGAGGGTTCTGGATGTGCTGTGCCCCTTGAGTGATCAGTCTATTGATCAGTTCAACATTGCTATTTTGAATTTGTAGGTGGAGTTCTAGAGTAGTAAGACGTGATTTAAGCTGATCCATCTCAACTTGGTTCAGTTGTTGGCGTAAGTTGTTAAGTTCATCAGACTTGTGAGTTTCCGTAGTCTTTATACACCTATCATACTCATTGTCTTTAGTCTCCGCAGTCGTTGTTGGCATTGCCGCAGCCTTCAATTTCAGTATTCGGTTGGAGTGTTCCAAGTCTTTAATTTTAGCTTCTAGGCCTATTATTACTGAGTTTGCTAAATTTAATTGCTGATTGGTCTCTACTTGCTCAGGCTGTGCACGCTTGGTGCGGGCCTTTGTCTTACTGTCTTTTTTACTGTTATTTTCCAGATTCGATGGAGATGGTTCATCATTTTATGACTGGCCGTATGCACATCCCCATCAATGCAGGATGATTTCATTCGGTTAATATCATTGTTAGGTTTTTGAGTTGTTGTTGTTGCCGTTGAGGTTTTCTCTTTGCATTGTATCTCATTTATATATGGGCTCGGGTTTTTGTCCCGAGGGTGACCGTCAGGTGGAGTGTTCCGTGGGCTAGGGATGATTAGGAGCGAGTCAGCCGTTTTTGGTTCCTCCTGGAGTTTAATAGTATCAGCATTGGATTTTACAGCTGTTGGCATGTGCAGATTTTCATTAATTTGTTGTTCAGATACGGAGGAGTTTACAGTTTTCCTCAAATCACATCCTTCCATCGGTATACTCAACGAGCTGGAGCGGATCAAGTAGGGATCACCTACTTCTGATTCTTCCTGTGATTTGATAGTTTCATTTATTTTTCCTTTTATGGTATCTTCTTCACTTATAGCAGGTAAAGTCAGGTGTCTGCAAGAGAGGCAGCTATATGGTACAGATTCACCTAAACAAAATTAGAAAAATAATAAAATAATGTCAGTCGAATACCTTTGAAGATTTCATTTAAACTGCTCTTATAGAATAAAAGTCTTAGTTTTGTGAAGATATCAGCGCATTTCTATGGAAGGTCTCTCGCAAAATCGATTAAACATATGAAAAGGCCGGAAAGTATACCGTTGGGTGGCGTTTACGAAAAAGAATCAGCTGAGCATCTGACTCCTAGTTTATTCAGGGGAGATAATGTTCACTAGAATCCATAATTGTCGTCATGTCTATTTTAAGGAGTTTCTTTGCTGGAACTTGTATGAGTAATTTATAAATTAAGCCAGATCATCCTCAGATTATTTTTTTAGGAATTCAAGATTTGTTCTCACAAGTGTTTTAATGTTTCCGTTTTCTATCACAAAACGGAGTCTTTCATCTTGGACAGCCGAGGGGCTAAAAATACTTGCAGTAGTTTTGCAGCAGTCGAAACCCGGAAATCAACAATAGCAGCTGATCGGAGGTATGGAAGTGAAGATTGAAATCACTCATAGCTGGGAGCCTAAAAATGGAAAATCTCTTTCGGGGTTTCAAAACCAATTTGCGACTTGTGTAGCTTGATAAGTCATGTTCTCGGCACAGGTACTCGGCACAAGCTGGGAAATCGAAAGAAAAATGATATTTGATACCATTTTTGAATCTTTGCTGCCGTGCCCTTGTAATGGTATATAAATATTAACAAGGTAAACAACTCGCTTTTCGAAAACGATAGCACTCATCTTCGTTTTTCCCCCCTTAAATTTGATTGACACAACATATCCAACAATACCCAGTATCAATGGAAAGGGGAATGAATAAGCTTTACAGTGGTGTATTACATGACAATTGGGTGTTCTTGGGTCGTTCATGATAACTGGGAGAAGTCGCAGAAAAGGCCGAAAAACATTTAGTCGGACAAGAAAGTGCACAGTGAAAGGAGGTTTACGGGCAACAATTATCCGATTTATTATAAATAATTCGAGGTCCCATTGTAATTGAGGGCAGATTCAAATATTAACCGTATACCTTTATGAATTCCTAATCTCGGATCCACATTTATTAATTTCTGGAGTTCACATTTGCCGTTTATACATTTTTTTAACATTCCCTTGGAATTAAAAAAGCTAGCGGCATCCATAGAAGCACAATGTCATCCCATTGGCTACTATTTATGCTGAGAAAATCATCGATGAAAATAAACCAATGGGAGAATGGGGAAAGCTTTTGCGCAAGTCACGTATCTAAGGACGCCATCCACTCAGGTCAACTTGGGAAAAGATGTCAAAGTTACGGCTAAACCAGCAGAATCATCAACCAGTTGATGGAGGCTGGTTCTAAAAAAAAGAAGAAGAAAATCTTCCAGTTTTCTGCAAAGGTTCAGAAGGTGTAAATTTGCCCACTGTGATTGTGAAGTAACACTCCAAGAAAGAAGGAAAAAGAACAGACTAACTTATATGTACAAGGTGGTTGAGGAGTTAGTACCCGCAATACCTTGAGCCGAATTCCTTACAGAAAGTAAGCCCAAAAGAAGAATTACAGCCAGAAGCTACACCGACTTTGAAACCCAAAATATAATTGAGAAAAGTGGCAGAAACAACACCAAATGTTTTAATATTCGTCAGAGAAAGACTGAACAATTCAGAAACTCTTACTTCGTAAAAACAGTAATAGACTGGAACCAGCTAGAGGAAAACACAGTGCAACCAGCTAGAGGAAAACACAGTGCATGTGCATTCAGTTGAGGCATTCAAATCAGCCCTCAACAGAGAGCAACAACAACAGTAACAACAGCTGCTCTCCATTGCTCAGGCACCATACTTGGTTACTGCGACTATTGTACAGATACAGATGAAGTATCTCCCCCCCCCCCCCCCCCCACACACACACACATATAATCACCTCGTCAAAACTTGGATCCAAAGGGTTTGTTTGCTGTAGGTAAATGCACAAAAATTTCAACAAAACCATAACATGTGACCCCTCATTGAAATGAGCTTGAAGCGTCAATGAATGCCTCGTTATCGTCCATGTTTTTGTCTAAATATAAAACAGTAAAAACAATAACCCGGCAATAGTGCCAAAATGAATAGACCTTTTTTAGGTGCAGAATCGGAAATTTGATCACATTCGCACAGAGTAGGTTATCAAACTCAATCGCATTCACGCAGAGGAGGTTATCAACCTCCTCTGCGCGAATGCAATCGAGTTTCCATTGTGTTTAAAAGGTCACAATCAGAAATTTGATCACATTCGCACAGAGTAGGTTATAACTCGGTTGCATTCGCGCAGAGGAGGTTATCAACCTCCTCTGCGCGAATGCAATCGAGTTTCCGATTCCACATCTATGAAAAGTTCTATTCATTGAATACCACAACCAATGATAGCTTTTTACATGTAGTAGGAAAAAACAATAATGCACTTTATGAACGAAACAGTTGTTTTGACAAGTGACATACTTCACCTGCTCTTTATAGCAGTATTGACATGACAACCAATAAGCAGCACAATGTATTTAATAAATCATGCAAAATTTCTAATGTGTCCTCTGAAAGGTTGGTGGTGTGTGCATACAAATTGTTGATATAAAAAGTCTGTGGGGATTCCCCCAGAAGCATGGAGAATTGTTTTATTGATGTTGATAGTAAGTAAAAATGATTGGCAGTTGACAGATTTTTATTTTTTTACAACCAACACATTTCAGAACTATGTACATACATGCATGGCCAGAGTGTAAACTACCTGCACAGATAAAAAATAACCTGCATTTTGTCAGCGTGACCGATACTTTTTGAACATTGACCCATATACTGATACATGTATATATCAGTGGTGGTCCATGCACCATAGTGATACGGTGGAAATACAATAGACAAGAGTATGTTTTGGTTTCATGCCCTCTATACAAAAAAATCTGCACAATTTTTTTTTGGCCCAAAATTTGTTAAATATGGAGCCAGAGATGTACAATTGTCTCATCTGGTAAGGCCATGAAGTACAAGTCAAAATAAGTTGTAGCATAACCACAATAAACTAAGTATACTGCTGCTTCTGCACTTATTTATCAGGCCTGGCATTCTTAAAAATGCAGGAGGGCTAAAAATCGCTATCCTCACATAGCCTAGGGGAGCGATTAGCCCTCCTCAAGCCTACAAAAGCTAAAAGTGGTAAAATGAAGTTGTACTCTTAATGAATTCTGCCTAGTGGGCTTTGTACATTTTATTTGGTGCTGCTAACAATGTAGCCTCTGTGAGACGGCTACACTGCCCCTCCCACACTTCCAGGCCTTGAAGGCCCGGAGGTGTGGGAGGAGCAGTGTGGCCATCTTGCAGAGACCACTAACATAGCAGAGATCTGAAAATCTGTGGGTTTTAGGAACAGGCTGTTGTGGTAATCATTATTTTCTAAGGCTGGGGGCTATTTTTCGCTCTCCTCAATTTTTTTTAAGGCGAGCAGGAGGCGAGCGAATAAATCACTCTCCTGAAAATGCCAGGCCTGATTTATTTATTTATCTATTGGTGTTTAATAGGTCACATACTTTTACACAATGGCTAATCATGACCACATCTTGGAGATAAAGTCAAGGTCAGTCAATCGTTTATGCCCCATGTTGCCTTTTTTAGAGGACTTGCACCCTAAGCACTGGTGACCGGGTCCTATTTTACCAGTAAAATGGTGCTTGTTTACCACAGTAAACAAGCACTGCCCAACTTTCCTGGGTTCCCAAGGTGGTCCTGCACTAATAAGATCAGAATCCGACATCATTTTCTGGAAAGCAACTGGTGAGAGCTTTCCAGAAAATTATGTCAGCTTCTGGTCTTATCAGTGTAGGAAGAGAAAGATAAATAGTTTATAATGGTTATCCTACAACTTATTTTGACTTGTACTGTAGTAGAGACAAATCAAATGAGGGAATCTCTCTTTCTCTCTCTCAACTCCTTCTGGAAACAGTTGTCCACACCCCCACCTCTATCCCTGTCTGTATGTCTCTGTCTATCTAGAATTTTAGAGTCTGTATTTACTGCTCTCATTATTTTCAAACCAGTGGTTCATAGATGGCAACCTTGCACGTTGGACTTGATATTCATGAGAGACAGTACCAGATTTTTATTTACTGTAGGCATCTGAGAACGATCAAACTATCTGTCCATTAGTGTTGCAGATTGAAATAATGTTATTTTGACATCAGAGTACAGAGCCTGGGTTAATGACATTTTGCACTAACTGTATTCCAACTTAAAACTCCTGAAATGAGATTTCGTCTAAATGGAATAAACAGAACACAAAACTTCAGCAGGGGAAGTAATCTACAAGCATTTCCACATCTTGCCGTTTATGACCCTTTGACAGAAAGACATTTGCTATTATTTCCTTGACTAGTATTCCACTTTAGAAACAAAAAAAATTGAATAAATAAGTTGAAAACAAGTTGTAATTTGGGCTGGTTTCATAATTCAGGCACAGAATATGCCATCATAATTTGGGGGGAGTTTTGAGGCCTGCTGAAAATAAATGTTAAAAAATAAAATCTTCTCTTGCATACGCCCCAATTTGATAAAAAATGTGATGATAATCAAAGTATTTATTTTTATAGCCTCATAGTTCTAGTGATAACTTAATGATGAAACAACTGTGCACAACATGTGAAAAATTATATCCAAAAGGAGTTGCCCAGACCAAGGAAGTTTGCATTCTCCAAGAGCAAAAATAGAGTTTATGTTGTCTTTACACTCTAGAACTTTACCATATATTACTTTTTGGAAATGGAGTACATTTTGACAGTAATTTGTCTGTGTGAAACAAACAGACTATTGTTTTTGTACGGTTTATTTATTTATTTTTTTTGTCTTCTTCTTCTTATTCTCCTGTCTTCTGTCTTCTAAGCACTTCCTTGTCTGCACGATAACTCGACAACGAATTGTCCTATCTCATTGATTTTTGGCTTACTGACAGATAGTTACAAGTCCTTGGCACCCTATGTTTTACAGGTAGCTAGAACTCTTAAGTATGGCCCAGTCAGGCACAGGGTTTTCACAGCCTCTAATTTCCTGTAACAATAAATTATCTCGAAGCAATACTATGTTATTTATTTACTCTGGAGACAATGTAAACACAATCAGATTACAGAAGTTTAGTTAGCTGTCAAACATTAAATGTTATCTTGTTACTTTAAACAGATGTCAGCTCCTCAAACCAAGTTGAGAGAAACCCTTTGATTTGCCAGGAAATAAAGTAAAAATTATTCTGTTCAATGCTTTTAACCCTCTCAAGTCTTCAATATGGGTTCCAAAGATATTATTTCATGGAATGTGATAATGATAACCATTTCCATACTCATATTACTGCTCAAAATATCATTCAAATAAGTGGCAGAGCAAAAAATGTCCATTTCTGATTCCTTGATCAAACCCTTTGAAAGTTGTGCACATCTATGCTTTATCTG
The DNA here is from genome assembly GCA_031216915.1 of Pictodentalium vernedei. Lineage (NCBI taxonomy): Eukaryota > Metazoa > Mollusca > Scaphopoda > Dentaliida > Dentaliidae > Pictodentalium > Pictodentalium vernedei. The sequence continues at coordinate 797,851,969 of CM062297.1, forward strand.
TTATCTTTTGGGGTGCGGTGGCATTGCGGTAACCAGTTCTTGTAAGATCACCGAAGTTAAGCAACGTCAAGTCTGGTTAATCATTGGATGGGTGACCGTCTGAGCGATCAGTTCAGACTCCCACACTGTGTCCTTGGGCAAGGCACTTAACCCCGATTGTCCACATGGGGGCACGATGACGCTGTGTACTAAGGCATACTGCACGTCTTTGGTGCGCGTGTCTTCAACCAATCTAACCGTGCCTGTGCTGCAGTGCATTGTTACGATGCTGGGGAGCTGGCAGCTGCTCGTCGTTGCTTGGTGGTTCTCTCCGGGTACTCCGGCTTCCTTCACCCGTAAAACTGTCATGGTCATGATTAGCCATTGTGCATAAGTATATGACCTTAAACACCAATAAATAAATAAATCTGTTTTCTTTGCAAAATTTATCTGATTCCTGTATGAATATCTTTAAATACTATTAACGAAAACTTATTTCTGATTTCTTTAAAAATATTTCACCCCCAAAATAAGCCTCCATAAATTCTCTTTCTATTTTGTTTATTTCTGATGCTTTAACCCCTTTCACACATATTTGAATTTACTGGATGCAGTAAATTCTGTTTCTCTAGTTAAACTTATATTTTAACAAACATCTGATACACCTTCAAAGAAAACTTGGAGCTTCCAATTTGTAAAAGATTTTGAAAAATAGAGGATTGTGTGTGGCTGTGTAGAATTGCTGGGGTTACAATGATAAGGCACATCCCTTTCAACCCATGTCATAGCTCATGTTCTGTGGAAAAGTCAAAAAAGTAAAGTTCCAGTTCCAGTTCTGTAGTTCATCCTGGAGGTAAAAAAATACATGAAAAATGATTTATTAAATATAAAAATGTGTTGTTGGTTATAGAGGCTGAGATGATCTGAGGGCCAAAATAACAAAAGTCAAAATGACTATGGACAAGATATTTTAGAGGCAAAAGTGGCCAGGACTGACTTACTTTTGGGTCTACAGTACAGCCACCATGTACTGGTCACTTTCCATTGGTGGATCTGCATTATTACTACAAATGACATAACCACCTCTTTTTCAACAGCTTTTTACACATTGGTAAATGTAAAAACAATCTGTTTTAAGGGCCTATATAAGTAATGAATTTTGTTTATTTTGAAAATTCTCACCTCTGATATTCCTTCAATTCAAATTAAATATACACAAAATGTACATCTAATTAAATATACACAAAATGTACATCTAATTAAATATACACAAAATGTACATCTAAATGAAGGTTGGGATGTATAGAACACGAAACACATGTGTAATCAACTCATAGAGTCGACTATAGGCACCACTGGTTCCTGGAAGTCTGCTACCGTATTCGCACCAGAACTGATAATAAAATAATTTTTCATCAGAACAACTTGTGGCCAAATGTGCTTCATATATCCAAGAACAAAGCTAGGCATTCAAAACACTTAAGGGCCTATATAAGTAATGAAATTTTGTTTATTTTGAAAATTCTCACCTCTGATATTCCTTCAATTCAAATTAAATATACACAAAATGTACATCTAAATGAAGGTTGGGATGTATAGAACATGAAACACATGTGTAATCAACTCATAGAGTCGACTATAGGCACCACTGGTTCCTGGAAGTCTGCTGCTGTATTCGCACCAGAACTGATAATTTAATAATATTTCACGAAAACAACTTGTGGCCAAATGTGCTTTACATATCCAAGAACAAAGCTAGGGGATAAAAATTCTTCAAAACACGGCGACAGAGCTGCATTGGGGAAAATTCCAAAGCCTTTGCTTTTGTTTACGTATGAGTATACTTTTGATTTCCGGTCGATGTCATCGGACAGAAAAAGCATGTAAAAACAACGCCGTCTAAAATCAAATAATGAAAAAGATCGCCTTCATACAGTATACTGTTATTAGATAGAGATTGCACAGTATTCAGTGCAAGGTATCATGATACCTGTTGAAATTTCTTAGAATTACGATTTTGTTTTTTGATGGAAATTCGTGGTAACGAGTGATTTGGGCATGTCTGTCGAGCATGGAAACCATCTTCAATAAAAAATGCAGACAGTGTTGTCTTTTTCCAAAATGCAGTCCTGTCGCTGTATTCGAAAGTGTTTTGAATGCCTAGCTTTGTTCTTGGATATATGAAGCACATTTGGCCACAAGTTGTTCTGATGAAATATTATTTTATTATGAGTTCTGGTGCGAATACGGCAGCAGACTTCCAGAAACCAGTGGTGCCTATAGTCGACTCTATGAGTTGATTACATGTGTGTTTCGTGTTCTACACATCCCAATATTCATTTTGATGTATAATTTGTGTATATTTAATTTGAATTTAAGGAATATCAGAGGTGAGAATTTCAAAATAAACAAAATTCCATTACTTATATAGGCCCTTAATAAAACTGATTGATAGCACCCACTTTCAAATTCTTCCAGTTTTCTTCGTCGATCTGCGTGTTAATCTATGCGTTATGACCATAGTAAGGCTATCAAATTCTGTACATATGGCCTGTGTACAAGCAATGTTTCAGCCAATGGACCTCCGGGTAACCCGGAGGTCCATTGGCAGAAACATTGCCTGTGTTTGCTATGAGTAACCAGGAAAACCTGCCGTGCTTTGGGTGTCATTCGATATGGCAATTGTGCGCAATTCCTACGCACAGTTAAGCCTAGATAAGTGCACAGTTCGTGACAGGACTTCTAGTTTTAACTGTATGGACAAGGCAAATGGGGCCAGGACTGGCTTACTTTTGGGTCTGCAGCACAGCCACCATGGACTGGTCGCTTTCCATGGGTGGAGAATATTTCCCCGCAATAATATTAGCTTTCAAACACTAATAGGAATGATCATCAAAAATATAATTAATGACGCACCGGTAACAACCCGGTGATTCTTTAATTTAAATTTTTTATGATGATGTTTTGTATTACCTGGTAAACACATGCATGGACATCACTGCCTATGTGTGGATTACCATCACTCCATGGTGACTGTACTGTAGTCTGATCTAGAAATTTTAGGCGTAATAAAATTAAAAATCTGTTTCTCAGGCCCTCCCGCATGGTCCTTTTGGCTGCCGCATGCACTCTTTTTATGATCAATGCAAACTTGAAAAAATAAAAATTAAATGGTTTTATGACTGATATTTTACCCAAGTTAATAAAATTGATAAATTTGTCCCTTGAGTGCAACAAGGCTTTGCAATGCTTTAGCATTGCAAAGCCTTGTTGCACCCAAGGGATGAAATACACCACCACCACCCTTGCTATTCTGTAGATTATGAGGCCTAAAACATAAAATAAACCAAGAATATGAACTTCTGATGGCAAAAGAAATAATTACAAAAATAAAATATAAAATAAAAAACCTTATGCCCGCATGCAATTTTACAAAACTTGGCCTGAGAAACAGAACATCCACTTTGTGTGGCCTTATGAAAAGATTGTTTGTTGATTGATGTAAAGTGAATAATTATTTTATGTCAGGGTGTAAATCCAATGAATAATATGCATACACCTGAAAATAAGCAGACAGTCATCTGCAGAATGAGGTCCCCAGCAGGTGAATTTGGTGATCACAAAATTTACCCTTTGTGAACATCAGTCTGAATCAAGATTTCAAGCCTAAACAGAAGGAGGTCCTTGAGGATAAATTGGCCCACTGTATGGGATACCATCAGCAAATTCACCCTCTAGGGACCTCATTCTACTTTAACAGAACATGGGTAAGCAGGCTCTGTTCAGGCTCTTTATATCTTTAAATGGATAAAATAAAACAATAAAAAGTGACTAGAAATCCATTCTGTTTAAGCTGAGTGGTGTGAGCATTTGGAGTGTGTATGTGGAGTGTGTATGTCCCTTCAGCTTCACGTTTACGTCTCTGTTTTTACTTCTCTGTTTCATGGTATTGGGTGCTTCTGGATCAGAGTTGAAATTATAACTGTCATATTGATTAGTCTTCCTGGCAGATAGTAAACAGGATATCTAATGGTGGAGCCCTCTAACACTTTCGAGTAACTCTATGGATAAAATAAAAGAACACAACACTTCTTTTAGTTTTTAATACATCTTATGTATTCTAGAATATCTAAATCATTCTTTAGAGGGCAGAGTTGACGTATGCAATTGTGAGAATTCCCAAAGAATAGATGGATGAAAATTTAGAAGGACTAGTTTGGATGGGGATTATTCCAGAGAGAAAATAATTAGAAGTAAACTTATTCAAAAAATGGGCCGAAATGGGTATGGATGAATTTAGGTGAGGACATTTTACCAGACTCAAAATGAGCCAGAATGAATATGGACAAGTTAAGATGGGGGGCATTTTTCCGGAGATGAATAATTATTCCAAAGTGTGCTGAAATGGGTATGGGCGAATTTAGATGGTGATGGAACTCTGCTGCTTCACCTTTGAAAATTGATTAGATTCTGACAAGAGACAAAAATTACGGCCTTATACACATGCTGAAGAGGTTATAACAATAGGGCTGGCCTCAACCAGTTCATGATGCACGGATTAGACCTAAAGCAAACTCTACTGTTATACATCACCAGGGAGTGCGGTGGCTCAGTGGTCGACTGTTGGACTTCTATGCTAGAGGTTCCGAGTTCGATCCCCATCTGGGACAACCTGCGTTGTGTCCTTGGACAAGGCATTTTATCCCGGTTGCCTACATGGGGGCACAATGATGCCGTGTACTACGACGTACTGCATGTAGATGGTGCACATGTCTTCAACCGCTGTAACCCAGCTTGAGCGGAGCTTGAACAGAGTTAGAACGTTGAGGAGCTGACAGTTGCTCGTCAATGCTCAGTGGTTCTCTCCGGGTATTCCGGCTTCCTCCACCGCAAAACTGTCACGCTCACGATTAGCCATTGTGCATACAGTTAAAACTAGAAGTCCTGCCATGAAATGTGCACAAATAGCACGTCGATCTGTGCGTTAGTCCACGCATTGTGACCATAGTATGGCCATCAAATTTTGTGCATATGGCCTGTGCACAGGCAATGTTTCAGCCAATGGACCTCCGGGTAATCCGGAGGTCCATTGGCAGAAACATTGCCTGTGTTTGTTATGAGTGACCAGGAGAACCTGCCATGCTTTGAATGCCATTCAATATGGCATCTGCGTGCAATTCCTATGCGCACTTAAGCCCAGATAAGCGCACAGTTTGTGACAGGACTTCTAGTTTTAACTGTAAGTATGTGACCTTAAACACCAATAAATAAATAAATAAATATATATTTCCATACATAGAATAATATTAATAAAAAAAATATAAATACAGCATACATATATATATAAGCCAGGATGCAGAATAAAGCGAAAAATATTTTAACTTTGAAAAGTTTACAAAGTAATGTTGCTAAATATAGGTTGTAAAGATGGCTAAAGGAATTCCCACAACAGCCCTTGCCACACTGCAAATGACAGACTTATTTCCAGTCTTGAATATGCAGAAGTTGAACACTGTCAAACACTGTCCAAATATATATTGGAGTGTTCTTAAAAATTGTTTTTTTGTTTTGGATGAATTCCATGCAATTGTGTTTACAAACAACAGAGACCATTGTTATAAGGAGACCATCAATCTGTGTGTAAAAGTTGCTAGGTTGGCCAGGCCATTAGTGTTGAGGCAGGCAATCACCCCACTCTCCATACAACCACTGATTTGATATTAAGGAATGCATCAAATACCAGCCTAAAAAACTTAGCTAAGGCCTAAAAAAATAAAAAATCTGTTTCTCAGGCCCTCACGCATTGTCTTTTTGGCTGCCGCATGCTCTCTTTTTATAACCAATTTAAACTTTAAAAAAATAAAAATTAAATAGTTTATGTCTGATATTTTACCCAAGTTAAAAAATTTGATGAATTTGTCCCTTGAGTGCAAGAAGGCTTTGCAGTGCTTTAGCATTGCAAAGCCTTCTTGCACTCAAGGGATGAAATAAACCACCACCTGTGCTATTCTGTAGATTATGAGGCCTAAAACTTGAACCAAGAACATGAACTTTCGATGGCAAAGAAGTAATTACTGAGATAAAAAATAAAATAAAAAAATGCTCGCCCGCATGCAATTTTTCAAATAATGGCCTGAGAAACAGAAGATCTACTTTGTGTGGCCTAATCTTTCAGAATTTAAAACATGTTCATGCAATAAATTTATTGAAAACACACCAGATCTCTTTTAACCCTCATAGATATGGACAGTTTGCTATATTTTCCATACTTTCGAGTTTTGACTACACCACAACAGGCGAGGCTGAACGATTTTGAGGCAAGTCTAGAGGCAGCCATGATTTGACTAGAACACAAAACCACTACCTAGGTAATTTGATTATTGTCTGCTGGTCTTCTTGATTGTTTGTAAAAGTGCTTCTTCTGTGATGGCAAAGTTTACCAGTTAGATTTGGACCATCCAAAGGATTGTATCAAAAAATGGTTAATGGTACAGTGTTTCCCATCTGCAGAACTCACATAGGCAGGCAGATCCAAAGTATTGTTGCGACTGTTGCTGAATATGAAATAGGAGTGTTGGGGTTGGCAAATGTCGAAAAGGTGGTTTGTTTGTTAATGCTCAAAGACCTCAGCATGGACAATTGACTATCTCAAGAGTTTGCTAGTCTTTGTACATTTAGACAGTTGTTAGATCTGAATGTTGTTTACTCACATCAACTATGCTATGTAAACGTATACACTGATACAAGTATCTGCAAGGCTGCAACATCGATATATGTCCAGAAATATGCTGACTAGACTTAAAAGACTGAAAAGGGAAACTGTCTGATCAATTATTCATACATGTACTGTTAAATATATGTTTTGATATCTTTTTGTGTCAGGGTTAACAATTGTGCAACTGTCACCCAGCAGCAGTCTAAATTTGCCACAGACTAGAAGGGCAGTCATCCTCCTTAACCTTTTTTCAGGAAGACATTAGTTACCGTATTGTGATTTTCAAACCATAAGCCTGAATGGCTGAAGACACCTTAGTCAGGTGTGGTATTGTTTTTGCAAACAATATAAGGGGCTTGTGCATTGCAGCAATGTTGAGACTTTACTCTCATTGTCTTATATCTTTTTCTCTATTGTAGTCTTTGTCAGTCGCACACATTGTGTTGCAGGTGAGCCAGTATTGGGCCTATTTTTCTAGATTCATGGCCAGGACAGTTGGTGGGGTTATGATCTCTGGGAAATGAGTGATATGTTTAATTTTCTAAAGTGGAGAAAAAAGGATCAGTTTACAAGGCAGAAAAAAACACGGTCAGTAGGTAGGAACTTTTAAAAAAAATTTTTTAACACATAAGCATGATAACATTGAAGCTCTGTTTGCTTTATCCATTGTTTTTCAGATATACATGTACAACTGAACAAAATGTGACTGATTCCTGGTGTGTTTTGATCAGTTTAAAATCAGAATATAACTGAGTGGCATACCATATATGACTGTGCTTTATTGGAATCATGCCAATACTTGTTTATCAACCAGATCCAGGGGGAATCTCGAAATACCAAAATTTTGTTGTTGAAAAATATTCTCACCATCAGCTAAAAATAAATCAGACAACAGTCAGTACATTAACCCAAAATGGCTGTCAAAAAGAGCATGTGAACTTCATATTTCATTGTGCAGGATGTCTGCTGCTTTTGAAAATTTTATTAGAAATTTGCATTGGCTTTCAAAAACTGTTGAGCAATGGAGAACTAGAGGTTTAAATGACAAAAAAATGGTTAACAATTGCGAATCCACTCATCAGACACCCTACCTAGTATACTGACAGAAAAACGTGTACAGTACAGATTGCATGTATAATAAAGTGTCCCATTAGGCAATGTTATCCCTTTTATAATGCCTTATTAACCCTTTACCCAATGAATCGCCTGCATCCGCCTGCGTAATATGCAAATTCAGCAGCTGAAAAAATATTATTTTTCAAAAAATTTCAACAAAACCATATCATGTGACCCCCTCATTGGAACGAGCTCGTTCCAAAGAGGGGTCCCATGATATGGTTTTGTTGAAATTTTTTGAAAAAGTTTAAAAAATGATATTTAAAATAATAAATTTTGATATCGTCTGCATTGGGTAAAGGGTTAATGCCAGATTGCTATTGTAACCATTACCTGTATTTTTCAATGCAAGATTAATTCAACCTTCCTTCATCGAAAAATCGAGAAACTTGCCTGAAAATACTGAACTTGAAAACATCATAATGACCATTATAAATGAAAAATGGAAGCTGAATCAAAGTACCAAAAATGTAATTTAACCCTTTAACCAACGAACATGATCTCAAAATTTATTATTTTTAATATTATTTTTTCGAAGCTTTGAAAAAATGTCGACAAAACCCTATCATGGGACCCCTCATTGGAATGAGCTTGATAAGCTCATTCCAATGAGGGGGTCACTTGATATGGTTTTGTTGATTTTTGTGAAATAATATTTTTTTTCAACTGCTGAATTTGTAAATTGCGTGACTGATTGCCAATTTGTACCGATTTGTTGGGTATTGTGTTAACTCGTCAAGTGCTAAATTATTTTTCAAAGGTGATTTGAAACATGGGTATTTTTATTCCAAATACAATGCTACCAACAAGAGTAATCATAGTTTACAAGATTTTGTTCATAAATATGTGTTTTGTTACAATATATTGGAGAGAGCCAGTAGTCACTCTCCAATAAATTACAGCCAAATAATTTTATATAAAAAATTTTTTTCTCCTGCTGAGCAATCATCAAGCTAATACATACAGTGTAAATCCACTAAAGTGGCTTCCAGCACTTTTCAATAGAGCCACAATCGTGTCTTCTAGCACTCAACTAGTAATACTCTTGCTTTTTCTACGCATTCACCTCCTCGTCAGAAAAAAATAATTTCAAAGAATGTTTTCCTATAAATTACTTTATGCATTTAAACATATCTCCATGCTTCAATGCCTATTTAGCACGCCATTACATCTTGTTTTATAAGTGTTTATCAGAGTATTTGTTTTCTTCATATTTTCTTGAAGTTTTTAGCAAGTCTAATCATACTACAGGCATGACTAGATTCAGCAAATAGTATTTTGAAAAAACACTTTGCAGGCCAATTACTAAATATACACAATGTACATATAAGTAAAAGAATTAAGTACGCCGGTTGAAAGTTCACTTGGAACAACAGAAATCTGAAGCTGTAATTTTTCGCTTGATTGCCTGAAAGAGAAATTTCCATTTTCTCATAATAGAGCATACATGTTGGCATAAAGGTTCCAAAAATATCAGGGGTAGTTGGGCCATCTGCCCAAGAAGTTTTGTGATGTGTAGAACCTACTTCCAACTTCCAACTTTAACCACAAGGCCTACATGTGAGTTAATTTTGGTGCAGTACATCTTTATAAATTAACTTTTTGGGCAATTTTGGCCCTGCCATCCAAGTTTGGAGTGGGTAGGACCTGTCACACTTCTTGACACTGGTGACTAACTTGGGAAAATTTGAATTTAGTGCTCTCTAAATGGATATATCTGCTATAGAAATTTTCTGTCAATATTGTCTTCAGTACACAACTTCCAGTTCATAATCACATGAAATACTCTTCATGATTTTGGCTTTGCATGGCACAGTTATCCCAAAATTTGGTCACCCATAACTTAGTGGAGTAAGTAAGGGCACCCTCTCACTAGCCTTCCAGGGGGACTGGGAACCCCAATGAATATACCCATGCATTGAATCTTGGCACATCATTCAGATTAATATTTTTTGTAACTTGAGAAAACTTTAATTTTTAATTTTTTAACTTTTCAGACATGGCTCTTGCATCAACAAAAAGTGTCTCATTATTCCATGAAGATATTATTAAGTTATGGGTGGAAAGAATAATAAGCTACTCATCACAGTATAATGACACATCGTAAGTATATAGTGTAACGCTTCTCGGGTTGTATGCTCCCCCCCCCCCCCCCCTTTCAATGATATTGATTTCAATTAAGTTTCAGTATCAGTATTTTTAGAATGATTCACCTCAGTATCGATACAGTATTCATACAGTAAAAACTAGACGTCCTGTCACGAATTGGGAACTTATCTAGGTTTAATTGCGCGCAATTGCCATATCGAATGGCATCCGAAGCACGGCAGGTTCAGCTGGTTATTCATAGCAAACACAGACAATGTTACCCAGAGGTCCATTGGTTGAAACATTGCTTGTGCACAGACTATATGTACATAATTTGATAGCCTTACTATGGTCATAATGCGTAGATTAACACGCAGATCGATGTGCTATCTGTGCGCATTTCATGGCAGGACTTCTAGTATTAACTGTATATGTACTCGCACCAATAACAATATCAAAGGGTATTTTGGATTTCTGCAAAACCCAAATAAATAACCTGTTTGAACACAATTTCATTTTTATTTTTCTGTTTACATATCAATCTGTCACATGTGTTTGCGAATCACACCTGAGGCTTTTGTTTTTATTTTAAGCAAATGATCAATAAATAAAGAGTTTTAAAGTTTGAAATTTGCTATGTGTGAGGTTTGAATTTTTAGCTTAACTTGACATAGTCAAGATAAGCTATTGCCATCACGCGTGCGGAAGTCTGTTAGTCTGTTGGTCTGTGAGTCTGTGACGTCTGTTCACATTTTCCTTTAGCACGGGCTACACCCCGCAGTTCTTGTCTGATCGTCACGAAATTTCATATGCAGGTTTGGGGGCATGTCTAGATGAGAACGTCCCCTTTTGGTCGCGATCGGGCAACTGGTATGGCTGCCCGAGCCCAAAACCCGAAAACCATTAGCACAGTCTACAGGTCGTATTTATGAAGGGATTACATTGTAACTTGGTAGGATGCCTCTGTATAATGCCTAGATGAGAACGTCCCCTTTTGGGCATGATCTATCAACCGTGATGGCTGCCCAAGCCCGAAACCCAAAAACTTTTAGCACAGTCTGCAGGTCATGTTTAATGTGGAGGGATTTCATTGTAACTTGGTAGGATGACTCCCTATGATGTCTAGATGAGAAATTCCCCATTTGGGCATGATCTGCCAACCGTGACGACTGCCCTAACCCGAAAACCTTTAGCACAGTCTACAGGTCATATTTATTGAAGAATTTCATTGTAACTTGGTGGGTTGACTTCATACAATGTCTGGATGAGAAAGTCCCCTTTTGGACGTGGTTGGGCAACTCTGACGGCTACTGGAGCCCGAAGCCCAAAAACCTTTAGCACAGTCTAGAGGTCATATTTATGAAGGAATTTCATTGCAACTTGGCAGGATGACTCCAAATAATGTCTAGATGAGAACGTCCTATTTTGATCGTGATCATGCAGCCTTGATGGGTGCCCGAGCCCAAAAACCTTTAGCATAGGCAAAAGGTCATATTTATGGAAGGATTTCATTGTAACCTGTTAGGTTGACTCCATATAATGCCTAGATGATGACATCCCCTTTCAGTCGTGATTGGTCAGTTGTGATGGCTACAAGTGCCCGAAGCCCAAAAACCTTGAGCACAGTCTACAGGTCATATTTATGAAGGGATTTCATTGTAACTTCTTAGGATCACTCCAGATGATGCTCAGATGAGATTGTCCCCTATGGTTGCGATCATTCACCCATGATGGCTGCCCGAGCCCGAAGCCCGAAAACCTTTAGCACAGTCTACAGGTCATATTTATGAAGGGATTTCATTGTAACTTGGTAGGTTAACTTCATATAATGTCTAGATGGGAACCTCCCCTTTTGGACATGATTGGGCAACTGTGACGGCTAAAGGTGCCCGAAGCCTGAAAACCTTTAGCACAGTCTACAGGTCATATTTATGAGGGGATTTCATTGTAACTTGGTAGGATGACTCCAAATAATGTCTAGATGAGAACGTCCCCTTTTGATCGCGATCGTTCAGCCTTTATGGGTGCCCGAGCCCAAAAACCTTTAGCATAGGTAAAAGGTCATATTTATGGAAGGATTTCATTGTAACCTATTAGGTTGACTCCATATAATGCCTAGATGATGACATCCCCTTTTGGTCATGATTGGTCAGCTGTGATGGCTACAAGTGCCCAAAGCCCAAAAACCTTGAGCACAGTCTACAGGTCATATTTATGAAGGGATTTCATTATAACTTCATAGGATCACTCCAGTTGATGCCCAGATGAGATTGTCCCCTTTGGTTGCGATCATTCAACCATGATGGCTGCCCGAGCCCAAAGCCCGAAAACCTTAAGCACAGTCTACAGGTCATATTTATGAAGGGATTTCATTGTAACTTGGTAGGTTGACTTCATATAATGTCTAGATGAGAACGTCTCCTTTTGGACATGATTGGGAAACTTTGACGGCTAAAGGTGACCGAAGCCCGAAAACCTTTAGCACTGTGTACAGGTCATATTTATGAAGGGTTTTCATTGTAACTTCGCAGGATAACTCCAGATGAGATTGTCCCCTTTGGTTGCGATCATTCAACCATGATGGCTGCCCGAGCCCGAAGCCCAAAAACCTTTAGCACAGTCTACAGGTCATATTTATGAAAGGATTTCATTGTAACTTGGTAGGTTGACTTCATATAATGTCTAGATGAGTACATCCCATTTTGGACACGATTGGGCAACTGTGACGGCTTCAGGGGCCCAAAGCCTGAAAACCTTTAGAACAGTCTACAGGTCATAATTATGAAGGAATTTTATTGTAATTTGGTAGGATGACTCCAAATAGTGTCCAGATGAGAACGTCCCCTTTTGGTCACGATCATTCAGCTTTGATGGCTGCCCGAGCCCAAAAACCTTTAGCATGTCTGTAGGTCGTATTTATGGAAGGATTTCATTGTAACTTGTTAGGTTGACTCCATATAATGCCTAGATGATGACATCCCCTTTTGGTCGTGGTTGGTCAACTGTGATGGCTACAGGTGCCTGAAGCCCGAAAATCTTGAGCACAGTCTACAGGTCATATTTATGAAGGGATTTTATTGTAACTTCATAGGATCAGATGAGAATGTTCCCTTTTGGTTGTGATCATTCAACTATGATGGCTGCCCAAGCCTAAAGCCCGAAAACCTTTAGCACAGTCTTCAGATCATATTTATGAAGGGATTTCATTGTAACTTGGCAGGTTGACTTCATATAATGTCTAGATGAGAACATCCCCTTTTGGACACCATTAGGCAACTGTGTTGGCTACAGGGGCCCAAAGCCCGAAAATCTTTAGCACAGTCTACAGGTGATATTTATGAAGGGATTTCATTGTACCTTGGTAGGATGACTCTAAATAATGTCTAGATGAGAACGTCCCCTTTTGGTCGCGATCATTCAGGCTTGATGGCTGCCCGAACCCAAAACCCCAAAACCTTTAGCATAGTCTATTGGTCATATTTATGGAAGGACTTCATTGTAACCCATAAGTTTGAATCCATATAATGCCTAGATGATGACATCCCCTTTTGGTCGTGATCGGTCAACTGTGACGGCTTCAGGGGCCCGAAGCCCAAAAACCTTGAGCACAGTCTACAGGTCATATTTATGAAGGGATTTCATTGTAACTTTAGAGGATAACTCCAGATGATGCCCAGATGAGAATGTCCCCTTTTGGTTGCGATCATTCAACCATGACGGCTGCCAGAACCCAAAGCCCAAAAACCTTTAGCACAGTTTACAGGTCATATTTATTAAGGGATTTTATTGTAACTTGGTAGGTTGACTTCATATAATGTCTAGATGAGAACATCCCCTTGGGATGCAATTGGGAAACTGACGGCTACAGGGGCCTGAAGCCCGGAAACCTTTAGCATGAAAACCTTTAGCACAGTCTACAGGCCATATTTATGAAGGGATTTTAATGTAACTTGATAGGATGACTCATTTTGGAATAATTTCACTGTAACTTGGTAACTTTTGATGATATACATTAACTGTGAGGGCCACATATATTAACTGTGAGGTCATATTAACCCACCCCTCAAATCTTTAGTACAGTGTACACCTCATATTATTTTTATCATAAACATAGCATACAGGGAACAGAAATGAATATATTCCCAATTATCACAATTCTTGTCTTATTTCATAATCCTATCATTATCATTATCCTTTTCATCAAACACAACACACAAGTTAAGCTACAGTGTCATTGACACTTTCATTAAATTAATGGATTCTGTGTCATAGAGACATGTAATAAACAGAATGCGATGATGTGTGAATGCATTCTTCAATATGGCACTCATGCCATTGCAGAAGAATAGAACTCAAGGCTATGCCTCTCTTTCTCTCCTTCCACACTGACACTCATGCCATATTGATGAACATATTCACACTTTTGACATTCTGTGTATGTATATGCACCAAATAAACTAGAACAAATCAAATCCATATGTCAAAAAATATTTAGCTTAACTAAAAATATCAAGTATCATTTTTTTTTGTTTTTTCCACTTTTGTTGGAAACAACTCACCTGATATAACTTCTCTTCTCAGCAGTGGGTAAATTACCTTTAAAGTTCTTAAAATATATTTGGCAAAATATATATTGAGATTTACACAAAGTCTGTACGGTGCACAGGGTTGTCATTCAGTTAATAATGAAAACATTTTGTAACCAGAATATATGAAATTTGTAACCGCTGTATCACACACTATATTAAAATGTACACTCACTAAGGCTGAGCGGTGCATAGGGTAAGTCACATTATAGAAATAATCTTATTAAAAACCAGAAAGAAAAAAGTGATAAACCCTGTGCATTTCACCAAGTTAGTTGGTAAGTTAACATGAACTGGCTGAGCATAGGTAATGCACAGGATTAGTTGATAGATGTAGGCTGCCATATCACTACATGAAAATATTCAGTAGCTAAGGCTGTAAAAATGCACAGGGTTAGTTGGTTATATGTCACGTATGGTGCGTGATTCAAGGAACTTCTGGAAATACTTGTACTGGATTGTGGACAGTTTTTTTAAAGTGAATTCCAAAAATGAAAGTATATTCTATTTTCAATTAATAGCTTGTTGACAGTCATCTCACCAAGATGAGAAACTCTGTACCATAGTTTTTTCTTATAAATACCATCCATTGTTAGCTGTTAACTGGTAGGGTGCTGGAAGCCCATTTTTGGACTCCAGCCGTAATGTGCTGATACCATAATTAAAAAGCTTCATATTTTATGGACGTACAGTGAAGCCCACTCAATTGGATTTCTTATCAACCTACCTCAATTGTTTACTACAGGCTTGCACTACAGTGGAAGAACCAAACTCGGATAAAATACTCGCTATTTTAATCTTTCCCAAGATTTGGGAAAGAAAAGTGGTGTAAAAACTCCACGAAAAAATAAGCCAAAACTGGGTCGAGCGCCATCGGCGCACACCCAGTATGGGATGCTCTTCCATAGTACAAATCCACGACTACCGTAAAACAGTGCGCAATGCGTCAATTCGTCATTCTTTTGATTATTCGCACACGTGGTGGATGTGTGCCATCATTGTTCAGTAACAGTGATATTTTAACTCGTCGATAATAGTTTTCCTGTGACTGGATTTACGGATCTGAAGATCGTATAATAACAGGACTGTGTTTTATATATTCTCGTTTATATTTTCAACCACATTCTCATTGTATATTATTTACTATTCCGTTTTCGCGAATGTTTTGTTTTCGACATCACGCGATTCGACAGTGAATTTTTCGGTTGATGAATTATTGTTTTTGGAGTTAGGTGTCAATCTGGAACTGTCTGGACAGGATTTCTTCACTCTATTGAGGGCTGAATTTCTGTTTTTTGGTCCCTGTCGACCGTCTGGGTTCTGTCATGTACCTAGCGTTTTTTTTCTGCCACCTTCTCTCATAGTTGAGGGTGTTCTTCTACTTTATGTTTCTGTTGAGTTCACCTTTTTCTTCTACTGCTCTCACCTCTGTTAATTCCAGTTCGGTTCCTTTAGGGCAATTCCTTTTGCCCTCGCCTTGGTGCGTTCTCGTGGCCGTTTCTTCCGCACCCGTGGGTGGTGTGGAATGCTGTCGTTTTGGGAGCCTCCCGACTCGACCACGTCTGGTGTGAGTTTACCCCCTCCATGGGGGATGTGCAACTCCTCCCACTCCTGCGGGGGGGTGGGGAACGCTATCGTTTTGGAGTGGCCCGATTTGATCATGTCTGGTGAGAATTGCTCCCTCTCTCTGGGGGCTGTGCAGCTCCTCCCGCACCAGCGGAGGGTGGGGAACGCTGTCGTTTCGGGGCTTCCCGACTCGACCATGTCTGGTGAGAGTTATTCCCCTTCCGTGGGGAATGTGCAGTTTTTTACCGTGGTGGATACTGCGGGAGCTGTTGGATTTCTGGTGAAGAGATGCCTGGTTCCGGGACTATGCGCCCTCTCCAGTCGACATCTGAGGCTGTCACAAGGGTTGTGACTCCTCCTTTGGAAGCCGAGCTTGGTGGCTCTCTCCGCTTTTCCGCCAGTTCCAACAGCTCCTGTCATATCTGCTGCTACTGCTGTTCCGTCTACAACGTCATTGGGCACCGTTTTTAGCCGGCCTCGGCTTATCCCTGCAAGGGTCTGCAGCTATGTCTGTAGTGTGGTTGTGGGGTATCTGCCTCAGCCTTCCCCGACTTCCACTCGGTGAAGTCGGATGGGGCTGCCGACTGAACCCCCTACTGCGTCCTCTCAGCCGTTGAACACAGTAGTTTTATACCTGCAGTGGTCTGCTGTGATGTCTGGTTGTGTAGACGTGGGGGTATCGGCCTCAGCCTTCCCTGACTTTAACTCACCGTCAAGCACCACAGTTGTCATTGGATTCGGATGTTCTTAGTGGGACACTATGAACTCCGTGGCGTTTCCGTCCACTCATTCTGGCCACACAACCAGTTTTGGGGGACCAACGTCTTTCGTGCAGCCTGGACCTTCTGCCCTGCAGAGGTCCGCGGTGACTCTCATGAGTTCCTGCTATGTTGATCCTCGGGGTGTGTCACACCCCTATACACGTCTGCCTTCAGACCTTTCGGCAGCCGCCCGTCGTCCCACGTCGGGTGTTTTGGAGGATCGTGACCCTTCGCTGGTTAAGAGGGTCAGAGGTGAAGCCACTTTGCCGGTTCGTTCCCCTGTCGAACCGGCCAGTACGGGCAGTGAGCTTAGGGAGGTCCTCTCCTTACTCACTCAGGTTCTGTCAAAGAGCCTTCCCGTTGCTTCCAGCGAGGCAGCGAGTGGTTTCCAGGCGCCGCCTCCCAGGATTGGAAACAGGCCGCTTTCTGATCCCTCTGGTGTTCCGACACCATGGGAGACGTCGGCTGGTTTGCCCACGATGGGCTATGTGTCTTCCGTCTCAGGGGAAGAGTCAGACATACTTGATGTCGAGAGCCAGCAGTCTTCGGACTTGGGGGCAGCTCTTGATTTTGTGTTTGGGTTCCTTCCAGATCTCAAACCATCTAACTAGTCGACAGTGTCAGTCAGGCCACGATCATCGGTCGCGCGCCAACAGCCTATGGAGCAACCCGTTTCTGGGCGTCTTCGACCGTGCCAGTTGGTACAGTTGGTTGAAACATTTTCAGCCTTGGACTCTAAGCTAAGTTCCAATGCTATGAAGGCTCCGTTCTTCACCAGGGTTGACACCTTTTTGCCTCCGGTGTGTTATCATTCCTATGATTCCGCCAATCCGTCGGTCTACCAGACTTTGACGGTTTTGGATCAGGACTCCAATACCCACGGGCTTTCCAAGTCCAAGTCTGCTGTCATTCCGATGATGACTCTGGAGTCCACATTGGGCTTATCGAGAGAGATGCTTGGTATGCTTTCTCTCTCCGATCACGTCGTCTCAGCTTTAGCTGCTTATCTGCCTCCAGATAAGTTTGACGAGGTACAGGCTCCTTTGCGTGTGCTGTCCAAGGCGCTCATGCATCTTACTCACTCGCATGCCTCTAACATGGCTAATCTGGAATTAGTTCAAAAGAACTCTGTGCTGGACACAGGCCGATCCATTCCTGAGGAGCAGTGCGCTACTCTTCGATCTGCTTCTTTGGCAGGTCCGCATCTTTTCCATGGTTCTGTGTTGACGGTCCGGGATGACGTCCTATGTCATTCCAAAGATCAGCTGCTGCTTCTTCAGCTTGATCAGCCTTCTAGGGTAGGCAGGAGCCGTTCCAGCCTAACAAGTACCCTATGCTTCCTCTGCGAAGCAAAGGGGCTGATCCTTCTGCCACCACTTCTACTTCTTACTCAAGGGGTAAGGGTAAACGTCGGCAGTCTTGAGAGAAGTCCCAGGATTCTTCATTCAGTAGAGGAGGTGTTTTCACCTCTCGCGAGCCTCGTCGGGGTTCGAAATGAAGGTCCTCACCTCGACTCGTCCCAGGTTGGAGGAAGGATAGCAGAGTTTGCAGACTGTTGGGCCACCATCACATCCGTTCCTTGGGTGTTAGATGTTGTTCGGTCCAGTCTGCGAATATCCTTCCGAAGGCACCCCACTCTGTCCAGGGTGCCTCTTCCAACCACAGTTCCTTCAGACATTTTACATCGGGAGCTTTTGTCCACGGATATAGACAATCTCCTGACAAAGGGGGCGATTGAGGTCATCAAGAACATTAGGTCAGTGGGTTTCTATTCCCGCCTGTTCTTGGTGCCGAAGAAGGACAGCCGACTACGACCGGTTATCGATCTGAGTTTCCTGAACCAGTCTATCATTGCTCCCAAGTTCAGCATGGAGATTTTCAGGTTGGTCCTCCATTCAATTCACCAGGGAGATTTCGCTTCCAGCTTCGACCTACGAGACGCTTTCTTTCACGTTCCGATTCATTGGGCGTTACGGAAGTATCTCAGGTTCGTTTTTCTGGGGCGAGTTTACCAGTTCAAGGCCATGCCTTTCGGCCTCAACCTGGCTCCTTGGGCCTTCACCAGACTGATGTCGCATGTGATAGCTTTCCATCGCACACAGTCCAGGGTGACTACTTCGGCATATCTGGACGATATCCTCCAGGGGCATTCCAATGGTGCCTTACTGGAGTCGGATGTCGCCACTCTGTTGAGCTTGCTCACGTCGCTAGGTTTCAGAGTCAACGAGGAGAAGTCAGACCTGGTCCCTTCTCAGTCGTTTTATCATCTGGGGATGGCTTTCCGCACACAATTCAATGTGGTGGCTGTTCCCCAGGCCAAGGCTGTGATTCTCTCAGCTTTTGCTCTGACTCTGTCCCAGTCCACATCCGCGACGGCTCAGAGTATTCTCTGGCTAATCGGTCTCTGCTGTTCGGTGATGGATCTCATTCCTCTAGGTTGGCTGCGTATCAGACCTCTCCAACACTTTCTGCTCAGTCGTTGGAGGCCGAATGTAGATTTTCTGGATCTGGTGCTTCAGTTTCCAGAATATCTTTATCCTCACCTTCTCCTCTGGGCGGATGTCCAGTGGCTTTCGCAGGGTGTTCCGTTGGACATCCGATCGCGTTCTGACGGCAGATGCCAGCGATCTCGGATGGGGTGCGACGTTGGATCCTCTAGGTCTTTCCATTCACGGGATGTGGGACCAGGATCATGCAGCTCTACACATCATCCAGAAGGAGCTTCTTGCTCTTCTTCTGAGTTTCAGGCAGTGGATCCCTCACCTGTCGAATCGCCAGGTGTTACGGTGTGGAAATATTATTGATATTGGTAACAGAAAGAAATCTGAGAATCAGCAACAAAAACTATGAATTTAACTCTTCTGAAATTTAATTAAAAAAAATTAATAAAAAAAAATGATACAAAGATCTTTTACACTAATTGGGTTACAGAAAATAAAAACAATGGTACTTATCAATTATAGAATTAGTCCAAAGTACAGTTTGACAGAATCCAGTAATCCAGTGGTGAAGTATCTTCTGAAGAAAGTTACCAGCTGGTAGATGTAGTATTAAATCCAAGAATTTCTCTTCAGAAACAGTATCCTGTAGATTTGTAATAAAATTTTCACTTAGAAATTTCAGCAGTCTCCAATAAAATATAATAAAATTCTCCACAAAATTCAAATGGAGTAAAAATCCAAGAAGTGTTGGTGCCACAGGTAATTTCCAAACAATCCAGTAGAATCCTGGCTTTTCACAAAATATTATTCTGTTTCACAGAAAGTATAAATTTTCTTTTCCAAGACGAACCAATTCTCTTCAAAAATTCTCTTTTGGAATCAATCTTCTAAATTCACAAAGAAGCACTGATTTTATAATAAATGCACTGTTCTGAAACAATAATAATCTCCAGTGGAAACAACTGAAGTGAGTCTTTCTGAAATGGCTTTCTAAAAATTAGTTTTTGAACCCTGTTGACAAACCTTTATATAGTAACCAGATAGAATGTTCCAGAAGATGAAAATTCTTCAAAATTCTAACAGTTTCTAGGGGATTCTGTTAAAGTTCAAGTAAACAAGGTCATTGACCTACTTAAACAATTAAACAATCAACAGCTATATGTACAATATATTGGTGTAACAAAGATGTAAACAAAGGTCACTCAGTGCAAATAAGTCAGACCAGTCAGAAAATGCAGAAATAAAAATATCTATCTCATTATAATTATTCACTAAGGATATATCAATCTCAATATAATATGGGGGCTATAACACCAGGTCCTTCTGTTGTCCGACCATTCGACGGTGGTTGCTTACATTCGAAACCAGGGCGGCACGCACTCTGTTCCAATGTACGAATTGGCTCGGGATCTTCTACTGCTTGCTCAGGATGTCCACGCCGGGGTGGCTGTTCGTCACATTCCCGGTCGTCTGAACGTCCTAGCTGACTCCCTGTCCCATCGGGGCAGGTTCATTTCCACCAGGTGGATGCTCCACATGGCGGGTTCCATCGATCTCTTGCGACTCGTTGGAACCATCCGGTGGACACTTTCGTGTCCCCGTGTCCAGACGCTCTGGCCCTCCTTTGGAATGGTCTTGTCGGCTACGCCTTCCTACCGGTTCCGATTCTGCCTCAGGTTCTCGCCCAGATATGAACCTGCAGTCGTCGAATTCTTTCGATCACACCCGTCGCCTCGGTGGGTGTGGATCAATCTCCTCCACTCTCTGTTAGCGGCGGTTCTGGCATGTCTTCCTCTACCTCGCGACTTTCTTTGCCAAAGTTGCCCGAGGAGGTTTCACGTTGACCCGACTTCATTGTGCCTTCGCACATGTCTTTTATCGTGCCCTGTCTCCTCCATTGTGGTTTTTCGAGACACGCAGTGGAGTTGCCTTTCTTCTTCAAGGAGGCACTCACTCCACTGGTTTAGCCTCTATGGCTAAGTGGAAGGTTCTTCTGTCGATGGTGTGCGATCACTCTGTTGCTTCTGTCACTCCTTCGATCACACCGCTTGCAGAGTTTCTGGTATATGTTTGTTTCTGGGGATCTCCAGCAATGGGTACATGTCCATGCTTCGGAGACATTTTTTCATATGTTATACCGCATTGTTTCGACACTCATCCTTGCCTCTCCAAGCTTGTTCAGCTCTTTTCCTTGAAAAGGCATAGGACTTTGCTGTTTACTCCACTTGGGCACTGCTCTGCTTGGGGGTGGGGGGCATTCGCGCCTTTATCCTGGATGAATATGCGTTTTCTCACATGCCAGATCTCTCCTGCATCCATTTCTTGATGGATTTGTCTTGCTATTCGTGCAGCTTCCGCTCGTCTAGCTACTGGTGATTGTATTACCAATTGTTTTTTCTGTCACGAGGTGCGTGCATTGTCTTCCTCTTTTTATAACTCTGTCATGTTGTCGGATGATGGATGTTATATTGGCAGCCTTCTGGAGAAATGCTACATTCTCCTTTTATCTGCGACAGTTGCAGGAGCCGACAGAGAACCTTGAGGCCCTCTTTCTTCGGCTCAGGCTGTTGTCTATCCCAACCTTTCAGCTTTTTTCAGGGTCAGTTCCAGCTTTGTGCTGTTACTGCCCTTTCTGTCTGTGCATCACACTTCACTATACGCCTCATTGACTTTTCTAATGTTTGTGATGCTATGGTTTGATAGGCCTAGGGATCTCTTCCTCTGTCCATGGTCCCAGTGCTATTGAGTTATGTGTGGGTTGGTTATGTGATTCCCTCCAGCCTTTTGTCTATTCAGCTTGTAGTAAACAATTGAGGTAGGTTGATAAGAAGTATAAATTTTATAGTAATTTTCTTTTCTTATTATACCTACCGAAATTGTTTACATGGAGGCCCTCCCGTCTTCTTATTCGGGTAAGAATCCTTCCTCCCCGCTGATCACATAACTCCTGTGTTGTTTGGAATCAAAAGAATGACGAATTGACGCATTGCGCACTGTTTTACGGTAGTCATGGATTTGTACTATGGAAGAGCGTCCCATACTGGGTGTGCGGCGATGGCGCTTGACCCAGTTTTGGCTTATTTTTTCGTGGTGTTTTTACACCTGTTTTCTTTCCCAAATCTTGGGAAAGATTAAAATAGAGAGTATTTTATCTGAGTTAGGTTCTTCCACTGTAGTGCAAGCCTGTAGTAAACAATTTCGGTAGGTATAATAAGAAAGGAATTTTACTATAAAATTTATACATCTCTTAACTGAATAACCCTGTTAATTGAATTTAATTTCCCAACACAAAACCATTTACCATACCTCCAGTACAAATTTGGCCTGTTAATTGAATATAGGTTATAGAGTAAACTCCTGCTAATTGAATAAAACATCTTGTAACCTGTCAAGAAATTACCCTGACTCTCCCCAGTTTTTCTTTGTTTATAGACCTATTTGGCCTCAGTACATCCAGTACAGGCATTTAATCTATTATATCTTGTTTGACAGAGCTCATGGAGCTCTGTCAAACAAGATATGATAGAATAAATGATAAGTTTATCTCTAGAATACAGGAAAGAGACACAATCCCTTTTAATTGAATACTCCTGTTAATTGAATAATTTTCATTGGCAAAGTGGCTATTCAATTAACAGGGTTCCACTGTACTTCATAATCCCTTAGAAGGGAACTCATTATACCCCCTGCAAACAAATTTTGGGGGGTATATAGGAATCACCCTGTCCGTCCATCCAATAAGCGCAACTCCTCCTAAACCGTTTGAAGAATTTTCATGAAACTTTACACAATGGAAGAACTCCATATGAAGATGTGCATGAAACAATATAATTCCGTTCTGACATTTCCAAGGGGAGATCATCTAACTTATACATTTCAATTGTTTCATCATATGGTTGTGTCCTCGTAAGCACAACAACTGAGGCGCGGGGGGTATCACTTTGTGAACTTGCTCACAGTACCTCTAGTTTCTTCTGTAAAGATTTGCCTTTCTTGAATTCATGGAAGTGTGCCTGTAGACACTCTCCTATAAATTTTAACAAGGCAAAGACATTTACATGTAACAAACTCTCACAAACAAAAATAAATCGGCACCCTACCCGTTAACTGTGAAAGGTCTTTACCTCATTTTGCAGATGACACTCTGCTTATTTTCTGGCTTGATTGGTTGAAGACAAGGTCACCATCGATGTGCAGTACACCTTAGTACACAGTGCTACCATGTTCCATATGGGCAATTGGGATCAAGGGCCTTGAGGACACAACACAGTTACCCCTGGTGGGGATCAAACTCTGGACCTTTTGTTTTGAAGTTGGGCTCCATGCTCTCTAGTCTGTCAACTGCTAGAGGGCTAAATTATTTTTCAAAGGTCATTTGTAACAAGAGTATTTTGTTTCAAAAGATCCCATACCATAATGCAGTTTATGGACTGCCAATGCTCTGCCAGTTAATAGCTCACAATGGATGGTATTTATAAGAAAAGGAAGTGCGGTAGCTCAGTGGTTATGGCATCGGGCTTCAAACCAAAAGGTTCATAGTTCAAAACCTGTCAGGGGTAACTGCATTGTGTCCTTGGGCAAGGCACTTCATCTCAATTGGCCACGTGGGGGCATGGTGGCATTGTGTACTAAGGCATACTTTAACCCTCTGCACACTAAGCTGTTTGAGCTCTGTCAAACAAGATATAATTGGTTAAATTCATAGTTAAACAACAGAAAAAAAGAGTGACTAGAAAAAATTCTGTTGCATTCTCACAGTGCTATGAGTGGAAAGAGACCTGATATATTTCTACTAGATTTATTGTGTGAACAGAGAATTTAGACATCACTGAGTTTATAAAGATTTTCTTGGTGAGAATTTTCCAGTTTCCTTATTTTTAAATCGAGGTGTCCTGTAAAGGACAGGGGAGATTGCTCACCTCAAAAGAATAGGCTTGTTTTCTTATCTGTAGGGTTTTGTACAAAACTAAATAATTTCTGTTTTCATCTTTTTGGGCTTCCCTTTCATTCATGTTCATCTTTCTTTTCATTTTCTTTTTCAAGTTGGTCAGCACAGACAGTTATTGGACAGCCTAGAGTATACCCTCGATATGGAGATATTCATGGAGCATGGGCCCAAGGGATTACTGACAGTGCACAGTTCATCACAGTAAGATTTCTTGTATATTGTTGGGAAATATGGGAGACTTGAAATTAATGAAACCAAAAGCAAAGTTATACCTGTGGGCCGCAAATTGGACCCCACTTGAAGGTGGAGAATGGAGGAGTTCTGTATTCCCAAAGGTAGTAGCAAACTTCTAAGTGTAGGTTGAGACAGGTGACTATGAGTATCTGGAGGTAAATATAAACATCACAGGGAGAGGCATCTACCAAAACCACACAAATAAATTGATTCTGAAGGGGAGGCAAATCCTTTACCAGATGAAACTTAAGGGAGAAACAATTTCAATAAGGTTTCCGTGGGGAAAACCATTTGGGAAATGATGGGTCTGCCAAGTATAACATATGGTACGGAAGTGGTACCCCTAGACCAGACGGCTGTAAAGAGCTTGGAAACCCTGCAGAATGATGCAGGCCGATGGATAATGTGGTCGAGTAATGCCGCAGCACTAGAAGCAATCAGAGGTGAGCTTGGGTGGATGAGGATCAAGGACAGGATAGACTTACTGAAACTCAGTTATCTTAATTATCTGGTAAATCTCCCCGACAGCCGGTGGTGTAAAGTAATGTTCCAGAGAATTTGCAACTCAAATATCAAGACAGGATGGATGGTCCAAGTGAGGGAGCTAATAGAGAAATACTCTTTGGAGATCTCGTACCTAGTTGTTTGGGCAAACCAGGGTAAAAAAATCGTCAGAGAAAGGGTCATGGAGGATGGGAACCTCATTTGGCGAGAGGGGGGTCAAATCAAAGAGTTCTTTGGGTGGCCTGCATGATAAAGAGAATCCTGGTTTTGAAGAGTACCTTGACGGCACCTTTGGGGGATTACTGTTGTTCAAGCTGAGGTCATGGTCCCTGGAGTTGAGGGGACAAATTGGGAAAAACAGTGAAAAGGAGTGCCAGATGTGTAATTTGGGCATGGTGGAGACCCTGGCACACTTTCTTCCAGAATGCCCAGAATACCAGTCTAAAAGGATAAGTGTCACTGGGAGTATAATGGGGAAGTGGGATGGGAGAATGAAGGACATGTGGTTAGTGAGAGACTCAAAAGAGAGGGTTAATATGCTAATCGGAGAGATTGGGAAGAATGCGGCAAGGGATGTCATCAAGCAGTTCGTCTCCGAGTGCTGGGAGGAGAGAAGAAGCATGGGAATAGGGAGGCAGTTGGGAGTACAGGTTTAACCAAGGCCTTCTCACCCAAGAACCACGACAAATCAGCGGCTGGCCAAAGTGTTATTATTATTATTATATAGATAATTGTAACCCTCTATGAAATTCCAATAAAAATGTCTTTGTTTGTCAGATATATTACTCTGCACACTGATGTTGAAATTTGAAAATTTCAACATGCAAATTTTCTCACAATGCAACTAGGAATTTAACCAATTGCATTTTGTTTGACAGAGCTCATTGAGAAAAGAAATGTAAAGGAATTTAACCAATTCAATCTTGTTTGACAGAGCTCATCAAGCTCTGTCAAACAAGATTTATTTTTTTAAATTCTTAGATGCATGGTGGGAAACATTTGAAATTTCAACATCAAAGGGTGGGAGGTTAGATTTACCTGTAAGTAGTCTTTTAGACAATTTTCATGTGCAGACTTTAAAATTTGTTCTGATTTATGAGAATCAGTTTGATTCTTCTTAACTCCTATTCTAAGAATTTTGGGGGCACAGTGGCTCAGTTGGTAGAGGTGCAGGCTGCAAGCCGAGAGGTCCTCAGTTCGAATACCACCTGCGGCAAACGCGTTGTGTTCTTGGGCAAGACACTTCACCCCCATTGCCCACGTGGGGGCACGGTGACGTTGTGTACTAAGGCGTACTGCACTTCGATGGTGCACCTGTCTTCAACCAATGCTAACCTTGGTTGTGTGGAGTTGGTATGTTGTGGAGCTGACAGTTGCTTGGTGGTTCTCTCCGGGTACTCTCATCCGGCTTCCTCCACCCGTAAAACTATCACGGTCATGGTTAGCCATTGTGCAGAAATATGTGACCTTAAACACCAATAATAGATAAATAATTCTAAGAATTAAATCTGTTCTTTAATAAGTTTAATTGTCAGTGCAATGAGTAAATATTCTGCAATAAACCACAAACCTCATATTTGTATACACAAAAGAAAAACATTAAGCACCCCCTGAATATGTGACCTTAAACACCAATAAATAGATAAATAATTCTAAGAATTAAATCTGTTCTTTAATAAGTTTAATTGTCAGTGCAATGAGTAAATATTCTGCAATAAACCACAAACCTCATATTTGTATACACAAAAGAAAAACATTAAGCACCCCCTGAATATTTTTCGATGGTAAATGTATCTCTTTATATCAATAAAGTACTTGCTGAGTAAGCTTCAAAAACTGAATGCTATCTAGAAAGAACATATTCAGGCTGTATGAACACACAAAAATCATAGTCTTCATCATCATCTCAATGACAACATTGATAAACCCAAAAAGTAACTGCTAGATCTTAATACAATACCGTTTTAGTATGGAGCTGGAGAGTCATCAAGACAACATTATTTGGCTATAAATGGATAAAAAATGTCATTTGTAACCTCATTTGTAACCTCTTGACAACAAGAGCCATTGTTGCAGTTCAATATCTGCTGTTTTCTCCTTGTGCTCAGATAACAGCTTCAATCCTGAATCGCATTCTCCAGTCAATCGTTGTATTCATTGCAGAGATAACTGTCATTATTCCTGATGCAAAGTTGTTTCCAATTCTTGGAAACCCTGCAGAATGAGATTTGTGTGATTGTGTTCGACACCCTAGAATGTCCCAAATGTGCCTCAGTGGATTCTTATCAGGACTCATTGTAGACCTAGGAATGGTAGTCAGTGCAATTCTCTGAATGAAAAATGCTAAACACCAAGTCATTGTTTTCCTTGGTGATAATCTCTTAGTAGAGGATGTTTGATGGCCATTCTCAGGCCATTCTCATGCAGATTCATAGATTTGGTAGCCACAGGCTCTTCAGAACAGTACTTGAGGTGAATGGATGTCGTAGCACAAGCCTAAGAAGTACCCTCTTTTCTCATTGTGATGTCACAGGGGGCTTTCTTATAGTGGACGGTCTTTAACCTCATTGATTTGCATGTGTTTTCTCAACAAACGAGTGATGATTTAATGTACCTTTGTATGATGAATTAGTGTACATGGGTCCCCCAAAAGTGATGGTTGGGTGAAAGACTCTATTTTACATATCGGAGTGAAAAAATGTGTTTGGAGGGAGTGTGTAGGGATGGTATGAATATTATGTAGGATTGGAATTTCCCATTGACAGGGGGCAAATACATGCCCACAGCATTTCTACATCGCTTTTACAAAATTATGTGCAACCCTTTCAAGAAAGGCTTACTTAATCCTCTGCATGCCGATGTCAAAATATCAAAATTTTAAGAAGAATATTTCCTCCCATAAAGCCACCTGGTCAAAATTTTATAAATAAAATATTATAAAATGAAGCAGTCTTCTGATTTTGAAAATGGGAGGCATGTTGTACACTGTTCGCTGTTATTTGAAGTGAAGCATGCTATTGTTGAGTCACAGAATTTGGAAATTTTTCAAGAAAAACATCTCCATGTATAAACATCTGAGTACCGTTCACTCCTCAGTTGCACAGTAAAAAAATAGGGGTTCTAAAATTATTATCTAATTTTTCAAATAAGCTTTTCGCAGCAATAATCAAACTTATTTGAGTTTGGTATAATACATGAAATGCAACTTCAACTTTGTATGTCAGTCAAATAATTCTCCACAAAATGAATGAGCAAAAGGATAGTAGCGTTACTGGCCTGTGAAGTTTGTGGAATTATATTGTTTACATTCAAATTATCAGAATGTGAAGTTTGATTGGTTTGAAATCTTGGAATGCTGTTCATTGTGTATTGTTCACATTTTCGAATTCACGGTCTCTCAATCAGTTATTGGCCACTTACAAAACCCATTTCTTTCAGTGACGATGTGCCTTTTCATTTTTGGGGCACCAGATCAGTGCAGTAGTCAAAATTGGTCGGATTACTTCTCAGGTCACAAAGTTTTACATGAATTCCGCGACATGATTTCGGAAACGACTTTTTACATTTCAGCGCCTCTGACTTTTAAAAGCAATATACAAAACAAGAACCCCACACCCCTGGTCACTGAGTTTTCTGACTGTATTTCAGATACTTCCAAAGATTGGCCCTTGGAGCATTTTCTTTTGAATTATAGAAAACGATTCACTATTCGCTTACTCCTTAAATCGTTTTTCACCTCTCCTACCCTGCCCCTCCCCCCAACACACATTTATCACGTTATGTTTCACACAACTCTAGTGTTGGTGTTTCGTAGTAGTGAATTCATCTTATGGGATACTCACAATCCCCCCTCCAGTCGTAGAGTCCTCTTTTACACTCATGTCGCCATTACGGGATGATCCAACGAAATTTGTATTAAAACACCTCGACTTAATTGAACACTTTAGAGACGTACTCCATGAAACCCTGAAATAGTAGAACTGTGTACAATTGTTTGGAAATAGTCTTTCTCGTTAGATAGTCCGGATTTCAATTAATGCAATGGAAACAAATCTCCCACGAAGCAATGCGCCAGACACTATCTGAAAACATTAGATTTGTGAGTTTCACTCTTGTTACTGTATGTATATAACATGAATACAATCTTTTGAAGGTAATGGTTTGCACGTGGGGATGGCATAGGGATAGTATGACGTACTCACATGTCTTCAGTGCTCGCAAACTATTACCCCCCCCCCCCAACGTAAGGTGGTGCTCCATCCATAAGGCTGTGAAAGATGTTATCATGGTTCTGCTGCACCCCATGTCTCTTGTCCACATTTTCACGTAGGGCTATTCCCAATTCAGCGAGGTTGAAGTAGGCACAATCCCACCAGGAGCCGTAGTTTGTTCGCTCCTCAGAAACGATTAGAAACAAGACAGATACAGATTATACTTTCTCAATGACGATTCCTCTAACACCCAAAAAAAGAACACAGTCACCATGGATAAAACTCCATTTGATTGTTTTCTTTTATTTCTGCATACGGGCATTATTTGGTTCTCAAACTATCAAGGAGGAGGAGGGGGGCAAGACGCACTGTGCGATAATGGTTCAGTCCGGCGGGTGAAAATGTTGAAAATTGCACATGAAAAGGAGCAAAATCCTCAATTCTCACTAAGCTGGTACAAGATGTAGATTTCATGTTCGCCAGTGGAGAATATGCAATCTCTTAACACTGAAAGGATCACCCAATGGGAGAAACAGAGTGCACCTTTAGTGCTTTTTGAGATACTTTAATAAAATGCAACCTTCAATAAAGAAGACTATTTTCGGGGTGGGGATGGGGGGGGGGGGGGGGCAACATGCACATATGCTGGAGCACTGTCGATTGTGGTGGACATGGTTCCTTTTGTCCAGGGAGTCTTCATATACAAATACTGGCTGGGTACCTGTCTCGTTTCTAGGACCGATATGAGGGTCTCTTAGCGGTCATCGGAACTCGACTGAGGCCTATATGCAAGTGTACACGATGCTCAGTTGGTGATTAATGATACACGAATTCAAGTTCCTGCAAATACAGAGACATCCTCTAATTTTCTGGTCAAGTTTTTGTTGTCAGTATGGCATTGTAATTATTGAGGATAATTTCAAGAAATTCTAGAACGATCAGACGATATGTGGCAGTCAAGAACCGGATCTCTTGGTTCCTGTGGGTGTTGTGCCTGACACCCTTTCAGGTCCAATGTTTATTTATTTATTTATTTATTTATTTATTTATTTATTTATTTATTTATTTATTTATTTGTTTATGTTCAACGTCACATTTCTGCACAATGGATAATCATGACCTCAACATGGAAAAAGTCAGGAATAGCCAATCGTTCACATCAATGTTGCTCACTTTAGAGGATTTCTACCTTGAAGATTGGTGACCAGGTTCTATTTTACTAGCCAAGCAGAGCTTGTTTACCACATTAAACAAGCTCTGCTTCATTTCCCTTTTTTCCCACAGGGATTCATATTTTTCATCTACCGCATCAGCCGGATTCCGAAAGCAGACGAGACCACGCTGAAGCTTTCGATTTGGGGGGTGGGGGGGGGGGGGGGGGGTGGGAGGGGAGAGTGGGGGGGGGGGATATGAAGCAGCACCTATTTGCAGTGTCTAATAATAATATTAAAGTTTAACATCATGCAAGTTAGAAAAAATTCAACAGAATTCTGAAACAAGGAGACGGTGGGGATGAAAGGACGGTAGCTCATTCTACATCCACGCCACCAACTTAGTGATGCATTTTAATAAATAATTACAAAATAACAAGAATTACTTAACGCAAATTAGTCAGTCGTCCTTTTATTTTCATTCTCTCTCTCTCTCTGTCTGTCTGTCTGTCTGTCTGTCTGTCTGTCTCTCTCTCTCTCTCTCTCTCTCTCTCTCTCTCTCTCTCTCTCTCTCTCTCTATCCCATGTGCAAGTTTTATTTCATGTAATTCATGATGATATTTTTAAATTTTTCATTAAAACGCACTAAGTGGTGCAGTTTAATAAATAATTGCAAAATAACAAGAATTACTTTACACAAATTAAGTCAATCGTCCTTCTTTTATTTTCATCCTCTCTCTATCCCTTGTGCGAGTTTTATTTCATGTAATTCATGATATTTTGAAATTTTTCATTAAAATGCACCAAGTGGTGCATTTTAATAAATAATTACAAAATAACAAGAATTACTTCACGCAAATTAAGTCAGTCGTCCTTCTTTTATTTTCATCCTCCCTCTCTCCAAAGTGCAAGTTTTGTTTAATGTAATTCATGATATTTTGAAATTTGTCATTAAAATGCATCAAGTGGTGTGTTTTAATAAATAATTACAAAATAACAAGAATTACTTTATGCAACCAGTGTTTCAATAAATAAATACGAAAAAAACATGAATTACTGTAAGTAAATTAAATCTTCACTAAATGTTATTTCGCAATTACAGGGCTTGCCTTGAGTCGGGGCTGATCAGCCCAGGCCCTGAGATCAGCCCCAAGGAGCACTTGCTGGGGGCTTTTTTTTCAAGCCCCGACATTTTCCACAAAAAAGCACTAACAATAATGGACAAAATGGAAAATCAGCCCCGAAAAGGCCCCGACCTCAATATGTGGGGCACTTTTTTTAGGCCCCGACCATTTTACTCAAGGCGAGCCCTGCAATTAATGACTAAAAATCACTCTGCGATGAGTTTTAATAACTAGTTACAAAATAAGAAGTATTTTTGTAGGTAAATCATAGTCACTCATTTTTTTAATCATCCCTGAAAACAATTTGATAAATTAATACTTGTTTGTAATTGACTGTTTTCTTGTGTTACTTCAGTTTTGACACTTGTTGTCAGGTCAATTGAAGTTTCATTTTGTGATTAATGAGCTTAACAGTGCCATTCGATTCCATTAATGGTACATATCGACTTTCAAGTGGTACATATCGACTTTTTAGGTGAGAGATATCGACCGTGGTACATATTGACCATTCCCCATAGACACTTACTCAGGCAATTTAGTGTAAACACTCGTGAGCTGGGATAAAAATAATTAAAAGCATTTCTCGAAGCTCATTTACCAAATATTTTTCACATAAATTCTCAAAAGTGTTTGAAACTGACTCCCCCCGCCGCTTTCCAGTTTCTGAATGTGGTAGAAATGACTTACAAAAACGGAACGCCATCATGGATGAAACGTTCAGGGCCGACTTTTCTTGGGGATTTGGTTATGAGACTCAACAGCTGAAAAGCCGAGCTTTCAGTACCACCAGAGTTCTTTTCGAAGGAAAGTGACAATAAATCATGTTTTGTGCATTGATTTTAATTTAATATGATGAAAACATATGTGCAGTCTGGAAGATATGTCTTTTCCCGACTAAACGGTGCATAGAAGTCGATGGTTGAACGTAAGCAGAATATATTTTGAACCATTTGAAAAATGGAAGTAGGAATTGTGTGTCCTCCCTTTTGTTATTATATTATGTACTAGGGGGGTATCCAGTTATGCTTATTTTATAATATTATTTAATTCCTCAATCATTGTTTGTAACGAGCCCCTGTGATCTGATTGAACTTCTCTGTTCACTTTGTAATCATGGTAAAAATCACTGAAGCAAGTAACAGACTTATTTATATCAGATTAATTAATGTTATTTACAGGTTGGATTTGGAGAGCGTTTGTTTCTCAGAAAGATTCATATATATGAAACCTTCAACAGCGGTGCTGTTAAGCGAATCTCTGTCAAGACACCAACAGATACATGGTTCCCAATATATGAATTAAGTAGGGTTGAACACCTTCACAGCAGCAGGATATTTGATGTGGATGTCCCTCGGGTAAGAGTAGATAACTTAAGGCAAAAAAAAGTTTTGGTTCTCGGGAAATCCCTCATTAAAATTGAATCCCCTTGTTATTATACAATTATGGGCTTTTGTGGTGGTAAATATGATGTGATGTGAATCTAAAAAACTTATGCTGACTGAGGCGTTAGCTGAGGTCAATATACATGTAAGTTTTTTAGGTTCATATCACATCATATTTACCACCACAAAAGTCCATTACTGTTTTATTATATATACCTCAAAAAGAACAATCTTCTATTTGTCAATTAAAAATTCAATTTTATCAACTGAAAATACTTTTATTATCCTCCTGCAAGGGAGAGATGTAGCATAGAGCTGCAGTCGTTTGTCTGTCCCTCCATCTGTCCGCCAGTCCCTCCATCTGTCCAAACTTTGTTTGTATCATAATTTGAAGAATAGTTAACAGATTTCAATTCTTTATGGTATGTGTCTCTATAGCAACAATGTCTATGTCAAGTTCGATGACCACCGATATCTCTTGGGAATTGTGGGAATTATTGCCCTTTGTTATAAAAATATTCTGTAAATCTTGTTTACAGCATAACTTGAACAATAGTTAACAGATTTCATTCCTTTTCAGTATATGTCTCAAAAGAAACAATGTCTACATGAAGTTGGATGACCAGTGATATTTGGTGAAAATTATCAGAGTTATTGCCCTTTGTTAAAAAATATTGTGTAATGCTTGTTTAGTGAATAACTTAAACATTAGTAACCAAATATCAATTTTTTTTGGTATATAACTCTTTGGGAACAATGCCTGCCACAAGTTCGATGACCACTATTATCCAGTGAAAACTGTCAGAGTTATTGCCCTCTTGTTTAACAATAAAATACTTATCTGCAGAATACCTTAAAAATAAACAATGTTATAGAGATTACATTGATTGAAATAGAACTAGAGAGGGGATTTCCAAAAGCTATATTGAGAAAGTTGATACTGTTACATGGATTTTTGAGTACCAGTCACATGAATAAGATGCAGCCAATAGAAATGTGGTTATTTATAAAGTATATAATAAACATTTTTATTGGCCTGCAGTGTCTTCCAATATATTAGTATGAAGTCGTGCGACTTAGAAATTTTAACTTTTTTGATTGATTTATATTTATTTGAGCATGTTTTCAACAAAAAGTGATAAAATACAGTGTCTAATTATTCTGTTTGCTTGTAAATATCCAGTTTGCTATATGTTCTGAAGAAAATAACTCAAATATTATTTGGACAGTATTTATTTCTTGAAAATTGTGCTTAAATTTTGACTGAACACAAATGTATTTCACATTTATGTATTGACTTTTTGAGTGCTGAAAGTCCAAATTGAGCTTTTTTTTTTAACAGTGCAGGTACATGTACCATAACTTGAAGGCTTCATATTCTGTGGATGTGCCTCATATTATCTGTGAAGTGAAATTATTTAGCCTGTTTGGATTTACTTTGTTACAATTTATGGGAGAGTGCATATAAAAACTTTCCCATGAAATTATAACATGGTAAGAAAGAACATGTGAACTAATTTTTGCACCCAAAAATAATGTAGCATTCTATCAGTGACCAAACTAAAAATAAAAGCTTACCTCTCTCATTCATTTGAAAAATTAATTTCTTGAGATCGAAATGTATTTTTATGTATGGTTCTATACTCCTTGCATGCAACTGACAGATATGCCAAATATATCTCTTGTCACTAGCTTAGGTATAATTCAAGCACATTCAACCAAATTTTTCTCTGTAAATTCAACCTTTTGACCAATGATTTCTAGAGTTACCTTTCCGTGAATTTTTTTTATCAAATAACTTGCTTTGACCAAAATTATTTTTTAAAATTGTCAGTGGGTTAAGAACTAATTTGTTACTTTTGAGCTGTGATGTTTTGAGCTCTTTTAGAATAGGGACATGTGCAGTGGTTTCCACCTCATCACATCCTGATTAAATGTGTAATTATGCATATAATTTCCAAGAATAACACCATTTACCACACCTTTCATTGCATGTTGATGATAGAAATAATATGATTTATCAGAAGAAATATATAGAAATGACAATTTTTTGCTTTACAGACCCCTCTGGTCTTAGTAGTACAAATGTGGAATTTAACCCTTTACCCAACACAGATGATTTCAAAATTTATTATTTTAAATATCATTTTTAGCTCACCTGGCCTAAAAGTCCATGTGAGCTTTTCTCATCACTTGGCGTCCGTAAACTTTTCACATTTTCATCTTCTTCTCTGTAAACACTGAGCCAGTGTGAACCAATCTTGGCAGGAATGGTCTATGAGAGGTCCTCTACAAACGAGCCTCATTTTGTTCCCGTCGGATGAAAAACATGGCTTCCAGAGGCATTCTTTGATTCTGGTTGGTGGATTTTCAAAAATCTTCTCCTCTGAAACTGCCAGGCCAAATGTTTTGAAACTTCACATAAATGATGATTGGGACCCCCTCTACCAACGAATCTCATTTAATGTTGATTGGGTCACAAACATGAGTGAGAACTTTCCAGAAAATGATGTCAGCTTCTGGTCTTATCAGTGTAGGAAGAGAAAGATACATAGTTTATAGGATTATCCTACACAACTTATTTTGACTTGTACTGTAAACAATTGCAACTGTATGTTGATATATGCATTATTAGTCTCAAGTGACTTATCAGAAAATACTGATTGATGACAGGTGATTCGTTAGGTAAAGGGTTAAACTATTTATATCTTGTTAGACATAGGTTTGTGAGATGCGTCGCCAAGATATAAACAATTAAGCACACAATCTATCATGACAGTATAAGGAATAAAACCAAATCTGGTGAATTAAAGGGACAATAAGCTGCTAATTTGTAAAAAAATATCAACTCTCAGATTTAACTTGTATGTGTAGGAGCTTACAAAAAAAAACTACCCTATATGCAAAGTGTAAGACATCAAAAGCAGAGCAAACTTACTTAACTCTGTAATTGAAAAGCTTTAATGCAGACAAAAGTTTAGAACACATGACATTTGAAGATACAAACGAAGTTACCCGAAGGTTTTTGGAAGTAAACAAATCACCATGACATTATTTCTGAGTGCATAGTTTCTAATTTTAACTCTTTACCCAACGTGATGGCCAAAACCGGCCAGCGCTGTTCTAAAAAATCGCCAATTAATTTTCATTATTTTTTAATTTTTTGTCTCAAAAACATAAGTTATAACCCCTCGTTGGAACGAGCTCATTGAGCTCGTTCCAACGAGTGGTAATAACCTATGTTTTTGAGACAAAAAATTTAAAAAATTAGTTATTCAAGAACTTTTTTTGCAAGTGTCGTCTGCTTTTTATGTTAGGTAAAGGGTTAACTTAGCTGCTATTCAATAAAAAACTGTCACAAACAACTGTGCATTATTTTAGCACTATAATTGAACATTATTAGATAAAAAACTATTATTTCAGATAAATTGCAACTATGTACAGTAAAACTTGTCTTGGGAGATCATTGTCGTGAGAGACCACCTGTCTTGAGAGACCACTGTGGCCATGTACCGATTGGTTTCACTCTATAATGGACCTGTCATGAGAGCCCACCTGTCTTGAGATAACACAAAACTGTCGAAAAACTCAGTTTTTCACCTGTTTTGAGAGATCGGAAAATCAATTTTTGGCAATTTCAGAGTATTAAAGTCAATAAACAGGTTGAGGGTTAAATTTTTTTTGGTGCTCTGAATTTCTTATTCTAAATTTGTTTTATTAAAAATTATTGGAGAGTGCCTGTTGGCACTTTCCAATAATTTGTAATAAAACAAATTTATACAAACAAAATATATGTGCTTGACTGAAGAGGAAACATGAGCAAGGAAAAAGATGGCTTTTGTTCTGGTACTCCCATTGTAACTCAGGCAGTTAAGATCAATGCAGTGTGCACAGAAATCAGTAGTTCAAAAATGTAACCAGGCTTTGGCCCAGGAGTGAAGTTTTTCAGTTTGTGTACTTTTATCTATAATTTATTAAACAATGCCTTTGTACTTGTATCAAAACTGAATTAAAATAAAACAATAATAAAAAAAAATTGGAAAATCACTTCTTCTCCATTTCTGCAACAAATATTCTCTGGTTGGACATTCACTGACTAGCAAAAATGTCAAACCTGTAATGAGAGACCACCTGTCTTGAGAAACCATTTTTGCTCGGCAAATGGGATGGTGGTTTCTCAAGGCAAGTTCGACTGTATCCAATAAAACCCACAGCAATTTATTGATAATGGCTTTCTGAAATAGACTTCATTGATGCTTATGTTGTAAATAGACCCATTTGAACACAAACTTCACCTTTGTCCTTCTAAGAAAGCTAATTTCGATGAATATGGAAAATGACATTGGATAGAACATCCAATAAATTCTCGCCTTCAAGTTTTATTCACATAATCAAATTGGATGCTTTCATATGAATGATATATAAAAGACAGGGGTACTTTTGCATAACAGAAATTGTCGTTTTGTTAAATGGCCAACTTATTTGTTTCAAAATCACAGCTTTTTATCCCTTGAATAATCATATTATGGTACTGTCGCTTTGGATGTCGTAATCCACACATGGGCAGTGATGTTCTCGCATGTGTTTACCAGGTAATAAAAATCCTCATCAGAAAATTTTTAATGAAGTACCAGGTTGTACCTGTTGCTTCATTAATTGAATTTTTGATGATTATTCCTGTAATTAATGTTTGGAATCTAATATTATTGAATCCATGGAAATATTGCTCACCCATGGAAAGAGACCAGTCTACGGCGGCTGTACTGTCCATACTTTCCATCTGCTGATTTGGTATTTAAGCAACAGGGTATTACTGTATATCTTTGCTTCTAAATATACACCAAGACCACAATTATTGAACCCAAGCCAGAAAATAAGCAAACTGTCTTCTGCAAAATGAGGTCCCCAAAGGGTGAATTTAGTGATGTTACCCTGCACAGCAGGGTAGCAGCACTAAATTTACCTTCTGTGAACCTCAATTTGAATCAGGGTCTCAAAACTAAAGAGAAAGAGGTACCCAGAGGATAAATTGGCCCACTGCATTGGATAGCATCATCAATTTCACCCTATGGGGACCTCATTCTGTAGATGACAGTCTGCTTATTTTTCAGGCTTGATTGAACCCCTTTCAACCCATTATGCATACAGTTAAAATTAGAAGTCCTGTTATGAAATATGCACAAATAGCGCGTTGATCTGCGCATTAATCTAC
The DNA here is from genome assembly GCA_031216915.1 of Pictodentalium vernedei. NCBI lineage: Eukaryota > Metazoa > Mollusca > Scaphopoda > Dentaliida > Dentaliidae > Pictodentalium > Pictodentalium vernedei. Next base: position 797,889,987 of record CM062297.1, read on the forward strand.
GCGTTATGACCATAGTATGGCTATCAAATTCTGTACATATAGCCTGTGCACAAGCAATGTTTCAGCCAATGGACCTCTGGGTAACCCGGAGGTCCATTGGCAGAAACATTACCTGTGTTTGCTTTGAGTTACCAGGAGAACCTGTCGTGCTTTGGATGCCATTCGATATGGCAATTGCGCACAATTCCTACGCGCAATTAAGCCTAGATAAGCGCACAGTTCGTGACAGGACTTCTAGTTTTAACTGTACAACTTTGTGTTCTAATAACACTGGCAGTCCATGGCCAAACAAGATAAAAACCAAATTGTGAGGGTCATTGATATTTTGCAAAGATTTTTCTACCCCATTGTGAAATGGTCCTGCCATGTTGGAAAAGACTTTAGTTGGATTTTTCTGTCAGCCTTAGCATGACCTTATCCCTCTGTACACTGATGTTAAAATATCAATATTTCAAACAGCAAATTTTTCCATATTGCAACTGAAAAGTTAAGTAATTAAGTCTTGTCCAAATGAGCTCTGTCAAACAAAATTGAATTAGTTAAATTTCTAGTTGTATTATGGGAAGACTTAGCATGTTGCAATTTTGATATTTTGACATTAGTGTGTATTGGGTTGGTTAAATTCCATTACGCTTAGTCCTCAGATGGGTGACCGTCTGAGCGATCGTTTTGGACTCCCACGTTGTTTTCTTGGGCAAGGCACTTAACCCTGATTGTCCACATGGGGGCCCTATGACTCTGTGTACTAAGGCGTACTGCACGTCGATGGTGCGCATATCTTCAACCAATCTAACCCTGTCCATGCTGCAGTGCGGAGTTACGATGTTGGGATGCTGGCAGCTGCTCATCGTTGTTCGGTGGTTCTCTCTGGGTACTCCATCTTCCACCACCAGTAAAACTGTCATGATCATGATGAGTCATTGGGCATAAGTATGTGACCTTAAACACCAATAAATAAATTCCTTTAAATTCACAGTGGAGCCCACTTAAATTGATATCTCATATCCAAATAAACCTGTTAATTGAATATAATTTCCCAACACAAAACCATTTACCATACCCCCAGTACAAATTTGATCTGTTATTTGAATAAAAAATCTTGTAACTTGTCGAGAAATTTCCCTGACTCACCCCAGTTTTCCTATGTTTATAAACCTATTTGGCTCATGGAGCTCTGTCAAACAAGATAGAATAGAATAAATGCTAAATTTATCTCTAGAATACAGGGAAGTGACACAATCCCTGTTAATTGAATACTCATTTTAATTGAATAATTTTCTTTGGTAAAGTGGCTATTCAGTTAACAGGGTTCCACGGTATTCCCAAATTACAGTAATGTTACCAAATAACATGGAAAAACATAGGTTGGTTGTTTTTTATGCCTTTCTGTCAATTTCATTAGAAGTGGTTTAACCCTAAAGGCGCAGAGATTTTCAAACATTATTGACATTAACATTCCTGTGGCTTTCCTATTGTTTCTAGGCTAGTCTTGGCTGCCTATTTTGGCAGCCAAGACTTGCCTAGAAACAACTGCCAATGTAAAACGAGATATGCACAACATTGAGACAGTATTGAGTGCTTTAACTACTATTGTTTGTGGGGGGTATATATGGGGAAAAAAACAATGGAAAAATCCTTCTTAAAAAAAAAAAAAAAACAAGGAAAATATCCCCAGGAAAAATACCCATCCACACTTCAAAAAACTTAACCATTGCGAAACAATTTCTAATATGAGTTTTTAAAAAAGTATTATTAGTTTAGTATGTGGGTTAAAAAAAAAAAGGAAACATTCTGTTGGAAAACATTCCCAGGTAAATACCCCAAATACCGAGGTACAATAAATCGTTATTGTTGAGGAAATTTATAAAATCTATTTTTTTTTTTAGCTCACCTGACTGAAAGTCAGTTGAGCTATGGTGATCACTCCGACGTCTGTGAATGTGGTGTTTGCACCTGCCTCTCCCAAGCCACTGAACCAATTTTAGTTAAATTTGAGGTAGTTGCTTGTTCTGACATTACATTTTGTTTTTTATCAAATCAACTTGCCCAACCTCATAGACAGGGGTGGGGGAAAATTTTCCAGAATGTTTTTAAAATCTTCTCATAAATGAGTTGATACAATGACTTGATATTTGGTATGTAGCTCATACGAAGTTCGTGGAGCAATATTTGCCTTTGTAAAGGTGGGGCAAGAGTTTTGGCCCCTGCCCAAAATTTCTATTTTCTGATTTGAACCAATTTTAGTATGTGGTATTATTGGGTCATAAGTAGTTGACTTATGCAAAAAAACATTTTCCCTTGTACCTGTGGGAATCCCAGAAGCTAAAAATAGAAATATTTTCAAACACTTAAATTTCCCAAACCACACAGAACAGAGAATTCTTATTTGGTATCCTTAGGATCCATAGAATTGAATGGTAAAAATAAAATTGCCATCGGTTGTGTCAGGATGTTCTGTAGGTGGACATCGAAAAAAAGCTGAGTCAGCATATTTCCAAAAATATTTCTCCAGAACCACTTATCAGAATCTTTTGATATTTGGTTTACAGCAAACAGCATCTATAGGTAGCGGCAGGGGAGGGGGGGGGGGGGTGGGGTGGGGGTGGGGAGTCACATACAAGTTTGTTCAAATGAAGCTCCTCGGTTAATATTTGGGCCTCCTATGGAAGCCCTAATTTTAACTCAGTGCAATATGGGAGATAATTTTTAAAAATCCTCTACTTCAGTTAAAATGAAGCCCCTTGGTTCATATTTGGGCTCAATACAGGAGCCCAAATTTTTAATTTAGGGGAATATGGGGAATAATCTTTAAAATTCTTCTTCTTCAGAACCACCAGTCAGAATCTTTTAATGTTTGGTACACATATAATTGTTATGTCACATACAAGTTTGTTCAAAAGAAGCCCCTCGGTTAATATTTGGGCTTCCTATGGAAGCCCTAATTTTAACTCAGTGCAATATAGGAGATAATCTTTAAAAATCTTCTACTTCAGTTAAAATGAAGCCCCCTTGGTTCATATTTGGGCTCAATACAGGAGCCCAAATTTTCAATTTAGGGGAATATGGGGAATAATCTTTAAAAATCTTTTTCTTCAGAACCACCAGTCAGAATCTTTTAATGTTTGGTATACATATAATTGTTATGTAATAGTAGTAGTAGTATATCTTTATTTAAACCATAAAGCAGACGAGGGGTCATATTATATGGTTTTGTTGAAATGTTTTGAAAAATTTAAAAAAATGATATTAAAAATAATAAATTTTTATATCCTCTGCATTGGGTAAAGGGTTAACATAATTTGATCAGTTTATGCACAAACACAGTAAAACCATTTGGCTAGTTTTTGTGGTTCGATTTTCTGGTTTGCCCCAAAAACAGGAAACTGGAAAACCCAAAAAACACCCATTCCAAGCTCAGGAGTCAGGGTTCATAGAATTCTCACAGAGTACATGGAGCTGTGTACCCTGCCAAAGATCTCCATATTGCCTACAAATAGATCTTCTGTTTCTCAGACCATTTTTTGTAAAGTTGCATACTGGCGGGCGGTGTTTTAATTTATTTTTTATTTTTGTAATTATTTCTTTGCCATCAAAAGTTCGTATTCTTGGTTTGTTTTATGTTTTAGGCCTCATAATCTACAGAATAGCATGGGTGGTGGTGTATTTTGACTGCTGAGTGCAAGAAGGCTTTGCAATGCTAAAGCATTGCAGCATCTTGTTGCACTCAAGGGACAAATTTATCAATTTTTTTAACTTGGGTAAAATATCATACATAAACCACTTTGTTTTTATTTTTCAAAGTTTGCATTGGTTATAAAAAGAGAGCATGCAGCAGCCCAAATGATAATGCTGGAGGGCCTGAGAAACAGATTTTTAACCTTTTTAGGCCGAACTAATAATGTGACAAGTTTCATAAATTTCAAAGTAAACTGGGAACAAGTAGAACACTTTAAGAAAGACCTTATAGAGCCTGTCCAAATTTGAAATTTGTGTGTCCTGAAAAATGATTACCTTAACATTTTTTCTGGCAACACTTTTCAGGTTTCAGGTCTTCCCTTGGGTGAAAAAGGCACCATCTGCAATGCTAAAGCTCGCAGATGGTGCCATTTTCCAGTCAAGCCATAAGGCTATTATTCAAAAATATTCTAAAATTGAAAGTCCACACAACATAATACTCTGAATCTTTCATACAGGCTCAAACTTGCATTTTATTATTTGCTCAAATTGGATGTGAATTATTGAGGGAGGAGAATCAAATTTGGCTTGTTCTTCATGTGTGTTGGCAGGTTAACAATTATTTGTAATGAGTAATACTTGAAGATTATATTACTTTTATAATTGTCCATTCAAATTTAGATTTAGAAAGTCAGTATGAAAGACTTATTATATTTGTTGCAGTTGCATTATCCTGTTGATGTCATAAAAATTGATGTAGATTGCTCAGTATGTCAGACCTGGGCAGAAATTGATGCTGTGCAAGTAGAGGGAACAAGATATATATGTGGTGAGTACAGTAACAGTAGCCTGTATATTTGCATAGAATACATAGTAGCTGGTTTGAAACTGCTACACTGTGGTGTTTTTTTTTTTGTTGCTGAAGAGATTTTTTTGTTTCAAAGTAGCTGTAACTCTTCTCATGCTGCTGACATGCATTTCCCCCTGGATAGCAATACTCTTGTCACCAGAAAATGTATAATCATGCCTCTGATTAACACTCTACACTCAGATCCCAAAATTGCAAAATTTTCAGCAGCAAATATCTCCCAAGTTTGATATTTAACCCTTTACCCAACGTAACGTCCTAAATCGACCAGCACTATTCACAAAAATCGCTAATTAATTTTCATTATTTTTTTCATTTTTGTCTCAAAAACATAGGTTATACCCCTCTTTGGAACATGCTCGACGAGCTCGTTCCAAAGAGGGTCATAACCTATATTTTTGAGACAAAAAATAAAAAAATTAATTATTCAAGAATTTATTTTTGCAATTGTTGTCTGCTTTTCATGTTAGGTAAAGGGTTAACCAAATATACCTTGTTCGACAGAGCTCAGTGAGCTCTGTCAAACAAGATATAGTTGGTTAAATTCATACTTAACCATCTGCACTCTGATGTCAAAATGGCAAAGTTTTCAGCAGCAAATATTTCCTATAATGCAATTTGATTTTTAACCAAATATATCTTGTTTGACAGAGGTCAGTGAGCTCTGTCAAACAAGATATAATTGGTTAAATTCATAGTTAAACTAGAGAAAAATAGAGCTATTGGAAAAAATTCTATTGCAATTCCAGTGTGGCAGAGGTTAAACAAGAGAAAAACAAGAGTGATTGGAAAAAATTCTGTTGCACTACCAGAGTGTTAGATGTTAACAAAATATATCAGTGCAAATTAGATTAGTCATTTCATGAATAATTGTGGGCTTTATTCAGTCCTAAAACTAGATTCTCAAAATTTTCTAACATGGTGGGGGGGCGAAATTTCAAATTTTCGGACACTTTTCCAGGGTCATTACTCATCAGTATGAATTTTAAATCAAACTCCATGCACATCTTTAGAATGCTAATAAATCAAAGAGGTCTCAAATGTTTGTTTATTATTATTATTTCAAAGAATTACTTGTGTTTAATAAAAGTAATTCTTTGAAATAATAATACACAAAAAACATTTTTTATGTATATGACTGCTCGACTCAGAGACCAGGTGAGTAGGGCAAAGAATTCATTGTGGAGTGGCCAAATTCACTCTCCTTTTAATGAAAAGCACCTGAAGTCTCGTGAAAATTTGCTCTGAATTGAAGTTAGGTGATTTTGTGCAAGACTAAAAATACCTAAGAGACGTTTTATTGAAAGTATTAAATGATGTTGGAGCTAATTTTCCAAGTAGCTAAACATAAAATCAAGATAAAAAACATTAAATTATAGATTCCTTCATTCAAACTCAACATTTTATTAATTGCAGTGAAAACTGGTGACACCTGGTAAAAAAAATTGTGATTTGGGATTCACACAATCTTGTAGAACAGCTTTCTTATCAACCTATCTTACAATTGTTTAAAACAGGCTTGCACTACAGTGGAAGTCCCTAACTTGGAAATATGCTCTCTACAGTTCTTTCCCAAGTGACTTGGGAAAGAAAAAGTAGTGCAAAAGCACCAAGAAAAAATATGCCAAAACTGGGTCGAGTGCGACCGGCGTAACCCAGTAGGGGACACTCTTCTCTGTACTGATCCACGGATTCAGGTACCAGTGTGCAGATGTATAACGAACATGTCATTCTATTTGAATCTGCCAACATTGAAGTTATGTGAACTGCGTGGATGAAGGATTCTTACCTGAATAAGAAGATGGGAGGGCCTCCAGGTAAACAATTGTGGTAGGTATAATAAGAAAGGAAATTTACTATATAATTTAATTTTCTTATCAACCTACCTAATAATTGTTTACAACAGGCTGAATAGACAAGAGAAGGTGGGAATCAGATAACCAACCCCCACATTACCCAACTGCTCTGGAACCATGGACAGAAGAAGAGTACCCAAGGCCTCTAAAATCATAGCATCCCAAATATTAGTAAAAGACAATGAGATTTGAGGTGTATGGCTTTGTGTGACACACACACAGACAGAAAGGACAGTAACCAAGCACAGGTCTGGAACTGACCTTGGAAGAAGCCTAATGGCTAGGGCTAATAACAGCCTGAACAGAAGAAAGAGGGCCTAAAGATAAAAGGTTCTCAGGCTGCTCCTACAACTGACGCAGATAGAAGGTGGAGAAAGTAGAAGCATTTCTTCAGTAGGCTGCCTGCATAACATCCGACAACTTGACAGAGTTAGCATAAGAACAGGAGGTAGACAATGCATGCACCTCATAGGCAGAAATGAGATTGGTAATACAATTGTCAATTGCTAAATGAGCATATGATGCACAAATAGCAAGACAAATCCATGTAGAAATGGACTGAGGAGAGGAGTTCTGTCGACCAGGGATAAGGGACAGAAAGAATCATTTCATTCCTTTCCTAATGAACTGCACCTTATTGAAGTAAATGCAAATTGCACAAACCGTACAGAGCAAAGGGTGGTTACCCTCAACAGAAGGAAGAGCCCTGATACATATAGGAGGAGTAGAGTCTGGTACCTGATTCTTGGCCAGAAAGGTGCAATCAGTGGTAAAAGTAACACTTTTGGCAGAGCACCTGAAAAAGGTCAGATCAACCGAGAGGGCATGAAGCTAACTACCCCTTCTGACTGAGGCAAAAGCCATCAGAAAAGCCATCTTGTAGGTGAGAAAATGCATATCCTGCAACTGATGCACCTCGTGGGCAGAAAAGCAATTGGTAATACAATCGTCCATCTCTAGATGAGCGTATGATGTGTGAATAGCAAGACAAATCCATCTAGAAATGGATTGAGGAGAGATCTTCTGTCAACCAGGGATAAGAGACAGAAATATCTTTTCCTGCCTTTCCTAATGAACTGCGTCCGGTTGAGGTAATTGTGAATTGCATGAACCAGACAGAGCAAATGGCTATTACCCTCAGCAGAAGGAAGAGCCCTGATACAGATTAAAGGTGGAGTAGCTTCTGGCATCCGATTCTTGGCCAGAAAGGAGCAATCAGTTGTAAAGTAACATTGTTGGCGAAGCTCCTGATAAAGGCCGGATCAACAGAGAGGGCGTGAAGATCACTAACTCTTCTGGCTGTGGCAAAAGTCATCAGAAAAGCCACCTTGTATGTGAGAAAATGCATATCCACTTGGGATAATGGTCCGAATGGCATCCCCCCCCCCCCCCAAGGAAAGCAGCACCCAAGAAAAATTCCATCTTAGGGGCAGCTACTCCACTGCTCATCTTGAAAAACCTCTACGGAGGAGACAGGATCGGACAAAAGATATGCATGAAGGCACAATGAAGTCGGGTTGATGTGAAACCTCCTCTGGTGACCTTGACAAAGATCCTTGTGACGTAGAGGGAGACGTACTAGAACCCCCGCCAACAGAGAGCGGAGCTGATTGATCCACACCCGCTCAGGCAACGGGAGTTATCAGAATGATTTGGCAACAGCATGTTCGTATCTTGGCTAGAATTTGAGACAGAAGCGGAACTGGCAGGAAGGCATAGCCAACTAGACCATTCCAATCGAGTGACAGACCATCCACAGCAAAAACTAGAGGATCTGGGCATAGGGACAACAGGTCGCAAACGATCGATGTGGGGATGACACCAGAGATTGCAAGTGACTGGAACACTGCTCTGTGAAGCATCCACTTGGTGGAAAAGACCCTGCCCTGTTGGGACAGGGAGTCAGCTGGGACGTTCAGATGACCGGGAATGTGACGAACCACCACTACATAGCTGACATCCTGAGCGAGCAGTAGAAGATCCCAAGCCAATTTGTGCATGGGAACCGAGTGCGTGCCGCCCTGGTTCTGAATGTAAGTGACCACTGTTGAATTGTCAGACAACAGAAGAACCTGACGATTCGAAAGGTGGGGGATCCACTGCCAGAAACTCCGAAGAAGACTAAGAAGCGCCTTCTGGTTGATGTGAAGAGCTGCCTGATCCTGGACACAAACCCTGTGAAAGGAAAGACCTAAAGGATCATCTGTCGCGCCCCATCCGAGATCGCTGGCATCTGCCATCAGAACACGATCGGAAGTAGGCAAATCTAACAGAATTCCCTGCATAATCCACTGAACATCCGCCCAGGGAAGAAGGTGACGACTGGGAGATGCTGGTAACTGAAGCACCAGATCCAGAGGATCAACATTCAGTCTCCAACGACTAATCAAAAAAGTATTGGAGAGGTCTGACATGCAGCCAACCTAAAGGAATGAGATCTGTCACCGAACTGCAGAGACCGAGTAACCAGAGAATACTCCCAAGCTGACGAGGACGTGGACTGGGTCAGAGTCAGGGCAAAAGCCGAGAGAATCACTGCCCTCACCCTGGAACAGCCACCGTATTCAGCTGATTATGGAACGCCATCCCCAAATGAAAAATGACTGAGAAGGGACCAGGTCCGGCTTCTCCTTGTTGACTCTGAACCCTATGCTTGGCCTTTTTATATGTGAATAGCAAGATTTGATATCATTATGTTGTGTCCATGGTATTTGGTCCCTTGATAGACACCAAGAATATTTTTATTGTCTCGCACATGGAGTTTTTCTTAGCAGATTTACTCCCATTTTCACAAAAAACCTGCATGGATTACTTTAGGCCATCATAAAACCGTGAACCATAACCTTAACTTGTAATATCACTTTATTTTTCTTGGCACCTCACTACAAAACTTCTATATATCCTGTTTTTAGCTCAACTTGATGTCAGTCATGAGCTATTGGGATGGGTTGTGATCTGCCGTCCATCTGTCCATCCGTACATCTGTCTATCCACAATTCCTTTAGCACACCCTACTGGCCACAGCTCTCACCCAATCAGTCCCAAATTTCATATGTGGCTTTAGGGCAATGTCTAGCAAATTTTTCCAAATTTCGTTAAAAAACTTGGCTGCCAGCGACAATCTTAGATTTGGCATATAAATTGTCAACAATTCCATTAGCACACCCTCCCTACAGGCTGCATCTCTCACCCGATCTTTTTCAAATTTCATATGTAGCTTTGGCATGATGTCTAGGTGGGAGCTATTGAATTTTTCTGAATTTTGTTGAAAAACATGCTGCCAGCAGCCATCTTGGATTTGGATATAAATTGTCCAACAATTCCTTTAGCACACCCTACAGGCCGCAGCTCACACCCGATCAGTCCAAAATTTGATATGTGACTTTAGGGCAATGTCTAGATAGGAGCTATCAATTTTTACCAAGTTTCATTAAAAAACATAGCTGCCAGCAACAATCATAGATTTGGCATATAAATTGTCAACATTTCCAGTAGCACACCCTACTAATTGCATATGTAACTATGGTGTGATGTATAAATGGGAGTAGGGCTGGGCGATATGGGAATCGGAATACCGGTAACGATATCAGAAAAAATATCGCGATATACCGGTATATCGTGCAGCAGTGTGTGAAACGCATATCAAGTGTAAGGGATATTATGAATAAAAAATATATTTTTGGAGCAAAAGATAGAAGTATCACTTACTGCTCTGGAAAAATGAGTGATTTGAATGGAAGACCATAATAATCCATGTCTACAAAGTTATTGAACCTATTGTTTAATACGAAAATAAGCCATAAAATTATCATGGGTTTACTGGCTTTCATCTGAATCTGGGATACAAGTAAATTAGTCTGTCAATTTAATTCCTGTAAAAACATGGCCAGCCTCTCTTGACTGATAAGCGTTTAATTACTGAGCCAGTCAATTGTCACATTGTGTTAATTGCGTATGTGTGGCTTCATGAAAACAGTGGCAAGCAAAACTTTTTATCAAAACAACGGGTATCCAGTTGATGGGGTTCCGAGGGCCTGGTTTCACAAAAAAACCAGTAGTAGCTCCTCCCCTTCTCCTACCTTCCAGCAGTGAACGTCCTCAGATGACAATGTCAAATGTCATCTGTCACATGTCAGGCCAGTCGGTCTGTTGATATTAAGCACGCCTCCAAGACGTGATCACCCTTCACTTTCATGATAGTCTGCAGGTGTCAATCACCAGCCGACAATGTTTTCTCCCAGTGATGGCATCACACCTCTGTCATATTTGACAAAAATTGTTGCACATTTCGCAATTGTGAATATGTGTGATTTGAAACATTTTTGTGTCAGATTGCTGACAACGAATTAAGCGATAAGTATGGCTTGCTGATTACAGTTCAAACAAATGCGACCAACAGCAGGTGACCGTGTTTGTACAGCGTGACAGTCGGGTGTGTTTTCCGTGTAACAACAAACTATTTGTGTGATGTGTGCTACTTTAATTATTCGCTAATTAAAAATAATCAAACAAATTTAGCAAACAAGTATTAAATTTTTATTTCATAATTTCTCCATGAATGCTTGCATGTCGGTGATGATAAACGAGATAGAACGTTACTCACTCTCATCATCTCTTGCTGTTTATCATTTGTTCACGAAATAAGGAAAGATAAACTTCCTGTATTTTCAAAGCAACTTTCTGTGCGATTTAACGAAAAAACACATGTTGAAATTTTATTATCATGTGACCCAAACCAATATCGTTACAGACGATATACCGGTATTGCCAAAAAATAGACGATATTTAACCGGTACCGATTCCAATACCGGTATTTACCGGTATATCGAAATATCGCCCAGCCCAAAATGGGAGCTATTAAATATTTCTGATTTTTTTGATTTGGATATAAATTGTCAACAATTCCATCAGCACACCCAACAGGCCACAGTGGTTGTCTTGGATTTGGCATATAAATTGTGAACAATTCCATTTGCAGACCCTACAGGCTGCTCCTCTCACCCGATCTTTTTCATATTTTATATGTAACTTTGGTATGTCTGGATGGGAGTGATCAAACTTTTCTGCATTCGGTTGAAAAAGATGGCCGCCACTGGCCATCTTGGATTTGACATATAAATTGTCAACAATTCCAATAGTCCACCCAACAGGCCCCACCCCTCACCTGATTTTTTCAGATTTCATATGTAGCTTTGGTGTGATGTCTTTTTTTGTAGAAACTTGAGTGAATGACTTGGCATTACTGGATCTTTCTATTTAGTCAGTCCCTTCTTGGACAAGTTGAGCTACAGTGTCATTGACACTTTCATTATGCATGTTCTGTTTTACATAACTGATGAAAGTCCAGTTACTGTACTGTGATCACAAAAGTGGCTAGATAATGTCAAAATTATCTTTCCACTTTTGTTCTCACACCACTTGAATCTCTCATGCTGGGGGAAAATTGTGAGAACATGAATCTGAGATTGTATTTTTGTTTCTTGCTTCAGTTTTGATTTCCCATTATTTTGTTAACCCTTTACCCAACGTAACGGCCAAAACCGGCCAGCGCTATTCTCAAAAATCGCCAATTAATTTTCAAAATATTTTCATTTTTTGTCTCAAAAACATAGGTTATGACGCATTGTTGGAACGAGCTCGTCGAGCTCGTTCCAACGAGGGGTCATAACCTATGTTTTTGAGACAAAAAATGAAAAAATTTAGTTATTCAAGAATTTTTTTTGCAAGTGTCGTCTGCTTTTCATGTTAGGTAAAGGGTTAATGAAATCTTGCCCCACTGGTGTGTGAGTGTTTCACAGTCTGTCGGAATCTAATTGAGAAAAATATCACTTTTGTTATCATGGTACTGTATGTTCATATTTCCTTGAAAAACATTCGAGTAAACTTGTCCTGATGCCTCCACACATATTTTCTGAGTTCCATACACCTGTGTTCAAAGATTTGTCAATGATCTGTCTTCTGCAGCAGTCTCATTTTTGTATTTAGAGGAAAATTATATGACCTCTCTCGTAGTACATGTATGTAGCCATATTATATTTATTGATTGTCTACCTGCAAAACGTGAATATTTCGAGGAGAATTTCTGGGTTAATTTGTTGTTCTTGTATACAATAACCACTTAATGTCATGTCTTCATTGCAATAAGTTTTAGATTAACCTCTTTACCCAACGAATCTTTACCCAAAATTATAAATTACCCAGAATTTAAAAAAAAAAAATTGACAAAACTATATCATGTGGCCCCTCATTGGAACGAGCTCAATCAGTGAGAAGGAGTCACATGATATGTTTTTGTTGAAGTTTTCTGAAAAATTGAAAAAGTGATATTTAAAATAATGAAGTTTGAAATTGCCTGCATTAGGTAAAGGGTTAATGTATTTTCAATCTGAAGGATTATCATATGTATATTACATGGATTTTGATAAGACATGACATATTTGTTCTCCAAAAAAAACTTTGACCTGTCTGTATTTTACTGTGGTTCAACTGATTCACCAACAAATTTTTGTGTGATCTGCATTGAAAGGTTATGGTTATAATCCTTATTTTGAGAGTTATTCATCTCTGATCCTACTGAGCCACATAAATGATAGAATGAAGGTCCTTTCTTGTGCATAGACAAATATTTTCAACAATATGTGTTTGAGAAAAATGAGAAGAGGTGCTGTACACAATCACAGTTGACTAAAGATGAGGAGAAGGGGATTCACTGTGCCTGTACAGTTAAAACTAGAAGTCCTGTCATGAAATGCACACAAATAGCACGTCGATCTGCTCGTTAATCTAGGCGTTATGACCATAGTAAGGCCATCAAATTCTGTGCATATGGCCTGTGCACAAGCAATGTTTCAGCCAATGGACCTCTGGGTAACCCGGAGGTCCATTGGCAGAAACATTGCCTGTGTTTGCTATAAGTAACCAGGAGAACCTGTGGTGCTTTGGATATCATTCGATATGGCAGTTGCACGCAATTCCTATGCACAATCAAGCCTAGATAAGCACACAGTTTGTGACAGGACTTCTAGTTTTAACTGTATATTACAAATATTTAACAAGGCACCATTTTGCATCAATTTTTTTCTAAATCCTTTTGCTTTCCATAAATTTATTTTACAGTATTTTACAGAATCTAGTATATATAGATTGTCAAAGAAGACAGAATCATTTAGCCAATGTTGAAAACAAGAATATTTGGCTATTTTTTAATTTTTCTAAAGAGTTGCAAAAAGGCTGCAAAGTTATATGAGATTCTCACCACCACTGAGTCTCACAATGTGAGTCTTAGCACTGGAGAAAATCTCATATGAGATAATTGCATGAGGATTTGGGGGGAATTTGGCGACAGGAGGATGCTAATTAAATAATTAGATAATAAATGCTTGTAAAAATTACCAAGGAATACCAACCTCAACAACTTTTTGTGAATACTTTGTAATGATGCCCGAGTTAGTGAATATGGAGGTAGCTGGCCTTTGTAACTTTGTTTAATAAAGTGGAACTCTGTAAATGGAATGGCCACTTAGCCACTGAAAACTATTCAATTTACAGGAGCTTTCAGTCAACAAGAATTTGGTCATCTTCTGTATTCTAGTTATAAACTGAGCATTTCTTCAATTATAATTTCTTTAACAGAGCTTTTGGAGCTTCATCAAGCAAGATATAATAGGATAAATGAATATACTGAGGCCAGAAAGGTCTATAAATAGGAGCATTAGAGTGGTTAGAAGAGTAAATCTTGGATGGATCACAAGATATTTTTGTCAATTAACATGAGTTTCCTCTATTACATACATGTATATGAAATTATAACGGGTCAGATTTGTACTGAAGATATTTGTGAACGATTTGTTGATGTTTAGAGGTTGTGTATAATTAACAGCTTTATTTGATTTACCACTTCACACTACTGTTAAAATACCATAATTTCAAATAAGAAGTATTTCTCACAATGCAATAGGACTAAAAGTGGAACTATATTGTTGTCATCCTGTATGTTCATACAACTGTACCTCTGAGGTCCATATATCCGAAATTTTAGTTTGTGCAATTCCTCCTACATTTTTAGCTCAACTTGATGTCAAGTATAAGCTATAATAATAATAATAATATACATATTTATATAGCACCAAAATTATAGTTCAGAAGATGTAGAACCATATTCTAAGATGCTGTACATGTTTCTGAGCTCGTGCAAATATACAATGAAATATATACAGTATCTTACAGTCTGGAACATCACTTATAGGCTTTTTTGAAACAGGTATGTTTTGAGATCTTTATTGAAAAGGTTGACATTAGACAGTCTTTTTAGGTGTTCTGGTAAATTATTCCACAAGTGAGGGCCAGCAAATGAGAATGACCTATCTCCAAATGTCTTATACCTATGTTTTGGAACATGTAGTAGCATTTTACCATCGGACCTCAGATTGTATTGACACACATTCTTGGTATTAAGGAGTTCTTCTAAGTAGGCTAGTGACCTGTTGTTTTGTGTCTTAAAAACTAATAATAAAGTTTTTAAAATTATTCTGTACTTGACTGGCAGCCAGTGCGTATCCCTCAGAACAAGAGTGATGTGTTGAGATCGTGATACCCTACACCCCACTCGAGCTGATGCATTTAGTACCCTCTGCAGGCGAGAGTAATGATATTGTGGAAGGTTGAAGAGTAAGGCATTACAATAATCCAAATGTGAAATTACAAAGGCATGAACTTGGGTTTTTGTGGAGTCTTTCATGAGGAACTGTATTATCTGTTTAACTTTGTATAGACCCCTGAAAGCCTTATTGCACATATTTGTAACATGTCTGTCCATAGACATGGTAGAGTCGAAAAAGGCACCAAGATTACGTACACTGTTACTTGCACTGATGACGGAATCTCCTACCTTCACTGAATTGATGTCAATTTTAGTGAGTTGCTGTTGTGAACCAATTATTAGGAATTCAGTCTTATCATCATTTATCATTAATTTGTTTGAAACCGTCCCTGTGCAAATGCCCGAAATACAATAGTTTCTAGAGCTTTAGTTTGATCCTTGATTGATGGTCGAAAAGAGAAATAGACCTGTTTGTTCATCAGCATAACCATGGACGTCAGGCAGGTGAGATTCAATGATGGTGAACATTTTTGAAATATAGAATAGAAACAGAACAGGACCAAGGCAACTGCCCTGTGGGACTCCACATTCAAGATGGAAGTCTGTTGACAGATTACCATTTATTGATACATGCTGCTGTCTGTTCTTGAGGTATGATGATAGCCAGCTAGCAGCTACACCAGTAAGTCCAAAATCAGAATTCATTGTCTCTAGCAGAGTTTTATCACAAACAGTGTCAAAAGCAGCACTAAAGTCTAAAAGAACAAGCAATGTTACCCTTCCAGACTCCATATTAAGGAGGATGTCATTCTGAACCTGGAGTAATGCCGTTTCAGTCGAGTGAAATTTTCTGAATCCAGACGTGTTGGCCGGTAATGGAGCATGCATATCACTATGTAACATTAGCTGGTCAATTGCAGCTTTTTCACACAGCTTAGAGATGAACGGTAAGTTACTCACTGGTCGGAAGTTTTTAAACACACGTTCCGCACCTTGTTTCTTCAGAAGAGGATTAACAATTGCTATGTTCCACGCATCAGGCACATAGCCTTCTAGCAGAGACATGTTGATCATTTTTGTGATTACAGGAGCCAAAGAGTCCACACATGATTTGACAATAGATGTTGGCATTGGGTCAAGTTGACATGAGGCATTTGAGGATTCTTTTATTTATTTGGTTACCTCGTGGATTTCTAATGGTCGAAAAGTTGAAAGCTCTTTTTCTGATGGTCTCTGTTTGATGTCAATTTTGTCCACATTTATGTTCTGAATTTGTTCCTGAATTAATTTTGTTTTTTGGATGAAGAATTCACCAAATTGATCAGCTAGCTTTGATGGATCATCGTGTGGTGGAAATGACACACTTTGTTTTTCTGTACACAGATTTTTAACAACTTGAAACATAAACAATTTCTTGCTGTCACCATTACAAGCTTCAACACATGTTGTGTAGTTAGATTTTCTGGTATCTTTTAGTTTGTTGGAGAACTGATTGAGATGGGTTGCAATCTGTCATATGTCTGTATGTCCATTCCTTTGTTCCTCTGTCTGTCCACAATTCTTTTAGCATACCCTACAGGCTGCAGCTCTCATCCAGTCAGTTCTAAATTTCAGACGTGGCTTTGAAGCAATGTCTAGAAGGGAGCTGTCAAACTTTTCCAAATTTTGTTGAAAAACATGGCCACCAGCACCCCTCTTAGATTTGGCATATAAATTGTCAACAGTTCCATTGGCACGCCCTACGGACTGCATCTCTCTCAATCTTTTTCAAATTTCATATGTAGCTTTCATGTGATGTCTAGATGGGAGCTATCAAATTTTTTTGAATTTTGTTGAAAAACATGACTGCTAATGGCCATTTTGGATTTGGCATATAAATTGCCAACAATTTCATTAGCTCACTGCCTACAGGCAGCATATCTCAACTGATAAGTTTCAAATTTCATACATGGCTTTGGGGTAATGTCTAGATGGGAGCTATCGAATTTTGTTGAAAAACATTGCCGCCAGTGGCCATGTTTGATTTGGCATTTGAATTGTCAACAATTCCATTAGCACACCATACAGGCCGCATCTCTCACCTGATCAATTTTAAATATCATATGTGGCTTTGGCGTGATGTCTAAATGGACGCTATCAAATGTTTCCGAATTTCATTGAAAAACATGCCTGCCTGTGGCCAGCTTGGATTTGGTGTATAAATTGTCAACAATTCCATTTGCACACCCTACAGGCTGTATCTCTCACCTGATCAGTTTCAAATTTCATACGTGGCTTTGGGGTAATATCTAGATAAGAGCTATCAAATTTTTTCAAATTTTGTTGGAAAACATGGTTTCCGGTGGCCATCTAGGATTTGGCATATGAATTGTCAACAATTCCATTAGCACACTATACAGACCGCATCTCACACCCATTCTTTTTCAAATTTCATATGTATCTTTGGTGTGATATCTGGATAGGAGCTAAATTTCATTGAAAAGTATGGCAAGGAGTGGCCATCTTGGATTTGGCATATAAATTGTCAACAAGTTCATTAACACCCCTACAGGCTGCACCTCTCACCCAATCTTCTTCAGATTTTATATGTAGCTTTGGTGTGATGTCTGGATGGGAGCTATCAAATTTTTCTGAATTTTGTTGAAAAACATGACTGCTAATGGCCATTTTGGATTTGGCATATAAACTGCCAACAATTCCATTAGCTCACTGCCTACAGGCAGCATATCTCAACTGATAAGTTTCAAATTTCATACGTGGCTTTGGGGTAATGTCTAGATGGGAGCTATCGAATTTTGTTGAATAACATTGCTGCCGGTGGCCATGTTTGATTTGGCATTTGAATTGTCAACAATTCCATTAGCACACCATACAGGCCGCATCTCTCACCTGATCAATTTTAAATATCATATGTGGCTTTGGCGTGATGTCTAAATGGACGCTATCAAATGTTTCCGAATTTCATTGAAAAACATGCCTGCCTGTGGCCAGCTTGGATTTGGTGTATAAATTGTCAACAGTTCCATTTGCACACCCTACAGGCTGTATCTCTCACCTGATCAGTTTCAAATTTCATACGTGGCTTTGGGGTAATATCTAGATAAGAGCTATCAAATTTTGTTGGAAAACATGGTTTCCGGTGGCCATCTAGGATTTGGCATATGAATTGTCAACAATTCCATTAGCACACTATACAGACCGCATCTCACACCCATTCTTTTTCAAATTTCATATGTATCTTTGGTGTGATATCTGGATAGGAGCTAAATTTCATTGAAAAGTATGGCAAGGAGTGGCCATCTTGGATTTGGCATATAAATTGTCAACAAGTTCATTAACACCCCTACAGGCTGCACCTCTCACCCAATCTTCTTCAGATTTTATATGTAGCTTTGGTGTGATGTCTGGATGGGAGCTGTCAAATTTTTCTGAATTTTTAGTGATTTGTGGCATAAAAAAATTCACTCAACTGACTAGGACACACCCCCTCCCACAGCGAATCAGTTATGTATTTTCTTTTCTGAAATCATTCAAAATGCTCCATTATTTCTGTCGCACAGCTTCATCTGAATACTAGGAAAATCATCTGACACAGACAACAGAGGTACAGTATGTGGAGAGTGTATTATCACTAAATCAGCCACAGAGTGGAGGTTCCACCCAAGCAATAATTGCGATTTTTTTGCAAAGCACAAACATCACCTGCAATGTTTCAGCCAATGGACCTCCGGGTTAAACCCCGGATGCCCATTGGCTGAAACATTACTTGTGTTTTTGTCGATATATACAAAATTTGAAAGTTATAGCTTGGGTGATGACCCCCACTCTGAGGGTGATTTACTTGCAATCCACTCTCCACGTACTGTATAAATATTTAAATGACTTCATTCCTCTGTTGCATTAACTAACCATAGATTCTGAAGGTGTTCTTTAATCATTCTTTGAACAACTTTCTCAGATAAGTGCTTTTGGCCATTGGGGGACTCTTGTTTATCTATTCTGAAAAAAAATGAGATCCAACAGTTTGGAAACCTATTGAAGAAATTTTGTTTGATGTGAATAATTCTGTTAATTGCATACAATTTTCAACATTAAACCATTTTCAGTTCAAATTTGACTTGTTAATTGCACACAGATTAACAACACCCAACACAAAAAATTACAACTTGAAATTTTGGTATTTTTATATCAGTGTGTAGATAGAGGATTTTATACCTTGATTACCAATTTTACTATATATAAAAAAGCCTATGACATAAATTTTAGCTTTACACACCAACCGTGGTGAAAATGTGTGTCTGTGGTAATCACGCCAGCAATGGAATTTCAGTAGTTAAAATTTACACCCACAGTGGAACTACACCCAAGTTGACCTTTGGTGACGTCGACATGAATACAAACTTGTCTAAATTTATCGCTCGTCACCTCACGAAGAGTGAAATGAAAACAGCAATTATTTATTACGTTTTTAAATGAGTTTACCTCATAAGATACCAAGAATTAACAAACATGCATTGTCTCATGTTAATAAAGAATCCATAATTCGAAATAGTATGTTATTATGTTATTAAAATGAAAAAGGCCACGTGATTTGCGAGTTTCTTTTTCCCATTTCGTTGCGGCAATAAAATTGACAGGGGAAGTACCACCCACCGGTGCTCATGTAAACAAAAACAGATTCATACGTGTGTATGTCTGCTTCTCAATAAAATCAAGAAAAAATAATAGCCACTTTAATATTGAATATTTATTATTTAACATTTAAACTCTTAATAATCTGACGATCATGGTATAAATAAAATAAATCCAAAGTAGCTTGGTGTACCAAATGTTCACCACTCGGTACACCAAGCTACTTTGGGTATATTCTATATAAAGATTTAATTTGTGTTGACTGAATAAAAATTGTAATTTATTGAAAACTTACACAGAAGATCATAAACGCCTTCTACAGATTTAACCTTTTAACCAATGTAACATCTAAAACTGGCCAGCACTGCCCGCAAAAATCACTATTCAATTTTCATTATTTTTTTCATTTTTTGTCTCAAAAATATAGCTTAAGACCCCCTCATTGGAATGAGCTCATTAAGCTCATTCCAATAGGGGCTCATGAGCTATGTTTTTGACACAATTAAAAACTTAAGTTATTCAAGAATGTTTTTTCCAAGTGTTGTCTGTCTTTCATGTTAGGTAAAGGGTTAAATAGCCACAAAGCTGCCAATGCAAAAATTGAATCCATTATATCTTGATGGACAGAGCTGTATGCTCTCTGTCAAATAAGAAAATGGATTGAATGCTAAATTTATCACCAGATATAGGAAATTGACCAAAGTTAAATTAAATATTCCAATTTAATGAATAATTCGTATTTAGAAAAGTTATGTATTTTAATTGATGGAGGTCGCATGATATATCCTTAATTTCTGATGTGGCATCACGCACCAATAAATTAATAAATTGATGGAGGAAATATGAAAAAAATTGTGTAATATCTGTTTTTCATGATCTGCCACAGCCATCATATAATTCTGTTATTCATATAGTTCAAGTTCATTTGATGCATTTGTGAAGAATTCCAGTTTTACATGAAGTTGGAAATTTTTCTGTGGCTCTACTGTTGAAATTGTTTTGACTTTCAACATCTTCACAAAAATGTCATTGTGGAATGTTATATCTAGATCTCTCTTGGAAGTGCAGTGGCTCTTGGAAGTGCAGTGGCTCAGTGGTTACAGCATTGGACTTCAAACTGAAAGGGCCACAGTTTGATCCCTGCCAGTGGTAACGGTATTGTGTTCTGGAGCAAGGAACTTAATTCTGTTTGCCCACATGGGGGCTTAGTGGCACTGTGTACTAAGGAAAACTGCTCGTCAATGGTGCACTTGTCTTCAACCAATGCTAGCCCTGTTTGTGTGGAGTTAGTACGTTGGTGAGTCTTGACAGTTGCTTGCCCATGCTCAGTGATTCCTCCACCCATAAAACTGTCTGACACAAGGTGACCCTGGCTGTCGAAAATGTTGTTAAAATCCCAACAAATAAATAAATAATCAAGATCTCAAGAAATATCAGAGTCACTGCATGGTCTCTTTTGCCAGTAGTGATCCCAGCATCGATCCTTGACCAGGAAAGTCTTGACATGTCTGAACAATTTCTGTCTGGCAGTGTACCGTCTTATAGGGTGAGGATATAAAATGGCTGTCCCCAGTATGGAGAGAGACACCCTCTATATGGGCTAACAATTCCACTGTAGAATGCTAGAGGTCATCCTGCAAACCTACAGTTAAAACTAGAAGTCCTGTCACAAACTTTACGCTTATCTAGGCTTAATTGTGGGTAGGAATTGCGTGCAATTGCCATATCGAATGGCTTCCAAAGCACGGCAGGTTCTCCTGGTTACTCATAGCAAACACAGGCAATGTTCCTGCCAATGGACCTCCGGGTTACCCGGAGGTCCATTGGCTGAAACATTGCTTGTGCACAGGCCATATATACAAAATTTGATAGCCTTACTGTGGTCATAACGCATAGATTAATATGCAGATCGACGTGCTATTTGTGCGCATTTCATGACAGGGCTTCTAGTTTTAACTGCATGCCCCTGGGCCAAGGAGAGGCATTAAAATAAGCTGTAGAACATTCTCACCAATCCCTGTGAAAAAGATAACCTCAAAAATAAGAATGGAATAAACATGTAAAACAAGTACTAGGTTTTTTTGTACTTTTTTGTGTACTGTTCTGTTACGGTGGATGTAAATATGTAATTTTATGACTAATCTCAGTACATTTTAATTAGATGGTGGCTACTATGATTCTTACAAGAGTTCATGTGAGTTTCATTTCAGTTTCCTGTCCTATGTGTGTATCTTCACTTTTGTAGCATTAACTTTAGATGGGCTGTAACATGGCATAGATTGGTAGGATGACTTGTATTGTTCAATGAACCTAGAATCTAGCTATCTAGAATATCTTGTATGGGTGGCATCAAGGTCAATTTATCCATAATTACATTAATTATAAACAAGGTACACTACCAGTTGAAATAAACTGCAGGACAATAACAAAAATATTTCTTTCCTAGTGTAAGGATTACAAATTCTCTTGATTTGTTAAAATGGAAAAAACTCAATGGAAAAACTCAATTCTTTATACTGATAAAACCAACATTGATTCTTGTAAAGCTGCAGAGTGTGATGTTCTAGAAGAAGGTGGGAGTGTTTATCTTCCAGATGTGATTTTCTGTGGACAGCATTTGCATCTGCCACCATCACATGCCTTTTTTATCTGCTCAATTTATATATGAAGCTGCTTAGTTAGGTAAAGGGTTCAAAGTATGGAGAAGAGTTTTGAGTTTAAAATGCTTGCATGTATAAAAAAGTTGTTATTTTCACCAGTCTGGAAATAATTGAGATCCACAGCTGTATTGGTGAAGAAACAAGAAATAATTTTTCTGCAGTTAATATCTCAGTTCGACTGGTACTGTACAAATAAATCTCAGTAACATATTGTAGGATGAATAAGCTTCTGTATTCTTGAACGTTGTTTTGGTATTTTTGACTATCTTAACTTCTTTGTTCTGCATGGGTTCAATCTAATTTTAATAATTGAAAGATAAGAAATTATACAGTACAGTCTCTGTGGACTGGTCATAATCCATATATGGCAGTGATATCCACACATGCATTTACTGGGTAATAAAAATGATCAGCAGCAAAATTTTTAATTAATGAAGCACCGGGTTGTACCCGGTGCTTCATTAATTTAAATTTTGATGATTTTGCCTATAATTAGTGTTTGGAATCTAATATTATTGAATCCGAGGAAATATTACCCACCTGTGGAAAGTGACCAGTCCATGGTGGCTGCACTGCAAAGTGTGATAAATAGAGGATATCTAGTATTTTTGAGTGGATACCCAAAATTATCTCATGAGTGACCGAGACAAATGTTTATTTTTCACGAGGGCTTGCGCAAGCGAAAATGACCATTTGTCTCTGTTACAATTGAGATAATTTTCTGTATCCACTCAAAAACACTAGATTTTCTTTTTATTATACGCTCTTTTAAAAGAATTGGATAATTCCACTCATTTCAACCTTGAATTGATGCATGAAAGTAAACAGCGCATTGAATCAGTGATATACACAGAAGTGATTTGATTGATGCTCGGAACAGATAGCACTTTGCAGTCTGATTCAGATGGTGGGTTTCTAGTCTAAACATGGCCTGAAAATCCGTTCAAAGGACGTAACAAACCAAAAACTTATATTACAGACTTTCAGGCCATGTTTGGACTAGTGGGTTTCATGCGTCAATTCAAGGTGAATACCTGTTGAATTATTGCTGGAAATGATCGGTGTCCACTCAGAAATGCTAGATTTATATTTCATTATATGTTTTTAGAACAAATTGATCATTTCCAGTGATAATTTGACTCGTATTCACCTTGAAGTGATGCTTTGAAAGCCGCCATTTTGATTGATACGGTGAAAGTGAAAATTTCTATATCTTCACAGTGGAGGATACGATTTCTATCTTTCCTCAATTTCGTCGATAATCTATCGTTTAGCATATAATAAAAACTCTTTACAGTCTGTGGAAGGTGGATGTAACCCATTTTCTGATGACTCCAATTGCTGTTTGTTTTTTAAAGAATATACTTTCATGTATGCAATAAATGAATATGTTGTTAATTTACTCATTTTTCGAGGCAATACAAATTGAATATTTACAACATATTTTAGGTATTATTGACAAAAAAACAAGTGCCCAGAATGGAAAGTTGATATTGTGTTACTAGTTTATATGCTAGGCTGTCATTTGATGTTTGATGTGAAATGTTTTACACCGTAATAACACTCACAGCATAGCAGCCCTCTTGTCATCAAACATCACAGATGGGAAGAGTTACCACATTGATTGAACTGACAACCCATCTTGAGTGTAGGGAGAGGGAGGAGGCAGATTGAGTTGCTTGTTTTTCAATGATGAATAAGCAATTATAGTTGCATAGAAATCAGTGGGTACCTGACAATAACACATGTGGAGTGGAGTTGACACTCAACTCCATTTCAGTGAAAAAAGTCATAAAAAGTGTCACAGGCGAAGGTGCAGCTGATGGACTCCTGGGTTGAACATGAAGTTCCATTGAGAAATATTGACAAGGGTGGAAACTCCAATCCATGGGGTTTTTAATGTCATGAACTCTCTGTATATGTACTTTAGGCCTAAAAAAGTTAAAAAACTGTTTCTCAGGCCTTTCTGCATCATCCTTTTGGCTGCTGCATGCTATCTTTTTATAACCAATGCATACCTGAAAAAATATAAAAATATTAAATGGTTTTTGTCTGATATTTTACCCAAGTTAATAAAATTTATAAATTTGTCCCTTGAGTGCAACAAAGCCTTCTTACACTCAAGGGATGAAATACATCATGACCCATGCTATTCTGTAGATTATGAGGCCTAAAACATGAAACAAACCAAGAACATGAACTTCTGATGGCAAAGAAATATTTACACAAATAAAAAATAAAATTAAAAAACGCTTGCCCACATGCAATTTTACAAAAAAATGGCCTGAGAAACAGAAGTTCTACTTTGTGGGGCCTTACCTTCTGTTTTTCATGATGGGTCTTGGTTGCTTGTACTACATGTATACACGAATCTTAGAGGCAATAAAAAAAGAATGAGATCTTGCTCTATTTTCACTTCAACATTATTTGCTTATCAGAAAAGGTGGGGGGCACGGTGGCTCAGTGGGTAGAGGTACAGGCTGCAGGCCGAGAGGTCCTCAGTTTGAATTCCACCTGCGGCAACTGCGTTGTGTCCTTGGGCAAGACACTTCACCCCCATTGCCCACGTGGGGGCACGGTGACGTTCTGTACTAAGGCGTACTGCACGTCGATGGTGCACCTGTCTTCAACCAATGCTAACCCTGCTTATGTGGAGTTGGTATGTTGGGGAGCTGAGAGTTGCTCGGTGGTTCTCTCCGGGTACTCTGGCTTCCTCCACCCATAAAACTGTCATTGTGCAGAAATATGTGACCTTACACACCAATAAATATAAATAAATAAATCAGAAACGGTTTTCATAAATGGTACTTAAATGCTATCATTCTTGTTTTGTTATCTTTTACATTCACTAAGATTTTTACAGAGCTTCAAAATATCTAGAGAATGAGTTCTATCTGAGTTTAACTTGTAGGGCACTAAATTATTTTTGGATGTCACATTTTGCTCACATGTCTTTGCCTTTCTATAACTTATGGGAGAGTGCCTAAAGGCACTCTCACAGAAATTGTAACAAAGCAGATCCTCACACAATAAAAAAGGTAATATGCATCACAACCACAGAATATGAGGCCTTTGAGTCATGGTGCCGGCACTTGAGAATAAAGCCCTAATATGGGCTTCCAGCACTCTACCAGTTATCCAGGGTCTTTGAGGGACATAACAAATAAAAAAAACCCACATTAATGTCAGTAACATGGCCATCACAATCAAAGAGGCAATATTTTGAAAAAATATTGACGTTCAGACTTTTCTTCTATAGTACAGTCACTGTGAACTGGTCATAAACCACACATGGGCAGTGATGATGTCCATACATGCCTTTACCAGGTAATAAAAACAGGCCTTTATATTACCTCAAATTTAAGCTGGTAAAGGGTGTCCCCAAATTAGGAGATGGCTACCAACAGTTTGTTTTAACATTCTAAAATGAAGATATTTGTCAAGAAATCCTTTTACACCATTCAAAATAGGTCTTTGAAAGCCCTGTATTATATTCTATTTGTATGTAAATTGACTAATCATGTAGTTTCTCTTATTTTGGGGACATTTTTGACTTGAATCCAGTGTCCCCCAAATTAGACCAATCTGAAGCCCTGAATAAAAATCATCATCAGAAAAAAGTTTAATTAATGAAGCACCGAGTTGTACCCAGTGCTTCATTAATTAATTTTTTTTTTTATTCCTATAATTAGTGTTTGGAATCGATTGATATTTTTGCGTTCATGGAAATATTGCTCACCTGTGAAACAAGCCTGAAAATACGCAGTTTGACATTTGTAGAATGAGGTCCCCAGAGGATGAATTTGATGATGCTATTTCATACAGTGGGTCATTTGATCCTCTGGGTACCTCTTTTTGTTTAGTTTTGAGACCCCAATTTAGATTGAGGTTCACAGAGGGTAAATTTAGTGATGCCTCCCTGCTATGCAGAGTAGCATTATTAAATGCACACTCTGGGGACCTCATTTTGCAGATGACAGTCTGCTTATTTTCTGGCTTGCTGTGAAAAGTGACTAGTCCACAACGGTCATACTTTATGTGAAAGAGCATGTAAAAAAAAACCTGTATACAAAGTGTAATACATCAAAAGCAATGGGAAAATTACAGAAAAAACTATAAATAGAACACACGTATACACAATCTTCACCTTTCTCCTTTTAGGAAAGCTACTTTCAGAGAATATGGAAAATGGCATTGCACTGAATTTTCCATAAGTGATCAGCTTTTCAGAATGGGGTGAAAAACCTGTCTGCCTTTTTGGAGGTAAACAATAAATTCTGGCCTTAAGTTAATTTATTTAATGAACGCAAATGCTTTGTTACAAACTATTTTTAATACATAAGATATATTTGCATAATGACTATTATGATTTTATCAAATGGTTTGCCTTTTTTTTCAAATTCAAAGCATATTGTCCAGTTTAAGTCAAATTAAAAATTCTCATGAAATACATTTTGATTTCTTGGCTTGTAGTTAGATCCTGATTTTAATTGTTCCAAAAATGGTATCATTATTACTTAGCTTCTACTCAACTGCTGAATGGTAATATTAACTGGTAGAGTGCTATAATACTTGTGGTCAACAAAACTTGTACATAATTTGTGGCCTTTAGGCTCTCACCCATAAATTATAACAAGGTAAATCCATACAGGCTGAATAATTTCACTTCAAAGACAATATTAAGCATATTCACTGAATATTAAGCCTTTAACCCTTTACCTAATATGAAAAGCAGACGACACTTGCAAACAAAATTCTTGAATAACTAATGTTTTTCATTTTTTGTCTTAAAAATATAGGTTATGACCCCTCTTAGGAACAAGCCTGATGAGCACGTTCCAAAGAGGGGTCATGACCTATGTTTTAGAGGCAAATAATGAAAATTAATTGGCAATTTTTGTGAATAGCGCTGGCCAGTTTTGGCTGTTACGTTGGGTAAAGGGTTAAGTTACAGTACCTGTACTTCAGAGTAAAGCCCAAATATGGGCTTCTAACACTCTACCAGTTAAGCTTGGTGGGGAGATTATTTATTTATTTATTTATTTATTTATTTATTTATTTATTTATTTATTTATTTATTAGGGTTTAATGACACATTAACAGCCAGGGTCATATCATGTTGGTGACAGTTTTATGGGTGGAGGAAGCCAGAGTACCTGGAGAGAACCACCGATCAACGACGAGCAGCTGTCAGCTCTCCAACATCGTAACTCTGAACTCTGAAACTCCTTGCAACCATATTGAGTTTCTCTTGATTCACATTTCAAACATTTCTTCCACTGAAGTGAACCATGGTTACCTCATTGTTACCTCTTTAGATTCTGTGTCCGTAAAAAATGCTCCTTCCCAATTGTCATGGATTTAAACATGAGTGTAGGTTAAAATGGTACAATGCATTGAACTGTTGTTGTATGATCTCAGAAAATCTTTTCTGGAGGA
Organism: Pictodentalium vernedei; assembly: GCA_031216915.1. Lineage (NCBI taxonomy): Eukaryota > Metazoa > Mollusca > Scaphopoda > Dentaliida > Dentaliidae > Pictodentalium > Pictodentalium vernedei. The sequence continues at coordinate 797,917,716 of CM062297.1, forward strand.
TTTCAATTGGAACATGGGAGAATGTTGAAAATCTGCTAACATCAGCCATTAGTATCTAAAAAAAAAACAGTGATTTTTTTCCATTCTTGTTCGTGGGAAATTTTGCTTAGGACCAGTCATTACAATGAGTTCTTTGAGCATTCCTGAGTTGTGTTCTACAGAGAAATATGAAACTTAAGAAATTAGAAGAGACAAATGTTGATGAAAAGGAAAGAATGGACTGTTGAGGGAAATACCAAGGCAAATATTAAATGGATGTAGAGATCTTTTAAATGTGTTAAAAAGTCCTCCAGGTTATATATGTTTTGTGCCTCCTGATTCTCTGGCATAAGGAAATTCTGTCTGTATATATGCTTTTGTTATGTGGGCACACTTTGATGAGTGCATAATTATAGAAAACAAATTTTGAGATGGTATTAGCATTAACACTTTGAAGACTTGAAGTTGCGGGCACTCATTTCTGATGTTCTATATCAGTTGCCTTGACACTTGTGATTTGTATTATAGCAGACAACACTTGATTTTAAACTACTGCTAGTCCATATGCTTTGGTGTGTTTTACATACAATAAATTCACAGATGTGTTCTGGCAGTCTCTGACTTAATACACTGACTTTTTCCAACTACCAAAATATAACATTGTAATGTGCTTGGATAAAAAAAATGGAAGCCACAGTGTGATGAAAAAGCCTTGCAATTCTTCCCTTTCTACCAATAACAATGTTGCATTTAACAGCATTATCATTAATTTCTTGTGATAGTTCTTTAATGCATGTATTTGTCTGAAGCTTACCCATACTGACTTTCTCAGGGAATAATTACGTGCTACCTTTGGTATACCAAGTTAATGTTAAAAGTTTTTAACCCATTCAAAATAAAATTCACTTCAAATTAGCATAATAAAACTTACATTGCAACTCTGGACCAAATATCATTTGTTTTGCCTCAAGCTCTCCACTCATCATACAGTATGTGGAGAGTGTATTATCACTAAATCACCTGAGCATCAATTGCAAATTTGTAGCAAAGCATAACCATCACAAGCAAAGTTCCAGCCAATGGACCTCCGGGTTGAACCTGGTGGTCCATTGGCTGAAACATTGCTTGTGTTTTTTGTCCATAAAATGTACATAATTTGAAAGTGATACTTTGGGTGACAACTCCACTCCAAGGGTGATTTAGTTACAATCCACTCTTCATGTACTGTACATGGACTGTTGTTTTTTGTCGTAATTGTGATCTCGAGAAAGAATTTTGACAGTATTGTGATCTCGTCAAAATTCTTTGTCCCTTTCCTGCTCTCTACACTGTAGAATCATCCCTGTTGAAAAATAAAATTCAAAGACACCAAGCCAGAAAATAAGCACACTGTCATCTGCAAAATGAGGTCCCCAGAGGGTGAATTTAGAGATGCTACCCTGCACAGCAGGGTAACATCACTAAATTTACCCTCTGTGAACCTCAATCTGAATCAGGGACTCAAAACTAAACAGAAAGAGGTACCCAGAGGATAAATTGGCCCACTGTATGGGATAGCATCATCAAATTCACCCTCTTGGGACCTCATTCTGCAAATGTCAGACTGCTTATTTTCAGGTCTGAAAGACACTGCATCTCAGATAATATTTTTGATTGTTTTTAGCTCACCGAAGGGAGCTTAACTTATCACTGGCCGTCTGTCATCTGTCGTCCGTCATCATCCGTCGTCACGAACATTTTTCAAACGACTTCTCTGAAACCACTGGTCCGATTTTCTTGAAACTTCATGTGGATGTTCATTACTATATGGCAATTCATGTTTGTTCAAATGAAATGGCCACGTCCCTTGGGGGCTCTGTATGGGGCATAACTCTGATAGCACCATATGAATTATAGAAAAATTATTAAAAAATCTTCTCCAGAACCAGTGGGCAGAATCTTATGATACTTGGTATGCAGCATCTTTGTATGGTTCTGATTCAAGTTTTTTCAAATCGAGTCCCTCAACCAATATTGGGGCTCACTATGGGGGCATGAATTTTTAGCTCAACTTGACAAAGTCAAGCTGAGCTATTGCCATCACTTCTCGTCCGTCGGCGTACGTACGTCCACAATTTCCTTTGGCACACCTCACAGGTCGCATTTATGATCAGATTACTTTGAAACTTGATATGCTTGTTTGGGGTGACCTCTAGATGGGAGCTATCGATTTTCTTCAATTTCCGTCAAAAAATGTTGCCGCGGCCAACGTTCTTAGAACTTAGTTTAGTCAAACCACAATATTTCCCTTTGGCACACCCTACAGGGCACATTTATGATTTGATTGCTTTGAAACCTGGTATGCTTATTTAGGATGACCTCTAGATGGGAGCTATCGATTTTCTTCAATTTCCGGCAAAAAATGTTGCCACGGCCAACGTTCGTAGAACTTAGTTTAGTCAGACCTCAATATTTCCCTTTGGCACACCCTACAGGGCACATTTATGGTCAGATTGCTTTGAAACCTGGTATGCTTGTTTGGGGAGTCCTCTAGATGGGAGCTATCGATTTTCTTCAATTTCTGTCAAAAAATGTTGCCGCGGATAAGGTTCTTAGAACTTAGTTTAGTCAGAAGACTCAATATTTCCCTTTGGCACACCCTACAGGGTACATTTATGATCGGATTGCTTTGAAACCTGGCGTGCTTGTTTGGGGTGACCTCTAGATGGGAGCTATCGATTTTCTTCAATTTCCGTCAAAAAATGTTGCCGCGGCCAATGTTCTTAGAACTTAGTTTAGTCAAACCACAATATTTCCGTTTGGCACACCCTACAGGCACATTTATGATTTGATTGCTTTGAAACCTGGTATGCTTATTTAGGGTGACCTCTAGATGGGAGCTATCGATTTTTTTCAATTTCTGTCAAAAAATGTTGCCACGGCCAACGTTCTTAGAACTTAGTTTAGTCAGAAGACTCAATATTTCCCTTTGGCACACCCTACAGGGTACATTTATGATCGGATTGCTTTGAAACCTGGCATGCTTGTTTGGGGTGACCTCTAGATGGGAGCTATCGTTTTTCTTCAATTTCCGTCAAAAAATGTTGCCGCGGCCAACGATTTTAGAACTCAGTTTAGTCAGACCACAATATTTCCCTTTGGCACACCCTACGTGGCACATTTATGATTTGATTGCTTTGAAACCCAGTATGCTTATTTACGGTGACCTCTAGATGGGAGCTATCGATTTTCTTCCATTTCCGTCAAAAAATGTTGCCACGGCCAACGTTCTTAGAATTTAGTCTAGTCAGACCACAATATTTCCCTTTTGTACACCCTACAGGGCACATTTATGATTGGATTGCTTTGAAACCTGGCATGCTTGTTTGGGGAGGCCTCTAGCTGGGAGCTATCGATTTTCTTCAGTTTCTGTCAAAAAATGTTGCCACTGGCAAAAAAAATGACATTGGTACCAATGATCTTCACTTTTGCCATTTCATTTTTACTTACCAAGTTCAAGTTTGTCAAGTTGAGCTACAGTGTCATTGACACTTTCATTACTTAGTGCAATTTAAGAAAAATTCTTTAAAAGTCTTCTTCTCCAGAACCAATGGGCAGAATCTTTTGATATTCGGTATGCAGCATCTTGGTATGGGTCTGATTCAAATTTGTTCAGATCGAGTCCCTCAACCAATATTGGGGCTCACTATGGGGGGTGGTGAATTTTTACTTAGTGCAATTTAAGAAAATTTTTAGCTCATCTTGACAAAGTCAAGCTGAGCTAATCTCATCGCTCTCCGTCCGTCGTCCGTCAACACCATGTTTTGGTATTCTCCTCCAAAGCCACTGGGCCAATTCAAGTGAAAGTTTGTGTGAGTGATGGTTTCAAAGGGGCATTTCATTTTTGTTCAACTCAGCATGCCCAGCCCCATAGGGAGGGAGTGGGGGAAAATGCTCCAAAATATTTTTAAAATCTTCTTCTCAAGAACCAGTGTGTACAATGACTTGATATTTGCTATGGAGCATCCATATGAGGTGTAGAATCAAATTTGTTCAAATGAAGTTCGTGAAGTAATATTTGGCTTTGTAATAGGAGGGGTAAGATTTTTGGCCCCGCCCAAAATTTCTATTTTCTGAACCGATGGTCCAGTATGAACCAAATTTGGTTTGTGGTAGTATTGGGTCATAAGTACTTGACCCATGCAAAAAAAAAAAATAACGCATCCCCATGGGAACCCTGGGAGCTAAAAATAGAAATATTTTCAAACGCCCATATTTCCCAAACCCCACGGAACAGAGAGCTTTTATTTGGAATGAAGTATCCTTATGACCAGTAGAATTGAATGGTAAAAAAAAATTGCCATCGGTTATGTTAGGGTGTTCTGTAATGGGCATCGAAAAAATGCTGAGTCAGCATATTTGCAAAAATTTTTAAAAATCTTTTCTCCAGAACCAATCATCAGAATCTTTTTGATATTTGGTATACAGCATTCATAGAGGGGTCAGAAAAAAGTTTGTTGAAATAAAGCTCATTGGTTCATATTTGGGCTCTCTACAGGAGCCCAAAGTTTTAACATAGGGTAATATGGGGAATATTCTTTAAAAATCTTCATCTTCAGAACCACCAGTCAGAATCTTTTAATATTTGGTATACATCATTGTTATGAGGGTCAGATTCTAGATTGTTCAAACCAAGTCCCTAGGTTAATATTTGGGCTTCCTATGGAAGCCCAAATTTTATCTTTGTTCAATATGGAGGGTAATTTAAAAAAATCTTCTTCTTCAGATCTATCAGTCGGAATGCTTTTATATTTGGTATACGACATCTCTAGGGGGTCAGATTCCAGGTTGTTCAATTCGAGTGCCTAGGTTAATATTTGGGCTCCATATGGGAACATGAAATTTAACTTAGTACAATATGAGTGAATTTCTTCAAAAATCTTCTTCAGATTCACTTGTCAGAATGCTTTCACATTTGGTATACAACATCTCTAGGGGGTCAGATTCAAGTTTGTTCTAATCGGATCCATAGGTTAATATTTGGGCTTGCTATGGTAGCCCAAATTTCAAATTAGTGCAATTCGAAGAAATTTCTTTACAATTTCTCTTCTTCAGATCCAACAGTCAGAATGCCTTCATATTTGGTACACAACATCTCTAGGGAAGTCAGATTTAACTGTGTTCAAATCAAGAGTCTGGGTTAATATTTGGGCTCTGTATGGGAGCTGGAATTGGCCATTTTACTGAAGAATTAAAAATTTTGTATTCAGTACCCTCTAGAGGTACTAAGATTAATCCACATAGGTTGTATCAAGGGGCTTCATAGGGGAGCTCTACATTTTACTTATGATCAACTGAAGAAAAGGCATGATGCCCAGATTATTTTTGTCACTCCTGAGGGACTCAAGGATTGACAGTGTAACCTATGGAGATGGCTTGCTTAATGTGGACTCATTCTTGGACTCTGTTTAAATTGTGTTCTGTACAAGATGAGCACTTCAGGCCCTGTGGGGCCTCTAGTTTAAATACATTCTTCTCCAGAACCAATGTGCAGAATCTTTTGATATTTTGTATGCAGCATCTTGGAGTGGGTCTGATTCCAGTTTGTTCAAATCGAGTCCCTTGATTAATATTGGGGCTCCAAATAGGGGCATGAATTTTTCCTTAGTGCAATTTTAGGAAAAATTTTCTTCTCTAGAACCACTGGTCAGAATCTTTTGATATTTGGTATGCAGCATCTTGGTATGGGTCTGATTCACGTTTGTTCAAATCGAGTCCCTCGATCAATATTGGGGCTCCCTATGGGCCGTGAATTTTCACTTAGTGCAATTTAAGAAAAAATTCTTTAAAAATCTTCTCCCAAACCAGTGGGCAAAATCTTTTGATATTTGGTATGAAGCATCTTAGTAAGGTTCTGACTCAAGTTTGTTCAAATTGAGTCCCTCGATCAATATTGGGCCTCAATATGTGGGCGTGAATGTTTACTTTGTGCAATTCAAGGAAAATTCTCTAAAAATCTTCTTCAGAACCATCATGCAGAATCTTTTGATATTTGATCAGCAGCATTGTCCCATTCAGTCCTGTTGATGTTTTAGCTCCACAGAGAGTATCGATTTACTCTGTAGAACCTAAAGAATAGCTTTTGATAAAATTTGTGTCTTAACAGTATGGAACATTTGGTGAGCACCTAAGGCCCCCTGGGGCCTCTTGTTTCTTGATCCAGTGTAAATTTATGAAATCTTGTTCCACAAATGTAAATATTTTGCATCTACATCATGATCTGATCTAGAAGGGGCTGCTTTTTGCGATTAGATACTGAGATTTTGCAGTTGGACAGATTTGCTCCAGCTGTGTTAATGGGTTGTTGTTGTTATTGTTTAACGCAAGTTTAGAGGAAGGGAAACCAAAACATTGAAGGGAGTCTCCAAACTACACAGGGCTCAAAATACAGTTTTAGCTTAACTTGACCATTGTATGCTCCATCAACATACATACAATTTCCTTTGGCACACTTCACAGGTTGCATTCATGATCAGATCGCTTTGAAACTTGGTATACTCGTTTGGGGGTGACCTCTAGATGGGAGCTATCTTTTTTCTTCCATTTTCATCTAAAAAAATTGTGATTACCAATGAACTTTGATCTTAGTGCATCAATGTATTCCTTTGGCATGCCCTACAGGGCACATTTATGAATAGATTGCTTTGAAACTTGGTACTTGGTATGGTTGTTTAGGTGACCTCTAGATGGGAGCCATCGATTTTCTTTCATTTCCGCCAAGAAATATTTCCATTAGCAACGACGTTCAACTTATCTGTTTGTACATCAACAATTTCCTTTGGCACATTGCACCGATTGCATTTATCATCAGATCACTTTGAAACTTGGGATGTTTGTTCAGGGTGTCTTCTAGATGGGAGCATGGAATGCTCTGATGGTGTGCCCACACAATTCTGTTATGTTGAAGATTCATCAAATAGCATTGGAACCAATGATCTTCAATTTTTCTATTTCACTTATAACTTACCAGGTTCAAGTTTGTCAAGTTGAGCTACAGTGTCATCGACACTTTCATTTATGTAAAGAGTATTGAAATTAACCCTTGATTTTGAAATAAGTATTTTACCTCAGGAAAATATATCTTAAAATTTTCCAAGAGTAATTTACCCATTGCAGTATCGTCAAATAGATATTTCACCACAATTTCTAGGGAGCATGATGGCTCATTTGTGAGAGCATTGGACTTAAGATTGAAAGGTTTTTTGTCCTTGGGGAAAGACAATTCACCCCAATTGCCTTGTGGGAGCATGGTAGCACTGTGTACTAGTGCTAGGCACACTTGCTTTCAACTGATGCTAACTCTGCCTGAACTGGATCAGTAAGTTAGAGAGTCTAGCAGTTACTTGCCATTTTTGGGTGATTCTCTCTGGGTTGTCAGGCTTCCCCTACTCATAAAACTGTCCCACTCAATTTGACCTTGGCTGTTGAAAATACAAATACCACAAGTGCTCTGCAAAACATGCATGTCTGAGAATTATATTTGATAACTGTTTTTGATCGATTCAGTGTAGAATCAATCACAAAATGCTATCAAATATCCATTTCTTACCTCTCAGCTGCATGGTGAGCTCTTCTTTTCAGAGATATTATCGTTTTCATGCATGAGGCAGGTTATCAACTCCACCTTTCCAAGCGTAACCCTTTACCCAACGAATCGGCCACATCCACCTGCGCAATATGCAAATTCACCAGCTGACAAAATACTATTTTTCAAACAATTTCAACAAAACCATATCATGTGAACCCTCTTTGGAATGAGCTCACCAAGCTTGTTCCAATGAGGGGTCACATGTTATGGTTTTGTTAAAAATTTTTACAAAATGTTATTTAAAATAATAAATTTTGATATCATCTGCGTTGGGTAAAGAGTTGAAAGAAATTAATATTTTCAGTGCAGTTCTGCTGATAATTCATATTTTTTAATCCTTTGCCCAACGAATCGGCCGCATCCACCCGCATAATATGCAAATTCAGCAGTTGAAACTATATTATTTTTCAAAAAATTTCAACAAAACCATATCATGTGACCCCTCGTTGAAACGAGCTCGATGAGCTCATTCCAACAAGGGGTCATATGATATGGTTTTGGTGAAAGTTTTTGAAAAATTTCAAAACATGATATTTAAAATAATAAATTTTGATATCGTCTGCATTGGGTAAAGGGTTAATCCTTTGCCCTACAAATCTGCTACATCAGCTCATGTAATTTACAAATTGCCAATTGAGAAGAATTTATTTTAAGAAAATTTCATCAAAACCATATCATGTGATCCCTCATTGCAATGTGCTCATTGAGCTTGTTCCAATGAGAGGTCATATGATGTGGTTTTGTCGAATTTTTTGAAAAATTTGGAAAAAAAGCTAATTAAAATAATGAATTTGTGTGCATTGCATAAAGGGTTAACTCTTTACCTACAGCACTGTGATCACAAAAATCAACCAAGAATTCCATTTGGATCGCATCTTGAATTGCCGTCTAGTCAAAATTATCTTTCCAATTTTCTCCCACAGCACTAGAGAATGTTCATCAGAAAAAGAAATGAGAGAACATTGATTTTGAGATGCTATTTTCATTTGTTTTTCTTGATTGTCAGTATCTGACCCATGGTACCCACGTGTGTCACAACCTGATTGGAGATAAATACAGATTATTCTGACAGTGACTGATCTGATCATTAGGATTCCATTGAGGGGAAGAGAGCAGATTAGTCATATTCCACATGTCACTGAAGGTGATGAGTGAGATGCAGCTGATCTGCTCTCATTATGAGACGGAATACAGAACACCAGATCAGTTATTGTCATAACAATCTTTTTATTCCATACCTTTACAGCCATTTAAAACTCATTGAAAAATAATTGAAATACATGTAGGCCTACACATGCAAACGATGTTTGATGAATAGTATGCTATTACGTCACAATCTGCACATCATTCAATCATCAGGTAAATGAAGAAGTAAATACTAAACATCATCACAGTACGTCATTCATTCATGAAGGTAGTGTAATTTGCAGGTTGTTTCTTGTCGTCAAAGTTGTCACAGATAACACAAATTGTTAAAATTTTTTGCAATTTTAATTAACGATGTTGAATTTATTGTTAATATTTACGTCTGACTTTCATATGTAAATGATACTTTTAATACATCTGCCATTTGGAAAAAATTGGCTATTTATGGAACAAAACTTGTACTCTTCTATACCCAAGTTGGATGGAGCGTAAGCACAATGTATGTAATAGTTCAGTAGTCTTGTTTGAGAGAGTAAGAATTCAAGTTCATACTGACAGTAAACAACCTAGAGCTGATACGGTTAACCGATTAATTGATTAACCAATGGTCAACATCTTGATCGATCAAAAAGTAATTGACCTGTTAGCATTTACTTTTGAACTACGATATTATATGGGTTAACAAAGGAACAAACTTGCTCCAAAACAGGCAAACATTATCATACTAGCTCACATCAATTATATGAGACAGAGTAAAGCATGCCAGTTATGTACTGACATACTTGTTCACCTGCATGATCATTATACTGTGTCAGTAACTGGACATGGTCATTCTCAATCCTTTACCCATTGCGGATAGCAGACGATACTTGCTAAATAAATTTATAAATTACTAAAAAAAATTTCAATTTTTGTCTCAAAAACATAGCTTATGACCCCTCATTGGAATGAGCTCAACGAGCACATTTCAATGAGGGGTCATAAGCTATGTTTTTGAGACAAATATTGAAAACATAATAAATTTAAATGGAGATTTTTGTTTATAGGCCTAGTCGGTTGTGTTTGTTACGTTGGGTAAAGATTTCATGCTGTAAATCAACGGTCTGGCAGTTATTCAGATATCTATTTGGACAAGTGATTAATTGGTTAACCAAGGTTAATCCATGAGATTAATCGATCAAGAAAGCCCCTTAACCGTTTCAGCTCTAAAACAACCCCAGAACATTGTTGGAAAATTTTAACTCTTGTCCCACCATGTTATAAAACTTTGAAATCCTACCTTTGGGCCTGATTGGTGACATTTTATTCACAAAATGGTGACCCACTAATGTTAGTGTGTCGCAACTGGATCATTATCGAAGAATGTGAAAGCACACAGTAATGTTTGACTCACTTGTTGGAACAAGCTTGCTAAGCTTGTTCTAGTGAGAGGACCGAAATTATGGTTTGGATTCACAATTTTACTGCATGCTTTTGATTGATTTGTTGGATATGGGTTCAGTAAATCTTGGATAGCAGTATATCTCATTTATCTGAACAAATTTACCTTGTAGCTGATAATTAAGTCACATATTATTATAGGTTATTCTGATGGATTGACAGTAACATGGTCTGAGGTAATTGCATCTTGGTAATTGCATCTTGGAGTTTATGTTCAACCGAGACATGGAACATCAAGGTTGAACATAAGCTCTGAGCTACAAACCTCATACCATGTTACCGTCAACTTCTCACAATAATGTGTATGTTCCAATAAGAACCCCCCCCCCCCCTCCCCCATACCCAAAAACCAGGGACCGACCTGGACAAGCGTCAGTGCACATTTGACTCCCAAACACCATAATCTGGCTTTTAAATCTCAAATGTAGGCTTTTTAATTGGCTCTGAACTTCTAAAACTGCATTTCCATTTTCAACGTTTCTTATCTATGGATAGGGTTGCTCTTATAGTATATGGTTATCATTTACTGTTATTTAGGAGTGTCTTAGTACTTCAAGTCCTGGTTAAGTTAATCTTCACATTGGTTTCTGATCAGGTCTTGGCTGCCTAAATAGGCAGCCAAGACATTATCAGAAACCAATGTGAAGATTAATGTTTGCTGTGGTGTACCAAATTTATCCCCCATGGGTCAAAATTTGATGTGTAAATCTTCATAATAGGCTCCAAGGCTGGTGTGTATTTTAAACAGTTCTGGTCGGTCCCTGAAAAACCCACATCATGAAATGAAGAATGCAACTTGAATGAGCAAGGCAACTTTAACTATAACAAATTTGGTAAATAAACCTCTTGTGTACTCCATAACATCATTGGAAAAGAAAAAATCAATAAGTTAGATAAAGGTTGAGGTTACTCCATCTCAGTTCAAATCATGAAGAAGTTCATGATTTGAGATGAGAGGGCAAGGCACTTAACCCTGATTGTCCATATGGGGGCACAATAATGCTGTGTACTAATGCATACTGCATGTCGATGGTGCACATGTCTTCAACCAGTCTAACCCTGCCTGTGCGGCAGTGCGGAGTTACGATGTTGGGGAGCTGACAGCTGCTCGTCGTTGCTCGGTGGTTCTCTCCAGGTACTCCGGCTTCCTCCACCTGTAAAACTGTCAAGGTCACGATTAGCCATTGTGCATAAGTATGTGACCTTAAACACCAATAAATAAATAAATAAATTTGAGATGAGATGAAGTAACCTCAAGCTTTTTATAAGTGGGTTGTAGGTATACATTCTTAGTATGATGACTGGCCTCGAAAAGTATGATTTTCTATGCCGTATGCGCTTTGAATCCCCTCCCATTGTTATCATCTTTTCAAATATTTCACTTGATGATGTCAGACGGTAACATATGCCACTGGCGTCATAAACATAGGAAAAACACAAGCAAGCTCTTGTCCAATCAGATGACAAGGATTTTAGTCTTATTGGAACATATTATTATGTAGCTAGTGAATTTCACTTTTCTCTCATTGTGCATAAAATAAAAAGCCACAAAGCAGTTTTTATGCCCATACAACTGTAGTGTAAAGATAATGGTAGTGTGCACTGTATATGGAGGGTGGATTGCTGCTAAAAATTCTGGAAGTCAAGTTTCCATCCAACCAGTGTTTTTCACCCTTCACCTGGCCTAATGGCCATATAATTAATTACCTGACCAGCACAATTCACAAAAATCGCCATTCAATTTTTCGTAGGGTATATCATGCACTGGCTCAGCAATATACAACTTTACACTAGCAGCTAGTTTTGAGAGATATTTGACTGCATACGATGTATATATCTGTCCAAATTTACATGTATGTCAGAATTACTTATTTTGTGTGAGGTAGTAATTATATAAACCATGTAAACTGATGGGCACAATAAAACACTAAAAAAAAGACTAAAAATTCAGAATTAGTATATTGTGTACAAAGTTCAGTAGTGTGTAATATAGTGCATATATACACCACTACTGTACTGACCTGGAAATAAGCCCAGTGCCTGCAGGAGATTTCAGGCTCAAAGTTGACACAAAGTTAGGTGACTGGGTCAATCCCATAACAAAGATGCATTAACCCTTTACCAAATAAATCTGCCCCATGCATCTCCGTAATTTAAAACAATTTCCACAAAACCATATCATGTAGTATGACACTGGAAGGGCTGGGATGAAGTGGGGTAATTTTTGAAGGGTATGTTTGATTAGAAGCGAGTTTATACAGTTATCGGAGACGATCCGACAGGTACCATAAATTACCCCAATTGACCTTTTCAGACTGTCATCTTGAGTGGCACGAAGTGCTATACAACTGTTAACCAAGTGAAGTATGTCCAAGGGTCCATTTGATTGATCCAGTCTGTACTCCTGTGGAGAAAATTCCCCAAATTGGAGCAGAGTCAGTGTTTTTACTATTTTTAGATTTTCTGACCGGTCCTGGCCACTCTTTACCCTGACTTTCAATCTAGTCCTATCTATCCCTGGTGCCAACCCCTGTCCTTGATAGAGTCTCAGTTGATTCATTGAGATTGCTCCATTCCCCAAAGCCTGTATTTACCAATACATTCCCTTCATCAAGTGATATGAGTGTAATATTTGCCAACTAACTCTATCTAGCACAGCAATTGTGACACATGGTTACATGTATAAAAAACATGAGATGTGCTCATATAATAGGTCACAATGTTCCTCAAAAAAATATACCACATGGGCAAATATGGATATTTGCAGACTTTTGGGGACTGAGGACTGGTGATTGGTGACTAGTGCTTGGGACTAGTGCGGACTAATGGTGACTATTGAGGACTAGCTCCTAGAACATCCCATTGCTTGTAGTCACCAGACAGCTGATGTTTTCATGGCATCTGGGTGAGTGCCACTGTAAATAATTATCCCTCTCACTATCTCTAAGTCAAACTAATATGCTTTCTACCCCTGCTACTCAATTCTACCCCTTGTACACTACCCACAGTGACTATTACAGCTTCTATGGCTATACCGCCGTCTGTCATGTACTAGAGTCGTCCACCATTACTACTGATTTGTAGCACTATACTGCCAGCTTGCTAGCTATCTCTAAACCTGTCTTGACTTATTCCTTAGACCAATTCTTGGTAGGCTGAGTCAGATTGCCAATGTCACTACTGGCCTTAAAACTACTATTGGCTATCACTAGTGATCTACTCCCATCACTAAAGTGATAGATTCTACAACTACTGCTGGCTTGTACCTTTAGTACAGGCACTTGCCATATCTTTACTTTACCAGGCCTGAAAATAAGCAGTCTGACTTTTGCAAAATGAGGTCCCCAGCAGGTGAATTTGATGATGCTATCCCAAACAGTGGGCCACTTTATCCTCTGGGTTCCTCTTTCCATTTAGTTTTGAGACCCTGATTCAAATTGAGGTTCACAAAGGGTAAATTTACTGATGCTACCCTGCTATGCAGGGTAGCATCACTAAATTCACCTGCTGGGGACCTCATTTTGCAGATGGCAGTCTGCTTATTTTCTGGCTTGTACTTTACACTACCTCCTGCAACTACGAGGCATGTCATGCCTAGCCAGCAATGAAACAATCACTATGAGTTCTATGGTGTGTTTCCACTAGAGCCTAAAACTGGGAAGACTTAACACTCGAATCAAACCTTACTCGTTTGACTATTTGACTCGTCTGGGTATTTGTGGATACATATGGCATGGTAGTGCACTATAGAAGGATACTTAATGAAGAATATAAGCTTTTAGTATATGCTAACTGATAGATTATCAAAAAAATTGCGGAAAGATTGAAATCGTATCCCCCACTGTGAAGATATAGAAATTTTCACTTTCATGGTATCAATCAAAATGGTGACTTTCAAAGCATCACTTCAAGGTGAATACAAGTCAAATTATCACTGGAAATGATCAATTTGTTCAGAGCCTGGTAGACATGTTCGTATTAGCATCATTAGAAGAGGGTACTGATGTTCGAAGTAGTAGAAGATGCCAAACATGGGACTGATAGGATTTAGCAGTACAGTACAGCCACTGTGACTCGTCACTTTCCACAGGGGGCAATATTTCCATGGGCACAATAATATTAGATTCCAAACACTAATTATAGAAATAATCATCAAAATTTTAATTAATGAAACACCAGGTACAACCCGGTGCTTCATAAATAAAAATTTTGCTGCTTATGATTTTTATTACCTGGTAACTGCTTGTGTGGACATCATATCGCATGGATTACGACTGTACTGTAGCGAGGGGTGGGGGGCTATCAGCTGTAGTTATAGTGGATATGATCATAGAGCTGACAGTAGTGAGAGGATACAATGATAGCCATAGGAGCTGTAGTAGTCATCTGTGATAGTTAGTTGCAGTAGGGGTGGGAAGAAGTAGCAGGGGTAGAAGGCATTGGTCCGACTAGGAGATAGTGAGAGGGACAGTTAGCAATGACAGTTATCTACAAGCTATGAAACCATCAGCTCTCTAGTAACTGGGAGACATATGGGATTGTCTTTGCATTTGTCCCCATAGTCCCCATCAGACTAAACCAGTCTACACTGAACCCCAAAGGTTAGACCCCTAATCTGCAGTCTTCAGTTCCTAAAAGCTCCAACATATCCTCATGTGCCCATGTGCTATACATTGTTGTGGCACATAGTGACCTGTCACATAAGAACATCTCTGCATGAGACAATGTGACACATGCTGTGATGGATAGACAGCTTGTGGGCAGAGATCACACTTGTGCAATGAAAAGACAAGGAACTGTATAGGCAGATAGGGAGAATGCAGCAATCTGACTGGATCTAATAAGACTCAGTCAAGGATAGAGGTCGACACTAGATATATCTAAAACTCAGTGGAATGATAGGGTCAGGAGTATCCAGAATAGGCCAAAATAGCTAGCAAGAGTAAGAAAATACCAATTGTACTAAGTTGGGGGTTCATCTTCTCTACCAGAGTCAATTAAACAGACCTTTGGACTTAAATTACTTCTTTGACGACCCTATAGTACTATGTGCTACTCAAGATAGCAGTCTGGAATGGTCCCTTTGGGTAATTTATGGAAGTTCTTGGGTTGTCTCTGGTAATTAGATATACTTGCTTTCAGTGGAACAATTACTCCCACAACATTCAAGTCATTCCAGGATCATACTGACCATGCACATACACCACCATAGAAATCAAGATGTGGCATAAATCATACAAACTGGAAGACAAAAACATGCATTAACCTAACAACACTGTTCCATATACAGTAAAACCTGTCTTGAGAGACCACTGTCATGAGAGACCACCTGTTTTGAGATACCGCTGTGACTTGGTACCATTTGGTTGTTTTACTCTTTAACCCATAGAGTGCTGGAAGCCCATATTTGGGCTTTATCCTGAAGTGTCAGTACCACACTTTACAAGCTTCATATTCTGTGGATCTGCTTCATATTAGCTTGGAAGTGATATTATTTTATCTGTTAGGATTTGCCTTGTTACAATTTATGGGAGAGTGCCTACTGGCACTCTCCCATAAACTGTAACAAGGCAAAGATGCACAAAGAGATTTTAAGGTTTTGAGAGATCACTTTGTCTGTCAAAAAGGGTGGTCTCTCAAGACAGGTTCTACTGTATCACCATGGTAATGATGTCACAACTCAGCCACTTAAGTGCTAATATGACAACACACGCATACCCAGAATACACCTTGATATGACATCACATCAGATCCCCCAGAATTGAGCTGAAAATTTCAGGCTTTTCTACTTGCATCATACACCACCCAAATTCAAAGAAAGCATTGTAAAAGATTTTCCCCACAGCAGATTTTTGTAGTTTTAGATATGTTGTTCATGGAATAATTCTGCATTCCATTAACACCAAAATTAGCTTGTTAAAAAATTTTTCTGGGAAGTCATAATTTTCAGCTCCCACAACCAGACTCTTGAATCTTGAGATGCTATTTACATTTGATTGCGCAATAGTTTATTCATGTTGACCTACTTGTTTATAAGTGTATCATGATCTGTTCACGATCTGATCGAGAAAAATACCCGATCATGATCACAGTACTGTATTATTATCCCCTGCCAAAAAGAAGTTTGCAGGGGATATAGAAATGGGCCCATCCATCCATCTGTTTCTTTGTCCATTCGTTACAACAACTTTGGCCCTTCATATCTCAGTCAGTGGATGTTGGATTTAAATGATCTTTGGTATGCTGATAATTCACCATGGGGGAATGGATATTCACACGTAACAGGTTTTGTCCATTTTTTTTCTTCTGGAGTTATGGGCCTTTTTCCGCTTTTTTCAACTTTGTCCCCTTTTTAGTATATCACTTCTTGGCGGGGGATACCAGTGGTGTTGCACTTTGTTACTAGTGCTTTTTCAATTTTTGTTTTCAACACATGGATGTGAGCTCATTCAGCTTGTTCCAGTGAGGAACCATAAACTATGAAAATTTCTAATTTTTAGAAAACATTGCAGATTTGTCTCCCTGTTGTGAGGTACCATTCACATAGAGTGATGTGTTACCAAGGCACTTAATAGATGGAGGAACATCTCCTGTAGCCTTTCTTGTCAAATGATATAAGATTTCAACAACTAATTATAGGAATAATGCACCCGGTGCTTCATTAATTAAATTTTTGATGATTATTCCTATAATTAGTTGTTGGAATCTAATATTATTGAGTCTGTTTAAATTATGCCCTCCTGTTGAAAGTGTTCAGTCTATAGTGGCTGTACTACAGTAGGCTTTGTCATTGACCATGAAATACTGTGATGTAACACACTGTTGGAAAGTGCTCTCAGAGTAATACAGCACAGCGTATCAACTTAACAACAAAAACTCAAAATAAACTATAGTAATTGGGGCTTCTCGTGTCATCCTTTGCACTAAAAAATGATTACATCCTAAAAAGGTAAAAATCTGTTTCTCTGGCCCTCTGAATGCCATTTTGTCTGCTTGCATGCTCTCTTTTATTCTCAATGCAAACTTGAAAAAAAATAAAATTAATATCTGTTAATATTAAATAAATTACCCAATTTAATGAAATGGATAAAATATCGCACTGCCCATGTTATTCTGTCGATTATTGGGCTTAAATATAAAACAAACATGTATATGAACCTGTGAGGGTAAAGAAATAATAATTACAAAAATACAAAATTGAAAAAAAAAACCAATCACTTTCCCTCATACCTTGTAAAAAATGGCCAAAGAAATAGAAGATGCACTTCCTTTTTTTATTTAATCTTATTTCTTTTACAAGGATTGGCAAACAAGTTATGCAACTTATATTAATGCCTCTCCTTGGCTCAATGGCGCAGATGTGTGGGATGACCTTCGTGGCCTTGCTTTTTCTCGATTACTATGAAGGGATCTTTAGCATGCATGGAGTGTGTCTCTCTGCGCACAGAGGACAGACATTTTACGTCCCCACCCAATAGGACGGTACGCTGTGACAGCACCAACCCCACAATTGATGCCAACAGAGAGTGTTCGGACACCTCGAGAACTTTCCTTGACCAGGGATCGATCCCGGGACCTCTGGCATGAGAGACCAGCGCACTTATCTACTTGGCCACCACTCACTTTATGTGGTCTTAACTTGTAGAGTGCTAAATTATATTTCGTTTTCATAATTCGTTCACAAATCTTTGCATTGTTACAAATTATGGGAGGGTGTCTTTAGGCACTCTTCCATAAATTGTAACAAGGCAAATCCATACTTACAAAATAATTTCACTTCCAAGATAAGGCCCCACAAAGTACATCTTCTGTTTCTCAGTCCATTTTTTGTAAAATTGTATGTGGGCGGGTGTTTTTTTATTTAATTTTTTATTTTTTTAATTTTTTTCATTATTTCTTTGCCATCAAAAGTTTGTGTTCTTGGTTTGTAGTTTTGATTGGACCTTTTTTTGCCAGAGTTATGCCACTTTTCATCTTAGAATATGCAAATTTTGTCCGGAGATTTTTTCAGAAGTTCATGGGTCAATTCTTATGAAACTTGATATGGATGTTCACTACCATAGGAACCTGTGCTACCATAGTTTTCATCAGACGTTTTTGCCAGAGTAATGGCCCTTTTTGTCTTAGAATGTGTGAATTTTGACCGGAGATTTTCTCAGATGCTTACAGGTTGATTCCTTTGAAATTAGATATGGATGTTCATGGGAACCTGTGCATCTGTGATTGTAGTTTCGATCAGACTTTTTTGGCTAGAGTTATGCACCATTTTCATCTTAGAATAATGGCAGCAAGGGGTATGGACAGGCCCATCTGGGACAGTCACACCTCTAATTATAGTTGCTTGATCTTGTGTTCGTCTTTTCAACAATCCAGTACCAATGCTGTGATGTTTAGTTCTAGTTTTACCTTCTTGCATGCTGCTGGCAAATATTACTGCCCAGGGCATAATTTCTCTTGCTACTGAAATAAGTACAATTTTGGCACATTTAATCAAATTTTCCCCATGTAAATTGCATGGATTTGTTCATCTGTGATTTCTTGAGTTAAATTTAGAATAATTTTTAGTTGAACTTGCAGTGCTCAAAATAACTTTTTTTCTATGCATAGCAAAATGCTACACATTTCCAAAAAATGAATAGCATTTTGTAAAAATTCCATAGCTATTTTTGTTTACCAGAGTTATGTTATGCTGTTTTGTATTGAATTCTTCTAAGTAGATAGAATAGTTTCCATCCATTTCTGGGTATTTCCAAATGATCTGCAACACATGAAACATTCACTATGTTTTTTTTTTAACTGAACTGCCTTTAAGGGTTGCATGGACTTGGATATTTTCAAATGATGTCTTGGTTGTTTAACAGAGTTCTCAAAATGGATGTTTGGATTTTTAATTTGATGGGCTTGAAATTATTTTTAATGGACATTTTATGGTTCTAAAAACAGGAAAAATTTAAACCAATAGAAGTCATCTTACATATGAAGTTGCTAGTGATGCTTGATGGAGAGTTAATCTGAGTTATGCCTGGAATGTTC
Organism: Pictodentalium vernedei; assembly: GCA_031216915.1. Classification (NCBI taxonomy): domain Eukaryota; kingdom Metazoa; phylum Mollusca; class Scaphopoda; order Dentaliida; family Dentaliidae; genus Pictodentalium; species Pictodentalium vernedei. Next base: position 797,936,941 of record CM062297.1, read on the forward strand.
CACAATCAGAAGTAAAGCATCAGTGAACTAGTTTTCAAATTTGTTTGCAAATTTTCATTTACATTTTGCGATACAAGATAATCAACTGCAGCCTAATAGGCAGCAGTTGATTATCTTGTATCGCAAAATGCTATACATAATTGAACATTGTGTAGCTTTTTGCAAGTTTTGCATAGCAAAAAGCGAAGCGACACCGCTTATTAGCTCACCTGACTGAAAGTCAGGGTGAGCTATTCTGATCACTTTTTGTCTGTCGTCCGGCATCCGTCGTGAAGGTGGTGTTTGGGCTTTTTCTCCCAAACCACTGGCCACATATTAATGAAATTTCATGTGAGAAGGGGTTATGTAAGCGGATTTTGATTTTTTGTCAAATTAGGTTTCGGCTCACATTGAGCAGAGGGATGGGGTAAAAATGCTCCAATTCTTAAAAAATCTTCTTTTCAAGAACCAGCAATAGCAGAGACTTAATATTTGGTATGTAGCTTCCTTTTGAGGTGTAGACTCAAGTTTGTTCAAGAGAAGTTGGAGGGGCTATATTTGACGATGTTAAAGGAGGGGCAAAAATTTTGGCCCCGCCCCAAATTTCTATTTTCCAAACCGCGAGGCCGATTTGAACCAAATTTTACATGAGTGCTTATTGGGTCATAAGTACCTAATTTATGCCGAAATTTTTTTCCCCATAGCCCCGTGGGAACCACAGGAGCTAAAAATAGAAAAAAATGAAAACGCCCATATCTCCAAAACTACACAGCACTGAGAATTCTTATTTGTTGTGAAGCTTCCTTAGGACCAACAGAATGGAATGATCAAAAAAAATTGCCATCGGTTTTATCATGGGGTACTTTTTGGGGACTTTGAAAAAGTGCTGAGTCAGCATTTTTTAACACTGTGGGTAATGGGAAAAACATAAGACTACTTTTCTCCAAAACCACTGCTCCAAAAGCTTTAAAATTTCACATATAACATCTTTGGAAGATTGTTTCACATGTTTATTGAAATCAATTGCCTGGGTCGATATTTGGGCTCTCTATGGGAGCCCAAATGTTTAAATTAGTGCAGTATGAGGAGTATTTTTGAAAAATCTTCTTCTTCAGATCTTGCAATAAAAATGTTTTGATATTTGGTATGCAGCATCCTTAGGGGGTGAGATTCAAGTTTGTTGAAGCCAAATCCCTGGATTCATATTTAGGCTGAAAATTTGGGGTCCTGTTGCGGACTTCGAAATTTTGGACCAAAATCCAAAAAAAAATTTGTTTTGTTTTTTCTGCATTTCGGTCAATTTTAAGACAAAAAAAAAAAAAAAAATTTTTCCCCCTGAAAATTTGGGGTCCAGGTGGGACTTGGAAAATTTTGGACCAAAATCCGAAAAAAATTTATTTTGTTTTTTATGCGTTTCTGTCAATTTTAAGACAAAAATTTTTTTTTTTTTTTTTTTCCCCTGAAAATTTGGGGTCCGGTGGGACTTAAAAAATTTTGGACCAAAATCCATAAATTTTTTTTTGTGTTTTTTATGCGTTTCTGTCAATTCTAAGACAAAAAAAAATTTTTTTTTTACACCGAAAATTTTGGACCAAAATCCAAAATTTTTTTATTTTTTTTATTTTTTCTGCGTTTTGGTCAATTTTAAGACAAAAAAAAAAATAACAAAATTTGGGGTGCGGGTGGGACTTAGAAAATTTTGGACCAAAATCCGAAAAAATTTTTTTTTTGTTTTTTATGCATTTCTGTCAATTTTAAGACAAAAAAAAATTTTTTTTTTACCCTGAAAATTTGGGGTCCGGGTGGGACTATGAAAATTTTGGACCAAAATCCGGAATTTTTTTTTTTGTTTTTTTATGCGTTTCTGTCAATTTTAAGACCCCCCCCCCAAAAAAAAATTTTCCCCTGAAAATTTGGGGTCCGGGTGGGACTTGGAAAATTTTGGACCAAAATCCGAAAAAAATTTATTTTGTTTTTTATGCGTTTCTGTCAATTTTAAGACAAAAATTTTTTTTTTTTTTTTTCCCCCTGAAAATTTGGGGTTGGGTGGGACTTAAAAAATTTTGGACCAAAATCCGTAAATTTTTTTTTTTGTGTTTTTTATGCGTTTCTGTCAGTTCTAAGACAAAAAAAATTTTTTTTTTTTACACCAAAAATTTTGGGTCCAGATGGGACTTTGAAAATTTTGGACCAAAATCCAGAAATTTTTGTTTTTGTTTTTTATGCATTTCGCTCAGTTTTAAGACAAAAAAAAAAAAATTTTTTTTACCCTGAATATTTGGGGTTCGGGTGGGACTTCGAAAATTTTGGACTAAAATCCATAATTTTTTTGTTTTTTGTTTTTTATGCATTTCTGTCAATTTTAAGACAAAAAAAACATTTTTTTTACACCGAAAATTTGGGGTCCGGGTGGGACTTAGAAAATTGGACCAAAATCCGGAAATTAGTTTTAGCGTTTTTATGCGTTTTAAGAAGAAGAAAAAAATTATGGCTGAAAGTATTTTGTTTGGGAAAAAAATCTGTTTTTTATGTGTTTATCTCAATTTTGGGACGTTAAAGTGCAGGAACTGAAAATAGAAGGAAAATCCTGGGTATGGGGAGGGGATGAGAAAATTTTTAAAACTTATGTTGTAAATGGTGTTCTCTAGAGCATTCTCAGAGAATTAAATTAAAACAGTTTTCTCCTTTTGAAACTTATTGGTTAGGTCTTTCAGTTATAGAAAATGGTGTACATGGTGACATTTTAACGGAAGAACGCTGTTGTAAAGTGCGAGCACAAAGCACCAAACGACACTCAAATCGAAAATGAAAGTAGGCTGAAATCCAAACGGATGTGTTGCACTCTCTCGATTCTAGCATTCCTCGAATACTCTTAAGCGGTATGTTTCAGACCGTTGGAACGCGGGAAAAAAATCTGTTTTTTATGTGTTTATCTCAATTTTGGGACGTTAAAGTGCAGGAACTGAAAATAGAAGGAAAATCCTGGGTTTGGGGAGGGGATGAGAAAATTTTTAAAACTTATGTTGTAAATGGTGTTCTCTAGAGCATTCTCAGAGAATTAAATTAAAACAGTTTTCTCCTTTTGAAACTTATTGGTTAGGTCTTTCAGTTATAGAAAATGGTGTACATGGTGACATTTTAACGGAAGAACGCTGTTGTAAAGTGCGAGCACAAAGCACCAAACGACACTCAAATCGAAAATGAAAGTAGGCTGCAATCCAAACGGATGTGTTGCACTCTCTCGATTCTAGCATTCCTCGAATACTCTTAAGCGGTATGTTTCAGACCGTTTGAACGCGGCATGCCTTGTTGCAATTTGGGTCCTCGACTTTTGTTTGTTGTTTGCAGCTATTGTGGGGGTGGGGGGGGGGGGGGGGGCACACACAAACATACTTTAAAAACTTCTCTGATTTAGTTCACTTGGGAATATGGAATTAAGCATACCCACCATTACACTGCAACATTCAATACAAAAATTAAAATGATAGTATTTTTTTACTATGCTTGGCGAAAAAAGTGGAGGGGGGCATTTTGATGTCTTGGTGTATGTATTTGATGGTGGAGGGTAACTAAGTTTTTAATAGATATCAGAAATGTTAGCTAAACTGCCAGCATAATGAAGAATTCTAGAAGTCATCAAAGCTATATTGTTTGATAAACTGCCAGCAGAATGAAGAATTCTAGAAGTCATCAAGTCTATATTGTTTGATAAACTGCCAGCAAAATGAAGAATTCTATAAGGCATCAAGGCTATATTATTTGATAAACTGCCAGTACAATGAAGAATTCTTTTAAGCATTGTGGCAATATACTTCAATATGTAGATGACATTTGTGATTTATTAACATTTACATCACTAGCTGGTTATCAAACATATTGAATTTGATATTCTGGGAAGAATTGATATTCTCATTATTATTATTTAATGTGTGGTCACAAGAAGGGGCTTACTTGCTGTATGAATCATCCTCCCCATTAGTGAGCTGAGATTTCATGAATAAAATATTGCAAAATCATGAATCAATCAAGAAAACCAAGCTTAAAAGGAATTTTACATTTTGTTTGTTCGCATTTAATTTTTTGACGAGTGAGATTCTAGTGTTGTGGAGAAGGAAGTGGACAGAGAATTTTGACTGGATCGCAACTGGGTCAGAATCCCTTGAAATTCTCAGTTCACTTTTGTAAAGTACCTTTGGTAACACATTATGAATTTTAAAATGTTAAAACGGTAAAATAATATTGTAAAAGCCTTCATAAAGCCATATTTTAAGTGCGCTTGTTAGATATTTTAGGTCAGGTTCCAGAAACATGAAACTGCTGTGGAAAGGTAACCCCTGTACACCCCAAAATGTCTCAGCACTTACAGGTTTGCTGCCTCTGATATGGATCCAAAAGGTTCACGGTTGAGGGTCTCATCAATTTCCTGACGACCCATGTTTTGAAATGATATAAAGAGAGGATCTTCAACAAGTCCCCAGTTTATATCGAAATTTCCAAAACAGGCCTGAAAATAAGCAGTCTGACATTTGCAGAGTGAGGTCCCCAGAGGGTGAATTTGATGATGCTATCCCATACAGTGGGCCAATTTATCCTCTAGGTACCTCTTTCTGTTTAGTTTTGAGATCTGATTCAGATTGAGGTTCACAGAGGGTAAATTTAGTGATGCTTCCCTGCTATGCTAGGGTAGCATCACTAAATTCATCCCCTGGAACCTCATTTTGCAGATGACAGTCTGCTTATTTTCTGGCTTGTTCCAAAACCTAATTTACTTGATGAGTTTTGTAAATTTTGATATAAACTGAGGATGAGGTAAAGGTTCTATTTATTTATTTTTTTTTAATTTATTTTTAAAATTTGCGGCAAATGATCAATCGCGTGCATGGAAAAAAAAAGCAGTTACTTTTTTATTTTATGTCAACGATGTCAGAGTTTCAGAAACTGTGTCTGTAAACACTAGGACAGCCTCGACTATTTGATTAACTGGTAGTGTGCTAGAAGCCACTATCATGGCTTTAATATGAAGAGCAGGTAGCCCAGGCTAAAGGTGTCATATTCTGTGGATGTGCTTCACATTATCTTAGAAGCAAAATTACTTAGTCTATATGGGTTTGCCTTGTTACAATTTATGGGAGAGTGCCTCTTGGCACTCTCCCATAAATTGTAACAAGGCAAAGACACAGGAACAAATTTTGATGACCAAAAATAACTTAGCACTCTACCAGTTAATCGAATAACCATCATAAAGTGCTATAGTCTACAATTATTTTTCATAGTCGACTATTTTTTTTAGCCGTATACATCATGCCACTGAATGATAACATCGGTCTGCAAGGGATACATAATGTTTCTCGGTACCTGTTATCCTTCGTATTCATTGTTTATATCACGAAAATAGGCAGCAATTTTGACTTTACCCTTGCATATTATTTCATACCTAATTTCCGCTCTGGATCAAGCTGTTGTGAACAAATTGTTGATAATCCATGTTAATTTTTGCCATTTTTATTTTTAAATCGGATAAATTTAATATCGATGTGCAATTTATTGACACTAAATTTCTGAAAGAATGTCCATATACTTTGAAGTGTTAGCATCATGTGACAGTGACTGACACAAAGTTGATTACATCAGTGAGGAATTCCCGGTAAACCCTAGTTTTTAGATGACCCAATTGGCTGAAATAAACACCATGTGCTATATTCCTGGCAATTTTCATCAAGCGACAGTTTCTAGATTCCCAAAATGATCCAAATGAAAACTTCAGAGTCCAGACGGTGAATTGATTTTCACTTGTGTTGTCAGGATTTTGAACTGCATTTATACTTGTATCTCGCTAAATATTCCACTGTATATTATCCTTAAAAGTTAGAAATTTAGTGGTAAGAAATTGTAATGTTCGTATCATTAAATTTAAACCAATTTGCACTTTATTTCAGTTCTTTATATTATTATTTCGTAACTGCATCTCCTGTTTCCTTTTTGTGCCCTAAGAAGCATTTTCCCAAATCGGCACGCCACCAAAGAAACCACGTGCCTTGGCATCATCTTGGGCACGCAATGTACAGCGCACCTGGATTTTTTTTAAATGAAGGTCTGTGTTAATGCATGGCCATGCATTACCATCTTGAATTCTCAACCCATTGAGTATTTTCAAGATATTTTTCTTCAGATCTAGTCATGGCTGCTGTGAAGCAGCCATGACTAGATTTGATGGAAAATTCATCTTAATTCAACTCAAATAATCAATTACTGACAAAATACATACATCTTACACAAGGAAAATTTGATTAAGTGTGCCCAAATTATACTTATTCAGTGGCAAGATAAATCTCTCCTGGGCAGGAATATCCGCCAGCAGCATGCAAGGAGTTATTGAATGGGCTTAATAATTGGAAAAAGGGTCAGCTCACATAATTTGCTTAATAAAAACAGGATTTAAACCAAGTGTTTTTATTCAGTAATGTCTGCAATTAAATATGTTGGCTCTCTTGTATTTTAGATCCACCTCCAACATTAGAAGATTTGGCAAATGATTTACAGCAACTTATAAACACACAGTTATTCAGTGATGTCACATTTAGTATTAGTGGTACATTAGTATATGGTCATAAGAACATTTTATCTGTGAGGTCAGACTACTTTAGAGCAATGTTCTGTGATGATGTTCAGGAGAGTAAACAAAAGGTTAGTATTATAATGTATGATTCATATCATACAGGGGTGGACTGGATCAAGAAAAATTACCAGGAAATTTCCAGGGTGGGGGTGGGTGAACCCGGAGAAAATGTAGATTTTTCAAACTGAAAGAAAGTGCTTTCCCATATCTGAGCAATCAGTTGCAATCCACATAGAGAACATTTCAATGACATCATTTTTATCTTTCATTTTCGGAAACATGGTTGCAGCAGGGTGGGGGAAGGGGAGGGGGGCTTGGACTCATCGAGCTGACCATAATTCAACCCTTGCATCTAAGCAACAACTAGGCTGCTGGTGTATCGAAAATTCTCTGGCAGTCCACATAGAGAACATTTTGTTATACTGGCAGTCTGTGTAATCAGATCCATTTCACCTGTTGTTCAGTTTCACAAAATTTCTTGCACAAAAACATGTTGGGCTGCAACAATTTTGGGGCCCAAGAGGGACCCCCCAGTAGAGGGGGGGGGGGGGGGCACCAGGAATTTTTCCAGTGCACCATATGGACAGTCCGCCTCTAATATCATATGTATAGTTGAACGTACTTAACTGGATATCTCTTTATTGAATTGTCCTGCTAATTGCTTGTAATTTTTAACCACCATGTCATTTACCATATCTACAGTATAAATTTTTCCTTTTAAGTGTACAAAAACGGAGTTTAGGTTCTCTGGCAATCCTTAACTGAAATTAAACCTCCACGCAGTACGTTTTTATTGGCTTGTAGTGTCTTCCAGAATTACTATGAAATCATGAGACTTTCAATTTTTACCTATTCTGATTGATGTATATTTATTTACATTTGTTTATAACAATGCAGGATTAAAGTACAATGACTGTTTAAAATATTTGTTTCATAAACATCCATTTTGTTCTGTTCTGTAGAAAATAACTCATGTTATATGGATGGTATTTATTTTTTGAAAGGGCATATTTTAAATATAACAAACAGAAAAAAATAAAAGTAAGAGCCTCCCCATTTTTGATTTGAAAAATTAAACACCAGAGAACCAAATATATTTTCTGCATGGCCTGAATTGCATGTACGACCTATACTGAACTGTTGGTTGAATAAAAAAAAATTGAAAGGCACCCACAAAGTAGATCTTCTGTTTTTTGGGTTTTTTTTTATAAAATTGCATGTGGGCAAGTGGTTTTTAGCTCAACCTTCACGTAGTCAAATCAAATTTGAGGTTTTGTCATGGCCTATCCGTCTGTCCATCTGGACGTCTGTCAACAATTCAATACGGCTCGGGCTAGAAGCCGTATTTATGAACTGATCTTTACGGAACTTCTTGGGCACTTTTGTTATCACCGTGGGACAAGAACAAGTGGTTTTGGGTATGGTCCGAAATTCAAGATGGCTGCTGGCGGCTATTTTGTACCCAAATGATGTACAATCAGTTTTTTGTACAGAACTTCTATATGAAGGTTCTGATTTGAATAAATTTTTGAATGAATGTTTAGTAACATGGAATACATCACATATAATACAGGTTTTTTTCTCGTGCAGAAATTATGCAAATTAGATGAACTTTGATTTATTCAGTGCTATAGTGATACACAGTAAGTGCAGCTCGAGCTAGAGGCTGTATTTATGAACCGATCTTCACGAAACTTCTTGGGTACCTTTATTATCACCTTGGGATGAGAACGAGAGTTTTTGAGTTAGGGCCAAAATTCAAGATGGCTGCTGGTGGCTATTTTATTTCGAAATTAGGTGCAATCAGTTTTTTGTACAGAACTTCTATATGAAGGTTCTGATCTGAATAAATTTCTGTATGAATGTTTAGTAACATGGAATACATCAGATATAATACAAGTTTTTTTCTCGTGATTAAATTATGCAAATTAGATGAACTTAAATTTATTCAGTGCTACTTACACACAGTTAGTACACATGTCAATACGACTCGGGCTAGAACTGTATTTATGAACCGATCTTCAGGAAACTTCTTGGGTACCTTTGTTATCACCTTGGGACGAGAATGAGTGTTTTGGGGTACGGTCCAATATTTCAAGATGACCACCGGCGACCAATTATACAAACTTTGATTTATTCACTGCTACTTATACACAATGAGTGCACATTTCAATACAGCTCTGACTAGAGGCATCTAACTGTCACCCACGTTTACAATACTTTACCTTACCAGGCTACGGTCAGTATTTATGTACAGACCTTTATCATACTTTACATGTACCTTTGTTATCAGGTCATTACCTAGATGTGGGTCATTGCTGTGTCACATACTATACATGTACATGTCTTACACAAGTTGAGCTACAGTGTCATTGACATTTTCGTTTTTTTCTCTAGAGTTATGGGCCTTTTTCCACTTTTTTAGCTCACCTGGCCTAAAAGGCCATGTGAGCTTTTCTCATCACTTGGCGTCCATCGTCATCCGCCGTCCGTCATGCGACGTCTGACGTCCAGATTCTGTAAACTTTTCACATTTCATCTTCTTCTCTGTAACTGCCAAGCCGGTTGGAACCAAACTTGGCAGGAATGTTCTATGGGAGGTCCTCTACAAACGATCCTTATTTTGTTCCCGTCGGATGAAAAACATGGCTTCCAGAGGCTTTCTTTGATTCTGGTTGGTGGAATTTCAATAATCTTTTCTGAAAATGCCAGGCCAAATGTTTTGAAACTTCACATAAATTATGACTGGGACCCCCTCTACCAACAAACCTCATTTAATGTTGATCGGGTCACAAACATGGCTGCAGTTGCAGCTTATAGTTACTATAGAAACCCTATGGGAAATCACATTTTCATCATCTTCTCTGGAACTACTGAGCTGACATGAACCAAACCTGGCAGGGATAGGCTATGAGAGGTCCTCTACAAACGATCCTCATTTTGATCCCATGGGTTTGAAAACGTGGCCGCCAGAGGCATTCTTTGATTCTGATTGGTGGAGTTTGAAAAATCTTCTCCTCTGAAACCACTGGGCCAAATGTTTTGAAACTTTGCATGGATGATGACTGGGACTCCCCCTACCAACGATCCTCATTTGATGTTGATCAGGGTGCAAACATAGCTTCAATTGCGGCTTATAGTTACTATAGAAACCTTATGGGAAATCACATTTTCATCTTCTTCTCTGGAACTACTGAGCCGACATGAACCAAACTTGGCAGAAATGGTCTATAGGAGGCCCTCTACAAATAATCCTCTTTTTGTTCCTGTTGGTTGGAAAATATGGCCTCTAGAGACATTCTCTGATTCAGTTTGATGGATTTTGCAAAAATATTCTCCTCGGAAACTACAAAGTCAAATGTTTTGAAACTTCACGTGATTGAGGACTGGGACACCTTCTACCAATGATTCTCATGTAATGTTGATGTAATGTTGTAAACATGGCCACAATTGCAGCTCATACTTACCATGGAAAGCCTATGGGAAATCACATTTTTATATGTAGTTCTAGGTGAGCGATTGATTACAGGCTCTTTAGAGCCTCTAGTTTCAACTTAGAAACTCTTCAACTTAGAAACCCTTCGTGGGTGATACCGGTGGCATTGCACCTTGTTTAAGTTTGTGTTGGTTATAAAAAGTCAAAAGGACTATGCAGGAGAGCCTGAGAAACAGATTTTAACTTTTTTATCTCACCTGACTGAAAGTCAGGGTGAGCTATTCTGATCACTTTTTGTCCGTCATCCATCGTGAAGGTGGTGTTTGGGGCTTTTTCTCCCAAACCACTAGCCACATTTTAATGAAATTTCACATGAGTAGTGGTTATATAGGGGCATTTGGGTTTTTCTTCAAATTGGGTTTCTGCTCATACTGAGGAGGGGGTGGGGCCATTATGCCTCAGTTTTTTAAAAATCTTCTCATGAACCAGCTGTAGCAGAGACTTGATATTTGGTATACAGCTTCCTTTTGAGGTGTAGACTCAAGTTTGTTCAAGAGAAGTTCAAAGGACAATATTTGTCATCATTACGGGAGGGACAAGAATTTTTGCCCTGCCCAAAATTTCTGTTTTCCCAGCCGATAGGCCGATTTGAACCAAACTTGATATGAAGTATTAATGTGGCATAAGTATTTGATTTATGCCAAAAATTTTTTTCAAATGCCCCACCCATGGGAACCACAGGAGCTAAAGATAGAAAAACTTTCAAACGCTATATCTCCAAAACTACACGACTCGAGAATTTTTATTTGGTGTGAAGCTTCCTTAGGACCAACAGAATGGAATGGTAAAAAAACAATTGCTATCGGTTTTATCATAGGGTACTTTCGGGACTTTGAAAAAGTGCTGAGTCAGCATTTTTTAACACTGTGGGTATTACTGGGTAATGGGAAAAACATTTAAGACTACTCTTCTCCCAAACCACTGCTCCAAAAGCTTTCAAATTTCACATATAACATCTTTGGAAAATTGTTTCACTTGTTTATTGAAATCAAATCCCTGGGTCCAAATTTGGGCTCTCTATGGGAGCCCAAATGTTTAAATTAGTGCAGTTTGAGGAATATTCTTTAAAAATCTTCTTCTTCAGATCCACCAATCAGAATCTTTTGATATTTGGTATATAGCATCCTTAGGTAGGTGTGATTCAAGTTTGTTCAAGCCAAGTCTCTGAGTCCATATTTGGGCTCCCTGTGGGAGGCCGAATTGTAACTTAGTTCAATTTGAGGAACATTCTTTAAAAATCTTCTTCACATCCACCAGTAAGAATCTTCTGATATTTTGTATGCAGCTTCCTTAGGGGGGTGAGATTCACGTTTGTTCAAGCCAAGTCTCTGGGTTCATATTTGGGCTCTCTGTGGGGCTGAGATTCATGTTTGTTCAAGCCAAGTCTCTGGGTTCATAATTGGGCTCCCTGTGGGAGCCCAAACTATAACTTAGTTCAATATGAGGAATTTTCTTTAAAAATCTTCTTGTTCAGATCCAGCAGTTGGAATGTTTTGATATTTGGGATACAGCATCCTTAGGGAGGTGTGATTCAAGTTTGTTCAAGCCAAGTCTTTTGAGTCCATATTTGGGCTCCCTGTGGGAAACCGAATTGTAACTTAGTTCAATATGAGGAACATTCTTTAAAAATCTTCTTCTATACATCCACCAGTAAGAATCTTTTGATATTTGGTATACTGTATCGTTAGGGAGGTGTGATTAAAGTTTGTTAAAGCCAAGTCACTGGGTTCATATTTGGACTCCTTATGGGAGCCCGAATTATAACTTAGTTCAATATGACAAATATTTTTTAAAAAAAAATTTCAGATCCACCAGTCAGAATGTTTTGATATTTGGTGTATGGTTTTCTTAATGGGGCAGATGCAAGTTTGTTCAAATCAGGACCCTCGGTTGATAGTTGTCAGTGTCAGGTGTGCGCTCTCAGGCCCCTTGGGGCCTCTTGTAGTGCCCAATCTTTCCCTTGTTATGCCTAATCTTTCCCATAGAATTCCCTATGTTTATAAACTTATTTGGCCTCAGTACATCCAGTGTATGTATTTACTCAAAAATACCTTGATTGACAGAGTTTTGTGAACTCTTTCACACAGGATACAGTGGGACAAGGTTGGGGCCCATGCCATTGGGAAAATTTCTACCATTGGGGCTCCAATTGGGAATTTGTTTTGAAAGGGAAGAAGCATACAAAGACTTAGAACTTTTACATTCCAATTGAACAGAGAACATTAAGACCAATACCAAAACAACCTCTTTTATACATTTATACTACAAGTAATAGTCACATGGAATCATGTTCACCCCAGTCTCAGTAGTCTCTGTTAAACTTTTCTTATACTATTAAAGAAGAACTAATCGTTTGCCTTTGAAACACTTCTTAAGTTTTGGTAGGTAACCAATTTAAATTTAATGCACAATTGGTGTCCTGAACTGGGTGGTCATAAGGCCTCAGAAAACCAATGGTTTTCTGAGGCCTTACGTCTACCCAGCTGAGAACACCAATTGTGGATTAAATATTTGTTCGAGTGAGGAGTGAGATTAGGAAATTGGAGTTGAGAATTGGGAAAAATTATGCTCAAATGCCTTTGGGAAAGGGTTCCATATTCCACCCCTGTACATGCCCTAGAATCCATTTAGAATGATTACTCATGTTTATCACCAGAATACATGAAAATGACTAATACCTTTTTTAGCTGTGACTAGCAGCTCTATAAGTGGCAATGTCTGTCTGCCAGTCTGTCTGTCTGTGACCAACGAGTTTGTCTGTGACCAACGAGTTTCAAAACTCAATAACTTTTGAAATACTTGATGGAATGACTTTATATTTGGCATGTAAGTGTATCTACAAACGATCCTCATTTTGATCCCATGTTGTTGTCTAGCCACTGTTCAATGCATGTGTTGTTCCAAATATTTTTCTTGGAGTTATGGCCCTTGATGAACTTAGAATTTTGTGACTAACGAGTTTCTAAAAGAATAACTTTCAAACTACTTGGTGGAATGACTTCATATTTGATATGCAAGTGTATCTCATTCATGTCTAGCCCATGTCCGTTTTTGGACTTGCAGATTGCACCACCCATCGCAGCTACGGTGTCGATGTCGCAATTTTTTTAATTCTCTCCTCTTCAATAAATATTTTTCTCTGGCAAAGTAGCAGCTGATTTCAATTAACAGGGCTCCACGGTATTGTTAATGCTAAAATTTTAGTTCAGTAGAACTTGATACAGTTATTGAGTTCTAAGTAGATTGATTATAATTATACGGACAGGGTCTTATGGGAAGAAATCGGAGATGTTCTATTAGGGCCTTGCAAATCTCAAATTATAGACCAAATGCAATCCCAAATCAAATCTGGCAAAAGATTTCAAATCAAATCAAATCTTGAATCGTATCTCATCGCTGTTCAACTTGTAAATATTATACTCCTTTCAGCCATTAGCAGGCCTGAAAATAAGCAGTCTGACATTTGCAAAATGAGATCCCCAGAGGGTGAATTTGATGATGCTATCCCATACAATGGGCCAATTTACCCTCTGGGCACCTCTTTCTCTTTAGTTTTGAGACCCTGACTCAGATTGAGGTTCACGAACGGTAAATTTAGTGATGCTACCCTGTTGTGCAGGATAGCATCACTAAATTCACCCTCTGAGGACCTCATTTTGCAGATGACAGTCTGCTTATTTTCTGGCTTGGCCATAAGTATTGCCAGTCTGCATTCAAGTATAACATACAATGCAGACTCATCTATTTTGGCAAATCAATTAAAAAATGGAGAATATTCCAGAATAGAATCAAAGTTGAGTCAGAAACAGAACCTTCTTGAACTTATCAAGTTGAATCAAATCATCAGGAATTTTTCAAATCAAATCAAACTTTGGATCTTTGCAGGGCCCTGTGTTCTACGGGACCATTTACAAAGCTTTTTTTTTATGGTAATCAAAATGACGGACCAGGGGGCGGGTTGGCATTGCAGTAACCTGTTCTCGTCCGATCACTGAAGTTAAGCAATGTCAAACCCGGTTGGTCCTTGGATGGGTGACCGTCTGAGCGATCGATTCGGACTCCCGCGTTGTGTAAATGGGCAAGGCACTTAAGCCCGATTGTCCACATGGGGGCCCGATGATGCCGTGTACTAAGGGGTACTGCATGTCGATGGTGCGCATGTCTTCAACCAATCTAACCCTGCTTGTGCTGCAGTGCGGAGTTACGATGTTGGGGAGCTGGCAGCTGCTCATCATTGCCTGGTGGTTTTCTCCGGGTACTCCGGCTTCCTCCACCCGTAAAACTGTCACGGTCATGATTAGCCATTATGCATAAGTATGTGACCTTAAACACCAATAAATAAATAATAATAATAATGACGGACCAGACAAGTGAAACCAATGTATGAGTTTGGAAATTGTTGCAACCAAGGAAGAATTGTTGCCAAATCCATAGAACACCAAATGATATGCATGGTATTTTTCTTTTTTTTCAGGAACCTATAGAAATCAAAGATGTAGACGCAGAAATGTTTATTGCAGTATTGAACTTTTTGTATACAAATAGTTCTCCAAGAAACCTCAAATCTCTTCAGTTAGTAAAACTATGGAGAGGTGAGTGTTGTGGATAATTATCAATCTCTCCATGAATACATTACCTGCCATGTATTTCTCATTATCTTGGTAATCCTTTACAATAGCAGGTTTAGGTGATTATGCAAAATTGTGGGTTTTTTCTCATTTCTTTTGTTTTTTTTCTGTTGAATTAAAATATCTCTTGCAAGTTTAAAGAAAAATATTTGATTGGGGTGGGGGGAAGGAAGCTTGAATTCAAATAGAAATGCATTTTCACATGTTGAAAGCAGCATTTTCGAAATCATGAATCGTCAGCAGAACTAGGTGTCAGCGATAATAGTAGAATGATTGTGAGCAATGTTTTGCATCTCTGTGAATTGTCAGTGATAAAATATACATTAACCCTTAAAGGCCTATTTCCAACTTTTACGACCTCCGTGCAGGTGCCCTTAATATACCATTATTCAGAGGTCCTGCTGACAATAGACAAATTACTTAGGCAGAGGATTCTAGTCAATTCTTGGCTGCCTTAACCGGCAGCTAAGACTTGACTATAAATCAGTCCTAATCCACTGAGTGTATCTCCTAATCGACTAGGTGTATAGATGTGGGCTGGTGGGAATTCATGACACTTGTCCAGGCCCATAAAGATTAAAAGTACATATAATACAAAGTAAATATAAGCAAAATTTTGGTTTCCTGGTGTTCCTGGTACAGTGGAGCCCTCTTAATTGGATATCTCTTAACTGAATAATCCTGTTAATTTAATATAATTTCCCATCACAAAACCATTTACCATATCTCCTGTACAAATTTGACCTGTTAATTGAATATAGGTTATAGTCGTAAACTCCTGTTAATTGAATTGAAAAATCTTGCAACCTGTCAAGAAATTACCCTGACTCTCCAGTTTTCCATTGTTTATATACCTTTTTGACCTCGGTACATCCCATACAGGTATTTAATCTATTATATCTTGTTTGACAGAGCTCATGGAGCTCTGTCAAACAAGATAGAATAAATGCTAAGTTTATCTCTACCATACAGGAAAGTGACACAATCTCTGTTAATTGAATACTCCTCTGAATTGAATAATTTTCATAGGCAAAGTGGTTATTCAATTAACAGGGTTCCACTGTAACACCTTGAATATCACCTGCAGAATAATTTGATCCAAAGAATAATGTGCTGCCTACTCACAGGCACAAGAATATCATGTTTGCTGTATTGCCTCAAGTCAAGGACCTTCACCATGTAGTACCGCACTTGTCGGCAACTCATGCCATCCTGCTTGATTAAGAAAACTTGTACTGATAATCTCAATATATCTCAATTGATATATTCAAGCAAGATTGAATATTTATTTATTGGTGTTTAAGGTCACATACTTATGTACATTGACTAATTGTGACCATGACAGTTTTATGGGTGGAGGAAGCCGGAGTACCCGGAGAGAACCACCGAGCATCGACAAGCAACTGTCAGCTCTTCAACATTCTACCTCTGCTCAAGCTAGGCTCAAGCAGGATTACAGCGGTTGAAGACATATGCACCATTGACTTGCAGTACACCTTAGTAGACGGCGTCATCATGCCCCCATGTAGGTAACTGGGATAAAGTGCCTTGCCCAAGGACACAACGCATCTCGTCCCGAATGGGGATCGAACTTGGGACCTCTAGCATAGAAGGACAACAGTCTACCACTGAGCCACCATGCTCCTGCGAGATTGAATAGATTAAATGCCTGTATTTGAGGTAGTGGTTACTACTAGTGAGGCAAAATAGATCTATTAACAAGAAGAATTTGGTGAGGTAATTTCTTGTCAAATTACAAGACTATTTATTCAATTAATAGGAGTTTACTGTATAGCCCATATTAAAAAAACAGATCAAATTTGTTCTGAATGTATGGTAAATGGTTTTGTGTCTTACCACTAAAATAAGTAAAATTTGATCAGATTTAACCAAATTTTCTCCTGTAAATTGCATCGAGTTTTTGACCAGTGATATCTGAAGTCAAATTTGACATCCGAAAAGTATAAGGGATGTGCCCAAATTATACTTATTTCAGTGGCAAGAGAAATCCTGTTCTGGACATTAATCCACCAGCAGCATGCAAGGAGTTAAGACAAGTTGTCAATTCCCTGTCCAAAATCTTTAAATATTATGTTCATGTTCATGTTAAGCTCCAACTACATGTAGCTGTTATGTCTTGACACCAATGACTATTTCAGATGTTTTCCTCTTCCCCTTCAGCGATGACCTCTTCCACATTTTTTGCAGTCAGAGTGAGCAAATTTTGATGACTAAAAATAATTCAGCCCTCTACAAGTTAAAAAAAATCTGACAAAAGAGAAACACAATGTGATTGGGGATATCTTGGCTCAAAAGGGTTAGGCAAATTTTTATACATAACCTTTGTGGGGTTATCTTAAATTTTTAATTTGTGCATCCTTTTGATTAGTCTGATTCATTATGTAAAGGGTTAAAGTAGTTCACATTAAATCTTTTCAGTACTGTGTTCCTTGATCACATTTCTAATTCTGTATAAGATGAGAATTCAAGGGCTTATCCATAGCCATTTTTATAGGGGTTCCAACTCCAAAATGTAATTTCTTCTGTTGAAATTATCCCATATTAACTCTTAAAGGGCCTATTTCCAACTTTTATGACTTCAGGACAGGTACCCTTAACATGCCATGATGAGTAGGTCCTGTCGACAGTAAACAAATTATATAGGCAGTGGTTTCTAGTCAAGTCTAGGCTGCCTGTTTAGGCAGCCAAGACTTGACTAGAAATCACTGTTAAGCCATTGGACATGTTCAGGCTGTGGTCAGGTGTGAATTCAGGACAGCTGTCCGGGTTAAGGGTTAAAAATGGTAGTAGACTGATTTTTAGATGAAACAACAAAACTAGTACAATGCCAATGAGAAAAAATTGCTGAGCAACTTTTTCCATCAACTTCCTTTCAGAATTTTTCAAGCAACAGAGAAACAAACTAATATTGATATGTTCACCTGAATTAGGGCAATGGCAAACCTAGAAAGCTGTTGCTTTTTCCCATAATGTAACTCAGAAACTGGCACATGGCTAGGTATCCATGTTGGGAGGGGTGTATGTGGATTTGTAGTGGGTGGGAGGGGGGGAGGGGTATGTGTATGTGTCATGGTGGTGTCCCTCTCACATAGTGGGGACTATGGAGTATATTTTTTTGAAAATTGTTGCTCTTTTTCAGGCCTGTCATCTGTTATTAGCTCACCAAAGGGAGCTTAACTTATCCTTTGCCATCTGTCATCATGCGGCGTCCGGCGTGAACTTTACATTTTCGACTTCTCCTCCCAAACTACTGGATCAAATTAAACCAAATTTGGTGTGCATGTTCCTTATCATATGTCAATTCAAGTTTGTACAAATAAACTTTCCTCGTCCACAGGGGGCATCACAAGGGGCATTACTCTGATAGCACCCATAAATTTTTTTTTAAAATTAAAAAAATCTTCTTCTCCAGAACCATCATTTACAATCTTTTGATATTTGGTATATAACATCTCTATTGGGGTCAGATTCAAGCTTGTTCAAATTGAGTCCCTGGGTAAATTTTTGGGCTCCCTATTGGAGCCCGAATATCAACTTAGTGCAATATAGGGAATTTTTTTTTAAAATCCTCTTCTTTAGAACCTGAAGTCAGAATGTTTTCATATTTGGTATGCAACATCTCTAGGAGGGTCCGATTCAAGTTTGTTCAAATCTGGTCAATGGGTTGATATTTGGCTTCCTATGGCAGCCCGAGTTTTAACTTAGTGCAATATGAGGAAATTTCTTTTAAAAGTCTTCTTCTTCAGATCCACCAATCAGAATTCTTTCATATTTGGTATGCAACATCTCTAGGTGGGTCAGATTCAAGATTTTTCAAATCGGGTCCCTGGGTTAATATTTTGGCTCCCTATTTGAGCCCAAAATTTAACTTAATGCAATGCGAGGACATTTCTTTAAAAACCTCCTTGTTCAGATCCACCAGTCAGAATTCTTTCATATTTCATATATAATTTGTAACATCTCAAGGGGGATCAGATTCAAGTTTGTTCAATTTGAGTCCCTGGCTTATTATTTGGGCTCTCTATTGGCAGGGTTGGGGGGGAGGCAGGGGGAGCATGTTAGGTTGAGGTTTGTTCAGATCCATTTCCATAACATTTGCTTTTGCATGGCTTCATTCCTTTGTAGTGTTGATGAACCATATCTAACTGAATGTGACCCCAAACACTGCTTTGAACCACATTGGCCGGTGAGCGATTAAGGCTCCTTGGGGCCTCTTGTTTCATTAAATACTGGCCCATGCAGATCGTAGAATTAAGGATTTGTGGGGGGGGGGGGGGGGGGGGGGTGGTGGGGGGAGGGGGCAGAGGGGATTAGGGGGCAGGGATTTGTGGGGGGAGGGGGGCTCATTCTTGTTTGACAGTACTTATTGAGCTCAATATTGAATTGTTTAAGTTCCTAAGTGCCTTATGGGGAAAAAGTGCAAATTGAAAATTTGATATTTCAACATCAATGTGAAGACGGTTCAATTAATAATATGCTTTGAGGTAATGCATTGATGGAAAGATCTCAAGGAGCACCTTCTAACAGTCCATGTCCAAAGTCAGAGAATGCACCCTTTGGTTTTTTGTCATAATAAAATTTGGTACTGAGGTCGGAAAAGTGGTATTTAACTAGATTGCAATCAGATCAGGATACTGTTATGCACTTAAGATTTTCCAATACTTATATAGTGTCTCGAGGGTTCATAATTAAAATATTCTGGAATCAGTACCAATTCTCAAAAAACAAAGAAAAATAACATCTCAGATTTGATGTTCTCAAGTTTTTTCTGGTGAGTAACATACTACAATTGTGAGGGGAGAAAAGCAGACAGGAGATTTCCACCGGATTGTGGATGAGTCGAGATCCAGTCGGAATTCTCTGTCGACATTTGCGATCACAAACTGTAGATCATGCTCCTGGAAAATTAACCATGGAATTTTAAGTTAAGATCAAGGAATGAAGGTGAACAAAAATTCAGTCATTCTGTTTTGTCCGAGGCAAAAGATAGGTTGAAGAAACGATTCTTCATCCATTTCATACAGATCTGTGAGAAGGAAAAGTTATAAACCAAGAAAGTCTGTGTGAGAAACGTGTCATGAAACTTTCTTTAGTCTGTTTGTTAATTACTCAGAACTGGTTTACTTTACTAATGCCTTGATTTCACGGTCACATAGAATGTCACAGTTGCATGAACAAGTTTGGTATATTGGTGGACAGAAATTTAGGTAACATCAGAATTGTTTTTGTAACCCATGACATTTCTTCAGAGAAAAATGGCTAAAACGCCAGAGTATTTCTTCATGCAGTCTTTATTTCACAATATTTTATTTGCAAAACTTCCTCCCTCATGTGTAAATATGTTGTGACCAGACCAAAATCTAATTGAGAAAAAGACTGCTTTTTCAATGACAGTACTGTATTGGTAACATCATATAATTAATTATTTAGCTGTTGAGTAATAATAAAATTTATTTCATTTTTCAGTTGCTGATAGATTTAGTTTGGATGGTTTGAAAAAATTGATTACATGTGAGATTAGTGGAATGCTAGACTGTGATAATGTTGTAGACATCTTTGTGGAATCCTCATCTGCTTTACCAATAATAGGTATGTCGGTATTTATATGTTTTCAAAAGTTTTCACATATACAGTGGAGCCCACTTAATTGGATACCTCTTAATTGAATAACCCTGTTAATTGAATATACTTTCGCAACACAAAATCATTTACCATACCTCCAGTACAAATATGACCTGTTAATTGAATATAGGTTATAGAGTAAACTCCTGTTAATTGTATTGTTGAAACAACTAGTCGACAAATCGATGTCGACTTTGCAAACTCCAATAATCGACACTGAATTTTATAGTCGACTAGTCGGAATTCTTCTTTGACAAAAGGATTCAAGGTGACATTCGGAGCACAATACACATTTTTTTGGCCATTGTGATAAATAGGAGTGTGATGTAGCCCAAAGCATCACGAAAAGAGACACTTGTGGTAAATGACGTCATCTAGATGAGAGAGCATCAGATGTCTTACTCTGTTATAGAAACTGGTATACATAACCTGGTTATAATTATTTTATATTTTAAGAAATGGGTAGACTGCAGGAATAGTATAATTATATTAATTTGATTTTGCGAGATATCATACAATTCTGCTATCACAACGTAGTGACCAGTCCACTCATAGTGTATTTCGAGCTACATAATGTCTAATATACATTTACCTAGAGGAAAATGTGCATTCTGTGACAATTTCTGCGAAAAATTATTGAAAATTCACAAAAAAGTATCGGATTTACGCAAAAAATGACGATTTTCCTAACGGATTTGCCCAAAGGGTCGTAGTACAGAGCGGGATGTTAGTTGGACAGACGATAAAAAATCCACCACCATTTGAAGACTTTTATCATTGCTTACAAAATAGACATTATGGAAGACCCCCTCTGCTTCTGGCTGAGTTCCCCTTTTGGCATAAAATTCGTCAGCATGAGAACTCAACTATTTTCGGGCTTGGGACCGAACAGACACGTCTGTGTCTGGCAGCATTAGATCAATAAATAATATTTACAGAATATACAAAAATCAGTAAATAATATTTACAGAATGTACAAATCAATCAACATGGATTAAGTTACATTGACTATTATCAACGCTATATACAGAAATGACATGACCTATATACATATTATTCATCGAACTCAGAAATTTCCGACAGGACAGTGTTTCTGTGGTTGTTACAAGAATCCGAACTGCAATTACACAAACCTGAGCAAGAGAGTCCTGCCTTCTTACACCCACACCTTTTTGTACAAGCACTCTTGCAACCACAACTGATCAGATTCAGTAGGTTATCGGGGGCACATGGCTTTGTGGCTGCAGTCGGTACAAGAAGTCCATTGTCTAGCGACCACCCCCAATCCGTCAGAGGAAGCGAAGTGCCCAGCCATTGTTGGACCTGGAGATAACATCTGTAGACATGTTGTTGTGCAGCATCGCTGCTTGGTGGGAGTGAGGCTAGGTCGATGGGTTTATTCAGTTTAGATTTTGCTACATAACGCTTGTAAGTGACATATCTATATTGGTCGAGAGAGGAAACAGTTTTACTCCCGTATAAGATCAGGAGAAGTTGTTCCCCGGCAGCGGCTACTGCACTTGGTGTACTGTCATCTGCCAAAATTGTGTTGACATACTGTTGTGAGTCGCTAGTAACATCGGAGACAATTGTACTGAATACTTTCTTCTTACCAACTCGAAAGAGTGCAGAAGTAGTGTCACAACCACTTATAGAATGTGCTACAAGGAGGTTGCTTCTATGGTCACCCATTTTGGTTGCTATTTCACTAACTGAAACTAGTAAGTTTGGGGTAATGGAATACATCATGTGAATATTACATCCCGGTTGAACTCGAGAGGTAAGAATGACTAACAAGTCTGTGTCTGTTCCCACAACGACAACATTGTTGTCATCTTGAGCGATGTCAGGTGCAGTTTCGGCCATCAGTACATCAGCATCAGCCTCGGCCTGCTTGGACTGAATATTGATAGCAGATAGCTCCTGCATTAGAAGATCGATCAGTTGGGTTTTGTTCTTGGCATTTGCAAGGAAATCGGATTGGGGTGTGGTGGCTGGTAACTCGGGTGAGATATTGATATAAATGGAATACCTGTGTTTAGATCTACGGGCTTGTTCCATGCCCTTTGTCGACATTGTACAAGCATAGCCATCAAAAACAACCACGACGTTCGCCCCAAAATGTCTCACTAGATAATTGGAATATGATGTACATATGTCCTTATATGACGACTGTTTAGGCCAATCAACTGCCCTCAATAAAAATCCACCATCTACAACAAACAGAGAATGTTCTGGGATTTTAGTTTGCTCGGAACCATATGTTTTGAGGATCTTACCGAGCGTGCTTTTCTGTGTCTTCCTCATTCCAGCAGAATCAAACAATGCTGGTGGTTTCGGGGCGAGTTCATATTTGAGATACTCTTCCATCTCTGCTTGTGGCTGAATAACACATGTGATGCGGTTGAACACAATTGTGGGGTCAATCACTACCTTACTTCCACGGACTTTGATGCTATTTGCCATCGATGCGAAAGACTTCACAGTGTCAACACGTCGTAGTTTGATGCTGTTGAACGTTTTGCTTACAACATTCGATACGCAACATTCACCAATTTTGCGAACTTGGTCACAGTTCACAGTTTCGTCGGCCACAAGCCCGGTCGCTATAGAGACTAATTGTAGTGGATCTCTATTCTGAAAGGGGGAATGCACTCTGAGCCAGTTCAATAATTTGGTGATATCATTGGCATCAGTCAATTGTGAACTTTGACAGAGATCCCGATGTTGTTCGCCATGACCAGTGTGAACATGAACAAAATTTTCGAGAGCATTACATATCGGAAGGCAAAGAGGTAGTCCATGTACCCATTTCACAACAGTGCTATCGGTTATTCCCCTGCCATGTGTGAGACCACCAGGGAGCTTGAACATTCTCATTAAACACTGCTCTATGGTCTGATCAGAATATATCCCGTCCCAGAATTTATCTGAGCGCCTTATGGTAAAGTAACCTTTCTCAGTGAACAACTTCAAATCATCCTGTTGCATTATTTCTGTTAGCTCATTCATCTGCTGCAAATAGAGATGAGAACTTTTTGCGTTTGCAAAATGACCACCTGCGTGAAATACTGGAATCATATTGCGAACACAATATGTGTGGAGTTCCCAGTCGCCTGTGCGCT
Source organism: Pictodentalium vernedei (assembly GCA_031216915.1). Taxonomy (NCBI): domain Eukaryota; kingdom Metazoa; phylum Mollusca; class Scaphopoda; order Dentaliida; family Dentaliidae; genus Pictodentalium; species Pictodentalium vernedei. The sequence continues at coordinate 797,960,428 of CM062297.1, forward strand.
CTGCTCTCAAGAACAACTGGAGAAGACCTATTTGCTCGTAGTATTGTACCCAAAGCTTTCCTGTGCGTCCTATGGACGCATTCTGGAGCAGTTCATGTAATTTTGACAGTAGATGGTTGACACTTTCTTGATTGACAGCGTCAGCTGTTGTACAGTCACCTCTGGCAAGTCCACAGAATATTTCATTGACTTCTGTGCAGTCTATGTTATCTAGTGTTCGGCTTTCTTCAAACACAAGTTTTGTAATGGCAATTTGTGTTAGCAAATGGGCACGAACTGCTCTTGAATATGCATGACCACTGATCAAATGATGGATTGACCCACCAGCATAAACAGTCCCCCAAAGTTCATCCAAGCCGCTACCAGCCATGATCGAACCAATTGCCCCTAAATATGACATACTCATATGGAAGCCGCCGAGTCTATGAGTACACATCAAGGGCGTGCACACATTACATGCCAATGCATCTTGAGTGTAGGCGAACACCACATTATGTGATTTAATCGAACATGGAAATTGAAACAATGATGCTATAATATGGTATTTGAATGAGAAAAGTCGATGCCGTTTGAATTTGAGTTTAGGGGGTATGGTTAATATTTCACACGTTTCACCAGTTCATTATGGAATAAATGACTACCGTTTGAATTTGAGTTTAGGGGGTATGGTTAATATTTCACACGTTTCACCAGTTCATTATGGAATAAATGACTATTGTTATATATCATTATAAAGCCACTGCTTTTCTGCAATTTTTGATATATAATTTAACTCCCAAAGTAGTCGTAGATTTGATTTAATGGACATTGTGTACCGTTGTGTGTATGAAAACAATAATTTTTTTTTCGTAATTTTGTACATTTTCGTGAATGTTTCACCATTGAGTGTGAGGATTGGTACAAAGTTGGCATTTTCTGTTGGGGATATGTATTCTCAATATAATTCAGCACGATATTTATGATTCTCACCCTACTAAGGCGAATAAGAATGAGAAATATGGAGCTGGGTCGAATTTTTTTTTTAATTTTTTTTTTCATCAAAAAAACGTTATAACTAAAAAAGCTCAACTCGGATTCACGGGGACTTTTCACACTTTATCCGCAATGTGTGTCCCGGAAACATATAAAAAAATCAGCTTTCTCCGATTTTTTTCCTTACTTTCTCATTTTTATGTCTAATGTGCCTGGACTAACAATAGAATAAATGGTAAGTTTATCTCTAGAATACAGGAAAGTGACACAATTCCTGTTAATTGAATACTCCTGTTAACTGAATAATTTTCATTGGCAAAGTGTCTATTCAATTAACAGGGTTCCACAGTATTTTAAATTAACCCTTTAGGATCTGGAGACTTGTATACATGTTTGCTACATTTTGACAGTGTATACTTTGTGGCTTTACAGTTGTTTCGAGGCAAGTTTTGACTGCCTACATAGTCAGTCCAGACTTGCCTAGAAACAACTGCCAAGGCACTTAGAATGTAAGTTGCATAGGGTACCAAGGGACTGCATATTGGGACACCTGTTCAGTTGCAGTAAAATGTTAAAGTTAGAATTGACCCTCAATGGTTAACTCCAGTCCAGACTTGCCTAGAAACAACTGCCAAGGCACTTAGAATGTAAGTTGCATAGGGTACCAAGGGACTGCATATTAGGGCACCTGTTCAGTTGCAGTAAAATGTTAAAGTTAGAATTGACCCTCAATGGTTAACTCCAGTCCAGACTTGCCTAGAAACAACTGCCAAGGCACTTAGAATGTAAGTTGCATAGGGTACCAAGGGACTGCATATTGGGGCACCTGTTCAGGTGCAGTAAAATGTTAAAGTTAGAATTGACCCTGAATGGTTAACTCTGGTCACAATAATGTCAAAATACCAACATTTCAAGCAGTAAATTTTTCTCAGAGCTCAATAATCTGTGTCAGATAATATGGAATTGACTAAATTTCTCGTTACAATAGGGGGAAAATATATAGATTGACATCAGTCTCTAGGGGATTAACATTTAGTATTAATAGTAGAAGATGGGATGTATCTTTTTTTCAGGAAAAAACTGTTATGTGAAATAATGTTGGAAAGGGCTCTCTCAGATCATTCCAACAGTCTATCACATAACAGTCAAAATTTCAAGCTGAACATTTTACCCATTATGCATTTCTCCATAATGCAGCTAGAAATTTAATGACTTAAATATTGTTTGACAGAGTTCATTGAGCTCTGTCAAACAAAATTGAATTGGTTAAATTTCTAGTTGTATTATGGGAAAAATTTGCTTTTGGAATTTTGATATTTTAACATCAATATGTAGAGGTGTAATGATATAAACTCCAGTCACTTTCTATACTCTAGAGGTAAACTGAGCATTTATTCTAGTGCATCTTTGTGATAGGACAGGAGTCATGGAGCTTTGTCAAAGATGAAAAAAATTAATAAATAGTTATTTTGGATTTACTGAGGCCAGATAGGTCTTTTAACAGGTAGAGTGCTGGAAGCCCATATTTGGGCTATACTCTCAAGTGTCAGTACCAGCACTTAAAGGCTTTATATTTTGTGGATGTTGTTCATACCACCTTTGAAGTGAAATTATTTAGTCTGTTAGGATTTGCCTTGTTACAATTTATGGGAGAGTGCCTATTGGCACTCTCCCATAAATTGTAACAAGGCAAACATATGTGAACAAATTTTGGTGACCAAAAATAATTCAGCACTCTACCAGTTAAATGAGGTAAATTTAGTCTGCAAGGAGGGCCTCCCCCCCCCCCCCCCCCATAAAAATGTTTCTGGTCCTACAAAACTTTGGCACAATGCGGCTTTCACACAACATAAAGCCCAAAATGGTCTACAATATAGGGACTACAAATGCCTCTAGACTCACGCTTATAGCACTAATTTTGCAACATTTTCTCAGGGGTAGGGGTGGGGGTGGGTGGGCTGGTCCTAATGTGGACCCTCTGTTCATTGGCCTGTCCTTCCAATTCCCTTCAAGAAAAGGGGGCAATGACTGGAGAGTCCTAATTAGGACTAGGGGAGGACCCCTGAAACCCCACACTATGGCCTTTCAATTATCACACAACTCCACCCTCTCCCAAACTGCCCCCCCCCCCCCCCCCCCCACACACACACACACTCACCACCTACCTCCAGAACTGGCTAGGGCATCCCTATTATAAAATCCTGGCTATGTGCCTGATGGAATGGAAGAAGTGACACAATAGGCATGTTAACATATTTTATTGAAACTGACATCTTCCTCAAACGAAGCGTGTTTAATTAATTAGCATATCTCATCCAAAACTTGTGAAATTTATTTCAAAACTATTCTTATATTAACACACTCTAGTGTCATGCAGTATGCTCTGGCATAGTAATGCCTAATTATCTCCAACATGAGTTAAACATCAGTCATGCAGGTAAGCATTGATGAAAGACATCCAGGTATTGTGACCAGACCATTTAAAATAGGTAGTTGATTGTTCCAATTCATCTTTCGTTTTCTTTGTTCATCATTTCTGTTCCATTTTCTTTGTAGAAAACTATCAATTTCTTCTTCGGTGTCTACATTCGCTTCCCTTTTTCCTTCCACTCTGACTCTCTCTTAGTTTTTTTCTTTCATGCTTCAGTACTGATTTCTTGCCAATACGTCAAAACACTGTACCTTTTATGATTGTTCTGTGCTTCTCTTATACATGATTTGAAATAAAATATTGTGTCAACTAAGACTAAAAGAAATTTAAGACCATTGAATCTGAGATGCTATTTTTAGCTCAACTTTGACGTAGGCAAATTCGAGGTTTTGTCATGGCCCATTATCCGTCTGTCCCTCCATCCATCTGGCCGTCTGTCCATCCATTAACAATTCAATACGGCTCGGGCTAGAGGCCGTATTTATGAACCGATCTTTACGAAACTTCTTGGGTACCTTTGTTATCACTGTGGGACAAGAACAGTGTTTTTGGGTGCGGTCCAAAATTCAAGGTGGCCGCCAGCAGCCATTTTGTATCGCAATTAGTGCAATCAGTTTTTTGTACAGAGCTTCTGTATGAAAGTTCTGATTTGAATAAATTTTTGTATGAATGTTTAGTAGCATGGAATACATCGCATATAATACAGGTTTTTTTCTCATGCAGAAATAATGCAAATTAGATGAACTTTGATTTATTCAGTGCTACTTATACACAGAAAGTACACATGTCAATATGGCTAGGGCTAGGGACTGTATTTATGAACCGATTTTCACGAAACATCTTGGGTACCTTTGTTATCACCTTGGGACGAGAACGAGTGTTTTGGTCCAAAATTCAAGATGGCTGTCGGTGGCCATTTTGTACCGAAATTAGGTACAATCAGTGTTTTGTACAGAACTTCTAAATGAAGGCTCTAATTTGAATAAATTTTTGAATGAATGTTTAGTAACATGGAATACATCACATATAATACGGGTTTTTTTCTCGTGCAAAAATTATGCAAATTAGATGAACTTTGATTTATTCACTGCTATTTATACACAGTAAGTGCACATGTCAAAACAGCTCTGGCTAGAGGCTGTATTTATGAACAGATCTTCATAAAACTTTTGGGTACCTTTGTTATCACCTTGGGATGAGAACAAGTGTTTTTGGGTGCAGTCTGATATTCAAGATGGCTGCCGGTGGCCATTTTATACCGAAATTAGGTGCAGTCAGTTTTGTGTACAGAATTTCTATATGAAGGTTGTGATTTGCATAAATTTTTGTATGAATGTTTAGCGACATGAAATACATCACATATAATACAGGTTTTTTTCTCGTGCATAAATTATGCAAATTACTTTACATGTACATGTGTTACAGGCTACGGTCAGTATTTATGTACAGACCTTTACAATACCTTACATATACCTTTGTTATCAGGTCATTACCTACATGTGTGTCATTGCTGTATCATATACTAGACATGTACATGTCTTACACAAGTTGAGCTACAGTGTCATTGACACTTTCATTATTTAATCAACGTATTATCCCCCACAAGGGAGTGATATAGCAGACATCTGTACATCCATCTGTCCATCCATCTGTCCATCCATCCTTCCATCCATCTGAACTTTGTTTATGGCATGACTTGAACAATAGTTAACAGATTTCAGTTCGTCTTGATATATGTCTATATAAGCAATGTCTACATCAAGTCCGATGACCACCGATATCTTTTGAAAATTAAGGGAGTTGTGGCCCTTTGTTATAAAAATATCCTGTAAAACTTGTTTATGGCATAACTTGAACAATAGATAACGAATTTCAGATCATTTTGGTATATCTCCCTATAGCAACAATGTCTAAGTCAAGTTTGATGACCTCCAATATCCGATGAAAATTATGGGAGTTATTTATTTATTAGGGTTTAACGACACTTTAACAGCGAATGTCATATTGTGTCGGTGACATTTTGATGGGTGGAGGAAGCCAGAGTACCCGGAGAGAACCATCGATTTATGACGAGCAGCTGCCAGCCTCCAACATCATAACTCCACACTGCAGCACAGGCAGGGTTAGATTGGTTGAAGACATGCATACCATCGACGCGCAATATGCCTTAGTACACAGTGTCATCGTTCCCCCATGTGGACAATTGGGGTTAAGTGCCTTGCCCAAGGACACAATGCAGGAGGCCAAATCGATCACTCAGGCGGTCTCCCATCCAAGGACTAACCGGGCTTGACGTTGCTTAACTTCGGTGATCTGACGCGAACTGGTTCCCGCAATGCCACCATGCCCCCCAATGGGAGTTATTGCCCTTTGTTTAATAAAAAATGTTGTGTAATGCTTGTTTATGGCATAACTTTAACGGTAGTAACTGGATTTCAATTCTTTTGGGTGTATGTCTCTATAGCAACAATGTCTACATCAAGGTCGTTGACCAGCGATATCTAATGAAAATTGTGGGAGTTATTGCCCTTTGTTAAAAAGTATTGTGTAATGCTTGTTTATGTAATAACTTAAACATTAGTGACAGAATTCCATTTTTAGCTGCGACTAGCAGCTCTATAAGTGGCAATGTCAGTCTGTCTGTCGGTCTGTCTGTGACCAACAAGTTTCAAAACTCAATAACTTTTGAAATACTTGATGGAATGACTTTATATTTGGCATGTAAGTGTATCTTATTGATGTCTAGCCACTGTTCAATGCATGTGTTGTTCCAAATATTTTTCTTGGAGTTATGGCCCTTGCTGAACTTAGAATTTTGTGACTAACGAGTTTCTAAAAGAATAACTTTCAAACTACCTGGTGGAATGACTTCATATTTGATATGCAAGTGTATCTCATTCATGTCTAGCCCATGTCCGATGCAAATGTTGTTCCAAATATTCTTCTTTTTTTTTTTTTCACCATCACCTGTAATTTGCCCCTGAGAATATTTTTTGGACTTGCAGATTGCACCACCCGTCGCAGCTACGGCATCGATGTTGCGATTTTTTCATTTATATATCTCTTTGGAACAATGTCTAAGTCAAGTTTGATGACAACCATTATCCAATAAAAATTGTTGGAGTGATTGGACTTTGTTAAAAAAATATCATGTAATGCTTGTTTGTGGCATAACTTTAATAATGGTAACTGGATTTCAATTCTTTTTAGCATATGTCTCTATAAAACAATGTCTATGTCAAGTTCAGAAACCAATGCTATCTGATGAAAATTGTGGGAGTTATTGCCCTTTGTTAAAAAAATATTATGTTAAGCTTGTTTGATTGTTTTTCAAATATATTTGTTTGCGGGGGGATTTGAATTGCTTTGCAATGCTTTTCTTGTTTGATACAGACTGTAGGTAATTCTCTTGAAATTTCCAGTGCTTTTTGATTTTGCTAGATGACTTTCGTCGCACAGGTTGGAATCTTAAATGACTTGTTTTCGTAGTAAAACATTTTATGCCCTTAAGAATATGAAAATATGATAACAGCACTTATAACTTAAGCCACCAATCCATGTTGTGATGCACATGGTACTCTTAAAGCTGAAAGTGATGTTCAAAATTTTTACCAGAGGTAAAAATTTTGAACTTATCTTTTCAGCTTTGTCAGTTCCATGTAATAATTATAATAATAATATACACATTTATATAGCGCCAAAATTATAGCTCAGAAGATATAGAACCATATTCTAAGGCGCTGTAATTGTTACTGAGCTTGTGCAAATATACAAACGGAATATATACAGAATTTTACAGTCCAGAACATCGCTTATAGGCTTTTTGAAACAGGTATGTTTTGAGATCTTTCTTGAAAAGGTTGACATTTGACAGTCTTTTTAGGTGTTCTGTTAAATTATTCCATAAGTGAGGGCCAGCAAATGAGAATCTCCAAATGTCTTACACCAATGTTTTGGAACATGTAGCAGCATTTTACCATCGGACATCAGGTTGTATTGACACACATTCTTGGTATTAAGGAGTTCTTCTAAGTAGGCTGGTGACATGTTGTTTTGTGTTTTAAAAACAAATAATAAAGTTTTGAAAATTATTCTGTACTTGACTGGCAGCCAGTGCATATCCCTCAGAACAGGAGTGATATGTTGAGATTGTGATACCCTAAATACCACTCAGGCTGATGTATTTAGTACCATCTGCAGGCGAGAGTAATGATATTGTGGAAGGTTGAACAGTAAGGCATTTCAATAATCTAAATGTGAAGTTACAAAGGCATGAACTAGGGTTTTTGTTGAGTCTATGGTGAGGAACTGTCTTATCTGTTCAACTTTGTTCAGACTTCTGAAAGCCTTATTGCACATATTTGTAACATGTCTGTCCATAGACATGGTAGAGTCGAAGAAGGCACCAAGATTACATACACTGTTAGGTAAGTTCCTTGTTTATTTTTGTTACTTCATACTATAGTCCAGAGTTTTCTAAGAGTTTGAAATTCTGACCTAAGTTTTGCCAATAGTCTGCATGATTTATGTTTTATACTCAAATGTTTCATTGGTTTGTGTATTTGATTAAGAGATTGACTGTTCGGGTCGCTTATGTTCTAATTGGAAATTTGCATCACAGGCATTACATGTAAATATTATTAATATCATGAAAAAACTACAATCCTGAAAATGGCACTCCTCAGTTGAATTCAGGCAGACCAGAAATCACTTTAAGGCAACCCATTACTGCCCTCCAGCAATTCTGAAAGTGACAAGCCTGCACAGTACTGTAGCTTTTCACCCCCTCATTAGAACAAGCCCATTGAGGGTGTCTCCATGTCACTTATCATGTCTGGTTTTCAACATTATTCACTTTATCTCTGATGATGCCTTTCATCACAAGTGACATGTTTTCATAGTAAAATATTTTTCAGATTTTAAAACTAAAGAAATTAGCATCTCTCTAAGTTAAAACTTAGTGAAGTTTAACTTTTTTCACATTCTATTTTCAGATGACATCAAGAAAATTTGTTTAACATATATGGCAGGGAATATGGCATCAATTACAAGAACATCAAGTTTCACAGAACTGCCTCAGGAGCTAATGCTTGAGATAATTCAAAACACAGTAGCTAATTTAAAAATGAGATGAAAGTGATTGGACTTTAACTGAAAAGATCTCTTCAAGTCTTCGCAAAAATTAAGATGGGTTGGGGCATATTATTTGCAATTATTTTAACACAGTAACAAACAACACCACTGGTCCTCCATTGGTTAGCTTTGAACTAAACTGAACTTCACTAGTCACCAAGATTTCATAGAAAACCACTAACAAATAATTTCCATTCCATTTCTCTCTATTACTCCCAAAACCTGCTTGTTTGTGGCCATGTTTTAGGTGTCTTGTTTGTGTATAGATATAAAATTTTACACATTTTACCAGCCTCAGCCAGGAGCACCAAAAGCAATTCTGGATGGAAAAGGGGGAGGAGGGGGGCAGACCCCAGAAAAGAGGCATTTACTCGCATTAGCAGCCAAAGCATGCATGTCTTGAAGGCCAAAGGCACAAGATGGAGAGTTTGAGAGGAGGGACACCTCCTCCCAAACTCCCCAAATGAATTTTGAAAGCTCCCAGAACTGATTTGGGGTGTATTTTTGCTTTACTCCGAGAATAAATCATTGAAAAAAATTGACTGATGACCCTAGGAAGGGCATTGTCTGCCCCCTCTTGCCCCCATGGTCCAAAGGCTGGGAGGGCAGCTGCCCACTTGTTTCCTGCATCCCTGGCCTTAGCCTAAATTGGTTTTTATTATACCCCCACTTTTGAAGAAAATGGGGGTATACTGGATTACATGCGTCCGTGCGTCCAGCTGTATGTGCATTTGTGCATCCATGCGACTGTGTGTGAGTCGGTCCGAGAATATTCATAACTTTCATAACTTAAGTAAATGATTATTATTTTCTATAATATTTGTTGGTCATAGGTATGCCCACACTAGTTATTTTTTTTTATTACTTGTTTTTTTTAGTTTTTTTTATCACTTGTTCACTTAGAAATTGTGTCCGTCCGAGCCAAATTTTGTCTGTTCAGCCTGTATCTCGGGTATCGAATATTCTATTGCAATGAAATTTGATGTGAACACTACTTATGGTATAGGCTTTAAAGAAAGGATTCAACGATATTTCTCACATTCTCCTTTTTAGAGTTATCCCCATTTTTTGACTTAGAAATTGTAGGAAATAGACATTACCTGCGTGTTCAGCCTGCAGCTCAGGTATGGGTTATCAGATTTCAGTGAAATATGGCATGCAGTTTGCCTATGACAAAGGCTTCTGCCTCATTGCTTAAAACTTCCAAACACCAAACAATTTACCATACCTTTTGACCTAGAAATTGTTGGAAATTGTTGAAAACTTTCTCAGAAAATGGGGGGAAGGGGTTTGACCTAGAAATTGTTGGAAACTGTTGAATACTTTAGAAGAAAATGGGAGGTGGGGGGGGGGGGGTGGTGGGGGGTATACTGGATTGCAGTTATCAGATTTCAGTGAAATATGCCATGCCGTTTGCCTATGACAAAGGCTTCTTCCTCATTGCATAAAACTTCCAAACACCAAACAATTTATGATACCTTTTGACTTGGAACTTGTTGAAAACTTTCAAAGAAAATGGGAGGGGGGTATACTGGATTGTGTCCATGCATCTGTGCATCCGTCCGTACGAGAATATTCATTTATTACTTGTTCACTTAGAAATTGTGTCCGTCTGAGCCAAATGTTGTCTGTTCAGTCTGTATCTCGGGTATCGAATGTTCTATTGCAATGAAATTTTTCCAGAACACTGCTTATGGTATAGGCTTTAAAAAAAGGATTCAACGATATTTCTCACATTCTCCTTTTTAGAGTTATCCCCCTTTTTGGACTTAGAAATTGTAGGAAATAGACATTATTTGTCTGTTCAGCCTGTATCTCAGGTTTGGGTTATCGAATTTCAGTGAAATATGGCATGCAGTTTTTCTATGACAAAGGCTTCTGCCTCATTGCATAAAACTTCCAAACACCAAACAATTTATCATACCTTTTGACCTAGAAATTGTTGAAAACTTTCTAAGAAAATGGGGGGGGGGGAGGGTATACTGTATTGCGTCCATCCATCTGTGCATTCGTCCATCAGTCCGCCTGAGAATATTCATAAATAATATTTGTTGATCATAAGTATGCCCACACTAGGCGGTACACCACGTGGGGGTATGCACCGGACGACAGTCCAGCTCTTGTTGTGATTTTTTAATCAAGTTGTTTTATTTAGTAACACAAGAGTTAGTTTGCATTCATTTTTTGTTTATAACAAAATATTTTGTTTCCTTTTTTGAGTAATAATCTGCAAACAAAACATTTTTCTCAGCAATCAAGATCCATACATCTTACAGTTTAACTGAATAGACACTGTGCATTGAAATATTTTAATAGGATTATTCAGTTAATTAGATTTGAGTAATTGTGTTTAATTCCTATGACAAATTGAGTACAGTGGGACCTTCTTAATTGAATAACCCTGTTAACTGAATATAATTTCCAAACAGAACCATTTAACATACCACCAGTAAAAATTTGACCTGTTAGTTACATATTGGTTGTAGGGTAAACTGTCATTAATTGAATTAAATAATTTTATAATATGTTGAGAAATTACCCTGACAATCATCAAATTTCTCTTGTGTATTATATAGTACTATTTAGCTTCAATACATCGAATGCAGGCTTTAATCTGTCGTATCTGGTTTCAAAGATCTCCATGAGCTCTGTCAAACAAGATATAACAGAATAAATGGTCAGTTCATTTCTAGAATATAGAAAAATGAACAAATTAATTGTAAAATGATTACTCCTGTTAACTGGTAGAGTGCTGGAAGCCCATATTTGGGCTTTATTCTGAACAACAGTTACCTCGGCTTAAATGCCTCTTATTCTGTGGATGTCCTTCATATTACCTTTGAAGTGAAATTATCTCATCTGCATCGATTTGCCTTGTTGCAATTTATGGAAGAGTGCCTGTAGGATTCATTTAACCAAATTTACACCTGTAAATTGAATAGACTATTTGGTCAATGATTTCTTGAGTAAATTTTGGATGAATTCTTCATCCGATCTAGTCATGGCTGCAGAACAGCCATAACTAGATTTGGTGAAAAATATTTTGAAATTAATCCGCAGGTAAAGAGTTAAATAGCAGTTTTTCCCCCCATAATGCAACTCAGAATTTAACAAATTCAAATTTTGTTTGACAGAGCTCAGGTCAAAACTGTCTGTCTAATTTTGTGATCACAGTTCTACAGCTTTTTTTATTTGTAATAATGATAATATACACGATAATATACAAAAATAATAAAACTGTTTTAACTCAGGTACTCAGGTACTGTATATTTGTAGCCTTCCCACAAAAATTGTTGATATTTTGCAGCCTGGAGTGAAACAAGGTGTCATCTGCAATGCTGAAGCATTGCAGATGGCACCATGTTCTACTAAAGGTATGATTTGTTCTTATATTGTGCCTTTGTTATTTATGAATTTTTAATGATATTAATTTTCTACGATATTGAATGTAAATTTTGTCTATGAAATTTGTCTTTATATAACAAGAAGTGAAATTAAAACAATTTGATATTTGCTCAGTTCATCATGTGATAATTTTTATTAATTATATTCTCTGAATGGAGATAGCAATATGGATTTGTATATTCTCTGAATGGAGATAGAAATATGGACTTGTAGTGTCTCGAAGGTAACATTATCACAGGAGTCCGACATTACTTCCATTCAGATCCATAACTACCTTCAGATATTGGGGTCTGACCACTGATTTTCTATACAATTGGATTGCTAGAATGCTCATTGGTCACATACAGAAAAGTGTTTTGAATGCCACTATCTTAGGGGGCAGATGTTGCTATAAACAAACAATGTTCAACAAAAAAAATTTTCTCCCAAGCTTTCCTATTTACCAACACCTCGAAATCGTTGATTGCTTTTGAAAGAATATACTTTCATATCCCTGGAAAATGAATACATTGATGATGTGATCATCTTTGGCGACAATATAAATTGAATATATACAACATGTTTTAGTTATTATTAACAAAACACAAGTGCTGAGATTGGAAGTTTTTGTGCTAGGTAAACACCATGACATTTGATGAAGTGAAAGTTATTATGTTATGCCTACAGTGACAACATAACAGCTTTTTCATAATCAAACATTACTGATGAGAGGAGTTATCACATTGATTAACCTGATGCCATGTTTTTGGGGTAGGAGGGGAAGGGGAGATTGAATTGCATAGTTTTTTGTCGACGTTCCAGCAATCCAGTGGATGTGACCCCAAGACTGTCCAATCATGACATGAATTTGTCAAATGGCTCCTATATACAAGTGCCAGTGGTTCTCGACAAGCTATTCAGAAGAGGAGTCTGCAGTCAATGTTCATAGCCATGACACTTGTCAATGTAATGGTAAAAGCTGTGGTTGATGGCCTCAATAACAATTGTTGGAAGTCTTTTAACCCCATACCTAACCTAACCTGAAAAGCACTTGCAAAAAAATTCTTGAATAACTAATTTTTTTCATTTTTTGTCTCCAAAACATAGGTTATGACCCCTCGTTGGAACGAGCTCTACGAGCTCGTTCCAATGAGGGGTCATAACCTATGTTTTGGAGACAAAAAATGAAAAAATAATGAAAATTAATTGGCGATTTTTGAGAATAGCGCTGGCCTGTTTTGGCTGTTACGTTAGGTAAAGGGTTAATGTTGTGTAGTTACTAAGTTACTAACTGTTGATCTCTGATTTTATTAGTTAATTTTTTAGATTTCAGTTCTGTATAGTTTGTTATTATTATACAAAGGTAAATTTATTTATATTACATTCTCTTATAATGAATTAGTGTTTATAAGTATTGTAGTTTTATATTTAATAAATTAATTTATTTCTATACCTTATATTCACCATGAGAATCCCCAAAAAGTGGAGCAGTGTTTGTTTACTGTTGTACATAAGTTCTATTTTATGAGTAGAATAAACCTAGTTAGCAATTACCAAGTGGAGAGCCTTAAAGTATAAACAGTTAGCTAAGGCCCCACAAAGTAGATTTTCGGTTTCTCAGGCCATATTTGATAAAATTGCATGTGGGCAGACGGGCATGGATAGTGATGTCCCTTAAGTGCAAGAAGGCTTTGCAATGCTAAAGCATTACAAAGCCTTGTTGCACTCAGGGACATATTTATCAATTTTATTAATGTGGGTAAGATATCAGACATAAACTATTTAATTTTTATTTTTTTAGCTCACCTTGACAATATATAAATAATACCTCTTATCAGAATCCTCAGGTAGAATACAACATTTGTATTTTTTTCACTGTGACATTATTTTTTTTTAGCTGATCTTGACAAAGTCAAGCTGAGCTAATCTCATCGCTCTCCATCCATCGTCCGTCTGTCGTCCATCAACATGATCAACACGATAATGATTGATTAAACTTGGCTAAAGTCTTCTCCAAAGTGAAAGTTTGTGTGAGTGATGGTCCCAAAGGGACTTCAACTCAACATGCCCAGCCCCATAGAGAGGGCGTCGTGGAAAATGCTCCAAAATATTTTTAAACTCTTCTTCTTAAGAACCTGTGTGTACAATGACTTGATATTAGCTGTGGAGCTTCCTTTTGAGGTGTAGAATCAAGTTTGTTCAAAGAAGTTTGTGAAGCAGTATTTGGCTTTGTAATGGGAGGGGTAAGATTTTTGGCCACGGCCAAAATTTCTATTTTCTGAACCGATGGTCCGGTATGAAGCAAATTTGGTATGTGGTATTATTTGGTCATAAGTACTTGACCCATGCAAAAAAAAAATTCCTGCATCCCCATGGGAACCCTGGGAGCTAAAAATAGAAATATTTTCAAACGCCCGTATTTCCCAAACCACATGGAACAGAGAGCTGTTATTTGGTATGAAGTATCCTTAGGATCAGTAGAAGTGAATGGTAAAAATAATTGCCATCGGTTATGTTAGAGTGTTCTGTAATGGTCATCAAAAAAATACTGAGTCCGCATATTTGCAAAAATGAAAAAAAATCTTTTCTCCAGAACCAATCATCAGAATCATTTTTTATGCGGTATACAGCATTCAAAGGGGGGTCAGATACAAGTTTGTTGAAAGAAAGCTCATTGGTTCATATTTGGGCTCTCTACAGGAGCCCGAATTTTCCACATAATGTAATATGGGGAATATTCTTTAAAAATCTTCTTCTTCAGAACCACCAGTCAGAATCTTTTAATGTTTGGTATGTTTGGTATACATCATTGTTATGAGGGTCAGATTCAAGGTTGTTCAAACGAAGTACCTAGGTTAATATTTGGGCTTCCTACAGAAGCCCAAATTTTAACTTTGTTCAATATGGGGGATAATTTAAAAAAATCTTCTTCTTCAGATCCACCAGTCAGAATGCTTTCATATTTGGTATGCAACATCTCTAGGGGGGTAAGATTCAAGTTTATTCAAATCAGATCCCTCAGTATATATTTGGGGTCGCTATGGTAGCCCCAATTTTTACTTAGTGCAATATGAGGAAATTTCTTTAAAAATCTTCTTCTTCAGATCCACAGGCCAGAATGCTTTCATATTTGGTATACAACATCTCTAGGGGGGTCAGATTCCAGTTTGTTCAATTCGAGTGCCTGGGTTAATATTTGGGCTCCATATGTGAACCTGAAATTTAACTTAGTACAATATGAGGGAATTTCTTCAAAAATCTTCTTCTTCAGATCCACTAGTCAGAAAGCTTTCATATTTGGTATACAACATCTCTAGGGAGGTCAGATTCAAGTTTGTTCAAATCGGATCGATAGAATAATATTTGGGCTCGCTATGGTGGCCCAAATTTTAACTTAGTGATATATGAAGAAATTTCTTTAAAATTTCTCTTCTTCAGATCCAACAGTCAGAATGCTTTCATATTTGGTACACAACATCTCTAGGGAAGTCAGATTCAACTGTGCTCAAATCGAGAGCCTGGATTAATATTTGGGCTCCCTATGGGAGCTGGAATTGGCCATTTTGCTGAAGAATTAAAAATGTTGTATTCAGTACCCTCTAGAGGTGTGTAAGTAAGATTAATCCACATAGGTTGTATCAAGTGGCTTCATATGGGAGCTCTACATTTTACTTTATGATCAACTGAAGAAAAGGCATGATGGCCAGATTATTTTTGTCACTCCTGAGGGACTCAAGGATTGACAGTGTAGCCTATGGAGATGGCTTGCTTAATCTACTCATTCTTAGACTCTGTTTATATTGTGTTCTGTTCAAGATGAGTGCTTCAGGCCCTGTGGAGCCTTTGGTTATCATACTTTTTTGTCAAGTAGCATTACTTTTTCTTTGACCCTGTCAAGTTCTTGTACCCCCAAGGATGGAAAAATTAGTGTCTTCTGGAACACTATAAAAAAATAATAACAGGGTTCATACAGGCCATGGGAACTCGTGGAAAACTATGGAAATATGCAATTTCATATTTCAGGACCTAAAAAGTTATGAAAAATGTTCCATTTATTCAGTGGGCTGTGAAAAAGCTATGCAAAATCAGGAGTTAAGTATGTCCCAAATTACCAAACTCTAACTTACATATACTGATTAAGTTATTGGCTGTGGAGGTTTGTGTCATTATTAAACAGATTGGAATTTTTTTAGCAGTTTCCTACTACAGTGGAGCCCACTTAATTGGATATCTCTTAATTGTATATCCCTGTTAATTGAATATAATTTTCAAACACAAAACCATTTACCATACCTTCAGTACAAATTTGATCTGTTAATTGCATATGGGTTGTAGAGTAAACTCCTGTTAATTGTATATAATTTTTTTTAATATGTCTAAAAAATTACTGTGACACGCACCAAATTCCCCTTATTTATCAACCTTTTTGACCTCACTACATCCAATACAGGCATTTATTCTATTATATCTTGTTTGACAGAGCTCTGTGAGCTCTGTCAAACAAGATATAATAGAATAAATGCTCAGTTTACCCCCAGAACACAGGAAACTGACCAAATCCCTGTTAATTGTATACTCCTGTTAATTGAATAATTTTCACTGGCAAAATGGATATTCAATTAAGAGGATTCTACTGTAATTGGTTCTAAGCTTCCCATCAGGTGGACATAAAACCTGTACCCTTAATTGCTACACCTGTAGATAATTGATGACTCTGCAAGCAAATCTGTTTTTCATGGACCACCTGATATTCTACCCGGTGATCCATGAACAACTAATTTGCTTGTTTGGTTTTCATTTATATTGATTTTAACCCTCTGTACATAATGAATCAGCCACATCTTCCTGCGCAATTTACAAACTGAAGAGTTGATAAAAAACAATTTCTCAAAACAATTCAACAAAACCATATCATGTGACCACTCATTGGAATGAGCTCATTGAGCTGGTTCTAATGAGGGGGTCACATGATATAGTGTTGTCGAAATATATTTTTTTTAAAATCTTTAAAAAAAATCCCTGTGGGAGCTGTACTTATTTACTGAGGTAAGCACACTTTTAGTGGTAAAATAGGACCCTGTCACCAATGCCTGGGGGTGGAAGTTCTCAAAAAATGGGCAACCTGGATATTAATGATTGATTAAACTTGGCTAAAGTCAAATGATAGCCGAATGAAACAATCATACATTTCAATTCTACAGGTGTCACAGAGTGAATATCAACGTGGGGTGGGAGGGGAGGGGCTAAAAGGTATATGGGGGTTCAGGGAATCCTCTCCCAGAAAATTATGTAAAATGTTGTGACCAAAAGAAGTGATCTAGGTGAATTTAGGGCATTTGTGGACTACCAGTACTACCAGTACTGGTAGTCCACAAATGCCCTAAAATCATCTAGACTTCACAGAAGGCAAGCATCAACTGACAGGCAGTTGGGATGGTCACTACTCTGTGCAGATACTGACTCATATAATTGCGGACTTGAATACAATTAAGGATGACAGATAGAATAACAAGCATTAAGTGTACATACATCTGCCAGAATAATATGAGCATTGTTGAATCCCAGTCCTTTGCTATATTTTCAAATATTGTAGGTATTATTGGTAAAAAAAGTGAAGAGGCTGAAGCTTCCACAGCCCCAACTCTGCTCTGTGGCTCTTGCAGCACACATTATCTTTTGTTGAAAGAAGATCTGCATTTTTCTGATATAATTTTTCATTCTCTAAATTGTAGTTAAAAAATAAAATGCCCCTGTATACACTTTTTCTGAAAATTATCACTGGATAACCACAAAACAACAATTTGTTTGCTATTTCCTCTTTAACCCTTTACCTAACATGAAAAGCAGACGACACTTGCAAACAAAATTTTTGAATAATTAATTATTTTCATTTTTTGTCTCAAAAACATAGGTTATGACCCCTCTTTGGAACGAGCTCATCAAGCTCATTCCAAAGAGGGGTCATAACCTATGTTTTTGAGACAAAAAATGAAAAAAATATTGAGAATTATTTGGCGATTTTTGTGAATAGCACTGGCTGGTTTTGGCCGTTTCGTTGGGTAAAGGGTTAATGATGATACTTGTTTCTGAAATTGAAATCAGACTGAGAGAGCTTTCTAGGGTTTATGTCCAGAAGTTAGTTTTACCACTGAACAAAAGCGTGAAGCAAATTTTCTTGCAGTCGTTTTGTTCAGTTTTAATGTGAAAGTCTTGAATTATAATGTGAAATGCTTCATTCAAGTCCTTTTTTACTGTTCTTCAGAAGAGGAGCATTGTTAAATATAATCGAAGCTATGTGATATTGTTGATATTTTGCAGCCTGGAGTGAAACAAGGTGTCATCTGCAGTGCTGAAGCATTGCAGATGGCACCATGTTCCACTAAAGGTATGATTTGTTCTTATATTGTGCCTTTGTTATTTATGAATTTTTAATGATATTTTCTACGATATTGAATGTGAATTTTGTCTATGAAATTTGTGTTTATATAACAAGAATTGAAATTAAAACAATTTGATATTTGCTCAGTTCATCATGTGATAATTTTGATTAATTATATTCCCTGAATGGAGATATCAATATGGATTTCAATATTTTCTGAATGGATATAGAAATATGGATTTGCAGTGTCTCGAAGGTAACATTATCACAGGAGTCAGACATTACTTCCATTCAGATCCATAACTACCTTCAGATATTGGGGTCTGACCACTGATTTTCTATACAATTGGATTGCTAGAATGCTCATTGGTCACATATAGAAAAGTGTTTTGAATGCCACTATCTTAGGGTGCAGATGTTGCTATAAACAAACAATGTACAACAAAAAAAATTTTCTCTGAAGCTTTCCTATTTCCCAACACCTTGAAATCGTCGATTGCTTTTGAAAGAATATTATACTTTCATATCAGTGAAAAATGAATACAATGATGATGTGATCGTCTTTTGCGGCAATATAAATTGAATATATACAACATGTTTTAGTTATTATTGACAAAACACAAGTGCTGAGATTGGAAGTTTTTGTGCAAGGTAAACACCATGACATTTGATGAAGTGAAAGTTATTATGCTATGCCTACAGTCACAACATAACAGCTTTTGCATAATCAAACATCACTGATGGGAGGAGTTATCACATTGATTAACCTGATGCCATGTTTTGGGGGGAGGAGGGGAGGGGGAAACAGGGAGATTGAATTGCATTGTTTTTTGTCAACGTTCCAGCAATCCAGTGGATGTGACCCCATGACTGTCCAATCATGACATGAATTTGTCAAATGGCTCCTATATTCAAGTGCCAATGCTTCTCAACAAGCTATTCAGAAGAGGAGTCTGCAGTCAATGTTCATAGCCATGACAATTGTCAATGTAATGGTAAAAGCTGTGGTTGATGGCCTCAACTTTTACCACAGCAATGTTCGATCCCTGCGATGGGTAAAAGCATTGGTTTCTGGATGATAACTTGATAATGGTTCAACCCACATTCATGAAACATCATAGGTAGGTTGGCATCACTGACAGG
This sequence comes from Pictodentalium vernedei, assembly GCA_031216915.1. Classification (NCBI taxonomy): domain Eukaryota; kingdom Metazoa; phylum Mollusca; class Scaphopoda; order Dentaliida; family Dentaliidae; genus Pictodentalium; species Pictodentalium vernedei. Next base: position 797,979,870 of record CM062297.1, read on the forward strand.
AAGAACCCTATTTATTTTGGACTTGCTACATGGAAGGTCAAGGTCACAGTGGCCTTCAACATAGTAAATCCGTAAACAGTTGGTTTCCAGATGATAACTTGATAATGGTTCGACACACGTTCATGAAACTTCATAAGTAGGTTGTCATCGGCGAGAGGAAGAAACCTATTTATTTTGGACTCGCTAGGTGAAAGGTCAAGGTCATAGTGACCTTGAACATAGTAAATCGTAAACAATTGTTTCTGGATGATAACTTGACTATGGTTCAACCCACATTCATGAAACTTCATATGTAGGTTGGCCTTCTTGAGAGGAAAATCCCTATTTATTTTGGGATCACTAGGTCAGAGGTCAAGGTCACAGTGACCTTGAACATAGTAAATCAAAACAATTGGTTTCCAGATGATAACTTTATAATGGATCGACCCACTTTCATGAAACCTCATAGGTAGGCTGGCATCTGTGAGAGGAAGAACCCTCTTTATTTTGTACTCACTAGGTGAAAGGTCAAGGTCACAGTGACCTTCAACATAGTAAATCATAAACAATTGGTTTCCGGATGATAACTTGATAATGGTTTGACCTATGTTCATGAAACTCCATAGGTAGGTTGGCACTGGTGCAAGAAAGAGCCCTATTTATTTTGAAATCATTAGGTCAAAGGTCAAGGTCACAGTGACCCTTCACATAGTAAATTGTAAACAACTGGTTTCCAGACGATAAGTTGATAATGATTAAACCCACTTTTGTGCTGTCACAACTCAACATTGGATCGGTGATCCTATCAGTATTTTTTTTATAATCAGAAAGTGTGACTAACCCTGTGCAGTGCACAGGGTTAGTCATACTTTCTGGTTATAAAAAATTGATAACTGTCATATCATACACTACATGAAAACATTCACTCAATAAGGCCCTGCAATGCACAGGGTTAGATGCATAATAGAGATGATCTTATTTATAACCAGAAAGAAAAGAGAGACTAACCCTGTACACTGCACAGAGTTAGTTGGTAAGCTAACATACACTAACTAACCATAGACACTGCACAGGATTAGTTAATAGGCTGCCATATCACACACTACATGAAAAAAAGGGTTTAAAAATACACAGAATTAGTTGGTTACATGTTACATAAGGTGCAGGACTCAAGCAACTAATGGAAATACTTATACTGGATTGTGTCAAGTTTTTTGAAGTGAATTTCAAAAATGAAAACATTTTCTATTTTCAATTAATAGCTTGTTTTGGGTAAATTGCGTAAATTCCAGTTCCATTGTGGGGAAAATTTAATGCTTGAAATTTTTATTTTTTGACACCAGAATGCGAAGAATTAAATGAAAATGGTGCACTGTACTATCTTCATGGCTCAGTGCTTGAATACCATATCTGGGTACTGTGGAATAAGGTATGGATTTCACCCTTCACCCAACATTAGAGCCAAATGTTTGTTTGTTAGTTAGTTGAGGTATAAAGTATAAAGATGCTTTCAACAGGTTATATATCAGGAAGTTTTACGGGTGGAGAAAACTGTTCAAGCTGGCCCGATACTGACTAGTGCAACATTTTTACGCATTTTGGATATTTTAGTGCCAAACAAAATGTTTTGTTTCAAAACACTAATGGGAAGGGAGGGGATGTACACTGTCTGATCCAAATAAATTGATCAAGATTTAAAAAATTAACTGGCAATTGGACAATGCTTGCAGACAAAAATCCTACCAAACTCAAAAGTTCTGATGAAATCATCGGCAGGCAAAAAGTTTTTTCTCTATGACACTGATTCAATCAATGCTCAGGCTGATTGCTGTCGGTATGTATACCTATTGTTGCACTTAGATAATAACAGAATTAATCAACTAATTAGGAGATAAACATCTCTTGTTGAGTTTGACATTCGGGAATTTGACTATGGAAAGCCATATGTTAATGAGTCCTGAAGGGGCGAGTTAACAAATAGTTTTCTCATAGTCGAATTCCTGAATGTCTAATGAAACAAGAGTCACTTTTCTCCATTGTAATTCCTTTCATTGTTCCAAACCTGTTTTATTTGAAGAAAAACAATAAAAGAAAATGTCATTTTCGATCTTGGTTTATTTTCCATGATCGAATTTACAGAATGTGTTCGATTTGTGACTCACATGATGTAAGAGTTCATAAGAGAGAAGGGAGATTGCAATTGTTAGCATTGGCCAAAAGCAGTTGTAATTCATCAGTTACATTTGACCTCATTGTTCTTTCTTTTTGAACCTGTAATTTGATTGGCTGAGAGTCTGTCAGCTCCATGCTCTAATCTTGGGTAAATTCACTCTTAACTTGCTCTAATTGCCAGAATCGGGTCAATTAGAACAGGCCTGTATCCATGCTACACGCGAACAATGGTTCTGAACTGCTCATATCACAGATCGAAGACTCTCCATGACTTGTTTTCTATGGCAATGGTTGTCAATGTCTGTGCTTCAAAGTATACCTTGTAAATTCGACCATGGCAAAGAGACCCATTCGGGTTTGATCGTTAACAAATGGTTTTTCATAGTCAAATTCCTGAATGTCAAACTCAACAAGAGACATTTATCTCCTTAGTGTACTATCAACATACTACATGTCTTATTACATGGCACCACCATGCGTCCACTTGCCAAATCAGGATTAACTGTCTTGTCCTCTTGATTCAAAGTCCAATGTGCTAACCATTGAGCCATTGGAGGTCAGGATCAAACCTATGTCTTATTGATCTGAAGTCCACTGTTCTAGCCATTGAGCAACTGCACTTGTATATACAGTGGATCCCACTTAAATGGATATCTCTCAACCGAATAACCCTGTTAATTGAAAATAATTTCCCAACACAAAACCATTTACCATACCTCCAGTTCAAATTTGAACTGTTAATTGAATATAGGTTATAGAGTGAACTCCTGTTAATAGAATAAATAATCTTGCAACCTGTCGAGAAATTACCCTGACTCACCCAGGTTTCCTTTGTTTATAGATCTATATGGCCAATGACTAACCTATTACATCCAATACATGCATTTAATCTATTACACCTTGCTTGACAGAGCTCATGGAGCTCTGTCAGACAAGATATAATAGAAGAAATGCTAAGTTTAGCTCCAGAGTACTGGAAAGTGACACAATCCCTGTTGATTGCATACTCCTGTTAATTGAATAATTATCATTGACAAAGTGTCTATTCAATTAACAGGGATCCACTGTAACAGCTAAATTTGCCCACAGCTATTCACAAATGTCACCATTCATTTTTTGTTCTGAATTTTCACTTCGAAAACATAGCTTATCACGCACTATACTGGAACAAGTTCACTGAACTTGTTCCAGTGAGGGGCCATAGTCAGTGTTTTAAAAGAACAAAATGAATTTTTTTAGTTATTCATGAAAATGTTTGCAAGTATCATTTTCAAGAAGTGTTAGGTAACAGATTATTGTTGTCATCAAGCTCATTCCAATGGGAGGGGGGGGGGGGGGGTCACATGATATGGTTTTGTTGAATTTTTTTGAAAAACTTTCAAAATGATATTTAAAATAATAAATTTTGATATCTTCTGCATTAAAGGGTTAAAAGGTTAATAATGGAAGGTTTATTTTTTTTTCCAAACATATTTTTGTCCTTGTGCAATGAGTTCAGTGCAAACATTCTAAATAGGGGCCACAAATTACTTTTGGAGAAAGAAAAATAACAAAATTTGGTTTGATGATTAACTTCTTGCATGCAGCTGATGGATATTCCTGCTCAGGACAGTGAATTTCTTGCGACAAGAATAACTATAATTTTGGTACTTTTAACCAAATTTTCCTTAGTGAAAGTTGGATCAACTTTTTTTGTGATTAAAATTTCAATGTACTAATAAAAAATTAATCCTCAGTGGGTTAACTGGTAGAGTGCTGGAAGCCCATATTTGGGCCTTATTCAGAAGTGCAGGTGCCCTAATTCAACCCTCTACTCAACGCAGACGATATCAAAATTTATTATTTTGAATATCATTTTTTAAATTTTTTCAAAAAATGTCAACAAAACCATATCATGTGACCCCTCGTTGGAACGAGCTTGACGAGCTCGTTCCAACGAGAGGTCACATGATATGGTTTTGTTGAAATTTTTTGAAAAATGATATTTTTTCAACTGCTGAATTTGCATATTTTGCGGGCGGATGCGGGCAATTCGTTGAGTAAAAGGTTAAAGACTTGATATTCTGTGAATCTGCTTCATATTATCTTTGAAATGGAATTAATAGTCCCCTATGGTTTCACCATGAAGTGGTTGAATATTGGCGTTTAAAATTTTCAACATTAATCAGACATTATGGAAAGATGATGCACATCAATCTTGTTAAAAAAAAAATTCAAGATAGCCGACTGACAGCCATTTTTGTTGGAAATTGGGTGTACTTAGTTTTCTGCCTAGAACTTCTAAACTACCTTTCCAATTTCAATCATTTTTGATATGGAGGTGCAGCAGCATCAGATAAATAACATATCTTACGTAGTTTTTTTATCGTGCATAAATTATGCAAATTAGACGCACTTAAGCTTTTTTCCAGCCATTTTTGTATATATTATGTTGGTGTGTCCTGTTACCACCCATATCTCAGAGATGCTTCAACGCTTTTGTTTCAAATTTTCAGCAATGATCACTCATTATGTAAAATTGGTAAACGTAAATTTTTTTCAGAAAAAAATTCAAGATGGCCAACTGGCAGCCATTTTTTGTTGGAAATTGCGTGCAATCAGTTTTCTGCCTAAAACTTCTAAAGGGCCTTTCTGATTTCAATAAATTTTGGTATGGAGGTGTAGCAGCATAAGATAAATAGCTTTTCATACGGGATTCTTTCTCGTGCATACATTATGCAAATTAGACAAACTTGAGCTTTTTTCAGCCATTTTTGTATGTATTATGTTGGTGTGTCATGTTACCACCTGTATCTCAGAGGCACTTTGACACTTCTGTTTCAAATTTTATGAAAAACTGATGCACGTCAAGTTTTTTCGAAAAAAAATTCAAGATGGCTGACTGGTGGCCATTTTTGTTGGAAATTGCATGTAATTAGTTTTCTGCCTTAACGTCTAAATGACCTTTTCAGTAAGTTTTGATATGGAGGTATAGTGGCTTAGGATAAATAACATATCACACAGGTTTTTCTCTTGTGCATAAATTATGCAAATTAGGCAAACTTGAGATTTTTTTTTAGCTACTTTTGTATATATTATGTTGGTGTGTCCTGTTACAACATGTATCTCAGAGACGTTTTGACACTTTTGTTTAAAATTTTCATCAATGATCAGACATTATGTAAAATTGATGCATGTAATTAATAAAAAATTTTTAAATTCACGATGGCCAACTGACAGCCATTTTTGTTAAAAATTGCATGCAATTAGTTTTCTGCCTAGAACTGCTAAACGATATCCCCGGTTTCAATAATTTTTGGTACAGCCTTGTAGCAGCATAAGGTAAACAATTTGGTGATGCCCCCAACCATAGGGGACTATTGTCTGATCACTCGTGAGTGGCGTTGCACTTGTTTAATCTGAATGGATTAGCCTTCCTACAATTTATGGAAGAATGCCCTCTGACAAGTCAGAAACATGTGAACAAAGTTTGATGACCAAAAATAATTTAGCACTCTACCAGTTAGGAGTTAATAAATAGAAAAAAAAGACCTGGACATATTTTGTAGATTCTTTAGGTAAGCGGTAAAACAATTTTATGATGATATAACTTTGATAATATCTGGAATCTGAGAAAATTATTTACTAATAGTGACATTCCCCTTTGATTAGGTTGATAAAATTTTATTACCATTGTGTGACACAAATTTTGTTATTATTCTTAGTTTTCAGTATCAGTTGTGGATGACTGAAAATGGAAATAAAAGGTAAACAAACGATTCGGTGTCTTTCAATTATTTTTCGTCAACAATTCTTGGTCTCTGTCCATTGCCAATACCAGCATCTTTCATGGGGTCCTACTATTTAACGAACACAAACGAACATAAACGAACAGAAGAGAAAATAATAGGAAATACAAGTTAAAAATGGTTGAGGGTGCATATGCAGGTATATGTGGGTATATATTATTCGTTTTTATTCACTTCTGTCACCTTTGTCGCATCTTGTCGACAGCTTCAAGCAGGCTACTACTTAACGAACACAAGAATTTCGCGCCATCGTACATTTTATAAACCTTATTAATCATCAAAATACTCATCAGAAGTGAATAAAAACGAATAATATATACCCACATATACCTGCATATGCACCCTCAACCATTTTTAACTTGTATTTCCTATTATTTTCTCTTCTGTTCGTTTATGTTCGTTTATGTTCGTTTGTGTTCGTTAAATAGTAGGACCGTCTTTCATGTGTATAATACCTTGAGTGCTTTTTAACACCCAGAAGGTAACCGGTTCTCATCAGATCACCGAAGTTAAGCAACGTCGAGCCTGGTTAGTCATTGGATAGGTGACTGTCTAAGCGATCGATTCGGACTCATGCGTTGTGTCCTTGGGCAAGGCACTTGACCGATTGTCCACGTGGGGGCACGATGACGCCGTGTACTAAGACATACTGCACGTTGATGGTATGCATGTCTCCAGCCAATCTAACCCTGCCTGTGCTGCAGTGCGGAGTTACGATGTTGGGGAGCTGGCAGCTGCTCGTTGTTGCTCGGTGGTTCTCTCCGGGTACTCTGGCTTCCTCCACCCGTAAAACTGTCATGTCATGATTAGCTATGGTGCATAAGTATGTGACCTTAAACACCAATAAATAAATAAATACTGTGAAGCAGCCATGACTAGATTTGATAAAACAATCATTAAAATTTAACTCAAGAAATCATTTGTTAACCCTTTACCCATCGTAACGGCCAAAACCGGCCAGTGCTATTCTCAAAAATCGCCAATTAATTTTCATTATTTTTTCATTTTTTGTCTCAAAAACATAGGTTATGACCCCTCATTGGAACGAGCTCATCGAGCTCGTTCCAATGAGGGGTCATAACCTATGTTTTTGAGACAAAAAATGAGTTATTCGAGAATTTTTTTTGCATGTGCCGTCTGCTTTTCATGTTAGGTAAAGGGTTAAAAAGTGCATTTAATTTACAGAGGAAAATCTGGTTAAATGTACCAAAATTATACTTATTTCAGTGACAAGATTTTGTGTCCTGATCAGGAATATCTGCAAGCAGCATGCAAGGAATTAAACTGTAGTATTGTTTTTAGCTTAACTTGACATAGTCAAGATAAGCTATTGCCATCACGCGTGCGGAAGTCTGTTAGTCTGTGAGTCTGTTAGTCTGTGAGTCTGTGACGTCTGTTCACATTTTCCTTTAGCACGGGCTACACCCCGCAGTTCTTGTCTGATCATCACGAAATTTCATATGCAGGTTTGGGGTCATATCTAGATGAGAACGTCCCCTTTTGGTCGCAACTGGGCAACCGGTATGGCTGCCTGAGCCCAAAACCTGAAAACCATTAGCACAGTCTGCAGGTCGTATTTATGAAGGGATTTCATTGTAACTTGGTAGGATGCCTCTGTATAATGCCTAGATGAGAACGTCCCCTTTTGGGCTTGATCTATCAACCGTGATGGCTGCCCAAGCCCGAAACCCAAAAACTTTTAGCACAGATTGCATGTCATGTTTAATGTGGAGGGATTTCATTGTAACTTGGTAGGATGACTCCTTATGATGTCTAGAAGAGAATTTCCCCATTTGGGCATGATCTGCCAACCGTGCCGACTGCCCGAGCCCAAAACCCGAAAACCTTTAGCACAGTCTACAGGTCATATTTATTGATGAATTTCATTGTAACTTGATGGGTTGACTTCGTACAATGTCTAGATGAGAAAGTCCCCTTTTGGACTTGATTGGGCAACTGAGACGGCTACAGGGGCCCGAAGCCCGAAAACCTTTAGCACAGTCTAGAGGTCATATTTATGAAGGGATTTCATTGTAACTTGGTAGGATGACTCCAAATAATGTCTAGATGAGAACGTCCCATTTTGATCGCGATCATGCAGCCTTAATGGGTGCCCGAGCCCAAAAACCTTTAGCATAGGCAAAAGGTCATATTTATGGAAGGATTTCTTTGTAACCTGTTAGGTTGACTCCATATAATGCCTAGATGATGACATCCCCTTTTGGTCGTGATTGGTCAGTTGTGATGGCCACAAGTGCCCGAAGCCCAAAAACCTTGAGCACAGTCCACAGGTCATATTTATGAAGGGATTTCATTGTAACTTCTTAGGATCACTCCAGATGGTGCCCAGATGAGATTGTCCTCTATGGTTGCAATCATTCAACCATGATGGCTGCCCGAGCCCAAAGCTCGAAAACCTTTAGCACAGTCTATAGGTCATATTTATGAAGGGATTTCATTGTAACTTCTTAGGATCACTCCAGATGATGCCCAGATGAGATTGTCCCCTGTGGTTGCGATCATTCAACCATGATGGCTGCCCGAGCCCGAAGCCCGAAAACCTTTAGCACAGTCTACAGGTCATATTTATTAAGGGATTTCATTGTAACTTGGTAGGTTAACTCCATATAATGTCTAGATGAGAACGTCCCCTTTTGGACATGACTGGGCATCTGTGGCGGCTAAAGGTGCCCGAAGCCCGAAAACCTTTAGCACAGTCTACATGTCATATTTATGAGGGGATTTCAATATAACTTGTTAGGATGACTCCAAATAATGCCTAGATGAAAACGTCCCATTTTGATCGTGATCATTCAGCCTGTATGGGTGCCCGAGCCCAAAAACCTTTAGCATAGGTAAAAGGTCATATTTATTGAAGGATTTCATTGTAACCTATTAGGTTGACTCCATATAATGCCTAGATGATGGCATCCCCTTTTTGTCGTGATTGGTCAGCTGTGATGGCTACAAGTGCCCGAAGCCCAAAAACCTTGAGCACAGTGTACAGGTCATATTTATGAAGGTATTTCATTATAACTTCGTAGGATCACTCCAGATGATGCCCAGATGAGATTATCCCCTTTGGTTGTTGTGATCATTCAACCATTATGGCTGCCCGAGCCCAAAGCCCGAAAACCTAAAGCACAGTCTACGGGTCATATTTATGAAGGGATTTCATTGTAACTTGGTAGGTTGACTTCCTATAATGTCTAGATGAGAACGTCCCCTTTTGCACATGATTGGGCAACTTTGACGGCTAAAGGTGTCCGAAGCCCAAAAACCTTTAGCACAGTCTACAGGTCATATTTATGAAGGGATTCCATTGTAACTTGGTAGGATGACTCCAAGTAATGTCTAGATGAGAACGTCCCATTTTGGTCATGATCATTCAGCCTTGATGGGTGCCCGAGCCCAAAAACCTTTAGCATAGGCAAAAGGTTATATTTATAGAAGGATTTCATTGTAACCTGTTAGGTTGACTCCATATAATGCCTAGATGATGGCATCCCCTTTTGGTCGTGATTGGTCAACTGTGATGGCTACAGGTGCCCGAAGCCCGAAAACCTTGAGCACAGTCCACAGGTCATATTTATGAAGGGATTTCATTGTAACTTCTCAGGATCACTCCAGATGATGCTCAGATGAGATTGTCCACTTTGGTTGCGATCATTCAACCATGATGGCTGCCCAAGCCCGAAGCCCGAAAACCTTTAGCACAGTCTACAGGTCATAGTTATGAAGGGATTTCATTGTAACTTGGTAGATTGACTTCATATAATGTCTGTATGAGAATGTCCCATATTGATCGCGATCATTCAGCCTTGATGGGTGCCCGAGCCCAAAAACCTTTAGCATAGGTAAAAGGTCATATTTATGGAAGGATTTCATTGTAACGTATTAGGTTGACTCCATATAACGCCTAGATGATGACATCCCCTTTTGGTCGTGATTGGTCAGCTGTGATGGCTACACGTGCCCGAAGCCCGAAAACCGTGAGCACAGTCTACAGGTCATATTTATGAAGGGATTTCATTGTAACTTTGTAGGATCACTCCAGATGATGCCCAGATGAGATTGTCCCCTTTGGTTGCGATCATTCAACCATTATGGCTGCCCGAGCCCGAAGCCCGAAAACCTTAAGCACAGTCTACAGGTCATATTTATGAAGGGATTTCATTGTAAATTGGTAGGTTGACTTCATATAATATCTAGATGAGAACGTCCCCTTTTGGACACGATTGGGCAACTGTTACGGCTTCAGGTGCCCAAAGCCCGAAAACCTTTAGCACAGTCTACAGGTCATATTTATTAAGGGATTTCATTGTAACTTGGTAGGATGACTCCAAATAATGTCTAGATGAGAATGTCCCCTTTTGGTCGCGATCATTCAGCCTTGATGGCTGCCCGAACCCAAAGCCTTTAGCATAGTCTATTGGTGATATTTATGGAAGGACTTCATTGTTACCCGTAAGTTTGACTCCACATAATGCCTAGATGATGACATCCCCTTTTGGTCATGATATTTATGAAGGGATTTCATTGTAACTTTGTAGGGTCACTCCAGATGATGCCCAGATGAGAATGTCCCCTTTTGGATGCGATCATTCAACCATGATGGCTGCCAGAGCCCAAAGCCCAAAAACCTTTAGCACAGTCTACAGGTCATATTTATTAAGGGATTTCATTGTAACTTGGTAGGTTGACTTCATATAATGTCTAGATGAGTCTATGTATATATATATATATATATTTATGAAGGGATTCAATGTAACTTGATAGGATGACTCATTTTGGAATAATTTCAGTGTAACTTGGTAACTTTTGTTGATATATTTTAACTGTGAGGGCCACATACATTAACTGTGAGGTCATATTAACCCACTCCTCAGCTCTTTAGTACAGTGTACACCTCATATTATTTTTTCATAAACATAGCATACAGGGAACAGAAATGAACATATTCCCAATTATCACAATTCTTGTCTTATTTCATAATCCTTTCATAAACATTGAACATTATCCTTTTCATCAAACACAACACACAAGTTAAGCTACAGTGTCATTGACACTTTCATTGGTCAAGTGTTATCTGCCTGAATAAACACATGACCTGTGACTAGAAACAACTGGTATGTCACCAGTTCTTCATAATATTGATATTTGTTTGGTTGGTATGATTTAATTAGTTTACAAAATGAACTTTCTGCAGTATCACGATGCTAAGTCAAGAGTCATGCTTTACTCTTTTTGGACAGTGGATTATTTGAGAGAGGTTTTTGTTTGAATAAAGTGTTGCTATCCATGGTTCATGAAGCTGAGCAGTGGCTGTGGTGGTTTAATATTTATGTATGTAGTTTCCTTGTGTGGAGTGCACTGAAGTTTGTTCAAAGAAAGTTTCACGGTAGTATCTATGTCACCATGCATGAGAGTTGCAGAATTTTTTTACTCTCCTCACCTTTCCTATTCACTTCTCCAGAGCACTTGGTCGATTTGATCTAAATTTGGAATACACTGTTATAGGATGACATGTTCTTGCATTCTATAAAAAACTAGCCAGTTATGTGAGCTTAAAAAGCTTACCTGGTCCAAATTGTTTACAGGGAATGGAGGATATGTGATCTGTAAAAGGAGAGAAGTGAACCATTTTGTAGATTTTCATAAGAATCTCTTCTGAAAAAAAATAGCATTCTTTAGCCTGTTTTGATTCTACTATTCATAAAAAAACTCCAAAGAAAACAACAAATATCTGTCCCATGCTACTAGAAAATATAAGTATTTGAATTTCTTTACTATTTTGGCCACAGGATTCCCACAAGGGGCATGTGAAGGCTTTTTATCCCCCCGAAATTTTGGGATATAGCCATGGCACTGTGCCTCCATCCATCTGTCTGTAGATGGAGTTGGTTTCCGCTCTCTAACTAAAATTCCACTTGGCTGACTGAACCCAAATTTGGCATGTGGGTTAGGCATGATAAGAGGAAGAAGCCTATTTATTTTGGCATCATCATGCCAAAGTCCAAGGTCTTGGTGACCTTGAACATTAATTTCTATCAGTGTTGGTTTCTGTTCTGTAATTAAGGTTTTACTTGGCCAACTGGAACTCAACTTGGCATGTGGGTTATGCATGATGAGAGAAAGAAGCCTATTCATTTTGAGGACATTGTACCCAACGTCAAGGTCACAGTGACCCTTCAACTTAAACATTTACCAAAGTTGGCTTCTCAAATTGAAATTTTGCTTGCTCGATTGATACTTAACTTGGCTTATGGGTTGAGCATGATGAAAGGAAGAACCCTATTTATTTTGGGGTTATTGTGTCAAAGAAAAAGGTCACAGTGACCTTGAATTTTAAGTTTTCCCAGCCAGAGTTGGTTTCCGCTCTCTAATTAAAATGTTTTGCCTGATCGAAACCAAACTTGGTGTGTGGATTAGGCATAATGAGAGGAAAAACCCTATGTATTTTTAGCTGACCTGACTGAAAGACAGGGCGAGCTATCGTTTGTCCATCGTCCATCATGAAGGTGATGTTTGGTTCTTTTTCTCCCAAACCACTGGCCTCATTTTAATGAAATTTCACATGAGTACTGGCTATATAGGGGCATTTGGATTTTTCTTAAAATTGGGTTTCTGCTCATATTGAGGAGGGGGTGGGGCCAAAATGCTCCAATTTTTTAAAAATCTTCTCATGAACCAGCTGTAGCCGAGACTTCATATTTGGTATACAGCTTCCTTTTGAGGTATAGACTCAAGTTTTTTCAAGAGAAGTTCGAGGGGCAATATTTGTCGTCGTTATGGGAGTGGAAAGAATTTATGCCCTGCCCAAAATTTCTATTTTCCAAACCAAAAGGCCGATTTGAACTAAATCAAATATGAGGTATTAATGGGTCATAAGTACTTGATTTATGCAAAAAAAAAATTTTAAAAATGCCCTGTAGGAACCACAGGAGCTAAAAATAGAAAAAATTACAAATGCCCGTATTTCCAAAACTACACACCACTGAGAATTCTTATTTGGTGTGAAGCTTCCCTAGGAACAACAGAATGGAATGGTCAAAAAAAATTTCTATCCCTTTTATCATAAGGTACTTTTTCGGGACTGGATAATGGGGAAAACATTTAAGCCTCTTCTTCTCCCAAACCACTGCTCCAAAGGTTTTCACATTTCGCATATAACATCTTTGGAAGATTGTTTCACATGTTTGTTGAAATCAAATCCCTGGGTTCACATTTGGGCTCTCTGTGTTTAAATTAGTGCAGTATGAGGAATATTCTTTAAAAATCGTCTTCAGATCCACCAATCAGAATCTTTTGATATTTGGTAAGCAGCATCCTTGGAGGTGAGATTCAAGTTTGTTCAAGCCAAGTCTCTGGGTTCATATTTGGGATCCCTGTGGGATCCCGAATTATAACTTAGTTCAATATTAGGAATTTTCTTTAAAAATCTTCTTCTTCACTCCACCAGTAAGAATCTTTTGATATATGGAATACAGCATCCTAAGGGAGGTGAGATTCAAGTTTGTTCAAGCCAAGTCTCTGGGTTCATATTTGGGCTCCCTGTAGGAGCCCGAATTATAACTTAGTTCAATATTAGGAATTTTCTTTAAAAATCTTCTTCTGATCCAGAAGTCACAATTTTTTTATATTTGGTATACAGCATCCTAAGGGAGGTATGATTCAAGTTTGTTCAAGCCAAGTTTCTGAGTCCATATCTGGGCTCCCTGTGGGAGACCAAATTGTAACTTCGTTTAATATGAGGAACATTCTTTAAAAATCTTCTTCTTCACGTCCACCAGTAAGAATCTTTTGATATTTGGAATACATCATCCTAAGGGAGGTGAGATTCAAGTTTGTTCAAGCCAAGTCCCTGGGTTCATATTTGGGCTTCCTATGGGAGCCCGAATTATAACTTAGTTCAATATGAGGAATATTTTTTTTTTTTTTTATTCAGATCTGCCGGTCAGAATGTTTTGATATTTGGTATATGCTTTTTAGCTCCCCTGACTGCAAGTCAAAGTGACCTGTTCTGAGCACTTTTCATCTGTTGTCCATCTGTCGTGAAGGTGGTGTTTGAGTCTTTTTCTCCCAAACCTCTGGCCAAATTTTAATGATATTTAACATGAGTGGTGGCTATATAGGGGCATTTGTTTGTTTCTTTTAAATTGGGTTTCTGCTCATATTAAGTAGGGGTTGGGGGCCAAGATATTTATTTATTTATTCATTTATTGTGACTTAACAACACTTTCAACAGCCAGGGTCTCCTCGAGTCGGACAGTTTTATAGATGGAAGAAGACAGAGAGGAGTATCCAGAGAGAACCACCGAGCAACTGTCAGACTCCACAACGTACTAACTCTACACAAGCAAGGTTAGCATTGGTTGAAGACGAGTGCACCATCGACATGCAGCATCCCTTAGTTCACAGTGCAACCATGCCCCCATGTGGGCAATCAGGATTAAGTGCCTCAACCAAGGACACAATGTAGGTACCCATGGCAGGGATCAAACCATTGACCTTTCGGTTTGAAGTCAATCCCCATAACCACAGAGCTACCATGCTCTCAGCCCTCTTAAGCTTTTGTCATGGCCCGTCGTCCGTCTGTCCATCTGTCCGTCTGTCCGTACGTCAACAATTGGATACGGCTTGGGCTAGAGGCCGTATTTATGAACCGATCTTTACGAAACTTCTTGGGTACCTTTGTTATGACTGTGGGACGAGAACGAGTGTTTTTGGGTGCGGTCCAAAATTCAAGATGGCTGCCAGCCGCCATTTTGTACCGACGATGCAGAAATCTGTTTTTTGTACAGAACTTCCATATGAAAGCTCTGATTTGAATAATTTTTTGTATGAATGTTTAGTACCATGGGATACATCACATATAATACGCGTTTTTTTCTCGTACGTAAATTGTGCAAATTAGACTAATTTTGATGTTTTTTGGGGTTACTTTCAGCACTGTAAGTGCAAATGCCAATACGGCTCGGGCTAGAGGCCGTATTTATGAACCGACCTTTACGAAACTTCTTGGGTACCTTTGGTATCACCGTGAGACGAGAACAAGTGTTTTGGGGTCCGGTCCAAAATTCAAGATGGCCGATGGCATCCATTTTGTACAAAATTAGGTGCAATCAGATTTTTGCACAGAACTTCCATATGAAAGCGCTGATTTGAATAATTTTTTGTATGAATGTTTAGTACCATGGGATACATCACATATAATATGGGGTTTTTTCTCGTGCAGAAATTATGCAAATTAGATGAACTTTGATTTTTTCAGTGCGACTTACACACAGTAAGTACACATGTCAATATGGCTCAGACTAGAGTCTGTATTTATGAACTGATCTTCACGAAATGTCTTGGGTACCTTTTTTATCACCTTGGGATGAGAACGAGTCTTTCTGGGTGCAGTCTAAAATTCAAGATGGCTGCCAGTGGCCATTTTGTACCGAAATTAGGTCTAATCAGTTTTTTGTACACAAGTTCTATACAGCTCAGACTAGGGGCCATATTTAACCAATTTTTACGAAACTTCTTGGGTACCTTTGTTATCACTGTGGGATGAGAGCGAGTGTTTTTGGGTGTGGTCCAAAATTCAAGATGGCCACCAGCAGCCATTTTGTACCAAAATTAGTGCAATCAGTCTTTTGTACAGAACTTCTGTATGAAAGTTCTGATTTGAATAAATTTTTGTATGAATGTTTAGTAACATGGAACACATCACATATTGTAAGGGGTTTTTTTTTCGTGCAGAAATTATGCAAATTAGATGAACTTTGATTTATTCAGTGCTACTTACACAATGTAAGCACACATGTCAATACTGCTCAGGGTAGAGGCTGTATTTATGAACCGATCTTCACAAAACTTCTTGGGTACCTTTGTTATCACCTTGGGATGAGAATGAGTGTTTCTGGGTACGGTCCAATATTCAAGATGGCTGCCAGTGGCCATTTTGTATCGATATTAGGTCCAATCAGTTTTTTGTCACAAGTTCTATACAGCTCGTATTTATGAACTGATCTTCACAAAACTTCTTGGGTACTTTTGTTTTCACCTTGGGACAGGAACGAGTGTGTTTTGGGGTGCCTTTGTTATCACTGTGCTATGAGAACAAATATTTTCAGTCAGACCCACTCTGGGACTCAAAGATTTTTTTCTAGTTTAGCATCTGACTGTCACCCACCTTTACAATACTTTACCTATACATTTGTTACAGGCAACGGTCAGTATTTATGTACAGACCGTTACAATACTTTATATGTACCTTTGTTATCAGGTCATTACCTAGATGTTTGTCATTGCTGTGTCACATACTATACATGTACATGTCTTTGTCTTGACAAGTTGAGCTACAGTGTCATTGACACTTTCATTTGTTTCAAAAACATAGGTTATGACCTCTCGTTGGAATGAGCTTGACGAGCTCGTTCCAACGAGGGGTCATAACCTATGTTTTGAGACAAAAAATGAAAAAATAATGAAAATTAATTGGAGATTTTTTAGAATAGTGCTGGCCGGTTTTGATCATTACTTTGTGCCTTGCTCTTGGAGACAATGCAGTTATCCCTGGCAGGAATCAAACCATGGACCTTTGTGGTTTGAAGTTCACTGCAACATGGATATAAAGTCAAGTACAGCCAATAATTTATACCCATAATGCCCATTTGATAGGACTTCCACCATACATTGATTACTGGGTCTTATTTTCCCAGTAAAACAGATCTTGTTTACTTCAGGAAACAAGCACTGCTTCACTTCCCAGTGTTTGCACAGGATGATGATTCGAATATGACATGTCTTTTAGATGGCCAACTCATGTTTGGAAAGTGTCATGTTGCAGCTGCAGTAGAACCCTGTTTACTGAATAGCCACTTAGTTTCTGAAAATTATTCAATTAACAGTATTCAATTAACATGGATCTGGTCCCTTTCCTGTATTTTAAAGATGTATTGTGCATTTATTCTCTTATATCTTGTTTGACAAGGCTCAAGGAGCTCTTGTCAAATAAGATATTAGTGATTCAATATTACCTGTACTGAAGCAAAATGGGTCTGAAAACAAGAGAAATTTGGTGATTGTCAAGGTAATTTCTTGACATAGTAGAAACTTTTTTTTATTCAATTAACAGGAATTTACTCTGTAACCTATATGTAATTAACAGGTCAAATTTGTACTGTAAGTATGGTAAACTGTTCTGTGTTTAGAAGTTATATTCAATTAACAGGTTATTCAATTAAGAGACATCCATTTAAATGGGCTCCAATGTATTTCTAAAGTGCCAAAAACATTGGACTATAGGTATTCGCAATTGCATTATGAGCCAACACATGTACTACACAAGTCACAGTTGCTAATTCCATGTCTTGATCAACCAGTTGTTGCAATTGCAAATAGGGAACACCCAGACAGATGATTCACCTTGATGGTAATCATGTACTTTCTTTGGTTCTTGCTTATGTCACATGAGCAAGCCTGAAAATAAGCAACCTGTCATTTGCAAAACGAGGTCCCCAGAGGGTGAAGTTTCTGATGCTATCCCATACAGTGGGTCAATTTATCCTCTAGGTACATCTTTCTGTTTTGGCTTGAGACCTTGATTCATACTGAGGTTCACAGAAGATAAATTTTGTGAGACCTCATGCTGAAGATGACAGTCTGCTTATTTTCAGGCCTGCACATGAGCAGTCAGTCTTATGCAAATGGAGGTTAGTGACTGTTTTAGGGTATTTAGGTTCCAGCATAACAAATTTTGAGTCCAGTATGTGCAAGTTGGGAAACCCACGAAGTTGGGAAGCATCATGACAGCTACATATATTTACCCATAAACAAATTTCCTGAGTTTTTTTAAACTATAATCCCCATTGACAAATATTCCAACTACATCAACAAAGCATGCCTTCAAAGAAGGCATGCCCTCTTGATGTGGTTGGAATATTTCTTCAGGCAGGACATGAGTCAAGGTAGTCGGAATAAATTGGGTTTAGAGCCCTCCACCCCTAATCAGTGATCTTCATTTACTTTGCCATTTGATTAACAGGGTCTCACTGTACTGCTGTTATCTTTGGGGCACATGATTATTGCCTATCCATGTTCTTGTATCTGTATCCAGTAACCCATTTTGTGGGACAACAGCTTGACTAAGCCTATGGGAACATCCAAGGAAATTTGAAGAGTGAAAGAAAACAGAGGCTCAAGTGAGCCTAAAATGCTCAACTGGCTCAAGTTGTCAAAAGAGATGAGTGTTTCAGTAAGTGACCGGCATATGGAGCGCAAATAGTAACCCAGGGACTTGAATTGAGCAAATTTGAATCTGATACCCCTGGAGATGTCACATACCAAATATAAAAAGATTCTAACTGGTGGATCCGGAGAAGCTTTTTCAAGAAATTTTCTCACATTGCACAGAGTTAAACTATAGGCCCTGCATGGAGTTAAACTATGGGTCTCAATAAAGAGACCAAATATTAACCCAAGGGCCCAATAACAAAATTGAATCTGACCCTCCTAAAGATATTATATACCAAATATGAAAATATTCTGACTGGTTGATGTGAAAAAGAAGATTTTTAAAGAAATTCCCTCATATGGTACTATGTTACAATTTGGGCTCCCATAGGGAGCCTAAATATTAACCCAGGGAGTGGATTTGAACAAACTTGAATCTAACCCCAATAGAGATGTTATATACCAAATATGAAAAGAATCTGACTGATGGATCTGAAAAAGAAGATTTTTAAAGATTATTCCCCATATTGCACTAAGTTAAAAGTTGGACTCCCATGGGGATCCCAAATATTGACCCAGGGGCTTAATTTGAACAAACTTGAATCTGACACCTCTAGCGGTGTTGTATACCAAATATGAAAAGATTCTGACTGGTGGATCTGAAGAAGAAGATTTTAAAATGGGGAGCCGAAATATTGATCCAGAGACTCGATTAGAGATGTTGAATACCAAATATCAAAAGAATCGGACTGATGCATCTCAAGAAGAAGACTTTTAAGCTTATTTTCCATATTGCCCTAAGTTAATTATCGCCCTAAGTTAATATTTTCTCAAATTGCACTAAGTTCAACTTTGGGCTCCAATAAAGAGCTCAAATGTCAACCCAGGGATCCGATTTGAACAAACTTGAATCTGACCCCTCCAGAGATGTTGTATACCAAATATCAAAAAGACTGATGCATCTGAAGAAGAAGATTTTGAAAGATTATTCCCCATATTACACTAAGTTAAAATTCGGACTCCCATGGGAAGCCCAAATATTGACCCAGGGACTTGATTTGAACACACTTGAATCTGACCCATCTAGTGATGATGTATACCAAATATGAAAAGATTCTGACTGGTGGATCTGAAGAAGAAGATTTTAAATGGGGAGCCGAAATATTGACCCAGGGACTCGATTAGAGATGTTGTATACCAAATATCAACAGAATCGGCCTGATGCATCTGAAGA
The DNA here is from genome assembly GCA_031216915.1 of Pictodentalium vernedei. Taxonomy (NCBI): domain Eukaryota; kingdom Metazoa; phylum Mollusca; class Scaphopoda; order Dentaliida; family Dentaliidae; genus Pictodentalium; species Pictodentalium vernedei. Next base: position 797,999,268 of record CM062297.1, read on the forward strand.
AGAAGATTTTTAGCTCAACTTTGGCGAAGTCAAATTTGAGGTATTGCCATGGCCCGTCATCCGTCTGTCCGTCCAGCTCGGGATAGAGGCCGTATTTATGAACCGATCTTTACGAAACTCCTTGGGTACCTTTGTTATCACCTTGAGACGAGAACGAGTGTTTTTGGGTCCGGTCCGAAATTTAAGACAGCCGCTGGCAGCCATTTTGTACCAAAATTAGGTGCAATCAGATTTTTATGCAGAACTTCCATATGAAAGCTCCGATTTGAATAATATTTTTGTATGAATGTTTAGTACCATGGGTTACATCACATATAATATGGGTTTTTTTCTCGTGCGTAAATTATGCAAATAAGACTAACTTTGATTTATTTAGTGTTACTTTCAGCACTCTGAGTGCAAATGCCAATGCGGCTCGGGCTAGAGGCTGTATTTATGAACCAATCTTTACGAAACTTCTTGGGTACCTTTGTTATCACCGTGGGACGAGAACGAGTGTTTTTGCGTCCTGTCTGAAGATGGCCGCTGGTGGCCATTTTGTACAAAATTAGGTGCAATCAGATTTTTGCGCGGAACTTCCATATGAAAGCACTGATTTGAATAATTTTCTGTGTGAATGTTTAGTGCCATGGGATATATCACATATAATACAGGTTTTTTTCTCGTGCATAAATTATGCCAATTAGACTAACTTTGATCTACTTTATGTTACTTTCAGCACTGTAACTGCAAATACCAATACGGCTCGGACAAGAGGCCGTATTTATGAACTGATCTTTACGAAACTTCTTGGGCACCTTTGTTATCACCTTGGGACGAGAACAAGTGTTTTTGGGTGCTGTCCGAAATTCAAGATGGCTGCCGGTGGCCATTTTGTACCAAAATTGGTGCAATCATTTTTTTTGTACAGAACTTTTGTATAAAAGTTCTGATTTGAATAAATTTATGTATGAATGTTTAGGAACATGGAATACATCACATATAATGCAGGTTTTTTTCTCGTGCAAAAATTGTGCAAATTAGATGAACTTCGATTTATTCAGTGCTATTTATACACAGTAAGTGCACATGTCAATACGGCTCGGTCTAGAGTCTGTATTTATGAACCGATCTTCATGAAACTTCTTGGGTACCTTTGTTTTATCACCTTGGGATGAGAACGAGTGTTTCTGGATGCGGTCCAAAATTCAAGATGGCTGCCAGTGGCCATTTTGTACCTCAATTAGGTCCAATCAGTTTTTTGTACACAACTTCTATACAGCTCAGGCTAGAGGCCGTATTTCTGAACCGATCTTTACAAAACTTCTTGGGTACCTTTGTTATCACCGTGAGACGAGAACGAGTGTTTTGGGGTGCGGTCCAAAATTCAAGATGGCCACAAGCAACCTTTTTGTACCAAAATTAGTGGAATCAGTTTTTTGTACAGAACTTCTGTATGAAAGTTCTGATTTGAATGAATTTTTGTAGGAATGTTTAGTAACATGGAATACATCACATATAATACAGGTTTTTTTCTCGTGCAGAAATTATGCAAATTAGATGAACTTTGATTTGTTCAGTGCTACTTATACACAGTAAGTGCACATATCAATACGGCTCGGGCTAGAGTCTGTATTTATGAACTGATCTTCACGAAACTTCTTGGGGTACCTTTGTTATCACCTTGTGACAGGAACGAGTGTTTTGGAGTGCCTTTGTTATCACTGTGCTATGAGAACAAATATTTTGGGGTTCAGTCAGACCCACTTTGGGACTCAAAGATTTCTTTTCTAGTTTAGCATCTAACTGTTGCCCACCTTTACAATACTTTACCTACACATTTGTTACAGGCTATGGTCAGCATTTATGTACAGACCGTTACAATACTTTACATGTACCTTTGTTATCAGGTCATTACCTAGATGTTTGTCATTGCTGTGTCACATACTATACATGTACATGTCTTAAACAAGCTGAGCTACAGTGTCATTGACACTTTCATTAAGCTTATTTTCCATATTGCCCTAAGTTAATTATTCTGGCTCCTGTATTGAGCCCAAATATTAACCAAGGAGTTAAATTTGAAAACACTTGTATCTGAACTCCTCCCCCTATGGATGCTGTATATCAATTATCAAAAGATTCTGATCAGTGGTTCTGAAAAAAAAACATTTTTCAATTTCTGAAAATATGCTGACTTGGCATTTTTCCGATGCCCTGTAGAGAACAGCCTGTCACAACCAATGGCAATTTTTTTTTTACAATTCCATTCTACTGGTCCTAAGGATGCTTCATACCAAATAACAGTTCTTTCTTCCCTGTGGTTTGGGAAAGATGGGCCTTTTAATTTTTTTCTATTTTTAACCTTAGGAGTTCCCACAGGGCTGTAAAAAATTTTTTCGGGCATCAATCAATACACTTATACTACATGCCAAGTTTGGTTCAAATCGGCCCACCGGTTCTTGAATGACAAATTTTGGGTGGAGCCCAAAATGGACATGCTCCCACAGAGACCCAAATATTGACCTACCAACTTCCCTTGAACAAACTTCAATCTTCAACACCAAGGGATGTTCCATACCAAATATCAAGGTCCATGAGATGATTTATAAAGATTTTTAGGCTTTTGGGGCATTAACCAGAGCCCGAAGATGGCAGCTACTTCATTTGAACAAAATAGAAAGAGTACACTCCATATATGGTCTGTGCAATATATACTACTCAAAGTTTGCTAAGCACCAAATATTTGACACATCACTGTGAAATTTGCTTGTGACATATTTGCAATATTTTGGGTGGATATGATTGAGGAATGTATTGAGATGGTCCCCAGTGTTTACATTAGCTCTCTTTACAGGCAGACTTTTCGTGACAGTCATGGAAAGCATATACCCCTTGATTTTCATAATGTTTTCATGTACTGTCTACATGTACATGACATGTGTAGGGTATTCAATTTTCATTTCAACACAAACCCTTGTGATTTAATGATTGAATATGGCAAATGCGAATGTCTGAAGCAGAAATGTGGCGGGCTGTAGGGATGGTGGAGCAAGGGGTTACCCATCGTCAGGTTGGTGAAGCCCTTGGAGTGCACCATACAATGGTCACCAGAGCCTGGGCAAGATTTCAGCAGTATGGCACACCATACTGCTGAAATCTTACCAGGGCTCTGGTGGCAGAGACAGTGCAACATCTGAAGCTGAAGGTGATAGATTCATTCTGATGGACAATAAAGCCAGTCCTCATGTTGCCCATGCTGTCGGGGAGTACTGACAGAGTCGGGGGTGGCGGGGGGGGGGGGGGGGGAGGGGGGAGGGAATTGAGCGTATGGACTGGCCAGCAACCACTGACCTCAATCCAATCGAACATGTCAGGAATTTCAGCCCGTCCAGCCAAGAAGTGTCCAGGAGCTTGGTGCCATGCTGGTCCAAGAATGGAACAACATCCCACAAAGGACCACCAGGAACCTGATGGGGAGCATGAGAAGGCATCGTCAAGCTGTAATTAACAGTAATGGGTCTCATACTCGATATTGAACCCATACCAGTTAGCTCTGTCAACTTTTTGGAAAATTTGAAAAATTTCCTCTTTTACTAATAATATCCATTTTCCATGGTTATCGTATTGAAAAACTAAAAAAATATTGTCAAACACAAATAAAATCTTAATTTCTATACTTAAATCATTAATGATATAATTAAATGAAAAATATATACACTTTTCATCACAATATTTCAACTAAAACGTAAAACAGGTAGTTGGATATACTTGGTGCTTAGCAAACTTTGATTAGTATATGTTTGAATTTGGCTTTATGGTTGTGAAGAAGAAGACAAGTTTCCAAAGTTAACAGACGACGGACGCCTAGTGATGGCAATAGCTCACACTGACTTGCAGTTAGGTGAGCTAAAAAGGTATGGAGAAACATAAAAGCGACACAGGTTTTGAGAAAATACTATAAGCTTTTTTTATTATTTCATAGAAAAAAATTATACACAAACAAAACAACAAGCTTCAAAACAATATGTACAACTGACAATTGCACTCAGTAGAATGAGCAAACGTTTGAAAGGCAGTGGCGTAGATAGCTTTTACTGGTGAGCAGATGAGTGCATAGAATTTGTGAGAGAAACTACGATGCTACAGGTGGTATGTAGTGATGCTCCGCATCATTAATTTCTATAGCAAATTTAATGATCTCAACCCTTCCACTTCAATTTTAACAAAGAATTTCATTCCTTTTACTTTTTAATTTTTTTCAAAAATGAATGTCTAAGAGGTCATTATATCCTTGACTCCGCTGACAATCACTTTTAGCATGAATGAATTAACGAGTAATAAAACATTTGACCAAACTCTAATTCTCTAATGAAACCTTTATCTACGCCACTGTTGAAAGGGATAGACACCAAAAAAGATGGATCAAAACACTGTATGGTGCATGGCCTTTGTTTATCCCTTTACCTTATGAATCAGCCGCACCTACCCATGTACTATACAAATTGAGCAGATGACATTTTTTTTAAATATCTGAATTAAATTTTGATATCCTTTTTTGGGGAAAAGGGTCAAAATCAGAATAAAATTCTGGTTTGTGAATCACTTTTCCGTAATTGTAGAATGGTTATTGCTAGATTAGGCCTCCAGTCTTTATTCCAATTGCCTTTTCAACAACTGAATTGTTAGTGCTAGATGGCCATATAATCACTCCATGGAAATGTGATAGAAGTCACCACTGTGGCTATTATAATCTGCATGCAATAGCTTTGGGTTCATTCACCCCAAAGCTTCAAGTTTCAGTTCCAACCACTACACTTACAGGTTGGTAGGGCTTGTTTGTTTGTTTGTTGGTGGTTAACGTCACATATTTATGCACCATGGCTAATCGTGACACAACATGGAGATGAAGTCAAGTTTAGTCAATCGTTGATCAACATGTTGCCCATTTTAGAGGACTTTCACCCCAAGCATTGGTGACTGGGTCCTATTTTACTAGTAAAGCGGAACTGGTTTAGCACAGTAAACAAGTGCTGCTTACTTCCCGGGGTTCCCACAGGGAGGCTGGTAGGGCAGTGTGCATGTGTGTGTGGGAGTGGGTCAAAGAGTTTGGGGGAGAGGTACAGTCAAAGTTATGGAAAACTATCCAGACTTTCAGAAGTCAACTGAAGAGCAGTTTTTGGTTGTCAATTATGTTATTACATTTCTTTTGGAGCTCCAACAGGTATTCTCCAAATGAAAGTGTCAATGACACTGTAGCTTAACTTGTCTGTGCATTGTGGTTGATGAAAAGGATAATGTTCAATGTTTATGAAAGGATTATGAAATAAGACAAGAATTGTGATAATTGGGAATATGTTAATTTCTGTTCCCTGTATGCTATGTTCTCAATAAAAATCATATGAGGTGTAGACTGTACTAAAGAAATGAGAGGTGGGTTAATGTGGCCCTCACAGTTAATGTATGTGGACCTCACAGTTAATGTATGTCAACAAAAGTTACCAAGTTACAGTGAAATTATTCCAAAATGAGTTATCCTATCAAGTTACAATGAAATCCCTTCATAAATACAGCCTGTAGACTGTGCTATAAGTTTTCAGGTTTTGGGCTCGGGCAGCCATCATGGCTGAATGATTGCGACCAAAAGGGGATGTTCTTGTCTAGTCATTATCTGGAGTCATTCTACCAAGTTACAATGAAATCCCTTCATAAATACAACCTGTAGACTGTGCTAAAGGTTTTCAGGCTTCGGGCCCCTGTAGCCATGACAGTTGACCAATCGCAACCAAAAGGGGACGTTCGCATCTAGACATTATTTGAAGTCTTCCCACCAAGGTACAATGAAATCCTTCCATAAATATGACCTGTAGACTGTGCTAAATGTTTTCAGGTTTTGGGCTCGGGCAGCCACTCCGGCTGAATGATTGTGACCAAAATGGGACATTCTCATCTAGACATTATATGGAGTCAACCTACCAAGTTACAATGAAATCCCTCACTAAATATGACCTGTAGACTGTGCTAAAGGTTTTCAGGTTTTGGGCTCAGACAGTCGACATGGTTGACAGATTGCGACCAAATGGGGAAGTTCTCATCTAGACATCATACAGAGTTACAATGAAATCCCCCCATATTAAATATTACCTGTAGACTGTGCTAAAAGTTTTTGGGTTTCGGGCTTGAGCAGCCATCACGGTTGACAGATCATGATCAAAAGGGGATGTTCTCATCTTGATATTATACAGAGGCATCCTACAAGCTACAATGAAATCCCTTCATAAATATAACCTCTAGACTGTACTGAAGGTTTACAGGCTTCGGGCCCCTATAGCCGTGACAAATGACCAATCGCGACCAAAAGGGGATGTTCTCATCTGGACATTATAAGGAGTCATCCTACCAAGGTACAATGAAATCCCTCCATAAATACGACCTTTAGACTGTGCTAAAAGTTTTGGGGTTTTGGGCTCGGGCAGCCATCACGGCTGAATGATCGCAACCAAAAGGGGACATTCTCATCTAGACATTATATGGAGTCAACCTACCAAGTTAAATGAAATCCCTCCTTATTAAATATGACCTGTAGACTGTGCTAAAATTTTTGGGTTTCGGGCTTGGGCAGCTATCACGGTTGACAGATCATGACCAAATGGGGACGTTTTCATCTAGATATTATACAGAGTGATCCTACCAATTTACAATGAAATCCCTTCATAGATACGACATGACCTCAAACCTGCAAATGAAATTTTGTGATGATCGGACAAGAACTGCAGGGTGTGGCCTGTGCTAAAGGAAAATGTGAACAGACTAACAGACTTCCGCACGCATGATGGCCATAGCTTATCTTGACCTTTGTCAAGTTAAGCTAAAAACTGTAAAAATTATTTGTCAGTGAAGGAAGAAATTTTTTTTAAATTACCGTGACCATTAATTTGATATTCAAAAATAAATTGAAACTTGCAAATACACACTGAAAATAAATTTAACATTAACTCTTAATCATTTAACCAATACACACAATATCAAAATTTGTTATTTTAATTATTGTTTTTTAAATCTTTTAACAAAATTTCATCAAAACCATATCGTGCACCCCTTCCCTCCCCTCCCCCCCCCCCTCATTGGAATGAGCCCCACAAGCCCATTCCAATGAGAGGGTACCATATGGTTTTGTTGAAATGTTTGAAAAAATCATTCTTTTTCAGCTGCTCAATCTGTAAATTTTGTGGGTCGATGCCACTGATTTGTTGGGTAAAGGGTTAACCTGCTCAATATTTTTAACCCTTAACCCTTTAATTAATGCACTTGATATCAAAATTTGTTATTTTAATCATTTTTTTACAATTTTTGCAAAAATTTGAAGAAAACCAGATCATGTGATCCCTCATCAAGCTTGTTGGAATGAGGGGACACATGATATGGTTTTCTCGAATTTTTTTTAAAAATAACTTGTTTTCAACTGCTCAATTTGTAAATTATTCAGAAGGGTACAGACAATTGGTTAGGTAAAGGGTTAAGGTCTAATTCCAACTATGATCACTTTAATGAAAAAAACCCAGGTTCCCCAATATGCAGTCTTTGGGTAAATGTACAAATTTCATTCTAAATGCCTCGGTAGTTGTCTGTACAGTACGTGGAGAGTGGATTGTAACTAAATCACCCGTGGAGTGGAGCTGACACCCAAAGTATTATTTTCAAATTCTGTACATGTGGACAAAAACACAAGCAATGTTTCAGCCAATGGACCTCCGGGTACAACCCGGAGGTCCACTGGCTGGAACTTTGCTTCTGCTTCTTATGCTTTGCAACAAATCTGCAATTATTACTTGAGTGGAATCTCCACTCTGTGGGTGATTTAGTGATAATACACTCTCCACGTACTGTATATAGGCAGTCAAGATTTGCCTTGAAACAACTGCAAAGCTACAGGATGAAGACAGTCAAAGAGTTGTAAATGTGTGTGTAAATATTCAGATCTATAAGGGTTAAAATAGTTTTCATCAAATCTATTCAAGGCTGCTATGAAGACACTTAACTCAAAAAATCTCTTGTGTTGATTTAATGAACAAAGGTAAATTGGGTTAGAATTAAATGTCCAAATTACACTTATTCTTGTGTCAAGAGATTTGTTCCACAGGAATTATTTATTTATTGATGTTTAAGGTCACATATTTATGCACAATGGCTAATCATGACCGTGACAGTTTTACGGTTGGAGGAAGCCAGAGTACCCGGAGAGAACCACAGAGCAACGGCAGGCAACTGTCAGCTCCCCACCATACTAACTCCACACAAGCAGGGTTAACATTGGTTGAAGACAAGTGCACCATCGACGTGCAGTACGCCTTAGTACACAATGCCACCGTGCCCCCACGTGGGCAATGGAGATGAAGTGTCTTGCCCAAGGACACAACGTGGTTGCCGCAGGTGGGATTCGAACCGAGAACCTCTCGGCTTGCAGCCTGCACCTCTACCTACTGAGCCATCACGCTCCCATTCCACAGGAATATCTGCCAGCAGTTTGCAAGGAGATAACTTTTTACCTACCATGGGCAGTTATGGATGGATCATTTCCTTCTACCTACTTGTCACATTATCTCGGAAGGAATTATGACCATTTTCATTTTGCTCAAAATCTGTCTGTATAATCTAACCTGATAAAAAATAAATGCAAAAATATTGAATCCAAGATGCTCTTTTTATTTGTTTCTCTTGATTCAATCTTGTTTTTTCAGTATTTTATTTATGAATTCCTGCCCCAGAGGAGTAAGTATTTATTTATTGGGGTTTAACAACACTTTTGATAGCCAGGGTCACCTTGTGTCGGAAGAGGAGTAAGGAAGCAGAAACCAGATCATGATCCAATCCGGAGAGAAACCAAAGTTGCGTTCACAAAAATGTAAAACATGGACCCAGTTGCATTATTTATTCACACAAGAAAGTTTGTATTACAGAGCTGTAACCAGAAAAGTGACATTTTTCTTTGAACAGATTGTGTAGGGTCCTGCGAAGCTTGGAGATGAGACTTGATTCGAAAATGTCTCAAAGATTTGATTCAATTCAAATTTCACAACACAAAAACATTTACCGTACCTCCAGTACAAATTTGCCCAGTTAAGTGAATATAGGTTATAGAATAAACTCCTGTTAATTGAATAAAAAATCTTGCAACCTGTCAAAAAATTACCCTGACTCTCTGAAGTTTTCCTTTGTTTATAGGCCTATTTGGCCTCAGTATATCCAATACAGGCATTTAATCTATTATATCTAGATTGACAGAGCTCATGGAGCTCTGTCAAACAAAATATAATAGAATAAATGCTAAGTTTAAGTGTAGAATGCAGAAAAGTGACACAACCCTGTTAATTGAATACTCCTGTTAATTGAATAATTTTCATTGGCAAAGTGCTAATCGTTAACAGGGTTCCACTGTATCTCAAATTTCTTGTTTTAGCATTTCTTTTATATGATATTTTACAGTAGGAGGAGAAGCAGAAACATGATTTCGACTGGATCGCAATGGAATTGCTTCATGCTTATACACCCATGGGTCTAGATTTCATGAATAAAATATTGCAAAATTCAGATGGCCCACAAAATACAAATGAAAATAGTACATCAAATTCATTGTTTTCACATTTAATTTATAATATATTCGTACAGTAGGGAGAGAAGCAGAAACATAATTTAGACTGGATCGCAATGGAATTGCTTCATGCTTATACACCCAGGTGTCTAGATTTCATGAATAAAATATTGCTAAATTGAGAGAGCCCATAAAAATAAAAATGAAAATGGTACCTCAATTTCATAGTTTTCACATTTCATTTATATATTGTGCAGTAGGGAGAGAAGCAGGAACATAATTAGGACTGGACCACGATGGCATTGCTTCATGCTTATACACTCGTCGGTCTATATTTCATTAATAAAATATTGCGAAGTCGAGATGGCCCATAAAAAGTAAACAAAGATAATACATCAAATTCAATTTTTTTGCATTTCATTTATGATATGATATTCTACAGTACAGGGCAAAAGGCAGAAACAACACACTATTAATTGAAAATAGAATATGTTTTCATTTTTAGTTTAAACAATATTTATTGGAACATATTACATTTGCTGCATACAGAATGGAATACTTGTACAAAACTTAGTATTATACAATATTATATCTCACGTGAGTTCCTTGCATTCTGATTGGCTGAGAGATGATACCATATTTCGTGTAGTTTGCATCCACAGAACTGACCAGGCACTACACCCAGGCACTACACGTTTTCTATTTTTAGCACACTACTATATCAGTTTTCTTTTCATACTGGGCGAATAAAACTGATCAGGCTAAATTTAAAAATCGATTCACAGAGGCACAACATCCACAAAACAAACCGGAAAGAAATTTTTGTGGAAAAATGTATCGCTTTTCCATTGTTGAAGTCACATTTTTTGAGGCGTTCATTTTATTCCTTGAGAAGATGATCCATATCTCGTTTCGAAGAGAATGATCCATACCTGGGTCCAACTTTCATGAGAATGCGTCCGGATATGAAAAATCGTTTGTTTTGTTGTTCCTATTATTTCGCTATTTAATTGTATGTTTTGGGCAGTAAACGAATAAAGAATGGAATTCAGTTGAATCTTCGGAGTTTGTACCCCGTGCTGACCCATTCGGTAATGTATATGTGTGACAAATGTGTGGAAATTATCAAACTGCGTTGTCAAATTTTGAAAATTTTAGTTTTCATTCGCGAGTTGCACGATTCTAGAATACACAGTTCCATTTGGGGGAAATGTTTTGTTTACCCTTGCCAACCGATTCAAAATCTGTCTTCTGCTCATATCAATAATCCAAGTTAGCCGTGTTTTGGCAGAAGAAAATGTTCTTTAAAAATTACATGGTATTTTTTTTCTATATAACGTTGGTTGGTAGGAATGCTACCTTGGTAATAGATTAACAAATCAGACAGATGTTTTTCTTGACGGATGTTCAATATAATATAAGGATTAGTGCATGTCTTGTCGTTGACTACGCCCATATAGTGCCCAGTGAGGTGGTGTAGTTCCCTCCGCTTCGCGGCGGGAACTACACCACCTTACTGGGCACTATATGGGCGTAGTCAACTCCAAGCCATGCACTATTCCTTAAATATTACACAGCATAAGAATAGAGAAGATACATTTTAAAGGAGGGATTCGACAGAAAGCTTAGAGCTTATTTGGGTCGTCTCCCAAACTCTTGGATAAACTGACACAAGAAGATGGTTACGACAGATAGCTAGACTCACGCATCGTCACCTTGAAGGCAGAAGGAATTTAGTAAGCAGCCCACCTAACTAGATCGATTACCCAGTGTCCCTCTCTGAACCAAGGCACCGCATCCACCACCCAAGCAGTCACCAGACACGAGGGCATGATGACTCATGGTCAGACAGGTCGATGCCATTTCCCCGACAGATTTGAGACAATACGTTTTAATACACACACAAGTATTCACTAATGCAGAAGCGCACAATCCACATTGACTGGGAGAAGGGGCAGATAGTGGAGCAGGTACTTTCATTTTTGGAATTCACTTTAAAAAATTTCCACAATCCAGTATAAATATTTCCAGTAGTTCCTTGAATGAAGCACCCTATGTAATGACATGTGACTATAACTTACCCCAAATGTTTTTACAGCCTTATATAATCGTTATATATTTTCATGCAGCATGTGATAGGGAAGTCACCAATTTTTTTATAACCAGAAAGTGTGACTAACCCTGTGCACTGCACAGGGTTAGTCACACTTTCTGGTTATAAAATTTTTTTACTAACCCCGTGCACTGTACAGCCTTAGTGTATATGTCGTCTGTATCAACTCTTTACCCAATGTAATGGTTAAAACCAGCCAGTACTATTCAAATTCAGCTTAAGAACCCTCACTGGGTTTGTTTTTCGTGAATTCCAAAAATGAAAACATATTCTATTTTCAATTAATAGCTTCTTAAACATAATTTTGACTGGATCCAGTTGAAAATATTTGTCTACTTTTCTCCCGATAGTACTGAACAAAATTCTCTGTCCACATTTGTGATCATAGTTCTGTAGTTTTTATTCCCTAGTTCATGTCGTCTTCTCAGCACTGAATTTAAACGTAGACTAAAAAGAACCAAGTTCATTTTCCATATAACAATGCATACAACCATACAAAATCTATAATGTATTAAAAAACATTAGTAAACAAGTGATCATTAACACAGATATCTGTAATATCATCATGCCATTAAATAAAAGGAGTGGAAAACCTCAACAAAAGCTGTAAACACAACAGCTATCAATGCACACTATTACACACTCAATGATCCCCTTGTTACTTCATAAAAATGTTGAATGATCAGTGACACATTGAGAATGATTCAAAGAAAATTAACCCCATGCACTCTGATGCCATGATATCATATTTCAAACTGTCATTTTTTCCCATAATGCAACTAAGAATTTAACTGGTAGAGTGCTGGAAGCCCATATTTGGGCTTTATTCTGAAGTGTAGGTACCTCAACATAAAGGCTTCATTTGGTGTAAATGTACTTCATATTATCTTTGAAGTGAAATTATGTCATTGTTGAAGATTTGCCTTGTTACAATTTATGGGAGAGTGCCTATAGACACTCTTCCATAAACTGTCACAAGGCAAAGACATGTAAAAAAAAACAACTTTTGACAACCAAAAATAATTCAGCACTCGACCAGTTAACCAATTCAATCTTGTTTGACACAGCTCAATGAGCTCTTTGAAACAAGATTGAATTGGTTCAATTCCTAGTTGCATTATGGGAAAATTAAAATTAAATTTTTGGTATTTCTACATCAGTATGCAGAGGGTTAACTGCTTCAATGTCATCACTCATTCCTAAATGCTGATAATAGTAAAGTGATCACAAAAGCATTCTCTTTCTCCTCAATCAGATCATAATCTGGTCATGAACCATTTGCACCAGAGGATCAAGATTTCCTAAATATTTCCAAATCTGGACCGAATACTGTTTGTTTGTGTTTTATTGGGGTTTAATGACACTTAAACAACAGCCAGGTTCACACTGTGTCAGACAGCTTTATGGGTAGAGGAGGTCAGAGTACACAGAGAGAACCAGCGACAAGCAACTGTCAGGCTCCACAACTTAGTAGCTCTGCAAAAGCAGGGTTAGCAGTGGTTGAGGGGAAGTACATCATCAACATGCAATCCCCCTTGGCATACAGTGCTCCAACGGGGGCAATCAAGATGAAGTCTCTTGCCAAAAGACAAAACACAGTTACTGCTGATCAGGATCGAACTATGGACCTTTTGGCCAGACTGAATAAAGAAAAACAAATGAAAATAGTATCTGAGATGCCGTGTTTTTACATTTCTTTTCAATAGATGAGATTCTACACTGTTGTGGGCTGAAAGAAGGGCCAAGAATTTTAACAAGAATGCAACTCAATTGTGATATGGTCCAAATTTTCTGTGGGCTGAGAGAAGGGCCAAGAATTTTAACAAGAATGCGACTCAATAGTGATATGGTCAAACTTTTCTGTGCACTTTTGAATGACCATAGGGTAGTAGTTTGGCATACAGTTAAAACTAGAAGTCCTGTCATGAAAAGCGCACAAATGGCACGTCGATCAGCACGTTAATCTACGACCATAGTAAGACCATAGTAAGGCTATCAAATTCTGTACATATGACCTGTGCACATGCAATGTTTCAGTTAATGGACCTCTAGGTAACCCGGAGGTCCATTGGCAGAAACATTGCCTGTGTTTGCTATGAGTAACCAGGAGAACCTGCCATGCTTTGGATGCCATTCGATATGGCAACTGCGCGCAATTCCTACGTGCAATTAAGCCTAGATAAGTGCACAGTTCGTGACAGGACTTCTAGTTTTAACTGTATCTTTGTCATTGTTTATTACATGCTATTATAACTTATTAATGGTATTTTTATTTAACCCTTAGGGGCCTAATTACGACTTTTATCACATTTTTCTACAACAAAACAGGTGCCCCAACATGCAGTTTTGGGTAAACTTGCAAGTTACATTCAAAGTGCTATGGCAGTTGTGTCTGTTGTACATAGGCAGCCAAGACGTGTCAAGAAACAACTGCAAAGTCATAGAATGTGAATTGTCAAAGTGAAGCAAAAATGTATAAAAAATCTCTAGGCCCTTAAGGGTTAAATATTATATAGCGGCATCAGATGTATTCTAAGACAATACAGAGTCCTGTACAGTACTTTGATTGCAAAGGTGGTCTCCTTATTGACCAGATTGCAACCTGCTTGTAACAAACTGAGAGAGCAGTGTGGGAGGCAAGGCTTGAACCATCACCTACAGCGCACAAAGCAACAAATTTATCATGAGACTAAGAGATACAGTCCAACCAGGCTGGTTGCTAAATGGCCTTTATATTTCGACCACTACACTACTCTCATGTTCTTTTGTGAGTCTATCCCTGTGAATTACACCCCATATTCCACCTCAGCGCAGACAAAGCATCAACTGAGCTTCAACACACCACCAACTGCTAAGGGTTGGATGAGTCCTTGAACAGATCAAAGGAGAAGTGTGGGAACCTAAACTCGAACCATCAACCTTTAGCACACAAAGCGACTAATTTACCACAAGAATAAGAGATCTGGACAAACCAGGCTGGTTGGTAAATGGCCCTTATGCCTTGACCAGTGCATGTTTGTGACACACTCATGCTAGAGGGTTAAAATTTCCTGAAGAAAATATTACAGAATCAATACTGAATCAAGGATATCAAATGAAAATTGCATCTGATATTCAATGTTCGCACATTTCGTTTTTAAAGCACGATATTCTATAACGCTGTGGAAAGGCTGACAAAAGAATTTTGACCACATCACGACACAGTCAAAATTCTCTGTTCTCATTTGTAATCACAGTACCGTGGAGCCCACTTAACTGGCTACCTCTTTACTGAATAACCCTGTTAATTGAATATAACTTCCAAACACAAAACCATCTGTCTTACCTTCAGTACAAATTTGACCTGTCAATTGAATATAGCTTATAGAATATACTCCTGTTAATTGAATAAAAATCTTGTAATATGTCAAGAAATTACCTTGACAGTCACAGTATTTTCCTTGTTTATTGACAAATTTAGCCTCAGTACATCCAACACAGGCATTTAGTTTATTATTTCTTGTTTGACAGAGCTCCATGAGCTCTGTCAAACAAGATGTAATAGACTAAATGCTCAGGTCAACTCTGGAATACTGTAAGGTGTCCAAATCCCTGTTAAATGAATACTCCTGTTAAATGAATAATTTTCACTTAAAAAGAGGTTATTCAGAGCAATAGGGTTTCACTGTACTGTATGCTACTGACCCTGTCTAATATCAATGCAGTGTCAGAAAACGCAACATATTTAATCCAATTCTGGCCATGGATTCTTAAAACTTGGTCTCAAAATAATAAAAATAAACAAGAAATGAAACTCAGAATAAAAAAAATTCAGCTCACAAGATTTTTTGTTTCTTTTCTAGTTATATCAATGATCAAAGGGGGATAATTCTAAAACTGGAGAAGAGTACAGGCTTAGCCACATGTTGCATTCACCATGAATGGATTCACCTTGTGTACTCTGATGACCACAATAAAAGATACATTTATAATTTCATGTAAAAAGGTGGGGTAATATGTAATAAAGGTTAAAAGTATCAAACCAGGCCATTTTCTTCTGCCGGCTTTCTTTTGAGATGAATACTTCATCAAGATGGTGTGAAGGTCTGCCATTTTGAACAAACAAATGAACAAACTAATTCTGCTACCACCTCCCCCCCCCCCCCACCCCCTGTAATCTATTTGACACGGTGATATAAAAATTATTCTACTAACTGCTACCATTCAATAAAAATTATTCCTATAGGCAAAAGGTATTCAAAAGGTTTTTATGCCCCCCCCCCCCCCTCCCCCCACCAGACCAAGTGAGGAAAGGGGAACCCTAAAAATAAAAACTGGAGAGCATCCACCCATCCTGCCAAATAACACTTTTCCCTATGCTATGGTTGAGTTATGTTAAAAGATATCATTTCAATCCATCAAATAGTTACACTGCTGGAATATAAAATATGTTTGATGGACACATTTTTCATGATCACCCAAGAGAAACAAGAAAAAACAATGCTGTAAATATTCAAGCAGGGTTATTTGTTTTGCCATAGGATCTGTTCTCCCATGATAAAGTAGGAGCATGCAAACAATTATTTGAATTCACTCACTAGTGGTGGTGCTTCTTGATCAGCAAACATGTTGGTCAGACACAAGCCCAGAAATCTGTCATTTGCATGGTGAGGTTCCCCAAGGGTGAATCTGCTGATGCTATCCCATAGAGTGAGCTAGAATCCCCCAATTTATCCTCTGGGTACCTCTTTCTGTTTAGGCCTGAGACCCTGATTCAGATAGAGGTTCACAGGGGATAAATTTAGTAATGCTACCCTGCAATGCAGGGTAGCATCACCAAATTCACCCTCTGGGAACTAATCATTCTGCAGATGACAGTCTGCTTATTTCAAGCTTGGTCAGCTACAACTACTTGTTACGGACGAATGTACAAATGTACACAGATTTCCACTATATACCCCCTTAGGAGGGGACATATTGTTAATGTTGTTGATACTTTCCAATACTTTATTTCTGAATCGAACCAAACTGCACAACACTAAGCATAAAAACCACCATTCAAATTTTTATTCTTAATTATTTCTTAATTGAATAACCTTGTTAACTGCACATAACATTCAAACATCAAATCATTTACCATATATTCAGTACAAACCTGACCTGTTGATTGCATATAGGGTATTGAGTACTTTCCTGTATGTTTAATAAAAACTTATGTATTTTATCAAAGAATAACTGGGACTGCCACTGAAATCCTGTTTATGACCTATTTAACATCAGCACATCCAATATATATGGATATATAATCTATCAAGTCTTGTTTGATATAGCTCCATGAGAAATATAATAGAATAAATACTTAGTCTGCCACTATAATTACAGTAACTAGTGGTGTAGGGGGGGGGGGGGGCTGATTTCAGTCACCCCCACCCCACCCCCGGACAGGTGACCTAATTATTGATGCCTTTCACAACTTAGAAATTATGGACACAAACAGACTCAGAGTCAAGGAAATGGAAATTTTTGCTGGGGGAGCCCCCCCCCCCCCCCTCCCGTCCAGTTATAAGGGTGTCCCCCTCTTGTGCTCGCCCCCATCTCACCAGAACATAGCTCAGATGATGCTGCTCATCCTATTCTGTATGCTCCCCCTAAATCGCTGAACTAGCTCCCCCTACCCTAAATATTACTCTTGCCCCCCTAACTTTGGTATCGTGGCTACGTGCCTGATGTTAACATTACCTAATTTCTGATAATTGAATATTCCTGCCACCTTATGAACTGGCTGCATCTGCCAGCATAACATAGAAATTGTGCAGTTTAATAAAATTAATTTTTAAAAATATTTAAAAAAACACATCTTGTGACCCCGTCATTGGAATGAGCTCATCAAGCTTATTCCAATGAGGGTCACATGATATAGTTTTGTTGATATTTTTTGAAAATTTTGAAAAAAAAATATTTTAAATCATGGATTTTGATGTTGTGTACGTTGGGTAAAGGGCTAAATGAATATTTTTCACTGGCAAGTTGGTTATTCAATTCGAGTTGGCTGTTCCATTGTCTTGTCTTCCATTTTCTTACTTCCAAACCACAGATTATGACCCATTGCTGGATCAAACTCATCAAGCTCATTAAAAAGGATGGAGAGCAAGGGTTGATGTTATCATTTGGAAGTAAAATATGATTTTCTGAGCTTTTTGAAAACTGTTAGGTGCAAGTTCACATACTAAACCCAGTTATGCAAGGGGCACACTCAACTGGATATTTCCTAATGGAATAACCCTGTTAACACCAAATAATGTACCAAAATTTAGACCCTGTTTAGCCTGTTAATTGTAGTTATGTTATACAGTAAATCCTTGTTAATTGAATAAAAAATAGTAAGTAAGTAAGTAAATTTTTATTCAACAGAATATAAAAAGTACAAAGTGACAATAGTTAATAAGGAAATAACGATATTCTGTTGGGAAGCAGCATGGCCCAATTGGCACGTCTTCCTGCTGCCTCCATCAGTATAAACATGGAGGTATGTATGTCAGAATCAGTTAATTTAATATGGAAAAAAAATAATACCGGCAACCTCAAAATTTCTCGGCTTTCCAGGCCTCGGTACATTTAATATAACTATTTAATTTTTTTTGACTGAACACCCCATTTACTTGAATCTTTTTCATTGGCATAGTGGCCTTTCTAGTAAAATTGGTCCTTCTGTATTAACAATAATGGTATTATTCTATGTTGTCCCTATATAAAGATAAATTCTGTCTTTTGATTGGTCAGAATTCCTTGGGCAAATAGTCATGACAAAGTATGCACCCAACATCCAAGGTATATGAGAGCATGCAACATCCAGGGAATAAGCGCAAACGAAACATCAGGTGTATATGGTTTAAACAAAAGCTTTCTGCGTTTGCTCGGCTCTACATAAAAATCGAACCGGAAAACCTGAAAATAGTCACATATATCATCAGATTTCCGACAATTCAATCATACAAATAAAATAAGAGCAAATAATTTGTCCCCTGAGTACCAATGTGTTCTATGTGCCATTGGGACTCAGGGGACGATATGTCAACAAAATACTGTTTACTCGTTTCCTTAATGACCCAAGGGATGTACCTCTATCTGTTGTCTTCTGCGATTATAAAAACAAAATAATTATCATGAATTCGGTGCAAGTGATTGTGGAGCTAAGAAATATGTCCACAAATTTATTTCCACTATGTTTGTATTGTGTTTCAAACGGGACAAAAATGTTACCTCTGCCAACATGTATGGTATATGGAGATTTAATACCTGGATGTCTCATTTAAACACCTCGCCTGCGGCTCGGTGTTTAAAAACCGACATCCAGGTATTAAATCTTCATATACCATACATGTTGGTGGAGATAACTTATAATATCATTTCTGAAATCCCTGCAAGTTTTATTTATATTTTTCAATTAAAAGCTTTTTTATTGTACTATTTCTCATACCTACAAACTTTCAAGTTGTTTTTTTTTTATAAATTGGTCAATAACCTTGATGCTATATATCATAAAGGGCTATTACTGAAATGAAACGCTTGATTAGTAATATTAATTAAATATGAATTTAATATCTAGAGGACAGTAACCAGGAGGTAAAAAGCCACTGCTTCCGACACCACTGCTTGTAATTTCTGAATCGCCACATAACAGGTCTCAATTTTATAGCCTTAAATTACAGATTGCTAAATTGTAAGGAGACCAGTTAATATTTTCAGCCCACAGCCTTAACTCTTTCATTACCTAATATCACTTGCTGACAAGACTTGCACTGCTCATTCCGAAAGTAGTGAAAATCTTCATATTTTGCTTGCAAAACATAGCTTATGACTCTTCACTGGAGTGAACCCAATGAGCTCAGTTCAGTCAGGGTGCAGGTGAAAGCTTTGTTTTCACCTGGTAGAGTTCTAAATTATTGATATTAGTTGAAATTCATTCATATGGAACTGTTTTGTTCCAATCTATGTGTACAAAAGTGCTAAAGGAATCTATGTCATGTGACCAGGCAGCGGTAACGGCTGACCAAGCGTGACCAAAATAGGATAGCCTCATCTAGACATACCGAGTTATCCTTCCAAGTTACAATGAAATCGCTTCATAAATATGAACTGGAGACTGTGCTAAACAAATCTAGGTCACATGCCTGCACGGCCATCACAGTTCACTGATCACAGCCAAAATAGGACGTTCTCATCTAGACATAATACTGAGTCATCCTACAAATTTGCAATGAAATCCCTTCATAAATGCAAGCTGTACACTGTGCTAAAGGAATCTAGGTAACGTGCCCCTGCGGCCATCACGGTTGACTGAACCTGACCAAAATATGATGTTCTCATCTGGACATTACACAGAGTCATCCTTTTAAGTTACAATAAAATCCCTTCATAAATACAACCTGTAGACTGTGCTAAAGGTTTTCCGGTTTTTCATCTGCGCAGCCATCGCAGTTGACCGTGCATGACCAAAAGGGGATGCTCTCATCTAGACTTTATAAGAAATCATCCTATCAAGTTACAATGAAATCCCTTCATAAATACAACCTGTAGACTGTGTTAAAAGGTTTTCAGGTTTCGGATGCGCATAGCTATCACAGTTGACCAATCGCAACCAAAAGGGGATGATTGGACAAGAACTACAGGGTGTAACCTGTGTTAAAGAAAATGTGAACAGACTCACAGACTAACAGACGGATGGCAATAGTTCATCTTGACTTTGTCAAGTTAAGCTAAAATTGTCCTATGCAGCCAGCCCTATTCACAAAGATTTCCAGTCAGATGTGTTCTGTTTTTTGGGCGAAATAGTAGCTTATCATCCTTCACTGGAATGAGCTATTGGAATGAGCTACACTTCTGAGAAAAGATGGAAATATTTAGTTATTCTAAAATAAACCTGAAATTTTAACAGTGATATTGTTGCATATGGGTTAAGGGTGCAGGTTAAAAATATTAACTGATCACACCTTTATGGTGAATACAGGCTGTTCTAATATATACCATTAACCCTTTATCTAACATATTTGCTAAAACCAGCTAGAGATATTTACCAAATCGCAATTCAAAATTTATTATTTTTTTTTTATTCCTTCCCTCAAAAACAGAGCTCTTGACCCCTCATTGAAATGAGCTCATTTCAATGTGGGTGTCATAAGCTGTTTTCAAGGTAAAAAAATTTGAGTTATTCAAGAAATTTTTTTTGCACGTGCCATCTGATATTTAGGCTGGGTAAAGGGTTAATTGAATATGGGCGATAACATTCTGTGACTTTAACAGGTCAACTATCAGAAAACATGTTTAACATCAACATTTTATGATTTTCTTCAGCATTGTGTATCTCAGAGAAAATCTGAAAGCTCTATACATAAAGGCAAAGATGAGCAGAATGTGCCATTGCTATACACAAACAATGATTTATGTTGTCACAAAAATTGATCTGACACTGAAAACATGAACTGAAGCACTTCACCTTCTTGTTTTGTCTTTTTCGTAAAAAAAAGAAAGAAATATGGCCACATATGTGATTCATCCAATGTAAAGTTAGGCTTCGTAAATAATTCTAGATTTTTTCATTTACACAGAGGCAAGCCCTGACTTTGTAAACAAGGCTCTCCTTTCTCTCCATTGTCTGAGACATATAAACAAGATGCTGAGACCCATTACATATGTTTTCAACTTAGTATCTGAACTATTTCTAAAAATATCGATTGTATCTAAAAATAGTAACAAATAATAAATATCTAATCTCCCAGTCATTAAAAAATTTGCAGCAATTAAAAAAGGAGGCTTTGTTAATGTAAACATTCATCCAACAGCTGCAACATATCTAGAAGCATCAAAAGATGGAGGTTTACAATGCACAGATGTTTTAGTAAAGAACAGTCTTTGGTCCACTCGGTTATTCAAGCATTCACATCAAATGGTTCAGGTGTCCTCTTTGGAGTTCTTTTGGGGGACGTCCAGTTTTTGTCTGATGCTGCTGTTAAAGGCTGCAGGCAAAAAACCTACAATGAAAAAAAAAAACATGATTTCAAAAATGTATCAAACAAAATACTAATAATTTATCTGAATTGTTTCGATGTTTCAAAGAACTATAATTTGCATTATATTTATTTATTTATTTATTGGTGTTTAAGGTCACATATTTCTGCACAGTGGCTAATCATGACCATGACAGTTAACCCCTTACCCAATGCAGACAATATCAAAATTTATTATTTTAAATATCATTTTTTAATTTTTAAAAAAAATTTCAACAAAATCATATCATGTGACCCCTCGTTGGAATGAGCTTGATGAGCCCATTCCAATGAGGCGTCACATGATATGTTTTTGTCAATTTTTTTTAAAAAAATACTATTTTTTCAACTAATGAATTTGCATATTACGCGGGCGAATGCAGCCGATTCATTGGGTTAAGGGTTAATGGTTGGAGGAAGCCGGAGTACCCGAAGAGAACCACCGAGCAACTGTCAGCACCCCCCCCCCCCCCCACCATACCAACTCCACACAAGTAGGGTAAGCATTTGGTGAAGATAGGTGCACCATCGACATGCAGTACGCCTTAGTACACAATGCCACTGTGCCCCCACATGGGCAATGGGGTGAAGTTTCTTGCCCAAGGACACAATACGGTTGCCGCAGGTGGGATTCAATCCGAGTACCTCTCGGCTTGCAGCCTGCAACTCTACCTACTGAGCCACTACACCCCCTATAATTTGCATTAACTAATCCATTCTAATGTCAAGAGCATAATTTTCAGTTTGCTTGTTTGTATTATTGGGATTTAATGACACTTTCAACAGCCAGGGTTACATCATATCAGACAGTTTTATGGCTGGATTTTTAAAAAAAAATTCAACAAAATCATATCATGAGACCCCTCGTTGGAACGAGCTCGATGAGCTCGTTCCAACGAAGCGTCACATGATATGTTTTTGTTGAATTCTTTTTGAAAAATACTATTTTTTCAACTGCTGAATTTGCATATTATGCGGGCGAATGCAGCCGATTCATTGGGTAAAGGGTTAATGGGTGGAGGTAGCCGAAGTACCCAAAGAGAACCACTGAGCAGTGGCAAGCAACTATGAGATGCTCCAACTTGCTAACTCTGTACAAGCCGAGTTATCAGAGGTTGAAGGAAAGTGCACCATCGATGTGCAGAAGTCTTAGTACACAGTTCCACCATGCCTCCATATGGGCAATCAGGATTAAGTGTGTTGTCCATGGATACAATGCAGTTACTGCTGGTCAGGATTGAAATGTTGACCTTTTGGTTTAAAGTTCAACACTCTAACCATGGAGGCACTGAATTCCCATAATTTTCAATAACAATATTATTCTACAAAGGAATTTTGTAATTTGGTCATTTTTATCTTGGTTGACAGAGCACACTTGAGTTCTAGAATTGCTTCATCTTACAGAATATTAATTACATTAATATTGCCAAATCTATTTTTTCTTTGGTGGGAGATTTAGTATTAATTTAATCCAACAGCCCACAGGGCTGTAGGATTAAATTATTACTGTAATTCCATTCAGTGATTACAAGCCACATATCAGTAAATACATCAAATCTTTGTGGCAGACTGAGTGGGATGGGTAACAAGTAACAAGCTCCATTGCTTCTGAGCAAATATTTTTTATCATTACTCGTCCAGTTACCTTTGTAGAAAAGATCATATAATACTGACATGATGTCATATTGGTCACACACGACTTACACATTCCTTTTTGTTGGAAGGTAATATGCAACCAGAATGTGTTCCTTGCCAGCAAATGCTGTCTCTGAAACGTATTCTTTTATACTGCACGGATTTTAATCATGTTAGAGGGCAGTACTTCACTGTAGGATCTCCAAGAGATCTGTTTTATCATATGCACCTGCACAAAATTCTATCATTTCTGAAAGTGATCAACCTTTTTAACCCTTTACCCAACGAAACGGCCACATCCGCCCGCGTAATATGCAAATTCAGCAGTTGAAAAAATATTATTTTTCAAAAAATTTCAACAAAACCATATCATGTGACCCCTCGTTGGAATGAGCTCGTTCCAACGAGGGGTCACATGATATGGTTTTGTTCAAATTTTTTGAAAAAATTAAAAAAATGATATTTAAAATAATAAATTTTGATATCGTCTGCATTGGGTAAAGGGTTAATAAATTTTAAAATTGTTTTTATTATACTTTTAAATTAGACTCTTCAAGTCTGAATTCATCAGGTTGATTCATAAGTTATTCACTTCTCTTACCTCATTACTCATTGCTGTTCAAATCACTCCTGTCTCTGACATTTCTATTGTAGTTGTTTTCTATTTTTTATTCAATCTTTTTTTACTTTATACTTGACAATGACTTGTTTTACTCTCCACCGTTTTTCTTGCCATGATATAGCCTTAGCTGCTGATGTGGCATTTAGCACCAATAAATAAATTACCGTATTTACTCTATGTAATGGGACACTCTATGATTTGGGACACACATTTTTTCCAGAAAACTATATTTTTTTTATGCTCCAAAGTTTGTGACATTCAGGAGATTTGTTTCCAGTTGACCCATCGCTAGTAGCAGATGACACTCATAAAAAAATTCTTGAGTAACTAAAAATTTTCATTTTTTGCTTCCAAAACATAGCTTATGATCCCTCATTGGAACACGCGCAATGCTATAATAAGCTATGTTTTGGAAGCAAAAAATGAAAATTTACAAGAAATTGGACGGCGATTTTCATATATAGTGATGGAAAACGAATCACACACAACTTTATTCAGCATCAAATCAAGACCAGGCTGTGTTCTTTCCCCATTTTCTAAGAATTGGGACACCTGTGAAAATAATTATTTTTAGCTGTCCCAATACATAGAGTAAATACGGTACTGATCCTCCATATGATTTGTCGTCTTGCTGTTGAATGGCGCATTGTCCTTTGCAACTCTTCAAAAATCCTGTTCTCTGATTGTATGTTGTTTTCAGACCTACCCTTGAGGAAATCACTTATGCATGTTCTTTGCATCTGTCCAGGTTTGATTATTTGTTGAGCTTGTGAAACAATTGCAGATTGATTTGACACTTTAACTGCCTAATTTTATTTAACTCTTTCAACACGAGAGGCACCTTTTCCGGTCCAGCAACACGATACGTCATAATTTCATTAAGTAGGATGGCTACTAAGTGAACATGAGTGGTAGAACAATTAATATTTTCAAGGCTGCACGTTGAAAATATTAATTGTTCTACCCCCAAATAATGGATATGGATTCTTCCAATTTCTGCCATTTAACTGGCATGGAAGATACCACCAGTGTTCAAAAGGTTAAAATAGATTCAAACTTAGATCAAACACACATTATATTGAACTGAATTGAATCCTAACTGTAAAGATTTTTCATTATATTCTGAAAATAGCCTAAACAATTTCAGAACAAACTTCCTCATAATCCACTTATTATTATTATTATTACTTATTGGGGTTTAAGGTCACATATTTTTGCACAATGGCTGATCATGACCATGACAGTTTTACGGGTGGAGGAAGCCAGAGTACCCAGAGAGAACCAATGAGCAACAGCAAGCAACTGTCAGCTCCCAACATACTAACTCCACACAAGCAGGGTTAGCATTGGTTGAAGACAAGCGCACCATTGACGTGCAGTACGCCTTAGTACATGACATCACTGTGTCCCCATATGGGCGATGGGGGTGAAGTGTCTTGTCCAAGGACACAACATGGTTGCTGCAGGTGAGATTCAAACTGAGGACCTCTTGGCTTACAGCCTGCAACTCTACCTACTGAACCACCGTGCCCCCTCATAATCCTTTTTGTGGGTTAAGAAGCTTTATGAGATTATTCTCAGTATACACTGAAAAACATAATTTCCCAAGCACAAGACCATGTCTCATACTCTCCATACAAAATTGACATTCTGATTGTATTTTGGCTGCACAATGTATTTCATTCATGTGAACAGAAATACTACTGTCTATTAAAAAGTCTTAAGGAGATTTCCAAACTTCAACAATATCATTTTGCTTTACCCTTCTTCTAACATGTGCAGCAGAGGACAAAGATAGTTTTTCCTGAATAAATTTTTCAAAAATTTTTTTATTCAAAAATACAGCTTATAGCCTCTCACTGGAACCACGAGCAATGTTTTTGCAACTAAAATTCCCAAAACCCCAAATTTCTGGAATAACAAGGTTCATCTATAGTGCTGGTAAGATTTTGTCATTTTACTGCTGGTCAGATTTGGTCATGTCATTAGGTACAGGGTTAAAATTAAAGAATTACATAAAAATCAACTAGATTTTTTTGACAAAACTCTCTGAACTCTGTCAAACAAAATGTAGTGAATTGAATTCATGATTTCTTATCTGAATAAATTCGAAAAATTCTTTTAAATAGAATAATCCTGCCATTTGATTAAGATTGGCTGCTATTAAGGTTATACCATTAACCCTTTACCTTTTTTGCCTGAAAAACATAGTTTATAACCCCTCACTGGAATGAGCTCATTGAGCTCATTCCAATTTGGGGTCATACACTATGTTTTTGAGCCAAAAAGTGGAAAAACAAATTTTGCAATGTTGTCTTCTATTCAAGTTGGGTCAAGGGCAAACAGGCTCAAATATCAAACATCGTCATTAAAATTTCATACAGCTAACATGATACAAACATGACGCATCTCACAGAAAATACATCACCAATAAATTCAGTACAATATTTAGCCAATGAGGATAACACATTGAAACAAGAGGTCATTATACAAAATATTCCACAATAGGATTCTAAACATCAATTTTATATTTGTCATCACTCATCTTACTTTTTCAGAACATCATGTTTTTGACACTGTATGATGCAAGAAATCTGAAGAAAATTGTTTAGAATTCCGAAAGTTATATTTCTTATTGAGTCTTAACATTGTTTAAATATCAACTCTTTGACTATACACAGAGTTTTCTGTCCAGAGTAAATGTACTATTTCAACACCACACCATGAGAACCCCGAAAAGTGAAGCAGTGCTTGCATACTATGGAAAACAAGCTCTGTTCTACTGTGAAAGCCGGAAAGTAAAGCAGTGCTTGTATACTATGGAAAACAAGCTCTGTTTTACTGATAAACCATCTAGGACCCAGTCGCCAATGCTTGGGGTGGAAGTCCTCTAAAACAGGCAACATGGTTAAATGATTGACTAAACTTGACTTTATCACCATGTTGCGGCCACGATTAGCCTTTGTTCAAAACTAGGTGACCTTAAAAACAAACAAGAGGCTCCATGGGCCTGAACACTCAACTGACAAAGTTCTTTAAAAGAAGTATTTAATTAGCATCTAAAACTCCAGAGGAATGAAGTCATGTAATTATACATAACCCTGTTGTCCAAGTGAGATGATTTTGGTATTGACATGCTACCACACATATAATGCCCAGATTTCCAACAATGCAAAACTAGGGACCACAAATATCAACCTGAGGACTAAAGTTGAACAAACTTGAACTGACTCCCTCCACTTCCATCAGGATTCTGACTAATGGATCTGAAGAAGCAAATTTTTAAAGATTATTCCTCATACTGGACTAAGTTAAACTTCAGGTTCCCAAAGAGAGAAAAAATATGAACCAAGGGACTTGATTTTAACAAACTTGAATCTGACAACTCTTTAGATGTTGTGTATCATATATCAAAAGATTCTGACTGGGGGTTCTGCAGAAGAAGACTTGCAGAATATTCCTTAGATGGCCCAATATTAACCCAGGGACTTGATCTGAACAAATATGAATCTGATCCCCATAAATTTGGACCCTGGGGAACTCATTCCTCTTATTTCCAGGCTTGACCACAATTTTCTCCTTCTTATACCTTTGAAAGGACCACCCCCATGTACCAATTGGAGGAAATAACAATGGTTCTTTTCAACAAATGACACAACATTACATTACACTATTGGTTCAAAAAAAATATTTGGGTTCATTCTAAAAAGAATCTGGAACAATGGAACAGTATAACACATAACAGCAGTCTGCCTATTTCCAGGCTTGATCACAATTTTTCCCTTCTTATAGCTTTGAAAGAACCACCCCATGTATCTATTGGAGGCAAGAACAATGGCTCTTTTCACCAACTGAGACAACATTACAGGTTATGAACAACTAAATACGTGAACACGTGACTTGGAGCATTTGTCACCCAAAGTTGTGAGTAGGATTAAATAGGGCTGATCAGCTGATTGGTTAAATATATTTTCACTTTGAAACCATTAATTAAAATTTTGATTCGTCCACTTTAGAAAGGATTAATAAGTTTCTTTGTAATTTAGTGCCGGAATGTGTGAGAATCTCTCAAAAACATGAGGCATGGGAAAAAAAGTGTGAAGGTCATTCAGTTCAAGACCATATGGTAGTTATGAAAATTTGAAATTTAAACTGAAATTTGATGTGGAAACATATATTTTTTTCCAGTTTAATTTTTTCAAGAGATGATGTACTTTGTATTTTTTTTCAAAACAACTTGAAGTGTTGTACAGAAAGTGAAAGGTTAACACTGTGGTCAAGGGGATTTATTTAGGCGTTCATAACCTACATTACACTATTGGTTTAAAAAAACTGGGTTCATTCTAAAAGGAATCTGGAACAATGGAACAGCATAAAGCATAACAGCATGAAACATGTAATGATCCACACAGTTTCAATACATATGCCTACATTAAGGCTTAACTCCTCATCATCATGTTACTCCAAGCAGCACCACCTTTGAGACAAATAACACCCACTTACAACATCAAAATTAGTTATTTATTCTTTAACAAAGATGCACAGTTACTGGCAATTTTACACCACTGAGACATTCCATGTTATTAAACCTTACAGAAAAGACAACTGATGAAATATGGGGTAAAGTCTTTTCCTCAACTGTATTTCAGTTCACACTTATTGCACAGGCACAATTCACATTAAATGGACAAGAAGCTCAAAATTTATTTTTCAAAGGTGATTTGTAACAAGTATTTATTTTCAAGGGTACCATGCTGCAAGTATTTATTTATTTATTTAATAAGGTTTAACAACACTTTAACAGTCAAGGTCATATTGTGTCGGTGACAGGCTAATCATGACTGTGACAGTTTTACGGGTGGAGGAAGTCAGAGTACCCAGAGAGAACCACCCAGCAATGACGATCAGCTGTCAGCTCCCCAACATTGTAACTCTGCACTGCAGCACAGGCAGGGTTAGATTGGCTGAAGCCATCGACGTGCAGTATGCCTAAGTACATGGCGTCATCGTGCCCCCATGTGGACAATCGGGTTAAGTGCATTGCCCAAGGACACAACGTGGGAATCTGAATCGATCGCTCAGGTGGTCACCCATCCAAGGACTAACCGGGCTCGACATTGCTTAGCTTTGGTGATCTGATAAGAACTGGTTACCACAATGCCACTGCGCCCCCACCATGCTGCAAGTAAAAGGTACCCCAGTTTAATAGATTTTGTTCATAACCATTTGTCTTGTTACACTCTCCAATAACTTCTAAAACAATATTGTTTAACCCTTTACCCAACGCAGACGATATCAAAATTTATTATTTTAAATACCATTTTTTTTAATTTTTCAAAAAATTTCAACAAAACCATATCATGTGACCCCTCGTTGGAATGATGAGCTCATTCCAACGAGGGGTCAAATGATATGGTCTCGTTGAAATTTTTGGAAAAATAATATTTTTTTCAACTGCTGAATTTGCATATTACGTGGGCGGATGCGGGCGATTCATTGGGTAAAGGGTTAAACATTTTTTATGTTTCAACTGCTGATTAACTGGTAGAGTGCTAAGTTTTTTGAGGTGTTAAAATTTTGTTTACATATTATTGCCTTGCTACAATTTATGGGAGAGTGCCAACAGGCACTCTCCCATAAATTGTAGCAGGGCAATTCCACCCAGACTAAATAATATAACATCAAGAATTAATTGAAGTACATCCACAGAATTTCAAGCCTTTAAGCTGTGGTATCTGTACTTCAGGATAAAGCCCAAAAATGGGCTTCCAGCACTCTACCAGTTAAATGAGGTAATGAATACAGTGTAAATCCACTTTTCAGCGGAGTCCTGATGGAGGCTTCTAGCACTCAAACAGTTAAGACACTGTCATTGTTCCACTGACAAACAAGAGGGATGGGGAGATGGGGTCTGGTGGACAATATCAACATATTCTGTCAAACCAATACAAGAATTTTGAGACAATTTCTTGCTGAAAAACAGAAAATTTCAATTTCTTTCATTAATACACTGCTTTTTAATCCTTACTGGAATGGGCTTGATGAGCTTGTTCCAACGAGAGGTAATAAGCTGTGGTTTGGAGACAAAAAATTGAAGGAATAATAAAGTTTGAATTGAGACTTTTGTATGTAATTTTGGTCAAATATACAGTTACCTTATGCAAATGTTTAACTTGACAACAAAAACAGTCCATTTATCGAAAAATAAATGTGATTTTTCGCAACTATGAGGGTACCAACCCACCAATACTTTTGTTGGAAACTCACTGTTCTGTTAAAATCTTTGCTGTCAATCTAGTTGATTGATAGCGCCATAATTATAATTGGTAGATGTCAATTTTTATCAACACTAAGTTTACTACAGTGAAGCTTACTTAATTGGATAACTCTTAACTGAATAACCCTGTTAATTGAATATAATTTCCCAATACAAAACCATTTACCATACCTTCATAACAAATTTGACCTGTTAATTGAATATAGGTTACAGAGTGAACTCCTGTTAATTGAATAAAAAAATCTTGTAACCTGTCGAGAAATTACCCTGACTTGCTCCAGTTTTCCTTTGTTAAAAGACCTATTTGGACTCAGTACATCCAATACAGGCATTTAATCTATTATATCTTGTTTGACAGAGCTCCTGGAGCTCTGTCAAATAAGATATGATAGAATAAATTCTAAGTTTGTCTCTAGAATACAGGAAAGTGACACAATCCCTGTTAACTGAATACTCCTGTTAACTGAATAATTTTCATTGACAAAGTGGCTATTCAATTAACAGGGTTCCACTGTACTTTAGGGTAGTCAATTTAAAAAAAAACCCTGTTTCCAAGATAAGGGAGTTAAGAGGTCGACACCACCACCATAACCCTCTCAGCACACTGATGCTGAAATATTAAAATGCATCAGTTGATAGAGTGCTAAATTATTCTCAGTCATCAAAATTTGTTCACGTCATTGCCTTGTTATAATTTATTGGAAAGTGCCAACATAAATTGTAACAAGGCAAATCCATAGCAAGTAAATAACTTCAAGACAAAGATAATATCAAGCAGATCCTTAGCATATAATGCCTTTTAACTGGTAGAGTGCTGAATTATTTTTGGTCATCAAAATTTGTTCACATATCTTTGCCTTGTTACAATTTATGGGAGAGTGTCAATAGGCACTCTCCCATAAATTGTAACAAGGCAAATCCTAACAGACTAAATAATTAAACTTCAAGGGTGATATGTAGAACATCCACTGAATGTGAAGCCTTCAAGTTGCGGTACCGACACTTCAGAATAAAGCCCAAATATGGGCTTCCAGCACTCTACCAGTTAAGAAGAATTACCTGCACTCTGGAATAAAGCCCAAATATTGGCTTCCAACACTCAAACAGTTTACCCTTTAACTAACAAATCGGCCGCATTCGCACATGTAATTTACAAATTAAGCAGCTGAAAAAAATTTTTCTTTAAAAAATTTCAACAAAACCATATCATGTGACCCCCTCTTTGGAATGAGCTCATCAAGCTCATTCCAATGAGGGGGTCATATGAGATGGTTTTGTTGATTTTTTTTTAAATTTAATAAAACAATAATCAAAATAACAAGAGCAACTGATGAAGGCAATTTATACCTCACCATAACCCTCTCAGCACACTGATGACGAAATATTAAAATTTCACGCTGCATATTTTTCCCATAATAATACCAGGAATTTTACCATTTCCATCTTGTTTGACAAGAGCTCATTGAGTTCTGTCAAACAAGTCCATATTGGATATTTGGTATTTTAGCATCACTGTGTAGGGAGTTAATATTGGTAGGAACTAAGGTAAAACAGTAACATTTTCAACAGAAATTAGAGGTGTAAAGCATCAAAGCTAACTCTAGTCACATGTATCAGTGCTTTACTCTTCATCCTCTATCTGTGAACTGGTATCTATCCCAATGTCGATACTAAACAAGTTTATGATATTTCATTTGTCTCAATTCTACACGAACCAATCAATCATCATGGAATGATAATCACAATATAATTAAAAAAAAATAATTAAAAATGCATAAAATAATGGCCACTTGTTATTGCCATGCAATGTTGCTCAACGATAGGCTGATATGTAAACATTGAAGTGTCATCAAAGCACTTTTGCACTTGTTAATACAGAAAAAGGGAGACAAATATTTTACTTGTGTTGCTAGTAACAAAATCAGTTTCATATTCAACTGTGGTGTCCCATTGTTTTGGACATTGATAAAATGATTTTAGGTATTCTTTTGGGTGTCTGCAGGGGCTGAATATGGAACCCTTTCCCAAAGGCATTTGGGCATATTTTCCAATTCAAACTGAACATTTCCCAATCGCAGTTCCCATTCAAACAGAAATTTAATTCAAAATTGGTATCCTGAACTAAGTGGTCATAAGCCCTCAAAATAATTAATAATTACCAGTCTAATGAAGCATAGAAAGTATCTAAATTCAAAGGCAAACAACAGGTTCTTCTTCCACCTTTAAAGGTCTAATTCTGATTTTGATCACTTTTTACTGCAAAAACAGGCCCAGAACAAGCAGCTTTTAGATACACTTGCAAGTTGCATTTTAGGAATAAACCAGAAAATAAGCAGACTGTCATCTGCAAAATGAGGACCCCAGAGGGTGAATTTAGTGATGCTACCCTGCACAGCAGGGTAGCATCACTAAATTTACCCTCTGTGCACCTCAATCTGAATCAGGGTCTCAAAACTAAACAGAAAGAGGTACCCAGAGGATAAATCTGACCACTGTATGGGATGACATCATCAAATTCACCCTCTGGGGACCTCATTCTGCAAATGTCAGACTGCTTATTTTCAGGCCTGTTTAGGAACCTTGTCAGTTGTGTCTAGGCAAGTCTTGACTATCTATGTAGGCAACCAAAACTTGCCTAGACACAACTGCAAAGACACTATTTCTTTTTTGTTTGTGTGTGTACCTTCTCCTCCATAACAAATTCCCAACTGGACTCTTTCCCAAAGAGGGCAGAGGAATCCTCCTGGATTCACACAGCTGTGGCATGTATTAGAACGAGTGCACTGCTGCAGTGGGGATATTATTTTTGGGAAACTTTAATGTGAAAATATATGTTGTACATTTTGAATGCTCTGTATTTTACTGCAGAAGTAAAAAATGGAACCCACTGGCCATTCAATACTCCAGGAACAAAAATCACAAAAAAATCCCAGATAGCTGCCTTGGCAGCCATACTGAATATGGTAGTGTGTTGATTAGCAAAACGGAACCTGCCTATAATCAACAATCATGCACCAGAAAAAAAATGGGATCCATTGGGCATTTGTTTTTCAAGTTATTGTGCAGAAATGCAAAAATAAATGAAAATCCAAGTTAGTAGCCATGCTGGATATGCCAGTATTTATTTATTTTATTGGTGTTTAAGGTCTCATATTACTGAACAATGGCTAATCATGACTACAACATGGACACAAAGTTAAGTCCAGTCGATCGTTTTACCCATGTTGCCCATTGAAGAGAACTTCCACCCTGGGCATTGGTTATATTTTACAGGTAAACAAGCACTGCTTCACTTCCTGGAGTTCCCAAGGGGAGGATATGCCAGAGGAACCTTCTTATATCCAACAACAATGCACCAGAGAAAAATGGGATCCATCAGTCATTCATTTTTCAAATTATTGCTTGGACAAATAAATACAACCAAAAATCCAGGATGGTGTGATGGTAGCCATATTGGATATACAAGAATACTGATTATTGAAAGGAACCAATCTTGTAGTCAACAGTATATATGCTCAAGAGAAAAATGGGATTCAGTGGTGGTTCGCTTTTCAAGTTATTGCTCCGACAAGCAGAATCACAAAAAAATCAAAGATGGCTGCCACTATATATTGCACAGGGGCAAAGTCCAAAACAGAGGATATGCGTTGAAACTAACACATGTAAATTGCAGGTGTATTTTTAGAACCAGGTATTCAACAACATTGGGGGCTTTGTTGGACAACAGAATGGAGACACCAATGCAAAGAGATAAATTACCATAAAAATCACAGGAAACAGTGGTTTCAAATAATTTTTGTGAATATCATTTTTACAAAAAGTTGTTCCAAGGCATGTAGCTAAAACATTAAGATAAAAAAGTTAACTTTTTATGCATTTTAGAAACAAAGATGTTGAATGACAGATGATCAATGCCAAGTACAGTGGAGCCCACTTAACTGGATATCTCTTAATTGTATATCCCTGTTAATTGAATATAATTTTCAAAAACAAATCCATTTACCATACCTTCAGTACAAATTTGATATGTTAATTGCATATGGGTTGTAGAGTAAACTTCTGTTAGTTGTATATAAATCGTTGTAATATGTCGAAAAAATTACTGTGACATGCACCAAATTCCCCTTATTCATCAACCTTTTTGGCCTCACTACATCCAATACAGGCATTTATTCTATCATATCTTGTTTGACAGAGCTCTATGAGCTCTGTCAAACAAGATATAATAGAATAAATGCTCAGTTTACCTCCAGAACACAGGAAACTGACCAAATCCCTGTTAATCGTATACTCCTGTTAATTGAATAATTTTCACTGGCAAAATGGATATTCAATTAAGAGGATTCTACTGTAATAGCATCCTTCGCTCATTCTGATTTTCAGTCAGATTAACTAGGTATGGAGGGTTTATTTATTTATTGATGTTTAAGGTCACACATTTATGCACAATGGCTAATCATGACCGTGACAGTTTTACGGGTGGAGGAAGCCGGAGTACCCGGAGAGAACCACCGAGCAACGACGAGCAGCTGCCAGCTCCCCAACATCATAACTCCGCACTGCAGCACAGGCAGGGTTAGATTGGTTGAAGACATGCATACCATCGACGTGCAGTACGTCTTAGTACACGGCGTCATCGTGCCCCCACGTGGGCAATGGAGATGAAGTGTCTTGCCCAAGGACACAACGCGGTTGCCACAGGTGGGATTCGAACCGAGGACCTCTCGGCTTGCAGCCTGCACCTCTACCAACTGAGCCACCGCGCTCCCGTATGGAGGGTAAAAAGATGTTGAATGACAGATGATTAATGCCAAGTAATAGCATCCTTCGCTCATTCTGATTTTCAGTCAGATTAACTGGGTATGGAGGGGTAAAAGTATTTAGCTACCACTTTTTTGCTGGCCTTTGTGATCTCTGCACATGAAAATGAAATTCAAACCCAACAATAAAAGTGGAAGCACAATATTTTTTGTATATCTCACAATTTCCAATAATTATTTGTTGCATTCTTAGTTATTGGAATTTGATGTTTAGAAATGAGGTATTTCAAAATAAGATATCTATATTACATGTAGGTCACTGACATGTTATTTCAAAAATGCTCAATCAGTTAATATCAGTTAAGTGGCTTTAGAGTTGCTAGATAAATTCTGTAAGATGATTTTGATAAAAAATTATTTGAAAAAGATCTTAGTAATATTATTCACCCATTTAAGTACCAGCAAAAATAAATAAGAGCAGGGAAATTTGGATTATTATTAATTTACCTTTGGTATTAAACCTAAATTTACCGAACATGAAAGGCAGACGACACATGCAAACAAAATTCTTGAATAACTAAGTTTTTTCATTTTTTTGTCAAAAACATAGCTTGTGACCCCTCATTGGAATGAACTCAATGAGCTCATTCCAATGAGGGGTCATAACCTATGTTTTTGAGACAAAAATTTGAGACAAAAAATGAAAAAAATATTGAAAATTTAATGATGATTTCTGTGAATAGTGCTCGCCGATTCCGGCCATTATGTTGGGTAAAGCGATAATACTAGTCAAAGATTCTGTACTGTGGTCACAAAAGAGGTCATTTTCTAGATCAGATTGCAATCCAGTCATGACCCACTTACACTAGTGGGTCAAGATGTGTAAAATATTGCACAATTAAGACTGAATCAAGAAAAATGAACAGAAAAAGAAACTGAGATACAATGTTCTCACATTTCTTTTTCTGGCAAGTAAAAATTTACAGTGTTATGGGGAAGAAAGTGGACAGAGAATTTTTACAGGGTCACCCGTCACAATCCAGTTGAAAGTCTCCTAGAGCTTTTGTGATCACACTACTGTACTGGTTATCTGAAATCTCTCTGTAAATGAAGTAATAGTGGGAAATTCCCTCACACACTAGATGCGACAAGAGCATTAGAAGCTCTGCAATAAAGTAATTTACATTTCCTCATCACAGTTTGCAATTCTGACACATTAGTGCCTTGTTGTAAATCAGACGCCAATATTGACTGCATGGAGATCAATGTGCAAACAGACTCATAAAATCACCAAATATAATTTTGACACAACGGATCATTCCGTCAAACTTATATTCAGTAATCGAATGTTTCACAGGGAACATTGGACTCAATTTAACTTCTTGTTTTGCTTGACAAGGCTCAAACTAGAGGTGTTGTGTTATGCCAAAATTGCAAGCAAAGATGAAGAAATTCATACCACTTTGTCGCAGAATGCAAATTTAACTCCCTGCGCACTGATGTCGAAATATCTAAAGTTCAAGGTGCAAATTTTTCCCATAATGCAACTAGAAATTTAACCAATTCAATCTTGTTTGACAGAGCTCATTGAGCTCTGTCAAACAAGATTGAGCTCTGTCAAACAAGATTGAACTGGTAAAATTCCCAGTTGCATTATGGGAAAAATTGCTACTTGAAATTTGCATATTTTGACATCAGAGTGAAGGGAATTAAGGCCTTTTTCACTCTACATACTCTGCGTGATTCTGTACCCATAAGTTTCCATGAACCATTTCAGTAATTACTCAAATCTTGAGACATTCTTCATATAAAAAAATTATATATACATCCTTCCAAACTGCATGTACATGTAACGAAAGCTTGCATCACAAAATAATCTCAGCTTGTGTCAACAATAATTCGAAATTCATAGTCTTTAATGCTGTTAGGATATTAGTGAATAAAACAAGACCATTTATTTATATTTATAGTGATGTAAACTGCTATTTGAATATAATATCTGAAAACAGTATGCATTCAATGAAGCATATCCCATCATGACATTTTTCCAGTGTTCTTTCCTTGCATGCTACAAGTACTGGCAATATTCCTGCCTAGGACAGGAAATGTCCTGCCACTAAAATTAAAATAAGTAAAATCTTGGCACATTAATCACATTTTTCCCCTGTAAATTGAATTGACTTTTTGACCAGTGAATTTGAAAGTTAAATTTAGATGAATTTTCCATCAAATTTAGTCATGGCTGCAGTGGCGTGGCCACAGGGGGGATGCATCCCCCCCCCCACACTTTCCTTCAAAGTTGGTCCTCAAAATATGTCCAAAAATGGCATAAAAATCGTAAGAGGGTAAGGTCCATGGGGTTTACATTGTAGATTTGAAGATTGCTTGTCCTAATATCTGTGTCGGTGAAAAGGTAGACAGTCGTCAGTACATGAAAAACCTCAAAATATCAGCTCATATGCAAGGAGATGAGGTTTTTGAACCCTGGAATTCAAAATTTTGAATTCCAGGGTTCAAAAACACCCATCGATGACCCTTGGCCGCCCCATACTGGACACATTTATTTCCCTCTAGTGGAAACCCTGATTATTGTTACCATGGTTATCTAGCTCAAACTTTAGGGACGTAAAATTCTGAGATGTGAAGGCTTGGAAAGCTTTGGAAATTCCCCAAAACATAACTCATGACCCCTTACTGGAATGAGCTCAATCAGTTCATTCCAGTAATGTGTCATAGCCTAGGCTTTGTTTTGTAGTCAAAAATTGAAAAAAATAACTAAATTTGAAGGGTGATTTGTGAAATAACACTGGTCAGATATATGTAATGCATATAATGATAAGCCATTTCATAAGGTAATGTTTATCTGTGTTGTTGTTAAAAGCTACCAAAAATAAAAAATAAAATTTGATGGCAATTTTTGAAATAACACTGGTCAGATTTATTTATTTATTGGTGTTTATTTATTTATTTATTTATTTATTTATTTATTTATTTATTTATTTATTTATTTATTAGGGTTTAACAACACTTTAACAGTCAGGGTCATATCATGTCAGAGACAGTTTTACAGGTGGAGGAAGCAGGAGTACCCTGAGAGAAACACCAGGCAATGACGGGTGGAGGAAGCAGGAGTACTCGGAGAGGAAACACCGGGCAATGACGAGCAGCTGTCAGCTCTTCAACATCGTAACTATGAACTCTGCACCATAGCACAGGCAGGATTAGATTGGTTGAAGACATGTGCACCATCGACGTGCAGTACGCCTTAGTACACAGTGTCATCGTTCCCCATGTAGGCAACTGGGGTTAAGTGCCTTGCCCAAGGACACAATGTGGAAGCGCGAATCAGTCACTGAAATGGTCACCCATCCAACTACTAACCGCGCTCGACGTTGCTTAACTTCGACGATCTGACAAGAACCGGTTACTGCAATGCCACTGTGCCCCCTATTGGTGTTTAAGGTTATATACTTTTGCACAATGGCAAATCATGACCACAACATGGAGATAAAGTCAAGGTCAGTCAATCGTTTATACCCCATGTTGCCTATTTTAGAGGACTCGCACCCCAAGCATTAGCGACTGGGTCCTATTTTACCAGTGAAAAAGAGCTTGTTAACACTGGTCCGATATTGTCATTATATAAGGTAAAGCAGCAACTGTGTCATTGTTAATCGCGGCCATCGATTGTTATGTGGAAACTGGAAAGCCATTAATATGTGGCTTGCTGAAGATTATTTCCTGCATGGGTTTATTTACTCTTTATTAAGTCCAAAATGTATTTATGAATTTAAAAATTTGTTTTGTTTCAATTTACTGGAATTCCAATATTCCCCCCCCCCCCTCCCCACGACCTCTACACACCACACATAGACTCTCCAATAATTTATCACAAAACACATGTGGTTAAATTGCATATACTGATGCTGCTGGCATAACATTTTTGAAAAGAATCTTTCTAATTGTCACTGAAAAATGAGTTATCACTCAAAAGTTAAAATCGCAGTTGTGCACACATAAAAGTAGTTTTTTCTGCACTATCTATCAACAGTGCTAACAATACAAAAGCTGACACAGAATTTGGACCGGACACGACTTGGTCGTGAGCTGGTTGAAATTCTCAGTCCGCTTTCCTACCCTCAGTACCAAAGAATCTCACCTGCATAAAAAAAAAGAAATGCAAAAAGTATTGCATCTCAGATATTAATTTAATTTTTTTTTTATTAGGACACAAAAAATAAAAATCTAGATTATCATCAATTTTTTTTTTAAATTGCGGTGGGTGTGAGAATTTTATTTTTTATTATTTATTTTTAGGAAATCAAATGGTGACCAAGAAAAGACCCTTCCTGTATACATCAATTGATAGAGTGCTAAATTATTCTCAGTCATCCAAATTTGTTCACATCATTTCATCTCCCTGGAAATCTGTTTACATTTCCTTAAATATAAAGTGTTCTGCATTAAATTGCTTAATAAATGTGTTTCATATTGATTCTTTTCATGAAATAATATAAATCCAAAAGGGTAAAAATTAATTCTTATAATTTT
The DNA here is from genome assembly GCA_031216915.1 of Pictodentalium vernedei. NCBI lineage: Eukaryota > Metazoa > Mollusca > Scaphopoda > Dentaliida > Dentaliidae > Pictodentalium > Pictodentalium vernedei. The sequence continues at coordinate 798,038,816 of CM062297.1, forward strand.
TAAGAATTAATAATAATAATAATAATAATAATAACATGATTTCCTCAAGCATCGTTTGGCTCCATTACTGGATCTCCATCTGTGATTAGCAGTAATGGGGCCCAACACCCAAGAAAATCATGTTATTGTATAACTAGAGGTACTGTGAGCAATCTCACAAAGTGATACCTCCCTCACCTGTCAGAACGGAATTATATTGCTTCATGCACATCTTCAGATGGAGTTCTTCCATTGTGTAAAGTTTCATGAAAATTCTTCAAACGGTTTAGGAGGAGTTGCGCTTATAAGGATGGACAGATGGACAGACGGACGGACAGACAGGGTGATTCCTATATACCCCCCAAACTTTGTTTGCAGGGGGGGGGGGGGGAGGGTATAATTATCCACATAACTGTCCTATAAGGGGAATAATGAACAGGTGATGTTCAACTCTTATCCAAACTGATTCAACTACTGGGGTTATTGGGAGCATGATGTCATAAAAAATCTGGGGTAGAACCTAAATATGGGTGTGGGTGCTGTGCTGAAGTTAATCAAGCTATTTATTTTTAATGGTAATTAATATTAACTCTTTTGCATGCTGCTGGCAGATATTCCTGCCCAGCACAGGGTTTCTCTTGTTACTGAAATAAGTATAAGTTGGGCACATTTAATCGTATTTGCCACATGTAAACCAAATGGATTTTTTCACCATTGATTTCTTGTGTCACATTTAGATTAATTTTTCATCAAATCTAGTCATGGCTGCTATAAAGCAGCCATGACTAGATTTGATGAAAAATATCTATAAAGTACTCAGTTGGTTAAAAAAGTTTAAATTTTGAAATTTTATTTTTGAAATCATATTCCACTGGAGTAAATGCTTCACGACCAAACTGTAATCTGATCGAGAAAAAGGTCGCTTTTATGACCACGGTTCTGTATTCAAATAGCAGCTTACTTTATGATTACTTAGCATGAGTCATTTGAGTCATCAGTGGATTTTAGTATTCTATACTACGTTTCATCACTACATCGCCATCTAGGTATTCTACATTATTCACTCCAAACAACCCAAGCTAAAAACAAGACGTCTAGAAAATTTGTTAATCGTGATGTCAAACCACACCCAAAACACATGCACAAGACAAAACCAGCTACTGAAACAGCCAAACCTGATAATGGACATGCAGTTCATGCAGACGAACAATCGAGCTTCTCTAGGTGCTCATAAGTCTTACTTTTGTCAGCCCAACTGTTTGCTGAACTTTTTGAGAAATTGCAAGGTGTTAAACAGAAAACCTGGTAAGGGAATAAAAAAGTTTAGGGTCATAAATTCAAATGTAGCATAGAAAAGAAGTGTTTCCGATAACTGATCTTTCAAAGCAGAAATAGCAGATACAAAATAATACATCATATGTAATCTTATAGCTTGTGCGAAAAGGAGAATATTTCGTATTGTTCCGTACGTGATAAAAATGAAATAAATTCTTAAATACAGCTTACTCTAAAATGACACAGGGGACATCAGACCTTAATACAGTACAGTCTATAATAAAATGGAAAGCTGGTGGTCAAACTGTTGCCATAATAACACCATATTATTGCCCTAATGTTGCCACAATGTGGCTACTTTGAGAAATAAAACATTTTCTAAACACTTGCAAAACAGCAAGTAAAGCGGTGTTAATCAAGCTGTGAATCCTGAAGATATTCTTGAATATCTGAAGTATTTATTTATTGGTGTTTAAGGAGACAGAGTAAAGTCCAGCCAATCGTTTATACCCATGTTACTCATTTAAAAGCACTTCCACTCCAATCACTGGTGACTGTGTCCTATTTTACTAGTAAAACAGAGCTTGTTTACCACAGTAAACAAGCAATGCTCCACTTCTCAGGATTCCCACGGAGGAATATTTGAAGTAATTTGTAGGAAATCATACCTGCAAATTACTTTTTCTGCAGAAACTTATAAAGTGCAAGAACATTATCTTCATAATACCTGATTATTGCCTTATTATTGCCAGATTGCAATAGCAATCTGGCAATAGTAAAGCAATAACTAGAATTATTCAGGTGATAATGTTGCCACTCTTTGTTATTATTTATTTATTTATTGGGGTTTAAGGTCACAAACCTATGCACAATGGCTAATCATGACCATGACAGTTTTACGGGTGGAGGAAGCCGGAGTACCCAGAGAGAACCACCGAGCAATGACGAGCAACTTTCAGCTCCTCAACATTCTAACTTTGTTCAAGTTCCGCTCAAGCAGGGTTACAGTGGTTGAAGACATGTGCACCATCGACGTGCAGTACGTCTTAGTACACGGCATCATCGTGCCCCCATGTAGGCAACCGGGATAAAGTGTCTTGCCCAAGGACACAAGGAGGGTCGTCCTGGACGGGGATCAAACTCGGGACCTCTAGCACAGAAGTCCAACAGTCTACCACTGAGCCACTGTGCTCCCCACACTCTTTGTTATGATGTGTACTGTATATCTTATTTATTTATTGGGTTTAATGACGCTTTTGACAGCCATGGCCACATTGTATCCAACAGTTTTACAGGTGGAGGAAGCCTTAGTATCATGAGAAAACCACCGAGAAATGGAGAGCATCTGTCAAGACTCCCCACAAGCAGGATTAGCACTGGTTGAAGAGAAGTGCACCATGCACTGACGTGCAGTATTCCATAGTACACAGCTCCACCATGTTTCCACATGAGCAATCAGGATTAAGTGCCTTGCTCAAGGATACAACACAGTTACTCTGGCAGGGATCGAACCTTGGACCTTTTGATTTAAAGTCCAATGCCATTACCACCGAGCCACTACGCTCCCAATATTAATCAAAATACATTATAGGATAACCACTTCAAATATATCTCTATTTATCCTCAACTAATAATATCAGTACCTGCCAATGATTCTTAAAAAGCTGGTCTCCAGTGAGTTCCAAATTTAGAGTGAAATTTACAAAAAGAGTTCTGTGAACTAAGTTTCTGCAAAGGCTTTAGCTTGGTCCAGATTTAGCTTACAGGAAGAATTTTATAAATTTCACAACAAACTGGGTGGTCCACATATCACATATAATTTAAAGCATTCCAAAATTTAGCGAAACGATTTAAAACTCCTAAGTCATATTTCATCGATGCATAGTGTTTGAAACTTAAACAAATGACCAGAGGTCAGGGTTCAGTTTCACACAGGAAAAGAACTGCATACATCAGGGGCTACTGACTGAGTGTTATTGACAGATTGTGTTTTACCACTTTTGAAGTATGGATTTAATGGTTGAAAACGCTCAGATCATATGATAAAAAGCATTATGAAGAGCCGGCCGGCATTATGAATTGAGGAAAAATAAAATAAAATACTTCTTGTGGCTGCCCTACATTGCATTTTGAATTGTCCTATACTAAGTGATCTTACTTAAAGAAGCTTAGTTTGTGCCAATCACCAATCAAAGAAATAGATGCAAAAGTAAGAGGCATTGTGACTCAGCATTGTGATGGTACATATATTCGCATTCAGCAGCTGAGCTTGATTTACAGTCTAGGATGCACAGGGTAAAATTGATGAAATATCTGAGAATACCTTGCAACAGATTAGCATTAAGCCACTCTACACTGATGTGGGAATATCAAATTTCAACCTGCAAACTTTTTCCAAAAAGCAACAAGGAATATAATCATACAATTTTGTTTGACAGAGCTCACTGAGCTCAGTTAAAACAAGACTGGACTGGTTAAATTCCTTGTTGCTATTATGAAAAACATTTGCTGCTTGAGTGTACATCGGTGTCCAGAGGGTTAAACTTGAATCAGGTTGTAAAATATTCAATATTATATGAGGACAAGAGGGCCAATTTTAGCAACACACTAGATAAAGGTTTTTCCAAAATGTGTCTTTTGGTGAAAAGAATACACAGGATCCTTTTCATCCAGAATACATAATTGAATTTACTCATGTTTAACCCTTTAACCAATGAATCGGCCGCATCCGCCCACGTAATATGCAAATTCAGCAGTTGAAAAAATAGTATTTTTCAAAAAAATTTCAACAAAACCATATCATGTGACCCCTTGTTGGAACGAGCTCATCAAGCTCGTTCCAATGAGGGGGTCACATGATATGGTTTTGTTGAAATTTTTTGAAAAAAATTAAAAAATGATATTTAAATAAATTTTGATACCATCTGCATTGGGTAAAGGGTTAATAAAAAATATCAAGAGTAAATGAATGGCGTGCTATTGTACCAAAGCAAACAAGCACTGCTTTACTTACAAAGAAATTCTTGTCAGCGGAAATAATAAAATATGCATTCCACTGTACTATTTATTTATTTGGAAGCACAGTGGCTCAGTGGTAATGGCATTGAACTTCAAACCAAAAAGTCCATGGCTCGATCCCTGACAGGGGTAACTGCATTGTGTCCTTGGGAAAGGCACTTCAACCCAAAGGCCCACTTGAGGGCACGCTGATGCTGTGTACTAAGGCGTACTGCACGCTGATGGTGCGCTTGTCTTCAACCAATGCCAACCTTGCTTGTGTGGAGTTAGTACATTGGGGAGTCTGATATTTGCTCACCACTGATCAGTGGTTCTCTCCGGGTACTCTGCCTTCCTCCACCCATAAAACTGTCTGACATGAGGTGACCCTGGCTGTTGCCATTAAACCCCAATAAATAAATTTAGCTTAGTTTAGCTTAGTTACAGAAAACAAGCACCTCTCAACTTTTCAGGGTTCCCATGGGGGATTGATTTATTGATTTATTTGTGTTAAGGTCATATACTTATGCACAATGGCTAATCATGACCGTGACAGTTTTACGGGTGGAGGAAGCCGGAGTACCCAGAGAGAACCACCCAGCAACGATGAGCAGCTGCCAGCTCCCCAACATTGTAACTCCGCACTGCAGCACAGGCAGGGCTAGACTGGTTGAAGACATGCGCACCATCGACATGCAGTACACCTTAGTACATGGCGTCATCGTGCCCCCATGTGGACAATCGGGGTTAAGTGCCTTGCCTAAGGACACAATGCGGGAGTCCAAATCTATCGCTCAGATGGTCACCCATTCGAGGACTAACCGGGCTCGACGTTGCTTAACTTCGGTGACCTGACGAGAACTGGTTTCCCATGGGGGATTCCAATATACTATCACCAAACATTTAACATTCAGTCTCAATGATTTGGAATTTTTAATTTTTCCTTGTAACATATTGGAGTTTCAGTTGAACAGGCTCAGTCACAAAGCCAATGACCTCTCACTTGGACAAGCCCTGTCTGGTTATTTCATTGAGGGAGTACATATGCTGATGAATGGACTTAACCAATGGTTCAGCAAAAAATGAATCAGAAAAGCTTGGAACTTGCTACTTTTGCAGCCAGCGGAAACACATAAATTCATTACCAAGCTCTACAACCAGTAAAGACCACCTTTTGTTAAAATAAATTAAGTGATACTATGGTAGGAAATAAACTAGGAATTCCCCAGTCTTCCACAGGAAATTCTAGGAATTCACCAAGTTAAAATAAATTTGGAAGTACTATAATACTATTCCACAGGTAAAAAACTGGGAATTTCGATGATCGTAATGCCACTTTATATACAGCTTGAATTCAATTGTCTGGGAATTCTCCAAAGTTAAAATAAATTAAGAGATACTATATTAGTATTCAGCAGGTAAAAAACTGGGAATTCCATGAATTTTGATGATCGCAATGCACTTTATACCCAGCAGTGTGAACTCAATGAATAGTGGTAAAATTCAATAGATTTCACGGAGGTTTAGATTCTACCACAACACTCCAGGAGTTTCGATGACCCTGGAATGAGTTTTTCAAATTCACAAGGCAACACAAGCTCTTAGGCCACCAGTCTAATTCTCTTAGGAATTTGATGCTGTTATGGGCTATTTGCTATTTAAGTTATGGAAATTTGTTATGGAAATTTGCGTGCAGATGACCGTTAATGTAATGTGATGTCCTTTTACTCACAAATTAAATTCAGATTTTATTTCATGTGTGATTTATAGATATTTCAGTAAATAAGTATTACCGTATTTACTCTATGTATTGGGACAGCTAAAAATAAATGTTTTCACAGATGTCCCACATCTTAGAAAATGGTGAAAAAACACAACCTGGTCTTGTTTTGATGCTGAATCAAGTTATGTGTGATTCGTTTTCCATCACTATATATGAAAATCGCCATCCAATTTTTTTTTAGATTTTCATTGTTTGCTTCCAAAATTAAAGACAAACTTGGCTTTAATATTGAGCATTTTGCACCGTTTTCAGGTGACTGGGCCAACTGGAAACAAGTTTCCTGAGTGTCCCAAATATTGGAGCATAAAAAAAAAAAATTTTCTGGAAGAAATGTGTGTCCCAAATTATAGAGTGTCCCAATATTTAGAGTAAATACGGTAATTTGCCTTTACACCATCAAGATATCAACACAATTAGTGAAACTATGTGTCGTCTTGAAAAAACTATAGCTGTGGTTAGTCTTCATTCCTAATGGTAATGTCATTAAAAATTTGACCAAACCAAGTCTCGACTGAGCACCACCGCTTCAACTGATTTATTGAAAATGAATGTTTATGGTATTTTTCAGATTCAATTGTCTGGAGTATTTCAGTTGGTCAGAAAAGCAAACCATAGATTTAATTTTCCAACCAAGTGAAATATTCCAGATGAGTGAATCATATCAACTTTTGTCAACTGAAATTTCAAATTCCCATATTAGGGGGGCAAGTTTCTCCATTCTTTGCACCCAAACCAGCAGTCTGCCAAAGACTGACACTTGTGTGAATTTTGCAAATAGTGCTATTCCAACAAATGAGCATAATGCCCATGGCACATGAGTTAATGAATATACAATTATTGACTTTCCTTGAGGATGATACAAGGAATTATCAGCCCGAGAAATGTAATATTCACCAAGGCCATAGGCCGAGGTGAATATTAGTTTTCAAGGGTTGATAATTCCTTGTAGCAATCTCAAGATAAGTCAAATATTGTTTTATTATTATGACAGAAAAAATCGTTTGCAAATTCCTTGCTTTGTTACATATTATTTGAAGAAAAACAGCATATTCATATGCAACAAAATAAATTTAATTTCAACATATATATATATAAGAAGCAATGTGTATTAACTTATTTGTTCATGTTGTAGTTAACTGTTATATTTGAACAATTCCTAATCATTGGAACAGGGAAATTAAAGGAAGCAGAAAGTTGGAAATACCATTTCTATTTTTATTGTAAACAAGTATTTGGAATCATTATATCAGCCTACCTGCCCTATTCATAGGCAACAATGACAGAGTGGTGAAATAGCAACTTGATTTCGATAAAAACAGAAAAGATCAGAATACTGGTGTATATCAGCACTTCTGACGAATGTTTAAGCCAACTAAATTACCATATTTTTTCTGCATAATACACCATATCAACTTTTTGTATTGTGTAATGTCTATGTGAGGAGGCTGCAATCTATGATGCATATATCTCAGACCTGTCTATCTGGGAAGCATCTATCTCGAAAGAGTCTATCTGGGTCCCATCTATCTTGGAGGCATCAATCTAGGAGCATCTGTCTGGGAAAAGCCCATTTGAACAGTGTCTATCTGGGATGACACAGTGGCCTCACCAGTGTTTCATTCAAAACACAGTATTTAACAGGTAGGGTGCTGGAAGCCCAATTTGGGCTTTATTCTGAAGTGCAGGTGCCACTTCAGATAAAGGCTTCATAGTCAGTGGATGCGCTTCTTATTATCTTTGAAGTAAAATTATACAGTCTGTAAGGACTTGCCTTCTTACAATTTATGGGAGAGTGCTTGGAGGCACTCTCCCATAAATTGTAACAAGGCAAAGACATGTGAACAATTTTGATGACCAAAAATATTTCAGCATGCTATCAGTTAACCATATTATATAACTAATTCACACTGAAGACGATTGAAATAGATGACATAATGATACCTGCTAAATGAGGTATTAAAGAAGTTATTTTTTGAAGGTGCTGTATCCATCATGTAGCAAAAAGTATTTTAAAAGCAATATAATAATCATCAAAGGTGGCTATCTGTGTTGTAAAGCTAGTAACAGAAAGGCTCAACTACTTGGTATAACTCAATTTACAAGCAATTTCTGGTAAAATATATGACAAAGAAAATTCTGGATAAATGTATCTTGGCTGATTCAAATTCAATATGTCTACAATAGCTGCAGTTTGTTTTATATAAAAAATAATGAATTTCTTTCAAAAGAAGCTCAAAAGCAGTTCTTGGGGAGTTAACCTTTACCCTAACACATTCTGAGGGGATACTTGCAAAGAAAAAAAATTATTGAATAATTTAAAATTTTCCTTTTTTGCCTCAAAACATAAGCTTATGACCCCTCATTTCAATGAGGGGTCTTAAGTTATGTTTTGGAGGTAAAAGCTGTTAAAAATAATAAAATCTGAATTGAAAGTTTTGTGAATAGTGTAGGTAGTTATTTAATTATTTATGTTTAACCCTTTACCCAACGCAGAGAAAATGAAATTTTATTATTTTAATTACTATTTTTATAAATTGTTCCAAAAACTTCAACAAAACCATAACATGTGACCCCTCATTGGAACGAGCTCAATGAGCTCGTTCCAATGAGGGGTCACATGATATGGTTTTGTTGAAACATTTTGAAAAATTTAATTTTTTCAACTGCTCAATTTCCAAATTATGCGGGCGGATGCGGGCGGTTCGATAGGTAAAGGGTTAAGGTCACATATTTCTGCCCAATGGTTAATCATGATCACAACATGGTGATAAAGTCAAGTTTAATCAATTGTTTATACCCCCGATGCCCATTTTAGAGGACTTCCACCCTTAGCATTGGTGAGCTCATTTACCAAAGTAAACAAACACAGTTTTACTTCCAGAGGTTCCCACGGGGGACAGTATTGGTAGGATATGGTTATTACACATGTTAGGTATATAGACAGAATGCGATGTGTGTTTGAATCGGTGGGTGTTTTACATAACAAGTTGGAATGGCGTAGTCATATTTTGCGTGAGCCGTAGGCTCGAGCGAAATATGATTACGCTATTCCACTGAGTTATGTAAAACACCCACCAATTCAAACACACATTGCATTCTGTGTTTATTACACAACCCATGCATTAAAATTCATTTAAATAAATAAATTTTAATTCCGATGTTTAAACCCAAAGGTGAAGAGTCTGTTTTGACTGAAGCTGTACTGATCAAATGGATCGCTAAAAAATCAAAACAACCTTTTCGGAACAATTGTTTGTTGAAATTGGTATCGCTGTTTCTCTTCGGCCGGTGCCCATTCACGCCTAACAATTTGGTGGCTATTACTGTTAGTAAAAATATAAGTACAAATTTGTGTAGATTTGCAAAACAGCTAGGAGAAACATTTTTAAAAGAAGTTCGAAGCATGTCAAGATGTACAAAAATTTACCGAAATAAAGTTGACCAATTTAGATAGAACGGATCGAAAAAACGATACAGCCATGAGACTGGGGTTAATGTTCTGGTTGGAAATGATTGGGTTTTTTTAAAAATATTATCTCATTTTTGGTTAACTAATTTTTTGTGAACCGACTTTATTTTGCTTTGGACGTTTTCATTTTCACACTATGCGACAGACTGTTGATAATTGTATAACGAAATTTGGAAACTTTTTGAAGTGCAACTAATGACTCGATGAGAAAGGAACTAGTATGAACAGTGCTGGGAAAAAAGTTCTGGCTTGTACATCACCCATTGAAAACAGAATCAAAAATGTCATAGCAGCTATTCCGTTAAATACAAGGGTTTAACCCTTTACCCAACGCAGACAATATCAAAATTTATTATTTTAAATATTATTTTTTCAAATTTTTCAAAAAATTTCAACAAAACCATATCATGTGACCCCTCGCTGGAACGAGCTCGACGAGCTCGTTCCAACAAGGGGTCACATGATATGGTTTTGTTGAAATTTTTTGAAAAATAATATTTTTTCAACTGCTGAATTTGCATATTACGCGGGCAGATACGGCCGATTCGTTGGGTAAAGGGTTAAAGTTGAATGGACATGTAATTAATAAAGAGTTAAAGCACAAAGCTTTGAATCCGACTTGTGTCCAATGACATTTCAAGGGGGTGGGGGTGGGGTGGGGGAGGGGGGTGGGGGGGAGGGCTTAACTTCTCATTACTGTGTATTTTTTTTATTTCAATAACATCTTTAGGTATTAACCCTACTAAAAGTGAAGATTTAACTGAATTATATTTTGTCTTTCAGTCAAAATTTTCTCATGTTTTTCTCAGACTAAACTTTGGGTTGTAAATGTTGGAGTTAAGGTGAGTTTTGTTTCTGTGGGTTTATCCAGGTCATTGATATTGTAGACTTGGATTACTGAAAACCTTTGTGTTAACATTAACTTTGTGATAATTACAATATAACCCATTCAAAATTAAATATATCCATTATTTGGAGTGATATAAACAATAAAATGCAGTTTCAAGGAGCTTTCTTGATAGTGGATCAACTGTATCAAGCATGGATGTAGGTGAGCATCTGGGATGTAATATCCCTCTTGTTTTTATTGGGTTTAACAATACTTTAAACAACCAGAGCCATCTCCAATTGGTCTTAGATACTTAAAAATTATATCAATACTGCAAAAATATTGATTACAAAAGAAGTCACAATTAATCCTTTATCTTATGTAATGGTCACAACTAGAAGCATTATTCACAAAAATTCCTTTTAAAATTTTATTATTTTCCAACATTTGCCTGAAAAACATAGCTTATGATTGCTCATTGGAACAAGCTCAATGAGCTTGTGCCAATGAGGGAGTTATCAGCTAGGTTTTTGAGGCAAAAAATTAAACATTTTGCAAGTCAAGAAAATATTTGTGGCAAGTATCGTCCTCTATTTCTTTTTGGAAAAGGATTAACTTGATGAAAATTAATTTTTGTTCCTGTCTGCTTAACATATATCAGTTTCCTTATTTCATCAACACTACTCCAATCTTACACAGAATCAACAATGTACTGCATTAATTCTTCCAAGGCTATTCAGGGCTCATAAAAATCATCTTTTGAATAAAGGCAGTCAAAATTAGAACTTACCAATAATGAAAAAGATAATAAAATGATAGAGAATGGAAATGATTCATGTGTTTTATAGCTTGAAAAAAGCAGGAAAAGCTAAAATATTAGAACATTTTAATAATGGTACCTCACAAGTTGAAATTAATTTGGGGGTTTTCCATAGATGTCATTTCAAAACAATCCCACCTTTTATCCATGGAAAATTTTTGAACTCTTCTATTATTATCATGGTTTGTTGATAGTGAAATTCAGAATGGTCAATGATCTTTCCATGAAATTTATTCCAAAAGACAAGGAATTGTTTTTTATAATCCAAATGGCACCTTCAAATTCCAAGAATTATCTGGCTAAAATCAAAACAATGGGCATTTTTAATTCCCTACTCAGTGAGGTCAGATCAATTTAAACCTGCTAATTTATCATATAATGCAACTTGGAATTTAACCACAGTCAAGATTGAATTGGTGGAATTCCAAGTTGCACGATGGGAAAAATTTACTGCTTGAAATTTTGGTGTTTTGGCCCAGTGTGCAGAAGGTTGAAGGAAGATACAACCAGGGCAGAAATGATTTTGAAAGAAAATTTTCAACCTGGCTGTTGTTTCAAAACATTATCAGTTTGTACAATTGTTACACCAATTTCACACTGTATTTTGTTCATCGTACGACTTTATAGGCAGTATGCACTTTGAGTCTCCTTCCATTGTTATCCTCTTTTCAAATATTTCGAGTGGTGACGTAAGATGGTAACATATGTCACTGGAGCAGTAAACATAGAAAAAACTAACCATGCTCATTGAATCAAAGGTGAGGATTTTAGTCTTATTGGAACATTATCTCAACAATCCTGCACGCTGATGTCAAAATATCACAATTCCATGAGATCTGTCAAACATGATTTAATTTGTTAAATTCCAAGTTGCACTATGTGGATATATTGCTCCTTCAACTTTTGATATTTTCACATCAGTGTGTTGCGGGTTAAATGTAAACTGTTTCACAGAATATTTAGATTTATGTCCTCCAAGCCAGAAAATAAGCAGACTGTCATCTGCAAAATGAGGTCCCCAGAGGGTGAATTTAGTGATGCTACCCTGCACAGCACTAAATTTACCCTCTGTACATGTGAAGCTCAATCTGAATCAGGAACTCAAAACTAAACAGAAAGAGGTACCCAGGGGATAAATTGGCCCCACTGTATGGGATAGCATCATCAAATTCACCCTCTGGGGACCTCATTCTGCAAATGTCAGACTGCTTATTTTCAGGTCTGATGTCCTCTCCTTCCTTTTTTCTTGGCTTTCATTATACAGATTTTACAACCCAATTTAACTGGTTGCAGGATAGATTATTTTTGATGGATTGAATTTGTTCATCAAAAATTTGTTTTATTACAAATTATTTGAGAGTGCCCACGGGCACTCCCTAACAATTTGTAATAAAATAAATTTATTTAAAGAAAATATTATTTGCATTTGAAGAATATGGAACATGATTGAGCAAAATTTTGGCTTTTGCTTTGGTCCCCTCTTTTTTGGAAAGCCCCGAGAGTGGCTTCTAGCACCAAACCAGTTGAAAAAAAAGTTGAAAAGTTTACTCTTAACCTTCAATGGTTTGAGAACCTCACAGGAAAATACACTCCACCTCAGACTTTAAATTTAGTAGCCTGGCAATGTTTTCTAGTAAAGTTTTGGCTTTCTGAATAGTAGTGAAGACTTGACAAGAAAACCTTATTACCAGGGTAATTTAATTGCATTCTTCTGAACAAAATCCTCACAACTGCTTGGTAGGGAACCTCTTCCATGGACATGAAATTTTGAAAAGTCTAAATTAAAGAGAGCACAGTTGAAGAATTTCATACCTTGTTTTTTTTCTTTCAAAACATAGCTTTTGAGACCTTGGATAGCAGGTGTTTCAAGTTTAGGATTAAAAGAAAAATTTCAAAAAAATGTATTTCAGAATAAAAAATGACCAGTCACTTCAGTCTTTGATTTAGTTGTGTGTCAATTTTGTTAAAGGGTTATAATGCAAAAATGGAAAAGGAAATAAGTTATGAAACAAGTTTTCTTTCATTTTCTTGTCTCTTTTCACTTTTTTCCGTATTGAATATCTATAGCCAAGAAATAAAATAAAGGGAAAGAGAGATGCAGTTATTGGGGTGGAATGTGGTAGATGTCAACAAATCAACCAAAACAGCATGGGAAGGACAATCAAATGCACATGAAGACTGCTGTAAATAAAAGTTAACCCTTCACCTTACATGAACAGAAGATGAAACTTACAAATTTCTTGAATAGCTAAAAATGTTCATTTCTAACCTCAATAACATAGCTTATGACTCCTCATGAGAATGAGCTCAATTAACTCATTAAAATGAGGGTGTTACAAGTTATGTTTTTGAGACAAAACCTAAAAAAAACAAAACCTGAATGGATTTTTTTTATTATTAACATTGGCTGCTTTTTACCCATAATGTTAGGTAAAGGGTTAAGTTAAGTCATACTGCAAAGAAATCTGAAGATGTAAAATTAATATTTCTGCAAAGTGATTTAAAAAAAAATAATGTTAGGCACCTTGTGGTTGCCAGAGAGAAAGAAGTTATGTGACACACATTGAGAAAACCAGTTCTCTGAGACCATCATGGTATCGTTATAACATATACATCACATTAGAAAACTGTTCCTCAAATCAACTAGGAATGGTTAAGTGTTGTTAACAAATTTTACCATCATATTCACTATGATCTGAAGAATATTGAAACCATTGTTTTTGCACACACTGTCATGGTCTCAAAATGCTTGAATCTTTTTTTGTGGGAGAAGCTGTTTATCAATCCAGGACATGATAGAAATAATCACTCGGCTGCAACCCAAATAGTAGGTCTTAATTGGTAGGGTAATAAATTATTTTTGGTTGTCAAAATCTGTACAGATATCTGTGCCTTGTTTCAGTTTACGGGAGTGTGCTCTGTCCCATAAACTGTAGCAAGGCAAACCCTTTATGTTGAGATACCTGCACTTCAGAATATAACCCCAATATGAGCTTCCAGAAGTCACTATAATGACTCTATTGAGAAGTGATAGAAGCCACTTTAGAGGCTTTACACTGGATGCATTAGCTTGGTGTTTGCTCAGCGGTAGAAGAAAAAAAATTAAATGAAATTGTACAGAGAGTAATCGCTTGACTGTACTGGTTACGTGAAATAATTCATGAGAGGTGAGGGACGTCGTACAAACACCAGTGTGCACAAGTGTTTTACAATATAGTCCCTCGCCTTGAATGAATTATTTCACGTAACCAGTCCAGTCAAGTGATCACTCTGTTTATTACTTTTCATTATTAATGATAATTGTATTATTTAACCCTTTACCTAACGAAATGGCAAAAACCGGCCAGCACTATTCTCAAAAATCACCAATTAATTTTCATTTTTTGTCTCTAAAACATAGGTTATGACCCCTCATTGGAATGAGCTCATCAAGTTCCTTCCAATGAGAAGTCATAACCTATGTTTTTGAGACAAAAAATAAAAATAACAGTTATTCAAGAATTTTTTTTGCAAGTGTCGTCTGCTTTTCATGTTAAAAAAACAAAAAACAAAAGTGTCTTCATTTGCTAGCATGGATACATGACACAATTGTTCATTGCATAATTCACTTGTGAAGTTATCGTTTATAATGAAACCCGAAAATTCCAGTAAATCACACTTTGGAAAGTAATAATTGGTTATAATTTATTGGATAGTGCATGTTGGTACTCTCCAATAAATTATAACAGAACAATTACCTATGAACAAAGTATTGCTAAAATAAGGCTACTCTTGCTGGTAGCTTGGTATCATTGAAAAAAATATCCATGTTTCAAATTACCTTTGAAAATAATTTAGCAATCAACCAGTTAAGACAAGAATAATTTTACTAAAAGCATTGCAAAATTTGGATCTTCCATCACATACTGGATATTTTATTTATGTAAGTATGGTATCATGTTATTTTTTCACACAGAGAATTGTAGTTAATATTTAAATGTAAAAAAAATGATTCTGTTACTTGTTTTTGAATATCTCAGATACTGATGCTTTAAAAAATGCTGACAGTCAATATACAAGGTTAAAATATTTAAACCCATCTACAAAATTGCTTTACCTAACTAAGTGGTGCCTGAAAATCCAGTTTTTTTATCCTGCTGTTTTCGACCAATTGTCGAGTGTTGGATGTGATTGGATTGTAGGGATACTTAACTGAAATTTCTCATAGGATATTTTTTGCATTATCAACCCAATAGTGCTGAAACGAATCTTCAGAAATCCATTCATGGAAGGCAATAGTCAAATATTAAATTGCTACCCTTATATAAATTTTTAGACAAGTGCAAAATAGTTTCAGTGAAGAGATCTCCAGGTTAAAAAAAAAAGTGATGAGGCAGATTTTCAATGATGAGAGAGGTGTCTGACGAATGACTATTTTTTAATTGCCTAATAAAAGAGACATCACATTATGGAAATGTAGTGACCTGGTAAATTTTGCAACAACACCTCGCTCACAGCAAAAAATTATCACTCTTTTCTTGTCTGAAGTCACATGGAAATTTTGTGAATTAACCCTTTACGCAATGTAAAGGCCAAAACCGGCTTGCGCTATTCACAAAAATCACAATTAAATTTTCATATTCTTTTCATTTTTTTTTTTATCAAAAACATACCTGATGACCCTCGCTCTTATTGAAACAAGCTCCTTGAGCTCATTCCAATGAATGGTCACATGCTATGTTTTTGATGCAAAAAATGACTTTGGAAGGCTCAAAATATATCATTATAGAACTAGACAATAAGGCTGAAAGTTAATTTGTTGGTGTTGCACATCCTGCCAGGACGTACCACACCAATAAATTACCATACGATCTTACAGTCCAAGTTTGTATTTACATACTCACACATAACAATGGTGCCTTACGCTCACAAAAAAGTAATGAATGTTCAAATACTATTCTAATACATTGAATGACTTAATCAAACTCTAAAATCTGCTATTTGTTTTAGCACTACAACTTAATAATGTTAATCATGTACCACACAAGAAAGGCAGACAACACTTGCAAGCAAGTCTTGAATAGAAAATTTTTTTCATTTTTTTTACAACAAAAGCATAGCTTATGACCCCTCATTGGAATGAGCTAAATGATTTCGTTCCAATAAGGGGTCATTAACTATGGGAGGGTTTTTTAGATAAAAAATGAAAATTGAATAGTGATTTTTGTGAATAGCGCTGACCAGTTTTGGCCATTATCTTGGGTTAAGGGTTAAATTGCCTCAAACCATTATTGGTGTTCTAGAAATTAAACTTTTTTAGTAAATTTTGTTTCTTAACATACCTACCACAATTGTTTACAATTGGCTGTAACGTAAGTGCAAGCCCTACTTTGGAACTAACTCAAGCTAAGAAACTTTTCCAAACAAGTTGAAAAAGTGTGGTAGATATGTTAAGAAACAAAATTTACTAAAAAATTTTAATTTCTTCTCAACCTACTCACGATTATTTATAAATGGCTGAATAATCAAAAGGAGGAGGTGAATCACATAACCAATACCAACAAGAGCAGCAGAAAGAAAAGCAAGGAGGGTAGAGAAAATAGCGAAACCTGCAACGAAGAAAGAGAGAAGGCACCTGAAAAGAACAAGGCTGGGCAGAGCACAAACCCAATAAAAACAAATTTAACGAGGGTGCACAACAGCCTGAGAGGCAATGAGAGGGCCTAAAGAAAAAAGGTTCTCAGATTGCTGCTGTAGGTGGTGGAGATAAAAGGAGGAGAAGGTAGAAGCATTCCTCCAGTAAGCGGCATTCATAACATCCCGAAGCGAAACAGAATTGGAGTACGCCCAGGATGTAGAAATGGCACGAACCTCATGAGCATTAAACCAGTTTGAAACAAGATCCGAAGCAGACAAGCTGAATAAGCCAGCTTGATTGAAAGACAGATCCATCTGGAAATAGAATGGGAAGAGATAGACTGCCTCCTAGGAATGAGAGACAGAAAGAATCTCTTCCGATCCTTCTGAATGAACTGAGTGCGATTAATATGTAAGTCTTGAGCACACGAACAGGACAAAGAAGTGGCCTCCGGCCATCGATAGTAGGGAGAGCCCGAATGTAGATGGGAGGAGGTACCGAATCACGAAATTGATTCTTGGCCAGAAAAGAGCAATCAGTAGTGAGGTGACACTGTTAGCCTCATTTCTGAAGGAAGCAGAATCAACGGATAGCGCATGAAGCTCACTGACATGTCTGGCAGAAGCAAATGCTAGAAGGAAAGCAGTCTTGTAGGTGAGAAAACGCATATCAGTCTCAGATAAAGGCTCAAATGGCGCCCCTCCAAACAATGCAACACCCATGCCAAGTTCCACTTGGGTGTAAGATGCAAAACTCGAGGCCTCTTCAAAGAAAAGTGCCGAATAAGTTTGGAGAGAAAAAGATTACGACCGATGCACCGCTTTCCCACATTCGAGAAAGTATCAGACAACATAGACTGATAGCCCTTTATTGTAATAGGCTGGAGTCAAAAAGGTGTACCAGAAAATCCGCAATTTGAGCGATTGACGGATTACGGTAATCCACATTTTGAGCTGCACACCAGCGGCATAAAACCTTCCACTTAGCAGCATAAGTCATGCCAGTGGAATGTCGCCGCGATGCAGAAATGCACTCCACTGATCGTCTCAAAAAACCTCTAATGCGGAGACAGGACCTGATAAAAGATAGGCGTGAAGGGACAGGCTCGCCAGGTTCTGATACTTCCTGGGACGACCCTGGGAAAGAAGATCGCGGTCCAACAGGTGAGGGATCCAAAGCCTAAAACTCAACAGAAGAGCAAGGAGCTCCTTCTGGTTGATATGAAGGGCCACCTGCTTGCTCTCCCACTCGCCGTGAGTAGACAGACCGGCGTGAGGATCCAACGTCGCACCCCAGCCCCGGTCGCTGGAATCCGCAGTAAGAATGTGATCGGCCAAAGGAAGATCCAACGGGACACCCTGAGTCAACCAGGGAACATCGGCCCAAGGGTGGAGGTGACAAAGCAGGGACCGAGGAATAGAAGTTCCAGGTACAGAGTATCCATATTCGGATGCCAATGAACCAACAGGAAGTGTTGCAGAGGTCGGACAAACAAGCGACCCAGCGGAATGAGATCTGTCACCGAACCGCAAAGGCCCAGCATCCGAAGGAAAGTCCTGGCCAAGACCAAGGGAGATTGGAGCAGGTTCCGAGTCAAGGAGGAAAGAATTGTCGCCCGAGCATTGGGAACCGACACCACATTGTGAAGAGTGTCGAAATCCATTCCCAAATGACGAAATTGCTGAGAAGGAAGGAGATCCGACTTCTCGCAATTGACTTTGAAACCCAGCGATGCCAGTAGGCCAAGCAACTGCCGGACATCGGACACCAGAACTGCAGCATTGTGGTGCCATTGGAGGATGTCGTCCAGGTAGGCTGACGAAGTCACAGCCGACTGAGTACGGTGAAAAGCGAGAACATGTGACATCAGTCGGGTGAAGGTCCAAGGAGCCAGGTTCAAACCGAACGGGAGAGCTTTGAATTGAAAGACTCGATCCCGAAACGAGAACTGAAGGTATTTCTGTGACGCCAGATGAATGGGTACATGGAAAAAGGCATCCTTCAGGTCGATACTGGCTGCAAAGTCGCCCTGATGAACTGAACGTCGAACCAACCGGAAAGTCTTCATACTGAAACGAGGTGCTATAATGGACTCATTCAGGATACTCAGATCGATGACATGATGAAACTGGCCGTTTTTCTTCGGCACCAAGAAAAGTCTCAAGTAAAACCCTGGTGAAAGGGTGTTCCTGACCACCTCGATCGCGCCTTTGGAGAGGAGATTGTAGATCTCCTGCACAAGAAGGTCCCGACGCAGAGAATCGGAAGGGACCTGAGTCGGGAGGGGCACAAGAGATAAACAAGGGTGCCGACGGAAGGACAGACGCAGACCAGATTGGATGATGTCGAGGACCCAAGGGTCCGACGTTATCTCTGTCCAACGGTCGAAAAACAGCGACAGCCTTCCCCCGACTGGAGGTGAATCGAGGTGAGGACCTTCATTTGGAGAAATCAGCCTCTCAGGAAGCAACAGAGTCCTGAGACTTTCCTCCCTGAGGCTGCCAGCGAGCCTGGCCACGTCAGCGCTTCTTCTGAGCAGAAGGAGCGGATGGAGCCGAAGGCATGGCCGACGTCGCCAACGCAGTGGGGCGCTTGGCAGGCCTGGAACGACCACCACCCGCAGCAGCAGGTTAGTCCAGCTGTCATAACAAAAGTTGGTCTTTCGAATGACGAAGAACCTCACCATGGACAGCTTCCACGGAACCATGGAACATCTGAGGTCCAACCAAAGAAGCAGACCTCAGAACAGCATGCTGCTCAGAAGGAAGGGATGGAGAAGAATCCAACACTGCATCTCGCCATGCAATCTCCAAATTAGCCATGTTACAGGCGTGAGCATGTGTCAGGTTCATAAGAGCCTGCGACAAAACTCGCAAAGGCGCCTGAGCATCATCAAACTCCCCTGGCGGAAAATATGTGGCCAGGGCAGCGACGACATGGTCCGCGAGATAACATACCCAGCATCTCTCGGGACAGGCCCACCATAGATTCAATGACCGACATCGAAGAACTGTCAACTTAGGCTTAGACAACCCGAGGGAAGAAGAATCTTCATCCACAGTAGTTATCTCTTGGAAGACTGGTGGACAGACGGATTCGTAAACACGAAACCGCGGTGGAGGCAGAAAAGCATCAGCTCATCAAAAGAAAGAACCCTTCAGGGACTTGGAATGCATTTTGGCGTCCAAGTCCTGGAAGGACTCAACAACCTAAGCTGATTGTAGAGGATGCAAAACCCCAGAGCTAGAATGCTCAACAGGGTTATGGCGCACCACAGAGGACCGCAGCCGGACGGTCACTGATGGCTGGTCTGAAGGCTGAATGTCTGGCAATAAGTCAAAGACAAAATCCAAAGCCTGCCCCAAGACTGACGAGGGGGGCCCATTGCCTTCAAGAAAATTGTCATCCTCTGTAGCAGAAGAGACATGTCCCAAGAATGACAGGAGCTGTCACTGACCTCTGCCGAACAGCAGGCCCTGGATGCCAATGCCCCAGCTCCATCCTGCTAGTTGGCACACCAGCAGGGGAAGGTGGAACAACAAATGATTCGCTCAAGGGGTGAGGAATGAGGAAGGGGAGGAGGGGTGAGGAATTGTTGCTGAAGCAACCGAACAGCCCAACCGACCAACTGACCAGGAGCAAACCTAGCCATATGAGACGGAGCAGACAGCAAACACGCACAGCTTCGCTGAGAAGCCAGGGGTGGCTGAGAGCTCAGAGACACACCAGCAGATACAGTCTTGGACCCCCGAGACTGTACACCATCCCCAGAAGAGATGGAAGAGCCACTATCATACAAGATAGGATCTGCAGGAACAACTTCCCCAGCAACTGTTGACGGCGCAGGAGGCAAATCAGAGAGTGTCACCGAGCTGACCACGGAGAAACTCTCGACAAAAACAGCCTCCTCAAGGGTGACATCAGAAGCCAAAGAGACCACAGTCTCCAATTCAGGCATCACACGGATGCCCAGAATTTAGAGGACCAAACCCCACAAATACCACAGGAATAGGCCTATGTGCAATTGTTGCAAGTGACACAAGTTGCATGAGAATCGTCTACATGTTTCACCTGCAAACAAGAGGTACAAGGAATTGTTTTAGGCATAATGATAATAATTTCAATTGGGAAAAAATCCCCAAGATGATCAAAGCAATCAAGCTTCCCACTGATGGAAAACCGAACAACAATGGTCACGTTTACAGGAAAAGCAAGAAAATGTGTGAGAAGACAAGCAAAAATGAGCATAGTATTATAATATAATAATCAATTTAGAGCTTGACAAAGGATACAGTCCACTTGCACATTAATTGACAAGAAGAACATACAAAATTAAGTTGTTCACGAAGAAATAGCAAATAATCAGCACGAGTCACAAAATTTCTGACCATGTCACAATGGTGGAAATAAAAAGAATTGACGTCACGGTGGTTGCGCATGCGCTCGGTAAATGCGAGAGGTGTGCAGAGAAAGTACCTGTAATGTCGAGCCCAGGTCTCGCTCGACCCTTTTTCGATCTTTTTCGTGCTTTTGCACTCTTTCACTTTTCCAACTTGTTTGCAAAAGTTTCTTAGCTTGAGTTAGTTCCGAAGTAGGGCTTGCACTTACGTTACAGCCAATTGTAAACAATTGTGAGTAGGTTGAGAAGAAATAAATTTAAACAAAATAGAAATTTATTTTTATTTTTCTCCACAACACTTTGGAACTTATACTGCAACAAGAATTAAAAGCTGCAGCATTCAGGATCATTATACAGTACTGTGATTATAAAAGAGGACAGAGAATTTTGATAAGATTTCTATCGGGTTAAAATTCTCCCTCCATCTATCTTGCTCCCCCAAACAATGTAGAATCTATCCTATCGGAAGAAAAATGCAAGAACATTGAGCCTCAGATACTCTTTTTCTAAGTTTGTCTTAATCTGGTCTTGCTTTCACAATATTTTATGTATGAAATCTAAACCTGGAACAACCAGTGTAAGTTTGTCACAACTAGATCATGATCTAATCTCGAGAAAAATACTGCTTTTGCAATCGCAGTACTGTATCTTAAATTTATTTATTTATTAGTGTTTAACAATTTACCCAACACAGACGATATCAAAATTTATTAATTTAAATATATCGTTTTTTTTAATTTTTTCAAAAATTTCAACAAAACCATATCATGTGACCCCCAATGGAATGAGCTCGACAAGCTCGTTCCAAAGAGGGGTCACATGACATGGTTTTGTTGAAATTTTACGAAAAATAATATTTTTTCAGCTGCTGAATCTGCATATTACGCGGGCAGATGCAGGCAATTCGTTGGGTAAAGGGTTAAGGCCATTTTCAGCATCTATGTCCACATCGTGACCACAATTTTAACACACATATAAAATCAAGTTTGGCCATTCATATATACAATACAGCCACTGGTCACTTTCCACGGGCGGGCCATATTTTCACGGATGCAATAATATTAAGATTCCAAACACTAATTAAAGGAATAATCATCAAAAATTTAATTAATGAAGCAACAGGTTGGACCCGGTGCTTCATTAATTAGAATTTTGCTGATGATGTTTTTATTACCTGGTAAACACATGCATGGAAATCACAGCTCATGTGTGGATTACGACCAATCCACAGTGACTGTACTTTAGAGGATATCCACCCAGACTTACATTACTAGATCTTATTGCACTAGTAAAGCAGAACCTATTTACCATCATAATCAAGCCGTGATCCAGTTCCTTGGAATTCCAGGGAGAACTATATTTTTCATTAACCCTTTACCTAACGTAACGGCCAAAACCGGCCAGCGCTATTCTCAAAAATCTCCAATTAATTTTCATTATTTTTTTCATTTTTTGTCTCAAAAACATAGGTTATGACCCCTCGTTGGAACGAGCTCATCAAGCTCGTTCCAAAGAGGGGTCATAACCTATGTTTTTGAGACAAAAAATGAAAACAATTAGTTATTCAAGAATGATTTTTGCAAGTGTCGTCTGCTTTTCAGGTTAGGTAAAGGGTTAAAAAATCAACATTATTTTCATTTGTCTCAATCCTAAGGATTATTTCTGGAATAACTGCCAGATACACAAATCTAGTTTAAGCCTTTACCCAATGAATCGGCGACATCTGCCCATGCAAATTCAGCAGCTGAAAACATATTATTTTTCACAAAATTTCCACAAAACCATATCATATGACACCTCTTTGGAACGTGCTCATCAAGCTAGTTCCAATGAGGGGGTCACATGATATGGTTTTGTTGAAATTTTTTGGAAATTTAAAAAAAAATATATTTAAAATAATAAATTTTGATATCATCATCACTGGGTAAAGGGTTAAAAGGAGAGTTGTACATTATTTATGTCTCTTTCTAAATACAGGTCTGTAACTGCATTCCGTAGGACAAATATTAGTTGTACTACAGATACATTGTTTGAATTGGCCTCAACAAAAATATTTTAATGCGTCTCCATGAGGTTTGGATTTTTGGAACAACCTGCAAGGAGAAATCGTGTATATGATTTTGTTAAATAGTTTTATTATTGAACTTGAGGGAAAAAAAAATTTCAAGGAAGGCCTATTAAAAAAAAATTCTTGTTTCTCCTGGTTTCTCAGGCAATCTTCTCTCAATTTTATGATGAGGGAGGGAGGTGTTTTTTATTTTTTATTTTTAATACATGTACACAAAACAGTCCATAAAATAGTTTAATTAGAAATTTAACAACTTACACTATTATGTGGAAATTTTTTTTTTTTTTCAGCAGTGAAAATTTCTCATAGTACAGTTGCAAATTTAACCAACTATATCTTGTTTGACAGGGCTTGGCGTGCTCTGTCAAACAAGATGAAGTTGGGTAAATTTGTATCCTACAAATCCAAATTATGTTATGTGATTCCCAAGTCATAAAAAAGAAGTGATGATGCTGTTTTTCAATGACGAGCGAGTTGCCGGAGAAACAAGTATTTTTTTGTTCAATAGCCAAAACATATTTTTAATGCATCATATCTAAGTTGTGAGATATCACCTGAAATATTAAGGCTGATTTATAATTAATAAGCAGTTCTATAATAAGCAGTTCTATGTGTAGTGTTGTAGCTTCTCAGTTCTCAGTTTTGTTATTTTAAAAGCAGTTATTGTCAAAGAAGCAATGAAAAACATTATGACACATAAAATAATGTTTCATACACACAAATTGTTATAAAGTTATTAACCCTTTACCCAACGTAACGGCCAAAACCGGCCAGCGCTATTCTCAAAAATCGCCAGTTAATTTTCATTATTTTATTCAATTTTTGTCTCAAAAACATAGGTTATGACCCCTCATTGGAACGAGCTCATCAAGCTCGTTCCAACGAGGGGTCATAACCTATGTTTTTGAGACAAAAAATGAAAAAAATTAGTTATTCAAGAATTTTTTTTGCAAGTGTCGTCTGCTTTTCATGTTAGGTAAAGGGTTAAAGGGAAAAAAGAGCAATTTTGTTAACAAAAGCAGAATTTGTCTTCCACCTTTTCAAGAAGTACTTAAAACTTATTTGTAGTGCCAGACAAAATTATAATAAGAATGTTTGCAAAACAATTTTGATCCAAAACACTGACAGTTTAGCCCATTTAATGGCCTATCTCTTAACTTCATAACCCTGTTAACTAAATATAATTTTCCAACACAAAACCATTTACCATACCTTCAGTACAAATTTGACCTGTTAATTGAATATAGGTTATAGAGTAAACTCCTGTTAATTGAATAAAAAATCTTGTAATCTGTCAAGAAATTACCCTGAATCTCCGCAGTTTTCCTTTGATTATAGACCTATTTGGCCTCAGTACAACCAATACAGGCATTTAATCTCATGGAGCTCTGTCAAACAAGATATAATAGATTAAATGCTAAATTTATCTCTAGAAAACAGGAAAGTGACTCAATCCCTGTTAATTGAATACTCTTGTTAATTGAAAAATTTTCACTGGCAAAGTGGCTAGTCAATTAACAGGATTTCACTGTACTACTATGTTTTGTTACCCATTTGCACACTGAAGTCAAAATATCAAAATTCCATGCTGGAAATTTTTCCTGTAAGGCCCCACAAAGTATATCTTGTTTCTCAGGCCATTTTTTGTAAAATTGCAGGTGGGCGGGCTTCAGTTTTTTATTTTATTTTTTATTTTTGTAATTATTTCTTTGCCATCAAAAGTTCATATTCTTGGTTTGTTTTATGTTTTAGGCCCCATAATCTACAGAATAGCATGGGTGGTAGTGTATTTCGTCCCTTGAGTGCAAGAAGACTTTGCAATGCTAAAACATTACAAAGCCTTGTTGCACTTAAGGGACAAATTTATTAAATTTATTAACTCAGGTAAAACATCAAACAAATACCATTTAATTTGTATTTTTAAAGTTTGCATTAGTTATAAAAAGAGAGCATGCGGCAGCCAAAATTACCAAGTGGGAGGACCTGAGAAACAGATTCTTAACTTTCTTAAGCCTAATGTGACTAGGAACTTAACCACTTCAATTTTAATTGATAAAGCCCTTTGGGCTCGGTCAAAAAAGATTGCATTGGTCTTTAAATGTGGGCTTTCAGAAACATACAGGTGTGCTCTTTCTGTGGAAACAGGAAGGAAACGATTGCACATCTATTTTACGATTGTTCTTTCTCAAAACTAGTTTTAATTTCACTAGTGGAAAAGATTAACCTTAATCCGGATCTGCAAGTTTAATTAAACATAAATAAAAGAGAAATAATTTTAGGCACAACTTCTGAAAAGGCCTATTCAAATGTCTTGAATACCTACTCCTTATCTACAAAAAGTATATATTACAGTACACCTGAGGCCAAAGTAAAACCACCCCCTTCTTCTCAGGTCAAGCAAGAGCTATAAAATCCTATAGAAATATTGAAATGAGATTGAATTGGATAAATTCCAAAGTGTATTACAAGAAATATTTTTAGCTTGATATTTTGGTATTTTGATATCAATGTGCAGAGGGTTAACTACATTAGTACAGTGGAAAACTGTTAATTGAATAGCCACCTTACCAGTGAAAATTATTCAATTAACAGTATTCAATTAACAGGGATTGTGTTACTTTCCTGTTTTCAAGAGATAAATAAAGAAAAACTGGGGAAAGTCAGGGTAATTTCTCGACAGGTTACAAGGATTTTTATTCAATTAACAGGAGTTTACTCTATAACCTATATTCAATTAACAGGTCAACTTTGTACTGAAGGTATGGTTTTGTGTTGGGATATTATATTCAATTAACAGGGCTATTCAGTTAAGAGATACCCTATTAAGTGGTCTAAACTGCACCAGGATGCAGTCCTTCACAGGTGTAAATTTTGCAAGTGCAAAATATCACTTTAAGTGCTGAAGATCAATGTAATGGGATATAATTACTTAGTAAATACTGCACAGGGCACAGTCCAAAATATGATTTATGTGCTGGTAGAGTTTTGAGGAAACTTAAAAAATAAGGTATGATATAAACAGATGCCACTTTTTGTTGAGTATAATATAAGAAATTTTTAATCATTCTCCAAAAATATGAAAAGGGCACTCAAAAAATTGAGTTTTCTGCTCTTATCAGTTTTCCCAAAAGCAAAGTCAATATTGTCGAAAATTAGGGGAGCTGCAATAAAAAAAATGTCTTAATTAAATTATCTTAACTAAATTTAAATGCAACAAAAATAAAAGCAAATTTAAAATTAAGCATGAGTGAATGACAATGGCAAAATGATGTAAAAATTCAGTGTAAATAGTAAATTTTAAAAAATGAACACATCAAAAGGAAAAAGAGTGTGATATAAAGCCCTAAATCCTTAAAGTAATGAAAGCTTAGCCAATTTGAAAAATTTGTTTCATTTTTTCATATAATCTGTCAAATTTAATTTATTTTTTTATTGTATACTGTTGGAAGAAGCACAATGTGCATCTTCAAACATAATTTTCTGTGTTATTTTTCTAAGGTGATTTGTAAAATGAGTATTTTTTTTTAAACAGATATCGTGCTAACAGCCAGTGGAGCCTTAATTTAGCAACTGTTCTGTTCATAAATAACTGTTTTCTCACAATTTATTGAAGAGTGCCTGTTGGCACTCACCAGTAAATTGTAATAAAGCAATTTTCAATATACATTTTTTTTTAGAACTGTTTAGAAAACAAAAACCTATCAATAATGCAGTGTAAAGCCACTAAAGTGGTTTGCAGCACTTTTCAATAGAGCCATGATAGTGGCTTCTAGCATTCAGCCAGTTAACCCTTTACCTAGCGGATCGCCCACATCTGCCCGCATAATATGCAAACTGAGCAGTTGAAAAAATTAAATTTTTCAAAATATTTGAACAATACCTTATCATGTGACCTCTCATTGGAACAAGCTCATTGCACCCATTCCAATGAGGGGTCAGATGATATGGTTTTGTTGAAATTTTTTTAAAAATTAAAAAAAAATGATATCTAAAATAATAAATTTTGATATCGTCTGCGTTGGGTAAAGGGTTAAACATTGATGGGAAGGTGTTCAAGAAGTTAAACCCACAAAGTTAAGTACCGAAATAAAGTAAACAAAAGCCTGAAAAAATTTTGACACAATATTTTTTAATTCAAAGAGGAAATAAAAATTTCTCTTCCAAAAATTCTAAAAAAACGTTTAGAAGGAAAGGTAACAACATACATTAAATGCAGACACTTTAAAATATGAATGAAAAAAAATTTAAAAGTCTGTTTGCAATGAACTGATAAGTTGTATATACCTGATCTGTAGATGTCAACATAAAACTTTCCGGGGGATTTGTTATAACGTATCGTTTCGATGTTGGGCTCTTTTCTGTTTCAGATGAGTCACGAAACCTGTACAAGCCTATACACAGTATACCAAAGTTTTTAAGAGCATAAACAAATAGATCTCCATATTTTCCTCCTTCCTAAAATATAAAGTTGAAATATTATTAATAAATGAGAAACACAAAAATTCATCAGTCGCAAGCCACGAAATAAGTAGACTGTCATCTGCAGAATGAGGTCCCCATTTGCAGATTTAGATAGTGCGCCTGTGTGGAGGCAGCATTGTATTTTGCTCTCAAACATTTCATAAATTCTTCTTTTCCTGTGCAATTTTGGATTTTAATAATTACATGTGATGTATTTAATGGCATATAGATCCAGAGGAAAGTATTTTCCATCAGATTTTTTCTGCAGTTTCTGCATATTTTGGATATTTCTACTGAATTTTTATGTGATATCTCACATAGTGAACACTAATTACTCCAGGGATTTGCTAATTAACAAATGCATGTTATGCTCCAGTGACAATAACCATGTTACTTGTGATTTGCTGAACAGCCATCCAACTCTGTCCTCTGGTGTGAGAAGCACTTACAGTTCTGTTCAACTCAAGTCATTTACCATTCCACTTAAAAGTGACGGTGGCAAATTATATTTTCCAAACATTCATCTGTCTGAAGAAACCTTTGCCAGAATTAAAGTGTTTGGTATTCTCAGATGCCATAGAAACCGTAAAGGTGGCCGTCGACGGATTAAAAATAGGGCCAAAAAATGCATGAACATACAAAATTTAATTCCTGTGAAACCATCAAGCAAAAGTGACTACAAACTCAAGTGCTGCTTATTGAACACCAGCTCAAAAGTAAAGAAAACTGAATCTGTGCTTGGCTACTTGGATGGTAATAACATATCCTTAGCTTTGATAACAGAAACTTGGCTTCAGCTGGAAGACACCCTCAATGTGGGTGAACTACAGCAACATGGGAAATGCTTTATCCATAACCCTCGTTTGTCCTGCAGGGGACAGCGGGGGGGGGGGGGGGGGAATACTTTTTGACAACTCCCTCAACATCAAATGCCTGCCTTCTCAGAAATTTCAATCATTTGAAGTGATATCGACCATATTAACCCATGACTCAAAGTCACTTAATATTTGTATTGTTTATCGACCTCCACCTAGTAAGAAAAACAAATCACCCGTCAGCCTATTCACTGAAGAAGTTTGCGAATTCCTGGGCTATTTGTCAATATCTTCAGCAAAATTCCTTGTGGTTGGTGACTTCAATTTTCACATGGATGTGGACAATGATGTTGACACTTGTAAATTCAAAGATCTTCTCTATTCCATGGACCTCATACAATGTGTGGTAGGACCAACACACAAAAGTGGCCACTCATTAGATATGGTAATAACACGAGGGGAGGATCTGCCTTTGGTGTGTGACTTAAATATATTCGATAATGCACTGTCAGACCACCTTGCTGTTGAATTTAAGTTAAACCTCCCACATCCAGTACCGTTAGGGAAGAACATATCCTATAGAAAATTCCGAAATATTGATCAGTGGAAATTCTGTAAAGAAATTCCCTCTATTCCCCATGACACAAACTGCCTTAGGAATGTCGACTTGTTATTCGAGAACTTTTCATCCATTCTTCAAATGCTCATCGACACTCACGCTCCAGTACAAACATGCATAATCACCATGTGCCCAAAAACACTGGTTCACAGATGAGATTAGACAAGCAAAATCTCTTCATCGCAAGCTTGAACATCAGTGGCGAAAATCAAAACTATATATCCACAGAGAGATGTAACTATCTCAAAAAGATTATGTTAATATGCTTGTTAAGGAAGCAAAGAAAAACTATTTCAGCAGCGCTGTCAATGACAACATTAACAAGCCTAACATTCTATCATCAGTCATTGATAAACTTTTACATCGCACTAAAGTGCCTGCTTTACCAACTCATACATCAGAGACCGATCTCTGCGGACGTTTCTCCATCTTTTTCGCTGATAAAATTGACCGCATAAGAACTGGAATAGCCAGCAAAAGCAAAGATCAGTCAGCAAATCACAGTCAGTCTCCTGAAATGGCAACTGACCCTTGCTTTCATTCCTTCGTGCCATTCTCAGCGGATGAGGTTATTTGCCTTGTTCATAAATCCCCATCTAAACAATGCAGTTTGGACATTATTCCTACATGGCTGCTGAAAGCATGCATGCCAGATATTGCACCATGGATTGCTTTGATTGTTAACACATCTCTTCAGTCGGGGGTTTTCCCATCAAAAATGAAACATGCACTTGTAACACCCTTACTGAAAAAGCCTGGTTTGGACTCTGAAATATTGAAGAGCTACCGCCCAGTCTCCAACCTTTCATTCATCTCTAAGGTTGTGGAACAAGCTGTAGCTCTTCAGTTAAATCAACATCTAGCTCAGAATGGTCTCTCCAAGGTTTTCCAGTCTGCATACAGACCTTACTGCAGCACAGAAACAGCACTCTTCAGAGTACAAAATGACATTTTGATGTCGATGGACAGACATAAGGTCTCTTGCCTAGTTCTGCTGGATCTGAGTGCTGCCTTCGATACCATAGATCATGATATGTTTATCAACAGATTGAAATGTAGAATTGGCATATCAGGCATTGCTCTCAAGAGGTTCGCATCATATCTCACTGAACGAACACAAAATGTTAACATAAATACCTCATCCTCCCCTAAATTCACATTAAAGTTTGGCATCCCTCAGGGATCTGTACTAGGGCCCTTGCTTTACGTTATATATGTCCTTCCTCTGGGTGATATAATTCACAGACATAGCGTTTAGAGTATCACTTCTATGCTGATGACACTCAGCTATACATTCACTTTAAATCTGACGAAGAAGACATATCACGTTGTAAGCTTGAAAGGTGTGTTGCTAATATTAGCCAGTGGATGAACAACAACTAGCTGAATGCTGAAAAAACCGAGGTCATATATATAGGCCTACCTCATCAACTCTCTACATCAAGGAAAGCATCCTTAATAATAGAAGACAATGCAATCACCCCCAATAAAGTAGTTCGGAACTTGGGCTATTTCCTGGATGAGAATCTTACTTGTGACAGACATGTCAATCATATCTGCCGCACGTCTTTTTTCCACCTGAAAAATATCAGTAAGATAAGGGCAACTATTGATAGGAAAACTGCAGAATAACTCATCCATGCATTTGTCACCAGTCGTCTTGACCACTGCAATTCTTTGCTGTATGGGTGCCAAAATTCACTTATTGACAAACTCCAATATATTCAGAATTGTGCTGCCAGGATCCTCACTCAAAATCGTAAGTTCTGCTGAATCAATCTGGTCCTCAAAACCCTTCATTGGCTCCCCATCCATAAAAGGATAAAATATAAAATACTACTTATTACATACAAATGTATTAATGGCCTGGCTCCAGAATATTTATCTACACTTGTTAAGCCCTATACTCCAGTCAGGAATCTCCACTCCTCTGAATCCTATATATAATCTGGTGTTACCAAATTCTAAACTTGCAACAGCAGGTGACACAACTTTCATATGTGCCGCACCGGCTCTCTGGAACTCCATCCCAATGCATCTAAAATCTGTATTGACCATAAATCAATTTAAGTCCGGTCTCAAAACCCATTTGTATGAACAGGCCTTTATCTGTTGATTTTGTAATTCCTGATCACAATGTGGATTTTAGGCTTAAACATTATTATTATTATTATTATTACATTTGTACATTCGTCCATAACAAGTTGTAGCCGACCAAGCTTGGAAATAAGCAGACTGTCATCTGCAGAACGATTAGTTCCCAGAGGGTGAATTTGGGGATGCTGCCCTGCACAGAAGGGTAGCATTACTAAATTTACCCTCTGTGAACATCAATCTGAATCAAGGCATCAGGCCTAAAGAGAAAGAGGTACCCAGAGGATATATTGGCCCACTGTATGGGATTGCTTCAGCAAATTCACCCTCTGGGGACATCATTCTGCAAATAACAGATGGCTTATTTCCAGGCTTGATCACTCATATTCAAGTTTGAATGACAGATGAACCTCATGAAACATCTAGACATTGCAGCTTTTGAAAATTATGTAAACAAAAGGGCAGTGCTGTATATGGCTAAAAATATTTGTTTCACATGAAAGAAGTGAATGTTGTTTGTGACTCACAACAAATGATGGTGCTTGTGTATACAGTAGAACCTGTCTTGAGAGACCACCCTTTGGGCCACACAAAAGTGGTCTCTCAAGACAGGTAGTCTCTCATAACAGGTTTCAGCTTTTCTCAAGTCAGTCAAAAACCAACCACAAAATTCAGAAATGGAGAAGAATGGATTTTTGTAATTACTTTGTAGTTGTTCTTTTTTTATGAAGTTTTTGTAACAAATTGAAATGGACTGTTATAAAAATTATAAAAATAAATTAGTGTTGAAAATCTTCATTGAAGATTTTCAACACTAATTTATTTTTATAATTTTTATAACAGTCCATTTCAATTTGTTACAAAAAGATTTTCAACACAAATTTATTTTTATTCCTATTTGTCACATTTCAGGTATGTTGAAATTGTTTCTTCAGCAATAATCCTAATCTTTTCATAGGGGTCTTATAAAAACATCTCAATCTTTAATGAGTTAGCAATTGAAACCCAATTAAGAGCTTTTAATACTTTTAATTATGTTAGTATAACCACAATGGATTTTCCAATTCCAGAACAGGTAAAAAGTTTTTGTCATGGTTTCAGTCTTCAAAGGGGCGGTCTCTCAAGACAGGTCCATTATGGCATAAAAATACAAGTTGGTACCAGGTCACAGTGGTCTCTCAAGACAGGTGGTCTCTCAAGACAGGTGGTCTCCCATAGCAGGTCCATTATAGAGTAAAACCAATCGGTGCCTGGCAGATGTGGTCTCTCAAGACAGGTGGTCTCTCAAGACAGTGGTCTCTCAAGACAGGTTTTACTGTATGTAACAGTCTTTGCACATTGAAGTCAGAACACCAAAATTACAAACCACAACTTTGTCTCTCAATACATATGAAATTTTAACATACTTAATCATGTCTGACAGAGAATCGGTTAAGTTTCTAGTTACATAATTTGCTGCTTGAAATTTTGTGAGTTTGGTACCTGTTGGCAGAGTGTCATGAGTAGCACAGCATCTTTGAAAATCTCTCAAACTTACAACCAGTGATTTATGGAACTCCCAAAAATCGTACTCTCTAAATATATCCTACAGGATGGTCACTGTGGACTGGTCACTTTCCACGGGTGGGAAATATTTCCAAAAACAAATTATAGAAATAATCATCAAAAATTTAATTAATGAAACACCGGGTCCAACCCATTGCTTCATTAATTAAAACTTTGCTGATGATGATTTTTATTACCTGGTAAACACATGCGTGGACATTACTGCCCATGCATTGATTATGACCAGTCCACAGTTACTGTACTGTACTTGAAGGTGAAACTTTCAAGGATGTACAGAATGATGATTATTATTGTCCTTGGGTGGTATGTATGGGATGGAGATATTTGATCCAGATGCTTACGGAGTGTCTAGATGAAATATCTTTCACCAATGATGAGATTTCCCCATCCTACCCCTATACAAGTGGAAGATGATTTTTCTCCTGCCAAACCCATATGGCATCAGCAAAATCAAAACACTGTGTTTACAATGAAAATTTACTGTTCTACCAATTGACTATAGAGAAAAATGAATTGCATATATATGCAGAAAAAGATTCAAAAGGTTCCATATGTACTAAAGGTATATAAATAGAATAAATGTGTAGTGTTTTCAAGTAAAAAATTTATTCTACGAGTAGGATTAAGAAAGAAACCGACAAGCCTCTGGCGAGTCGGTTTCATTCTTAATTCTACGAGTGGAATAAATTTTTTACTTGAAAACACTATACGTTTGTTTTGTTTATCCCATAAATCTTCTGCAGGGCAGTCACAGCAAAATCGTGCTATCATTCGCAAAAAAACACAGTGAGAAGTGAGGAGTATATTGGTCCAATTCGATTGACCAGCAAAATTGGCAAAAATAAACAAGGTGCAGTATACATTTCTGTCTAAAAATAATTCCCCTACAAACATGAGCTAAACTTGCAAAAATACTTTACTATATGAGCAGTGGGTGGTGTTTTCTACTGGCATTTTGTAATACTTTCAAAAAGATTTAAAGAAATCAACAATTGAACTATTAATTATGCTAGACATATGTGGTAGAGGCTAGAGGTTAACAAGTCTGTCGCTACTAGGGGAATAAATTCTTTCAGTGTTAAACCTACAGGGAAAATTTATCACCCTACTAGGTGAATAAAGCAAAAATTTATCCAAGGCCTTTATTGTTCAAATAAATGGCCATTTATGGGATAAACTACAAAAACCAGCTTTAGCTCATGACAACGATGGGTTAAAATAAAGAAGCAAGTTGAAACAGCTCATATTCTAGTGACACCACTTTTGAAATTATTGATTTTGATGACATCATGTGAGGTGTGATGGGAAAAAAATCCTCCTCAATTGATTTGGGTGAGATGGGCAGTGTCAATTGAAGTGAAGTGCCATGTTTGTTTACAAAATGTGGACGATGATGAAATAGGATGGCAATCATTAAATATTCATATGAGGATGAACATGTTGAGTGGTAAGATAGATCTGTCTCACCCATGTATCTCATCTGGGACATACACATACACATCTCAATAGGAAGATGCAGGAGAATAATTCTTCACATAAAATAGATATAGATATTAACCCTATAAACATGGAGTTTCTGATTGGAATGGCCACATACAATATAACAATAATGTAATTTTTCAGGGCATTATAGTTTATTAATGGCCCGGCTGGAATGATTAAGAGCCCAATGGTCTATTGGAGGGTTATTTTTGAAGACAGCTTTGGGGGTGAATCCATAAAAGAATCTATACAAGATGCAGAAATTACAAATTATTGTGTACACAATTTGAAACAACCACTCGATCGATCAAAGGTTCTGTTTGTTTTCTTTATTATAATAATCGCACGTGGCTGTGTTGACAATGCAGTCAAACACAAAATAAATGTCTTTAAAGTCTGCCGATGATATTTGTATGGCTTTTCCCACAATATGTATAAAACTTGGGCTAGGCAGTGACTGAATCAAACAATCATCGCAATGGAATCTAATTATAAATCAGGCATTTGAACTCGTTAATTGGTAATTTCCTATAGAAGTATTAGCGTCAATACATTTTCTATAGTAAATTTCCTGAGTACTCCAAGGTACCACCATAGGGGTAGACATTATGTGAATTTTCCTCCAATAGTCAATCCCCATAAGTGTGCCACAGTGATGGAACCCTCGGGTATTAAGAGAAGCTATCATGAAAAGTGTATTGACTTCAATATATCCCATAAGCGTACTATAAGGATGGCACCCTGGAGTACTACAGGAAACTACTATTAAAAGTGTATTGTTATCAATATCAATACATTTTCTATAGTAGTTTACCAAAGTACCCCAGGCTGGTTCGAAGCCAGGAGACTCTGTGCAACAAGACAAGAGGAGGGGGGGGGGGGGGGGGGGGGAAGCAGCAGTCCAAGCAGAAGTTGATGTGATTTTCACAAAATTCAAGTGCGAATATATTCCAACTGGCTACTATTAGATCACTGCCGCTCTAGAATGTTGTGAAAGTCCCAGATCTACTTGAAATTTCCAACTGTGACGTTCATGATGTGTGAGTGGGGGGGGGGGGGGGGGGGGGGGGGGGGGATTAGTATTGAGTCAAGAGTGGTTGTAACTTGGGGAGAATAAGTATTGTAATGAATATGAAATGAGCGAGTCCCTCAGGTGACATGGAAAGAAACAAAAAAATTCTTAATTCCTGTGAACGAACTGAATTTGCACCCAGTGTGAATTCACATAAAATGAGAATTTTTTGTTTCTTTGCATGTCACCTGAGGGGCGAGTTCACGCACGTACATCTTTGTGGTTTGTGCTATTTTGGGCGGTTTTTTAATCACATGTTTTATTTTATATTTGCATTATTCATTTGATGTTTTATTGAGTAATTAGTGTTATTGAGTCATAAAAAAAGATAAAACTGGGTTTGTTGTATTGTTATTTTGTCACTCCAAGTGGATTCCCTGTGATGAGATTGTATAGTTGGCTTGTTTGGGCATTTAATTTGCTGGTTTTCATCCTTGTTTGCATGTGATGCAATTACCAGAAACAACAATTTTTACTGAAAAAAATACGAACAACACACATGGATTTAATAAAATTTTATTCACAGAGCAGCTGAAATATGAGTAAATATATTAAAATAATTGAACACTGAAAGTAAAACATGTTACATACTCATTGGTGATTTGACAAATGATACTGAAAACCAATGTTGATTTTGTATTTCGTTCATAAAGTGAATGAAGTGGGATCATCATTTTATCAGTATCGTTTATCAAGAAAAACCCAGTCACAGACTCAAGTCTTCATGTTTAAGCCCACCCCTCAATTTGTTCTCAACCCACTGCAAGCACCCCCTGGGCTTAGACACAGGTCAGTACGGCACAGCCCGGCAGCCCATTTTTTTTAGTAAAAAAAACACTATCTGGAATGCCCTAAAAAATCAAATTAATAGCCTCGAGAACACCGCTAAAGTGGTAATAATACTGGTTACAGCATTTGGGTTAATCCATTTTATATTTGTTGGGAGGTTCAGTTATAATTTAATCCAACAGGCCTATAGGGCTGTTGGATTAAATTAATACTGACCCTTTACAACTATTGGTTGTCCATTAAGTTGTTGCTTACTGACTACTAAATTTCTTATGTAAACATTTATGAGTACCAGTTCAGACATATTAACTCTCCCGGAATGTTTGGGAAAATCCTGTTAATTCAGTGTAATTCCTGGCCTTCCCGGGAAGGGAATCTATTTTAGACAAAAGTCTCGGAAAATTGTAGTGGAAAATTTTTCCATTTCCAGATGTTCAGTGTCAAATCATAGGCCTTCAAAGCTCTGATCATAATAAATGAAACAAAAATTATGCAAACAAATGAATAATATTTAATAAAAGAGTAAATATCATAAATATCATAAATATTTCACTTATATCCATGTTTTTTTTTTGTTTTATTCATTTCAATTTATCTGCCTAGTCAATTTACAAGTACAGTAGAATCCTCTTAATTGAATATCCATTTTGCCAGTGAAAATTATTCAATTAACAGGAGTATACAATTAACAGGAATTTGGTCAGTTTCCTGTGTTCTGGAGGTAAACTGAGCATTTCTTTTATTATACCTTGTTTGACAGAGCTCACAGAGCTCTGTCAAACAAGATATAATAGAATAAATGCCTGTATTGGATGTAGTGAGGCCAAAAAGGTTGATAAATAAGGGGAATTTGGTATGTGTCACATTAATTTTTTCGATATATTACAAAAATTTATACAATTAACAGGAGTTTACTCTACAACCCATATGCAATTAACAGATCAAATTTGTACTGAAGGTATGGTAAATGGTTTTGTGTTTGAAAATTATATTCAATTAACAGGGATATACAATTAAGAGATATCCAATTAAGTGGGCTCCACTGTACCAAAGCAAAAACAGATGACTTAAGCACATCACCTATTGACATCCAGCTTTACTTGAATGATTCTTGTTGAATAAAATGAACAAAAAAGAATTAAAGAATATATATTTCTTTATTTGGTTCAAACATCCACTCATTTTTTTTATTTATTTATGCACTCGGTCTGCGATCCACTTCCGGCAAGGCAGAAGAATAGAGTTTGAAAATGGGTCCATTTGCTTGCAGAAATTCACCTTGCTTCCATGATATGCCAAAAAATTTTGACTTAAAATCGATACACAACAGACATATTTCTGAAGAGTCAATAACACTGATTATTGTTCTGCTTCACGAGTCAAAGCTGAGGCATCTATTCCTGGAAAGCTCTGAATGGTATTTGCACAGGTCAAAACAGAATTATGAATTACTGACGATGGGAAAAAACCTCGACCCCCCCGCCCAAAGGCTGAAGCGTCCCCTCACAGAAATTGTTGCATATGAAGAAACACCACATCTAAGAGTGGGGAAGTTAGATTAAATTGCATGCATCATGAAAAATGGAATTACACTTTATTGCCCATTCCAGAAGGGAATTATATAACATGGTATGAAGGGCATCGGCAAATTTTTACCCTATGAACAACCTGGTGCCAGTGGTGGTCCAAGAGCTGAAATTTTTTAGTTCTTCTTATGTATATTGTTTGCACACATATGTTTCACTGAAATTCATCCAATTTCCATGAAAATAACCCTCAAGTTCCCTGAAATTTTTTTTCTGAGGTTAACATGTCTGTACCGGTTTGAAAGGGCTAACACAAACAGCAGACAGCAGACGACACTTGCAAATCAAATTTTTAAATTAAACAACTAAATTTTGTAATTTTATGCATCAAAAACATAGCTTATATAACTTTTAAAACTAAATTTTTTTTCATCTTTTGCATCAAAAACATAGTTTATGCTAGCTATGTTTTTTAGACAAAAAATTTAAAATTAATGACAATTGAATGGTGAATTTTGCAAATTGTACTGCCCATTTTAACCATTACGTTGGTTAAAGGGTTAACTGCCCTGCTAATAAACATTTTTATGTGGTAGGATTCTTTTGGGAAGTTCAATACTAAAAAGTTTCAGAAATTATACAATTACATTCATGTTTACCAACAAATTTCTTTGATTTCAGAACAAAAGATGTGAATTGAAACTCACCCCAAGATGAGATAATGGTCCTTCAAAGAGGGATACTTGTGCTACGCGGCACCTATCTCTGTTTAGAAGAACATTTGGGGTACAGAAACCTCCTCTCATACCAGAATCCCCTTCTGCCAGGATCTGTTCCAGTTCTGGTGTGGCACCTCCAGTTATCAATGTTCTAATTAAAGTCAAGGCATTGTCATTGAAGTAACTCTGAAAAAAGGAAATAGAGGAATTTTCTTTATTAACTGATAAGAGTGCTGGAAGCAAATATTTGGGTTTTATTCTGAAGTGTGGGTGCCACAACTTAGAGCACCATATTTTGCTGGATGTGCTTCATAGTACCTTCAAAGTGCAATTATTAAGTCTGTGTGGATTTGCCTTGTCAAAGTTTATGGGAGAGTGCCTCAGGGCACTCTCCCATAAATTGTAACAAGAAAACAAGAGGCCCCACGGGGCCTGATGCACTCATCTTGTACAGAACACAATTTAAACAGAGTCCAAGAATGAGTCTACATTAAGCATGCCATCTCCATAGGCTACACTGTCAATCCTTGAGTCCCTCAGGAGTGACAAAAATAATCTGGGCATCATGCCTTTTCTTCAGTTGATCATAAGTAAAATGTAGAGCTCCCCAATGAAGCCCCTTGATACAACCTATGTGGATTAATCTTAGTACCTCTAGAGGGTAGTGAGTACAAAATTTTTAATTCTTCAGCAAAATGGCCAATTCCGGCTCCCACAGAGAGCCCAAATATTAACCCAGGATCTTGATTTGAACACAGTTAAATCTGACTTCCCTAGAGATGTTGTGTACCGAATATGAAAGCATTCTGACTGTTGGATCTGAAGAAGAGAAATTGTAAAGAAATTTCTTCGAATTGCACTAAGTTCAAATTTGGGCTAC
This sequence comes from Pictodentalium vernedei, assembly GCA_031216915.1. Taxonomy (NCBI): domain Eukaryota; kingdom Metazoa; phylum Mollusca; class Scaphopoda; order Dentaliida; family Dentaliidae; genus Pictodentalium; species Pictodentalium vernedei. The sequence goes on from CM062297.1 coordinate 798,078,075, forward strand.
CATAGCGAGCCCAAATATTAACCTATGGATCCGATTTGAACAAACTTGAATCTGACCCCCCTAGAGATGTTGTATACCAAATGTGAAAGCATTCTGACAAGTGAATCTGAAGAAGATTTTTGAAGAAATTCCCTCATATTATACTAAGTTAAATTTCATGTTCCCATATGGAGCCCAAATATTAACCTAGGCACTTGAATTGAACAACCTGGAATCTGACCCCCCTAGAGATGTTGTATACCAAATATAAAAGCATTCCGACTGGTGGATCTGAAGAAGAAGATTTTGAAAGAAATTTCCTCATACTGCACTAAGTAAAAATTTGGGCTACCATAGTGAGCCCAAATATATACCTAGGGATCTGATTTGAACAACTTGAATCTGACCCCCATAGAGATGTTGCATACCAAATATCAAAGCATTCTGACTGATGGATCTGAAGAAGAAGATTTTTTTAAATTACCCTCCATATTGAACAAAGATAAAATTTGGGCTTCCGTAGGAAGCCCAAATATTAACCTAGTGACTTAGTTTGAACAAGCTAGAATCTGACCCTCATAACAATGATGTATACCAAATATTAAAAGATTCTGACTGGTGGTTCTGAAGAAGAAGATTTTTAAAGAATATTCCCCATATTACCCTATGTTAAAACTTCGGGCTCCTGTAGAGAGCCCAAATATGAACCAATGAGCTTTATTTCAACAAAATTTTATCTGACCCCCCTATGAATGCTGTATACCAAATATCAAAAGATTCTGATGATTGGTTCTGGAGAAAAGATTTTTTTAAATTTTTGCAAATATGCTGACTCAGCATTTTTTCAATGCCCATTACAGAACACCCTAACATAACCGATGACAATTTTTTTTTACCACTCAATTCTACTGGTCATAAGGATACTTCATACCACATAAAAGCTCTATGTTCCGTGGGGTTTGGGAAATATGGGCGTTTGAAAATATTTCTATTTTTAGTTCCCAGGGTTCCCATGGGGATGCAGGAATTTTTTTTTTTTGCATGAGTCAAGTACTTCTGACCCAATACTACCACAAACCAAATTTGGTTCATACCGGACCATCGGTTCAGAAAATAGAAATTTTGGGCGGGGCCAAAAATCTTACCCCTCCTATTACAAAGCCAAATATTAATACACTAACTTCGTTTGAACAAACTTGATTTTACACCTCATATGGAAGCTCCATAGCAAATATCAAGTCATTGTACACACTGGTTCTTGAGAAGAAGATTTTAAAAATATTTTGGAGCATTTTCCCCCACTCCCTCCCTATGGGGCTGGGCATGCTGAGTTGAACAAAAATGAAATGCCCCTTTGGGACCATCACTCACACAAACTTTCACTTGAATTGGCCCAGTGGATTTGGAGGAGAAGACCAAAACATGGTGCTGACGGACGACGGACGACTGACGGAGAGCGATGAGATTAGCTCAGCTTGACTTTGTCAAGATGAGCTAAAAACAAGTAAGCAAATAATGACCAAAAAATATTCAGCACTCTACCAGTTAATAAACAATGAGGGTTACAAAAACTCACCAGACATGGTAAAAAACAACTGACCATCCATTACTGGTAGAGTGCTGGAAGCCCATATTTGGGATTTAATCCGAAGTACAGGTAACCCATCTTAAAGACTTCATATTCAGTGGATGTACTTCATATTATCTTTGAGGTGAAATTATTTGGTCTTTAAGGATTCGCCTTGTTACAATTTATGGGAAAGTGCCCATGGGCACTTTCCCATAAATTTTAACAAGGCAAAGATATGTCGACAAATTTTGCAGACCAAAAATAATTTAGCACTCTACCAGTTAAAGTAGTCAATCAAGCATATTTTAAAACTATAGATGACAAAATTCTCAGCAAACAAGAGGCCCCACGGGCCTGAAGCACTCACCCTGAACAGAACACAATATAAACAGACTCCAAGAATGAGTCTACATTTAGCAATCCATCTCCATAGAATACATTGTCAATCCTTGAGCCCCTCAGGAGTGACTAAAATTGTCCGAGCATCATGCCTTTTCTTCAGTTGATCATAATGTAAGATGTAGAGCTCCCTATGAGGCCCCTTGATACAACCTATGTGAATTAATCTTACACAACTCTGGAGGGTACTGAATACAAAATTTCTAATTCTTCAGCTACATGGACAATTCCAGCTCCCACAGGGAGCCCAAATATTAACCCAGGCTCTTGATTTGAACAAAGTGGAATCTGACCTCCCTAGAGATGTTATATACCAAATATGAAAGCATTCTGACTGTTGGATCTGAAGAAGACAAAATTTTAAAAGAAAATTCCTCATATTGCACTAAGTTAAAATTTGGGCTACCATAGCAAGCCCAAATATTAACCTACAGACCCGATTTGAACGAACTGGAATCTGCCCCCCCTAGAGATGTTGTATACCAAATATGAAAGCATTCTGACTAGTGGATCTGAAGAAGATTTTTAAAGGAATTTCCTCATATTGCCCTAAGTTATAATTCGGTCTACCATAGGGAGCCCAAATATTAACCCAGAGAATGAATTTGAACAAACTTGAATCTGACTCCCCTAGAGATGTTGTAAACAAAATATGAAAGGATTATGACAGGTTAATCTGAAGAAGTCGATTTTTGAAGAAATTCCCTCATATTGTTCTCAGTTAAATTTCAGGTTCCCATATGGAGACCAAAAATTAACCCAGGCACTCGAATTGAACAAATTTGAATCTGCACCCCCCCCCCCCCCACCCCACATCCCTCCCCCCATAAAAATGATGTATACCAAACATTAAAAGATTCTGACAAGTGGTTCTGAAGAAGAAGATTTTTAAAGAATATTCCCAATATTGCCCAAAGTTAAAAATTCAGGCTCCTATATTGAGCCTAAATATGAACCAATGGGCCTTATTTTAACAAACTTGTATCTGACCCCCTATGAATGCTGTATACAAAATATCAAAAGATTCTGACCATTGGTTCTGGAGAAAAGATTTTTTAAAATTTTTGCAAATATGCTGACTCAGCATTTTTTCGATGCCCTCAACAGAACATCCTAACATAAACAAAGGCATTTTTTTTTACCATTCAGTTCTACTGGTCCTAAGGATTCTCCGTACCATATAACAGCTCTCTGTCCCGTGTGGTTTGGGAAATTTAAATTTTATAGTAAATTTCCTTTCTGATTATACCTACAGCAATTGTTTACTACAGGCTTGCACTACAGTGGAAGACCCTAACTCGGATAAAATACTCTCTATTTTATTCTTTCCCAAGAGATTTGGGAAAGAAAAGTGGTATAAAAACACTACGAAAAAATAAGCCAAAACTGGGTTGAGCGCCATCGGCGCACACCCAGTAGGGGACGTTCTTCTCTTAGTACAATTCCACGACTTCCGTTAACCAGTGTGCAAGCAGTCATCAAACCATTCTTTTGAGTCCGCCAACATAGGAGTTACGTGATCAGCGGGGAGGAAGGATTCTTACCGAAATAAGAAGACGGGAGGGCCTCCATGTAAACAATTGTGGTAGGTATAATAAGAAAGGAAATTTACTATAAAATTTAAATTTCTTATCAACCTACCTCACAATTGTTTACTACAGGCTGAATAGACAATAGGATGGAGGGAATCACATAACCAACCCACACATAACCCAACTGCACTGGAACCGTGGACAGAGGAAGAGGCTCCTAGGCCTATCAAACCATAGCATCACAAACATCAGTAAAAGACAATGAGAGATGAGGCATATGGTTCTGTGCGATGCACAGACAGAAAGGACAGTAGCAGCACAGAGCTGGAACTGACCTTGAAAGCAGCCAAATGGCTGGGATAGACAACAGCCTGAGCAGAAGAAAGAGGGCCCATAGAACAAAGGTCCTCTGTCTGCACCTGCAACTGTCGCATATAAGTGAAGAAAGTAGTATTTCTCCAGTAGGCTGCCAGCATAACATCCGGCAACATGATGGCGTTAGTATAAGCCCCAAGAGGTAGACAATGCACGCACATCGTGGCAGAAAAATGATTGGTAATACAATCACCAGTCGCTAGACGAGCGGAAGCTGCACGAATAGCAAGACAAGTCCATCGAGAAATGGATTCAGGAGAGATCTTCTGTCGACCAGGAATAAGAGACAGAAAATCGATCCTACCCTTCCAAATGAGCAGAGCAAAGGGTGTTTACCCTCAACAGAAGGAAGTCCAAATACAGATAGGAGGCGGAGTAGTTTCCGGTATCTGATTCTTGGCCAGAAAGGAGCAATCACTGGTAAACATAACACTGGTGGGAGAGCTCCAGAAAAAAGGCCGGGTCAACTGAGAGGGCGTGAAGCTCATTAACCCGTCTGGCTGAGGCAAAAGCCATCAGAAAAGCCATCTTGTATGTGAGAAAATGCATATCCACCTGGGATAAAGGCTCAAACAGTGCAGTCCCCCCCCCCCCCCCCCCCCCCCCCCCCAGGCAAAGCAGTACCCAAGAAAGATTCCATCTTGGGGTAAGCTGCAAAGTCCTAGGCCTTTTCGAGGAAAAGTGCCGAACAAGTTTGGACAGTCATGGAGTAGTGCCGATACGACGGTCCCACATACGAAAAGGTCTCCGAAGCATGGACCTGTACCCATTGATGGGAACAGGCTGGAGACCCCCAGAATCAAACATATACCAGAAACTCCACAATCTGTGTGATCAAAGGAGTGACAGAAGCAACAGAGTGATCTGCACACCATCGACAGAAGACCTTCCACTTAGCTGCAGAAGTTAAACCAGTGGAGTGCCTCCTTGAAGAAGAAAAGCAACTCCGCTGCGCGTCTCAAAAAAACCACTACGGAGGAGACAGGACCTGACAAAAGACATGCACGAAGGCACAATGAAGTCGGGTCACTGTGAAACCTCCTTGGCAAAGAAGGTCGCGATGTAGAGGGAGACGTGCCGGAACCTCCACTAATAAAGCAGAGTAGATTGATCCACACCCACTGAGGCGACAGGGGTGCGATCGAAATGATTCGACAACTGCAGGTTCGTATCTGGGCTAGAACCTGAGGCAGAAACCGGCAGGAAGGCGTAGCCGACAAGACCGTTCCAAAGGAGGGACAGAGCGTCCACGTCGAAAGCCAGAGCATCTGGACACGGGGACACGAAAGTGTCCACCTAATGGTTCCAATGAGTCGCAAAGAGATCGATGTGGGGAAGACCCCAGAGATCGCAAAGAGACTGGAACACCGCCATGTGGAGCATGCACTCGGTGGAAAAGAACCTGCCCCGTCGGGACAGGGAGTCGGCTAGGACGTTCAGACGACCGTGAAAGTGACGAACCACCACCCCGGCGTTGACAGCCTGAGAGAGCAGTAGAAGATCCCAAACAAATTCGTACATGGGAACATAGTGCGTGCCGCCCTGGTTCCGAATGTAAACAACCACTGTCGAAGTGTCGGACAATAGAAGGACCTGACAATTCAAAAGGTGGGGGATCCACGGCGGGAAACTCAGAAGAGCAAGAAGCTCCTTCTGGTTGACGTGAAGAGCTGCTAGATCATGGTCCCATGACCCGTGAAGGAAAAGACCTATAGGATCCAACGTCACACCCCATCCGAGATCACTGGCGACTGCCGTCAGAACATGATCGGACGTGGGGAAGTCCAACGGAACTCCCTGCATAATTCATTGAACATCTGTCACAGGAGACGGTGACAAGGAAGAGACTCCGGTAACTGAAGCACCAGATCCAGAGGATCGACATTCGGCCTCCAACGACTAAGCAGAAAGTGTTGGAGAGGTCAGACATGCAGCCGACCTAGAGGAATGAGATCCGTCACCAAACCGCAGAGACCGAGCAGCTGGGGAAGACTCCGAGCTGTTGCGGATGTGGACTGGACCAGAGTCAGAGCAAAAGGCTGAGAAAAGCACAGCCCTTGCCTGGGAGACTGCCACCGTATCCAGCTGACAGCTGAGTATGGAAGCCCATCCCAGATGACAAAACGACGGAGAAGGGACTTGTGTTGGAAGAGGCACTCTCGAGTGAGTGGAATGCCTCAACCTGGGACGAATTCGAGGTGTCTACTGCCTATGCCTACTCTTACCCTGTGAGTGAGTAGAAGTGGCAGCAGGAGGATCAGCCCTTAGCTTCGCAGAGGAAGCAGAAGGGTACTTGTTTGGCTTTGGACGGCCCCTGTCTCCAACAGAAGGCTGATCAAACTGACAAAGCAGCAGCTGATCTATGGAATTACATAGGGAGTCATCCCAGACCTTTGCCACAGAAACATGGAATAGTTGTGGACCCGCCGATAGAGGCAGATCGAAGAGCAGCACACTGCCCCTCAAGAAGGGAACGGCTTGTGTCCAGCACAGCGTCCCTGCGAACTAATTCCAAGTTAGCCGTGTTACAGGCATGTGTGTGAGAAGATGCATGAGCACCTTGGACAGCACACACAAAAAACCTGTTCGTCGTCAAACTTATCTGGGAGCAGATAAGCAGCAAAGCAGAGACGACGTGATCGAGGAGAGAAAGTATTCCAGCATCTCTCCCGATAAGCTCAACATGGACTCCAGAGGCTCCGTATGAAAAATGGCCGGCTTGGGAGATGGAGTCCCAATCCAAGACCGTCAAAGTCTGGCAGACTGACGGATTGGCAGAATCGTAGGAACGATAACGCACCAGAGGCAAAAAAGTGTCAACCCTGATGAAGAACGACATCTTCATAGCCTTGGAACTCAGCTTAGAGACCAAAGCTGTAAAAGCTTCAACCACCTGTTCCGACAGGCACGGTCGAAGGCGCCCAGAAGCAGGTTGCTCCACAGGCTGTAGGCCTGATCGCGGCCAGGCTGACACTGTCGGCTGGTTTGACGGTTTGAGATCTGGAAGGAACCCAAACACAAAGTCAAGAGCTGCCCCCAAGTCAGAAGACTGTTGGCTCTCAAACGTCAGGTATGTTGGACTCATCTCATGAGTCGGAAGACATATAGCCCATCATGGGCAAACCAGTCAATGCCTCCCATGGTGTAGGCACACCAGGGGGATCAGAAAGCGGCCTGTTTCCAATCCCGGGAAGCGGCGCCACAGGGGGCACCTGGAAACCACTCTTAGCCTTGCTGGAAGCAACAGAAAAGGCTCTTGGACAGAACAGTTCGATGTAGGAACGAACCAACAAAGTGGCTTCACTCCTGGCCCATTTTACCAGCAAAGGGTCATGATCCTCAAATACACCCGACGTGGGGCGACAGGCTGCAGCCAAAATATCTGAAGGCAGATGTGTATTGGGGTATGACATACCCCGAGGATCTACAGAGCGGAAACTCAAGAGTCGCCGCGGACCTCTGCGGGACAGAAGGTCCAGGCTGCACAAAAAGCGTTGGTCCCGCAAAACTGGCCATGGAACCAGAGTGCGTGGACGGAAATGCCATGGAGCTCATGGTGACCCCACCATGAACATCCGAATCCAATGAGAAAAACTGAGGTACTCGACGGCTGAGAGACCACAGTAGAGGGTTCGGCCAGCAGCCCCTTCCAACTTCGCCAAGTTGAAGTCAGGGAAGACTGAGGCCAATACCCCATGTCTACACTACCAGACATCTCTGCAGACCCCTGCAGGGATAAAACTGCTGTGCTCAATGGTGGAGAGGACACAACAGGGGGTTCGGTTGGCAGCCACTTCCAACTTCGCCGAGTTGAAGTCAGGGAAGGCTGAGGCCGATACCCCACGTCTACACTACCAGACACCTCTGCAGATCCCTGCAGGGATAAAACGACTGTGCTCAATGGCTGAGAGGACACAGCAGGGGGTTCGACGGCAGCCACTTCCGACTTCGCCGAGTTGAAGTCAGGGAAGGCTGAGGCCGATACCCCTCATCCACACTACAGACATCACTGCAGACCCCTGCAGAGATAAGCCGAGGCCGGCTAAAACGGTGACCGATGACTTTGTAGATGGAACAGCAGTAGCAGCAGATACGACAGGAGCTGTTGAAACTGGTGGAAAAGGGGAGACAGCAACCTAGCTTGGCCTCCAAAGGAGGAGTCACAACCCTAGTGACAGCCTCAGATGTTGACTGGAGAGGGCGCATAGTCCCGGAACCAGGCATCTCTTCACCAGACATCCAACAGCTCCCACAGTATCCACCATGGTAAAAAAAACTGTACATCCCCCACGGAGGGGGTATAACTCTCACCAGACATGGTCATATTGGGAGGCCCCCGAAACGACAGTGTTGCCCCCCCTCCCCTCCCCCATGGGTGTGGGAGGAATGGTCACGAGAATGCGCAAAAGTGAGGGCAAAAGGCATTGCCGTAAAGGAACCGTACTGGACATAACAGAGGTGAGAGTAGTAGAAGAAAAAGGTGAACTCAACAGATGCATAAAGTAGAAGAACACCCCCAACTACTAGAGAAAGGTGGCAGAAAAAAGAACCGGCGGGAACACAATAGAACCCAGACGGCCGACAGGGACCTAAAAAGTTAAAAAATTTATAGTAATTTATATATTTTTTATACTTACCAATGACCCAGACTTAGCTGGTGCTAACTCCACAAAAACCAGGGCCAAACACAAATTTTGCCCCCCAATCCCCAAAATTTGCATCCAAAACAAAAAGAAATCATGTCCTAAAGGACCTCCATAGTACGACTCTACTGCGCATGCGCAGTGACGCAGTCGTCCCGAAATTGGCGCCAAATATCATTCTTACTGGCAGTGCCTGGTCAGCGCTATGTACTCAGCGGGGAGGCAAGAGTTCCCAACTCAGGGAGGGCCATCCCCGTCTGGGTCATTGGTAAGTATAAAAAATATATAAATTACTATAAATTTTTTAACATTTTTATACTGTACCAATGACCCAGACTTAGCTGAATAGTAAACAGGCTGGAGGGCCTAGGACATAGAGGAAAATCCAATAAGCTCAATTATAAAATAAAGAGGTAACCCCTTAAGGAGAAAAGGAGTATTAGGCTTTACATGTATCTTTCTTATTTAATATTTAAATTAGAAGGATACACTACCCTTAATAATTGAGCACAATAACATTCATGTTCTCTATTAACATCCAGTATAACCCTTATACTAATTATTTTTAAAGCAAGCCAATAAATAAAGTAGTCCAGAGAATTGAGACTCTTTATAATCATTTAAAAGTGTCCGAGTATTGTATATTAAAGCCCGTTTGACACTTGACATATACAAATGCTTCACACCGAGCTACACTTTAAAAATAAGACATGAATGAAATTAAACATTAATATTACACTTTAAAACCATCCCGGAAGCGACTCAGAAATACTGTCTTGGAGGAGGCATTCCCTTGCTTTTCACTATAAAGCAGGTGACCTAAGGGAACACCCGCCCCCCCCCCCCCCTTCCCCTTGCCCTGGGTCAAATAGCCCAGAGCGAAGAGGGCAGTCGGACGGAGTCACTGCCGGAACAGAAAGCCTGCATAACTATAGTTGCAACTGTTTAGTGGACGACATTCTGAGCAACAGATAACGGACCTAAACAATGCAGGTCTCCAGAAATGGACTCAATATTTCTGAGATAAAAATTAGTAAATGTGGAAGGCTGAGACCAATAAGCAGCCTTCATTAAATCTGTAATAGCAACACTATTAGCATAAGCCCAGGAAGTAGAAAGAGCTCTTACTTCATGAGCAGAAATCTTAAGCACAGACTGCTGAGAAGAAGATAAATCTTCATACGCAGTACGGATAGTTAACTGAATCCATCTAGCAATAGAATGGACTGAAATGTCCTTTCTATTAGGCATCAAAGACAGAAAGAAACGTTTCCGTCCCTTTCTGATGAACTGAGATCTCTGTTTATAGATACGTAGTGCTCTAACAGGACAGAGTAAAGGCCTACGCCCGTCTGAAGACGGAAGAGCCTTAATAACAATAGGTTCCGGATATTTATTAGGAGCCTGATTCTTAGCTAAAAAACCAACATTAGTAGTGAAGGTGATAGTGTTCCCAACACTACGATAATGAGAATCATCCACCGATAGTGCATGAAGCTCACTGACTCTTCTGGCAGAAGAGAAAGCTAAGAGAAAAGCTGTCTTATAAGATAAGAATTTGAAATCTACTGTCCCAAGAGGTTCAAATGGCTTTTCCTTCAATTTAAGGAGAACCCAAGCTAAATTCCACTTAGGAATTAATCTAAGAGTTCTGGGTCTATTTATCGAAAAGTTTCTAACCAATTTCGATAAAGAGACATTAGATCCAATTTGTAAACTATCATGATGTGCATAGGTATCAGGTAACATAGATCTATAACCCTTTATAGTAACAGGTTGCAGTTTGATTTCGTCAAACAAGTATACTAGAAAGTTAGCAATGTCTGGTATAGAGGGATCAAATATATCTACAGAATGATCCCTACACCAACGACGGAAAACCTTCCACTTAGCCGCATAGTTTAGCGAAGAGGAGGTCCTCCTACAGTTAGAAATCGCGTCCACTGCTCGTCCTGTAAAGTGCTTGCCATGCAAGAAGGACCGCACAACGGAAAAACGTGAAGGTTGAGACCTTGCGGGTTGTGATGGAGTTGGCGCGATTTCCCCTGCCAAAGAAGATCCTCTCGTGGAGGAAGCTTCCGCGGTAGGTCCCACAACAGACACCTGAGTAGATTTATCCACGGTCTCTGTGGCGACAGAGATGCTACCAACAGAATCTTGCATTGAGATTGTTTTATCTTTAGCAATACTTGTTGAATTAACGGCGCTGGAGGATACGCATATCCTATCATTCCGTCCCAAGGGATCGACAGAGCGTCTACTGCAAATGCTCTTGGATCCGGACACGGGGACACATACGTTTGCAACTGATTGTTGAGATGTGTCGCAAATAAGTCTATCATTGGCCGTTCCCATTGGTAGCAAATCTGATTGAATACTTGTTTGTTGAGAGTCCACTCCGACGGCAACAAGCGACCCTTTCGTGAAAGGGAGTCTGCTAGCACATTCAGACGACCCGGTATGTGACGGACCGAAAGAAGAACGTGATGTTCCAACGCAAACAGAAGGATTCTTTCCGTTAGATTGAACAACGGAACTGAATGAGTGCCTCCCTGATTCCGTATATACGCCACTACTGTCGTATTGTCGGATAGGATTTGGACATGAGCATCGTGAATAATGTCCATCCAGTGACGTAACGCAAGCCAAATTGACATCATTTCCTTGATGTTTATGTGCTTGCACAGGAATTGCGGATCCCAAAGACCCTGGCATCTCGAATCCGTTGGGATTAATGATGCACCCCAACCTGTTTGACTGGCATCCGTCATAATGGTAAAACTCGGATCCGGCAACTGCAGCGGAACTCCTTGAGTTAACCACTGAATGTTTGCCCAAGTCTGAATCTCTTGTTTCACTTGATCTGACAAGAGAACGTCTACATCGAGCGAATGAATTTTCACACTCCAATTCTGAGTCAGGAAAATTTGAAGAGGCCGTGTGCGTAGCCGTCCCATCGGAATGAGATCCGCGGCGGCTCCGCACAGACCTATCAGTCTCATAAATTCTCTCGCCGTGACTTTGTCTGTATTCAGACAATAGCGAGCGTAACAACTGACTAATTTCGCTCTGGTTAACGGCAGACGAACGAGATTGTTGTGCGTCTCGAAGCTCATTCCCAGATGAGTGAATGACTTGGACGGCACCAGATCCGACTTCTCCTCATTTACTATGAAACCGAGACGTCGGAGCAATAGAAGAAGATTCTGAACATCGTTCTGAAGCGTTAACTCGTTGCCGTACCTCTGAAGAATGTCGTCCAGGTAGGCCGACGTTACCGCAGACGAATGAGCTCGGAAGTAGATCATTACCGAGTTCATTACCCGAGTGAAAGCCCAGGGTGCTAGATTCAATCCGAAGCACATGGCCCGGAACTGATACACCACTCCTAGGACTGCGAAGCGTAGATACTTTCGGAATGTCGGATGTACCATGACGTGAAAGTACGCATCTTTGAGATCTATGCTCGTTGCATAATCGTTCACCCGAATACTCGCTCTGACCGATCGAATCGTCTCCATATAAAACTTCGGAGCGACGATCAGCTTGTTTATCCAGCTCAAATCTATGACTGGACGGAACGAGCCATCTGGTTTCGGAACCAGAAACAGATGGCTGTAGAATCCCAGCGATTCCTGGTTTTCTACGACCTCTACCGCATTCTTCATTAAAAGAGACTGCACCTCTGATAGCAGAGCGTCTCTTTTCTGAGGATTTGACGGAAGATGAGTCCACTTTGGACTTCGAGTTAATGGAGGCTTTCGTTTGAAGGATATCTTTAGACCTTCCGAAGTCACTCCTCTCACCCACGGGTCGTCCGTAATCGACGCCCACTCTTGAGAAAAACTCGACAACCTTCCGCCAACCGGAACGCGATAGAGGTTTAAGCCATCACCTCCTGGATCTGTGAGGCCTGCGGTAGGAGAAACCACGTCTTCCACGACCCGCACCTCGCCTCGTCGACCTCGGGGCGTCCGACCGATTGTCCCGGCCTGAAGGACGTCCCGAACGAGAGTCACTATCCTGACGGTCTCTCGAATAAGAGCTAGAGGACGCACCGGAACCTCTATAGGAACCTCTCTTGGGCGCATAAGACCCAGAAGTGCCCGCCTTATTCGTGTCTGCTGTATCCGACCTTTTAGGAGCGGATCTAAACAACAGAGAATCACTAGCTTTCTTTTTAATATTATCATAAATAGCGGAAAGCTTGCCGTCAAAGAGAAGATCTCCTGAGACCGAAGCGACTCTAAGAGAGTTCTTCACCTTAGAATCCACTAATGTGGATGTAGCCAGGGCTGCGTCACGTCTAACCAACTCCAGATTTGCCACTGAAAGGGCGGAGTTACACGTGGAATAAGCTACTGCCCTTGAAAGAAGTCTTAAGGAGGATTGTATATCCTGAAACTCTTCCCCTTGAAGACGCAGTGATAACGCCTTAGTAAGGTGATCTGCGTAAGATAAGGCATCTAAATTGGCTCTGTTAGACGCAATAGCTGTTTCCAACACTGCGGTTGGAATAGAAGCTGACGACGGTAATGATAGCTCTAAGTCTTCCGCCTCGTCGTCCATATGCAGAGGAACTCTCGGTATACCCTGACCTGCCGTGTCGAATTTATTCCTTGCATTAATGAAAGGCAGGTTGAGAGTATTTGCGGACAAGAAACCTGCTTTCCCCGTCCTGGAAGCAAGTTTAAAAATAGCGTCGTTCAATAATTCAAATGTTCTTGCAACATTATTGGACTGCGACGGAAACTCGGGAGCGATGTCCCTGAACCGCTCAAAAAAATCAGAGTCCAATGACGCTATAATTCTCCTGTCCGGAAGCGCAGCAGTCTGGCCCGACGGAACAACTTGAGGAAGAAAGTGCCGGATGAAGTCCACGGCAGCTTTATGTTGTTCCGAAAGGGATAGCTCCAATTCATCCGTATCCCTTTCACCATCCGGTCGGACCTCCCGATGTTCCCGGTCGTCCGCCCCCGATGCTTCGGCGGAGCGTACCGACCCAGCGCCGTCGGATAATTCTCGATCCGACACCGTTTCTGTCGGCTGCTGGGATGCTGCGATAAGCTGTGCTATCTGCACTAGAATGTCCGACGTCGAGACCTGCGGAGGAGCGGTCTTTCGCTGCTTCGCCGAGGGCAGCTCCGCATCAGATGGCTCCCGCATACTTTTCCTATGCGAACGTCCGGAGTCCATCGGTCTCGAATCCCTGGCTGCCGGATGGTGTGACCTGGTCGCCGAAGAATCCTTCATCGGCGAAGCTGGCAAAATATCGGAGGTCACGCAGCCAAGGTGCGGTCGTGTGCGCCGACGAGAAGAGGAAGCCTTAACAGTCTCTGCGGACTGCTTATACAACGGAGCGTCCCGAGCGACGGACGTATGCTCCGCTAAAGACACATTTTGTACCACAACATCTGGTCCCAGATGTTGTTGTACGAGAGAGGGGCCTCTCTCGCTCGCGGCCCGGCTGGACCTGGACGAGCTAGGAACCGGACTAAAAGGCTTCCTCCGTTCTCGTTCACTATCCGCCGTCACTGGGTGTGCATCTATTATTTTTATAGTGCTCGCATCACCCAAAATTTCCTCTTGGACCGCATCGGACGAACCCGGCTGCCGAACCATTCGGTGAATGGACGCTACACCGGGCGAGCTAGCGGACGACATTTGTCTAATCTCCATGAGCACTTTTGCCGCTAGCTCTGTATTTATTTGTGACGACGGATGCACACTTGAAGAAGATAACATGGAAACATCACCCTGTTCTGGTTCCTCTGAAATAGAAACTGAGAGAGTAGAGTGACCTTGTGGAGAAAGAGCCGGCATTGCTCTTTCTCCAGAAACAACATATCGTGACACACGTTTCCAATGTTTCTCATCCCAATGTTCACATAGGACAGGGATTAATGCGAGAACACTGACTACAATTAATACAATGATCATGAAAGTCAGAGGAAGATTTCTTCCTATTACAATTTGAACAAAGTCCCTTCATTGTGAAAGAACAACAATAAGTCCTAGTTACTCGCAAAAACCCCTGACACAAAGATACATAATAACATGATCCATTAATAAATGAAAAAACAATTGCAAAACAAAATAATTTTGAAAAAATATTTTTTCAGAGAGGCCCAAGTTGCTGAAAAGTAACGTTGAGCCCCGATGGATCCGATGGCAAAGTGTGGTCAAAAATTTTAAAATTATATAAAATAATTAATGAGACACTTTCGGATAATATAAATGTATCTTATAATGAGATAAACTACCACAAAGGCAAACAGCCCCCCTCAAAAAAGGCTGTTGCCAATGAAAACAAACAGTGTAAACACAGTAGAAAACATGACTCCAGGCACTGAAAAAACTGGCCCGGAATCAGTCATCAATCACACTCTATCTGATGCAAAACAGAGACTCCCAGGGGAGAATCTGCAAAACATCAGATGGAAGATGCAGAACACAAACGTTATACACCCATGGGTGAAAACGTAACTATGGGGAAAATAACAGAAAACATTCTGTAACCAAGCAACTCTCCCAGGGAATTTTAGAAATGAAACTTCTCAAAAATATGCCAAAAGCATGGGAGAATTGCAAGGGGGGACTTTAGAAGGCTAGGGGAGAGGAAACACTGAATAAGCAGTGCAACAATTAGCAAGAATGACAACAAGAGGCCCATGCCTCGAAAATAGGCAACTTAACATAATTTCAACAAAAATTTTTAAGTACAGCCCTGATTATTTTTTGCCACTTCTTTTTTCCTCTCCTCCTTCTATCCTCCTTAGAATCACATTTTCTCCAAAAATTACGTGTCTGGCATCCTTTAAACTGAGATTTACAAGCACAAAGATCAGTGAGATGTTGACTGATGAAGGGCCAAACAGAGAATGATATTTGGCGCCAATTTCGGGACGACTGCGTCACTGCGCATGCGCAGTAGAGTCGTACTATGGAGGTCCTTTAGGACATGATTTCTTTTTGTTTTGGATGCAAATTTTGGGGATTGGGGGGCAAAATTTGTGTTTGGCCCTGGTTTTTGTGGAGTTAGCACCAGCTAAGTCTGGGTCATTGGTACAGTATAAAAATACAGAAATTCAGCCCTCATCAGAGTGAAGAAATCATGTCAATACAGTCCCTCATTGACTAACTCCAATAATAATAATAAAATTTATCAACCGAAATATTTTTTGTCCGAAACGCATGGAACACGAAAATCGAGAATGGTTTGATGACTACTTGCGCACTGGTTAACGGAAGTCATGGAATTGTACTAAGAGAAGAGCATCCCCTACTGGATGTGCGCCGATGGCGCTCGACCCAGTTTTGGCTTATTTTTTCGTGGTGTTTTTACATCACTTTTCTTTCCCAAATCTCTTGGGAAAGATTAAAATAGAGAGTATTTTATCCGAGTTTGGGTCTTCCACTGTAGAGCAAGCCTGTAGTAAACAGTTGTAAGGTAGGTTGATAAGAAATATGGGCATTTAAAAATATTTCTATTTTTAGCTCCTGGGGTTCCCATGGGGATGCAGCAATTTGTTTTTGCACGAGTCAAATACTTATGACCCAATAATACCACACACCAAATTTGATTCAAATCGGACCATCGGTTCAGAAAATAGAAATTTTGGGCGGGTCCAAAATATTGCTTCACAAACTTCATTTGAACAAACGTAACACCTCAAAAGGAAGCTCCATAACAAATATGAAGTCACTGTACCCACTGGTTCATGAGAAGATGATTTTAAAAATATTTTGGAGCATTTTCCCCCCAATCCCTCCTTATGGGGCTGGGCATGTTGAGTTGAACAAAAATGTAATGCCCCTTCGGGGCCATCACTCACACAAACTTTCACTTGGATTGCCCCAGAGGTTTTGGAGTAGAAGACCAAAACATGGTGTTGACGGAGGGCGAGCGATGAGATTAGCTCAGCTTGACTTTGTCAAGGTGAGCTAAAAATACCACAGTAAACTATAACTTTTACATCAACCTTTATTGCATGAACAGCTTATGAACTAACATTAATTTTAAATCTACAACTCATACATTAGCTATACTGGCCATGGTCAAAGACTATACATTAAGCTTTAACCCTTTAACGAACACACACACTATCAACATTTTTTATTTTAATTATTATTTTTGTTAAAGTTGTCAGAAAAATGTCAACAAAACCATATGATGTGACTCCTCACTGAAATGAGCTTGACAAGTGCATTCCAATAAGGGTCATATGATATGCTTTTGCAGAAAGTTTGCAAAAAGCAATTTTTTTCAACTGCTTAATTTGTAATTTACACAGGTGGATACAGCAAATTCATTAGATAAAACATTAAAGGCCTATAACTGACTCTGACAGACTTTCTGTTCTCAGAACAGGTACTTTAACCCTTTACCCAATGAATCGCCCGCATTCGCCCACATAATATGCAAATTCAGCAGCTGAAAAAGTATTATTTTTCGAAAAATGAAAACAAAACCAAATCATGTGACCCCTCTTTGGAACGGGCTCGTTCCAATGAGGGGTCACATGATATGGTTTTGTTGACATTTTTTGGAAAAAAGTAAAAAATTATATTTAAAATAATAAATTTTGATATCGTCTGCATTGGGTAAAGGGTTATGGTACAATCATGAAGAAGTCAAACAGAAAATAGTAAAATTATCTTGGCAATGATTTCTAGTCATGTCTTGGCTAGGGGCCTGTGAACCACAAATTTCTGATTCAAATCGAATCTCGAATTGAATCAGGTCTATTATGTAGAGCCCTGTGAATCCTCATTTTTTTCCCGAATCGAATAATGAATTGAATCTTGCTAAAGATTTGAATCTGAAACAAATCTGAATCAAATCTGTTTCTGTGGCAAATAACCTGTCAAGAAGCTCTAAGGGAAATTCTCTGCACTGTATATCCAAACTACATTGATCCACAAAGAAACGAATGGACAGCAGGGCCATCAAAGTATTTCGTCATTTTGCATTATCAAAGGGAAAAGGTAAGAATCCATGACTAAACAAATATAAAAAAATTCTTAATTGTGAGGCTTATGGGCGAAAGTCAGTACTATGACATAAAGTTTATAATGTCAGATTCAAAGGCAGAGCCGACTAAGAGGTATTCAGCATACCAGATAAAGTGAGAATTCACCAGGTATCACCAAGGTGGAAAAAGGAAAACCATATATTGCCCCTTCAGTGGAACAAGGTGCCATCTCCAATGCTTTAGCATTGTCGATAGTGCCTTATTCCACTCAAGGGCTTTTTATGTGCAAAACAGATTTAATGTGATCTCCATGATCGCTTCAAATTACATTTGTAGGAATTTTCCTACTAAATCTGTGTTATCTAGTTCCACTGGATATGGAGAATCTCGTTCTTCAGAATATTTCAGGATGACTTCGCATCATCTTCACACCAAGTTGATAATAAAGAAATGTATGAAATCCAACATTATCCAGAATTTTCAACCTTTGTCCCTATTCACAAGGTCCTAGTCTTGGTTTGAAATCAATGCTAAGTAACTAGACCCACAGGCTGATGTGCAGTAGTAAATAAAGAATCAGGGTTTGCTCACCGTAAGACTGAATTGGCTTGAAATTCTGATATTTTGAGATCAGTGAGCAGAAGTTTAACCCTTTACCTAACATGAAAAGCAGACGACACTTGCAAAAAAAATTCTTGAATAACTAATTTTTTTCATTTCAAAAATATAGGCTCGACGAGCTCGTACCAACAAGGGGTCATAACCTATGTTTTCGAGACAAAAAATGAAAAAATAATAAAAATTAATTGGAGATTTTTGAGAATAGCTCTGGCCGGTTTTGGTCATTACATTGGGTAAAGGGTTAACTGATATCCTATTGTAAGTCAAAATAAACTATTTTCATATTACTCACTGTGCTCATGAGAGAGTCCAATACACTAACAGCAAATGCTGTACCACAGGCAAATGGTTGTGTCATGTACAACTCTGTGTCAGGATCATCCTCATCATCCTGGTCCAGAAATTGGACATTTGAATCATTAGCTGCAATAAGACAAAAAGAGACTTACATGACTGAGCAGTGATGTTAAGTTGGTAAAAAGAAAATTAGGATATTTCTCTTCCAAAGAGTACAGTATTTCATCAGCAAAATCAGAAAAAAAGAGTTGCCCGTATTTTTTAAGACAGATCATGCTTTGGGAAAAATTTTCACATGAATATTTGAAGCAAATGGTGCAAATCTACATAGAATTCATTTAAGATCTGGAAATATATGTAAAGAAGTGACCGATACAAAAGTATCTGGGCGTTGTCTGCTGGACGGCATGACCAATTTTAAGAAATGTAGGTAAGCATGACTTACTTATAGCCTATGCCACCCCAGTCCCACACCAAGCTGTATATGCATCTCAAATTTGGTAACCCTAATTAAGCCAAAAAGTACAGGAATTAGATAGATGGAAGGTTAGAAGAATGGATGGATTATTGTGACACATCAACATGACCTATTTTATAAAATGTAGGTCAGTTTGATTTACGTATAGTCAGTGACACTTCCCTGTTCCCATGTTCATGTCATATTTGGCAACCCTAAGCAATAGAGAATAGGAATTATGAAGCTGAATTGTTCTCTGTTGGTAGACATATAGGACGCATAGACAACATGACCTATTTTCTTAAATGTAGGTCAGGGTGACCTACTACAATCTGGGCCAACCATCCTCCCCAAGATATATCTGTGCATGCCGGGTTTGGTAGTCCTTGGTCACCTAGTATAGGAGTTATGAGATTGAATTGTTTTGGGGATGGACAAATGGGGATGGACAGATTTACAAATTCTGGATACTAAATTACCTGCTAACGGTGTGGAGGTAGAGATGTAGAGGATATGGAATGAGTGTTTTTCTCATATAATATTTATGAAACGAGACTAAGAATTTTCCGTTTGGGCGAGCCTCTGGCGAGCTCAAATGGAAAATTTGGATGAGTTTCATAAATATTATATGAGAAAAACACTCATTTTATATTCTATTTATCATATGACACACACACAAACAAATTAGCCACTTAGTATGACTTTTTAACCCATCACCTAACTTGAGTTGCAGACGGCACTTGGAAAAAACATCCTCGTATAACTAAAAATTTTCATTTTTTGCTTCCAAAACATTGTTATGACCCCTCATTGGAACGAGCTCGTTCCAATGAGGAGTCATAACCTATGTTTTGGAAGGAAAAGGTGAAAATATAAAAAAAAATGAATGGCGTTTTTCTTGTGGGTAAAAGATTAATACAACATAACCCACCCTAAATAGGACAGATAACGTAAATTCTCCCTTCTGAAATTATGCAAATGTGACCCAGTTGTATTTTGTTTATCCAATCAAATTGTCCAGTTTTGAAATTGACCAAGGAAAGCTCCCAACTCTAATTATGCAAATTATGAAAATGTGGTATTTGGTTCAGCCAATCAAATTGTCTAGTTTTGAAATTGACCAATGAAATTGATGGAAGGCTTTATTTATCACTGATTAATATGAAAACAAAATATCAAATGTTTTAAAGTGAACAAAACGGACGAGTCATATGATAAACAACAATATGGAATGACTTATTTGTTTTGCGGTGAATGATAGGCAAAAAGGAAAAGCCTGTTCCCCCAATTTAGGGATATCTGTTGCAGTCTCAGTAAAGAGTAACATTTTTCTAGAATAGTAGTACAGTAGAAACTGTCTTGAGAGGCCACCCTTTTTGCCAGGCAAAAGTGGTCTCTCAAAACAGGTGGTCTCTCATGACAGGTCCACTACAGAGTAATACAACCAAATGGTACAAGGTCACAGAGATCTCTCAAGACAGATGACCTGTCAGAACAGTGGTCACTCAAAACAGGTTTTACTGTATGTTTGGGGTGATTAGTACTCGACCACGTAGCAATGGACACCAGACAATATATTTACAACTTTGACTACAAGAAATTAAGGTCCTAAGGAACAGAAAGTGACAATTAACCATGTTGGGTTCTGGGAATTTTGGGATTGAGGAGTCAAATCCTGAACTGAATCAGGCAGAGGATTTTGAAATCTCATGGCTCTTCAAATTGTAGCTAATCCACCATCTTACCACCAAAAATATTGCCAGTCTTCATTCAGGTATTGCATTCAATGGTGTCTCGCCAGTTTGGACACATCAATGAATAAAGTGGAATATTCCAGGCTGGAATCAAAGAAGTTTCAGAAAGTGGAACCTCTGTGAGCTCTTCTTTTGTCATCAGGTGATCTGTGCAGGACACCTGATGACAGAAGAATTATTCATGAGGAGACTCTTGGTAGGATTTTGTCATCTCAACAATTAAAATATTTCCAAATCATCATGACTCAAATCGAATCAGAGTGAATTATTGGGACGATTTTGAATCATAGCAAATTTTGAACTCTATTTTCATGTAAATTTATAGAAGATAAAATCTCAACATTTTCATAATATCTTAGCCAAAATCAGCTAATTAGTTGAACTCTCTAATCATGGACCATTGGAGGTTTATGCAGTAGTCCATGAACTGTAAATCTATATGTTGGAGACAGTGATTTCTACTGGACTACAAATTAATTGTATATGTAGAAATATCCACCCATCAGGTGGCCAAGTACGTATGAAATCCCTCTGTGCCAATGGTTCTGATATCATTTTTAAATGCTTTGAAAACTGACATAAAAGTTATTGGCAACTAAACCATTTGTTAACCCTTTATCAAACATAATGGTCATACACAGCCAGTTTGATTCATAATGAAAGTATCAGTGACACTGTAGCTTAACTTGAATGTGTGTTGTGTTTGATAAAAAGGATAATGTTCAATGTTTATGAAAGGATTATGAAATACGACAAGAATTTCGATAATTGAGAATATTTTAATTTCTGTTCCCTGTATGCTATGTTTTCAATAAAAATAATTTGAGGTGTACATGTAGACTGTACTAAAGAATTGAGGGGTGGGTTAATGTGGCCCTCACAGTTAACGCCTGTCAATCAAAGGTACCAAGTTACAGTGAATTTATTCCAAAACGAATCATCCTATTAAGTAGTGATGAACCGATTATCAAAACTTGCTATCAACCGATTACCGGTTATTTCTCTGCCGATTCTGATGACTGAAGTAGGACACTGAAGAAAATCTGTTGGTGTCTGTTATACTACAGAAATTTTGTTGATAAATCATCAATTTTGAAAGCTTAATACCACATAAGTTCTCAGAGTATGCATATTTAGTGCTGGGCAATATTAGCCAAAATAATATTTGCATTTTGGTTGGGGTGTGGGGAAAAGATCGTTATTAACAATCACATGATATTGTTCTTGTGAAGATTGTGCTTTATTCCGGTAAATAGTGTTAATACGGTTTTGTGTAAGGATACAATACACTTGTCTGTATTAACCAGGAATATACTGAGCACACATACTTTGTGTCTTAAATGAATAATAATTTTGATGTTAATGTGTGTTGTGAAGTCGTATGACGCACACGTTTTTCAGAACGTATTATTCACTGTTTTTTTTTCAACGTGTTACCTCCCTTGATGTGTTTCTCTAATGTTTACATGAACTCTACAATCTTTGGGAAATGGTGGCAATCTCGTACCGATAGCAGTTGGTAAATTCCGTAATATCTCTGCTCTGCAAATCCACAAATTTTCTGCTATGCATTACACACGTTTTTAATGGGGAAACTTTATTGAAATGGCCAGATATCACAGGGATTTTTAATAGTCAGTGTTAAATATAGAACAACCAGAAACTGCCGGTTTTCATAATCGGCCGATGCCCCATAACCGGCCGGTTCCAATTGCCAATTCCGATTATTGGTTCATCACTACTATTAAGTTACAAGGAAATCCCTTCATAAATACGGCCTGTAGACTGTGCTAAAGGTTTTTGGGCTTCGGGCCTGTGTAGCCATCACAGTTGTCCCATCGCAACCAAAAGGAGAAGTCCTCATCTAGACATTATACTGAGTCATCCTACAAAGTTACAATGAAAGCTCTTCATAAATACGACCTGTGGTCTGTGCATGCTAAAGGTTTTTGGGTTTTGGGCTCGGGCAGCCATCATCGTTGAATGATCGCGACCAAAAGTGGACATTCTCTTCTAGACATTAGAGTTACAATGAAATCCCTTCAGAAATATGACCTGTAGACTGTGCTAAAGGTTTTCGGGCTTTGAGCCCCTGTAGCCATCAAAGTTGACCAATCACAACCAAAAGGGGACGTTCTCATCTATATGATATGGAGTCATCCTACTAAGTTACAATGAAATCCCTCCATAAATACAACCTGTAGACGGTGCTAAAGGTTTTTGGGTATTGGGATCGGGCAGCTATCATAGTTGACAGATGGTGACCAAATGGGGAAGTTCTCATCTAGACATCAAACAGAGTCATCCTACCAACTTACAATGAAATCCCTCCATATTAAATACAACCTGTAGACTGTGCTAAGGGTTTTTGAGTTTTGGGCTTGGGCAGCCATCATGGTTGACAGATCAGGATCAAAAGGGGACGTTCTCATCTAGACATGACCTCAAACCTGCATATGAAATTTTGTGATGATCAGACAAGAACTATGGGGTGTAGCCTGTGCTAAAGGCTAACAGACTTCCACACGCGTGGTGGCAATAACTTATCTTGACTTTGTCAAGTTAAGCTAAAAATCACCATTCAAATTTAATTAACTTTTCATTTTTTTGTCTCAAAAACATAGCTTGTAACAACCCACTGGAATGATCGCAATGAGCTTGTTCCAATTAGGGGTCATAAGCTAAGATTTTGAGACTGAAAATGAAAAATGTTTAGTCATTCAAGAAATGAGGGATGAAAGTAAAAGGCAACTAAATTAGCTAAATTCTCACATTTTAACGAGTGTCGTCTGCTATGGTTGGTTTTAAGAGTTAAAAATAGTCATGATTCTATGTCTGCTGAGCAACAGAGTACTACCCACATGCATTGGGGAGGAAAATTTGCCAACACTATGCAAAGAATTAACCATTTAAAATCAGTCAGGTAGTTTAAATTATACACATCTAAAGTGACAAGAATTTTTTAAATGAGTTTTTCTGTAACTAGTGTATAGATTTCAGATTAATGAGTTCACATTTGTAGAATGAGAATCCTGATCATTTTCCACTAGGTTTACATAATTTAGTTAGTTGGTAGAGTGCTAAATTATTTTGCACTTTCATAATTTGTTGACACTTCTTTGCCTTGTTACGATTTATGGGAGAGTACCTATTTGCCTTGTTACGATTTATGGGAGAGTACCTACAGGTACTCTCCCATCAATTGTAACAAGGCAAATTCCTTACAACAAAATAATTTCACTTCGAAGATAATATGAAACACATAAACAGAAAATGAAGCCTTTAGGATCATGTTACTGCACTTCAGAGTTAAGCCCAAATATGGGCTTTCAGCACTCTACCAGCTCAGCAAACGATTGATCTCAAACGATTATTTGTTTGTTGAATGGGGTTTCAGAACTCTTTCAAAAGCTAGGGTTCTATCTATACTTGATCAAAGGCCATAACTCCAAAACACAGTTTTATAGGTGGAAGAGGCTTAAGTCCTGAATGAGAACCATCAAGCAGAGGAGAGTGACTGTTGGATTCTTTAATGTACTAACCCCGGGATGATCAGGGTTAGCATTGGTTGAAGACAGTGATGCTTTCCTGGGGGAATGCAGTGGAATCCTATTTCCTTACTATTTTTCTGAGGGCAAGCATCAGCTCCCCTCAATTTCCAGACCACTGATTTGTCTTGTCAGGTGTCCTAAACCATTTTTTCTGTGTGAACACTATTTACTTACCATACTATAATAATAGTTGGATATCAATAGACAAAATGACATGACAACAGTGGGTCCTTGATGAGATGTGCACATACTTGTTTTCTCAATCTCAATAAGATGGAAAGAGGATGTTCAGTAGTCTGAATATAATGGATGCCCCACCAGACAGCTACTATATTCAGACAGCTGAATTAGGGCTGTCGCGATTATTCGATTAGTCGACTAACCGTCGACTATTGAAGTAGTCGACGTTTTTTATTTTTAGTCGATCGTCGTTCATTTTCAAGGTGGTACACGTCTACTACACGTCGGGGCTAAATTGCATTGTTTTGTGAGGTGAATGAGCAATGAAGGTGAATAACTTTAAATATCTAACCATAGTTAACATTCATATTCGGAAGACTGTACGACTGTCACTGACTGTGTAAGAAAGAACACTCACAGTTACTTGAGAAGAATAGATTCTTCTGAATTTCTCCAGTCTTGTACACACGAATGCACCCATTGGAAAACCCAAAGCGTGGAAGTGACAAAATTATGACGAAAGTCAGAACGTCAGATCACTTCTCAAAGTTCGGAACTTCAGAGTAAGATCCAATTTTAACAACTGACGAGGGAATGCATAGATCTCAATGTTCAAAATTTCGAGAAACTTATTGCAGAAAGGAAACATATGCAGGAACGTTCTTTGGTAAATTCATTTTAATTCATCGGCTTCAATCTAGTTCAAACTTGGACCCGCAGTCAGTAATATTATTTTTGGGGTTGGTACGTCCTACAGGACGTACCAACCCCAAAAATTATATTACGGACTGTGGGTCCAAGATTGGACTACATGTAGCTTCAGTCGGGACCGATTTGTTGTTCCCACAACCCCACTTCGTCTGTACACACTGGTGCCATTGTCATTTTCAGAGTTTTATGAACAGAAGAATGATTTGCTAAAAAATCATGGGAAGCGACTATTAATTGACTAACCGTTGATTACTGGTCACGATTAGTTGATTACAAAAAATGATAGTCGCGACAGCCCTAAGCTGAATCAGGAGAGAGAGAGAGTGAATCATCTTAATTTCCAGGCTGAAAATTTCCATGAAAATCTCAACATTTTTATAATATCTGAGCCAAAATCAGCTAATTAGCTGAACTCTCTAATGCAATGGTGATGCTGCAGGGGGGGGGGGGGGGGGGGGGGGGGGGGGTAATGTGTGGGAGGCTATAACTCCCCTGTCTGGGGGCTCTTGTCTCCCTCCATCGAGGAAACTGCCTACTTTATTGTAGGCATATCAGGAGAATATCCTGCCATCCTCCACACATGTTGGAGAGCACCATCACTCCCTGTCAGAAAAATCCTATGCTACCACTACTCTCATCCCGGAATAGGAGGTAGGTTTTCCACCCACTCATGACACCACAAAAATAGGAAAAAATAAGTAAAAGAAAAAAAAGTTTAAAAAGTTTTGTTGAGAATATCCTGGCAAAATTGTTGAACTTTTACTAAAGAGTGAAGGTATGGATCACAGTCTGAGTAAATTTTATAATTCACAAACCCAATGATTATTTGCTATATAAATACATCTTTCTCAAATTCAAGATATACTAAACCCTTGTAATTAAAGGTACTATACCTAGTTCAGTTATGAGAGGCACATTACTTCCGGACACTGAGCCCCTTCTCGTTATATTCTCTGATCCACCCAATGGAGAAAATCCAGGCGGTAAGAATGCTGAAAAAGTAAAATTTAAAACTGTTTAATTGGATGGCTGCAAACAAACAGAATCTGAAGACTAAACATGCTCTCAGTAATTTCAATCTGAGCAACTGCAATGGAGCCCACTTCATTATCTATCTCTTAACTGCATAACAGTGTTAACTGAATATAATTCTCAAACACAAAACATTTTACCACACCTTCAGCACAAATTTGACAAATTTATTGCATCTAGATTACAGAGTAAATTCCTGTTAACTGAATAAAAAATTGTGCTGTATATCAAAGAATTACTCTGACACCCACCAAATTCAAAATATTTATAGACCTATTTGACCTCATTATGTCCAATATAGATATTCATTTTGTTATATCTATGAGCTCTGTCAAACAAGATTTAAGAACATAATGCTCATCGTAACACTATAATATAGGAGAATGACCATATGCCTGTTAATTGTACACCCCTGTTAACTGAATAGTTTTCACAAGCAAATTGGCTATTCAATTAACTAGATTCCACCATACTACTATACAACTGGAACTTAATTAAGCATCCCCTATTTTTATTGCAGTGGTGTTAATAGAAACTGTCATTATTTTCATGCTATCTTTCGGATGGCCTAAAGTGATTGTTTGCAGAAAGAATGGTCTATTGACAAATGAAAGACAACATAATGATGAAAATATGCAGTATTTTAATGGCGCTAATTACACATATCTGTCACTAATGTTTTTGATGGAAAAATGTTCTCTCAAAAAGTATGGTGCTGGAATAGTCCAAGATGAAACAATGCTGGTAATTACTGACAAAAAATGTAACTTGTGATCTCCTGAACACAATAGCAGTGCCTGATGTCAGTAGCGAGTGTATCCACCATGTGCCTGGATGACAGCCTGAACCCTCCTCCTAATGCAACCAGTGAGCCTTCTGCCAGAGGCAACAGCTGCCACTTCCCATGCAATGCAGCTTCCAAATTGGCCAAATGATGTACAGGTAAATCCCTTGTTTGCACACAATGTCCAGAAAGTCCCAGATGTGTTCTAAGTGATTCAAATCGGGGCTCATTGCAGGCCAAGCTAGTGTTGTAAAGCGTTCTGAAGGAATGCTCTCACTGCATGGGAACGATGTGGCCTTACATTGTCATCCATGAATACAGGGTGAGTAGCCAATGGGTCGTTGTCAAAATGAGGCACGATAACAGGATTGAGAATGTCCCAGATGTACTGATGACCATTGAGATTCCCACGTACAGTCACCATATCAAGTTTACAATCATGAGAGCGGCATCCCCAGATCATTACTGATCCTCCATCATAAGGAACACTGTCATGAAACATTTCAGGGGGTGCTTAATTAAGTTCCAGGTGTATATATCATACATTACATGGACTTGTGGACAACAGCATGAGTTAAAACCTCTAAAATTGGACTTGATCTGTATTTTAACAATGTTAAAAAGTTTGTAGAATTTTTTAAAGTTTCAATGATGTATTTCAAGACTTTTATGTGGAAATTATACAACAATGTTTTGTATAATCAATGGCTTTGACCATAAAGTTTCACACACATAAATCTCAAAAATTAAACAGACTTTGAATTGTTATCTTAAGTGAAACTTCAGCACTATAAAAGACTCTGCCAGAGAGAATATAAGTTATCTCAAGCAACATCCAGGGTACATGGAGATATAATACCTGGATACCTGTCTTACCAGTCTTTTTAGATGATCAGGTAAATTATTCCACGAGTGAGGACCAGCAAATGAGAATGACCCATCTCCAAATGTCTTACCCCCATTTTTTGGAACATGTACTGTTTAATTGGATATAGTAGCATTTTACCATCAGGCCTCAAGTTGTATTGACACACATTCTTGGAATTGATGAATTCTTCTTAGTTGGCTGGTGACATGTTATTTTGTGCCTTGAAAACTAATAACAAAGTTTTAAAAATTATTCTGTACTTTACTGGCAGCCAGTGCAGATCCATGAAAACAGGAGTGATGTGTTGAGATCATAATACTCTACATACCACTTGGGCTGATGCAGTTAATACTTTCTGCAGGCGAGAGTACTGGCATTGTGAAAGGTTGAATAGTAAGGCATTACAATCATCCAAATGTGAAGTTACAAATGCGTGAACTAGAGTTTTTGTGGAGTCTTTTGTTAGGCGCTGTCTTATCTGTTTAATTTTGTGTGGACCTCTGAAAGCCTTGTTGCACATATTTGTAAGCTGTTCGTCCATAGACATGTTTGAGTCGAAAAAGGCACCAAGATTACGTACACTGTCACTTGCCCTGATGGTGGATTCTCCTACCTTCACTGAGTTGATGTAAATTTTAGTGAGTTGTGGACGTGGACCAATTATTACGAATCCAGTTTTATCATCATTTATCAATAATTTGTTTGAAATCATCCAAGTGTGAATATCCGAAATGATTTCTTGAGTTTTAGTATTTCTCTTGCCACTGAGTTAAGTATAATTGAATTGTTTTTTTCTCCAATAATCCCTTGAGTTAAATTTATGAATTTTTTATCAAATCTAGTCGTGGCTGCTTCATAGCTGCCATGACTAGATTTGGTGAAAAATATCTTGAAAATACTTGGCGGGTTAAGAGTTAATCCGTAAGGTGAAGTTGAAGGTTTCAAAACTGATATCCAGGAATTAAATGTCCATGTACCCAAAATGCTGCCAGAGATAACGGTTTTCTCCCATCTCCTAGAATAGAAATAATGCCTAGATGTATGTGTTCAATAAATGTATCTTACAATGTTAACAAATTTACAATGTTTCAGAAATAATACAAATATGAGTTGAAAACAGCTTACCAATTATAATAAGAGTTTCCCTATGTGAAAGTGAGCACCTCGAAGTCAAAGGTTATTCCTAGCACCTAATATGCATCTTGATGTGGTATAAGGGACACACAGGAAACAAGAGCATGAACTCTTATCACCTGAATGTTTTAAAATAGCTGACATCATTGCTATTTCATTCAGCTACTTTAGACAATCGGAAGATGGATGCAATACATTCTGATAAAGGGACAACTAAAGTTATGAGTTGAATATCGTCAGAATATATGAACATGTGGATATATGTACAAATGGATGAAGGAAACACTCAATGCCCTCTTCTATTGCAGAATGGAGCAAAAATATACAAAACTGAATAATGGTGTGGAAAATTGACAGACCTTTTAACCCTTTACCCAACGAATCGCCCACATCCGCCCACGTAATATGCAAATTCAACAGCTGAAAAAAATATTATTTTTCGAAACGTTTCAACAAAACCATATCATGTGACCCCTCTTTGGAATGAGCTCACCAAGCTCATTCCAAAGAGCGGTCACATTATATAGTTTTGTTGAAATTTTTTGAAAAATTTTAAAAAATGATATTTAAAATAATAAATTTTGGTATCGTCTGCATTGGGTAAAGGGTTAAGCCTTGATACATGCACTTTCACTGTAAGCACTAACACTAAGTCTGTTGCTCAGTATTGTGATAAAAAAAAGGTATTTTTCTCTATTAGATCAAATTTGGGGCATGACGCTGCTCTAAACTTCTAAAATATTGTGAAATCAAGATGAAATCATGAAAAACAAGTGACAAAGCAGCCAAGATTCAATGTACTCAGAATTTTTCTGGCAGTGGAGAGTCTACAGTACTGTGGATTATTTTGATTGAATCACAGCCTAGTTGAGATTCAATCTGAAATTTCTGTCTGTTTAATTTTGTGGTAACAGCACTGTATCTTGTCTGAAAGAGATCTAAGAAATTAAAAATACTCATAAAGATATATGATCGATCGAGGATCTCTAATGAATTGCAATTTCATATGAAATTTCAGTATTGAGTTTAGAGCTGGGAGGCTGTAGTATTTACACTGCGGTTGCGGTTTCGGTTTTTAAATAAAAAAAACCTCGGTTGCGGTTGCACTTTTGGTTGTCCATGAGCAAAAAGAAACTATCTGTATATACCTATCAGATTGGCCCTACAATTACATCTTCCACTAACAACTAACAAGGTATCTTCTGTTGATTGTATCAGTTGAATAAAGAATTACAACAGATCTATGCCTGTAATGTTGTAAAATGTCAGGCAAAAAAACCTCCAAACTGTGTTTAGAATAACCTGACCAACTCTAAAAAAATTATGCCAACCCTCAAAATTTTATCAAGTAAAAGTTGCTCATTTAGGTTTATTGAAACCCTAAATGTCCATCCATCTTCAACTGTGAATTTGAAACTGATTTTGATGTTCAAAATTTTCAAAATTACATGTAGAAATAAATGTATTGGACAGTAAAAATGAAGAGCAAGTGGCAGGTTATACTTCATCATAGGAAGCTGCATTTGATAAACTGATGAACATTTTACAATGCTTCAGTCTTGGTGTTGACAAGTCAAGAATATTAATGAAAATCCTGTTGAGTTTTGTGTATTGATACTGGAAGCCTCAAATCTTGGCTTACTCTCTTGAAAATGTCATTGTGCATGTATAGTGTACAAAAGTTTTGTTTTTTAATTCCATTCAAACATATACAGAAATTATTTGACAGTGGCCAGCAGATTTGTAGATATTGCTTTTATTATAAAGTGAATTATTTGGTCTTTCTGGTAATTCAATATTACATGCAGTATCTTAAAACATGCTGGAATTTTCAAACAAATTTGCGGTTATGTTTACTGGAGTGCAGTTGCGATTTTCGGTAGTCTCTCACTATCGATCCTAACCCATGGGTGCGGTTAACCTCCCAGCTCTAATTCAGTTCACTAAAGTCAATTTGATCTGAGGTTTACCAAGGCTCACATTGATTTTAGTAAAGACATTTCAGAAAGAGGTTACTGACAAATCATGATGATTTTGAGATTCTTTTTATCACATAATGTGTAATTTAAACTTTTATCTAATGTAATGACTAATGCTGGCCAGTGCTGTTCACAAAAATCACCATCCAAATTTTAGTATTTTTTTTAAATATTTGCGTCAAAAACATAGCTTATGACCCTCATTGAAACAAGCTCGTCGGGCTCGTTTCAATGAAGGATCATAAGCTATGTTTTCAAGACAAAAAATTAAAATATTTAGTTATTCAGGAAATGTTTTCTGCAAATGTCTTTTTGTATTTGGTGGACAGTTAACCCTTTACGCAATGCAGATGATTTCAAAATTTATTATTTTAAATATCATTTTTTTAATTTTTTCAAAACATTTCACCAAAACCATATCATGTGACCTCTCTTTGGAACGAGCTCGACAAGCTCATTCCAAAGAGTGGTCACATGATATGGTTTTGTTGAAATTTTTCGAAAAATAATATTTTTTCAGCTGCTGAATTTTCATATTACGCGGGCGGATGCGGGCGATTTGTTGGGTAAAGGGTTAATGAAAAATAAGAGAAGTTTAATCTATTCTACTTCTGAAACCAATTCACTCAGAACATTACCTCATCGATATTGTCTTTGGATGTCATTCCCATATTAGACGTGCTGTGAACGATATTTTGTGTAATGGGCTATTTTCTGTAAAGGTATATCCCTGGAAAGATTTGCTCATTTGCTTGAGGAAGAGTTACAAGTGTGTGAGACTAACTGAAGTAAACTTACATGGGGCTGCTGTGTTTGGTGATGAGGCCTGAACAAGCCCAATACTGTCATCGAATGTCATTGCTTTAATGTTTAGTGAGCATAGAATTGCCTCCTTATCAACCAGATGAGGATCATCCAAACTTTTATCTTTGGCTGATAATATCACACACATATCACAGAGGTTTATATTTACTGCCCTTAAATTGGCACGATTCACAGGTAGTCCCTACAAAAAAAGAAAACAAAATAAAATTACAGCAAATCTCATCTTGAACTGATAATATCACACACATATCACAGAGGTTTATATTTACTGCCCTTAAATTGGCACGATTCACAGGTAGTCCCTACAAAAAAAGAAAACAATAAAATTACAGCAAATCTCATCTTGAACTGATAATATCACACACATATCACAGAGGTTTATATTTACTGCCCATAAAGTGGCTTGATTCACAGGTAGCACCTACAAAAATGAACACAAAATAATATCACACCCTTATTAGAGTTTTGTATCTCAGCCCTTAAATTATACATTTAACAGGACTAGTCCATACAAAAAAAAACAGAAAATAAAATGTAGCCAAACTCATCATTGGCTGATAATATCACACACAGAGCATAGAGATACATAGTTACTGGCATTAAATTTGTATGATTCAGAAGACTATAGTCGTAACAAAAAATTTAATTATCTCAAATCTCCTGCCCGCACAAATTGGTGGAACAATCATTTTATTCACTTATCTTTCGACTGAACAGAATTAAGATGAATGATTTCTCATTAACCCTTCACCCAATGCAGACGATATCAAAATTTATTAATGTAAATATCGTTTTTTAATTTTTAAAAAAAAAATTTCAACAAAACCATATCATGTGACCCCTCATTGGAACGAGCTCGACGAGCTCATTCCAACGAGGCGTCACATGATATGGTTTTGTTGAAATTTTTCGAAAAATATTTTTTCAGCTGCTGAATCTGCATATTACGCGGACGGATGCGGGCGATTCGTTGGGTAAAGGGTTAACTAACATTACTAGACCAAGGGAACATGATGGTTCAGTGGTTATAGCACTGGACTGCAAACCGAAAGGTCCACACTTTCAGCCTGACCAGCAGTAACTGTGTTGTGTCCTTTGGCAAGGCACTTAGTGGTGTTGTATACTTAGGTGTAATGCATATTGATTGTGCACTTGCCTTCAACCAATGATAAACCTGCACGTGCAGAGTTAGTCTTTTGAGGAGGTTTGGCAGTTGCTCGCCACTGCTTAGTGGTTTGTACCAGGTACTCTGGCGTCCTTCACCCATAATACTGTCCAACACCAGGTGACCATGGCTTTTGTGAAAGTGTCATTAAATCCCAATAAGTAAATAAATAACATTACTAGACCACGGGCTCAGGCAAATATGGAGAAAGTATACATAAATTGCATATGGCACTCATTTGTTAACTCGTCCAATACCAGGATTTATTTTATAATGACATCTAAACTTAGAGGCATTTTTCTGTGGTGTTCATGATATGCTCTCCAAGCCTTCTACAACAATGTATTACAACACAGCTTTTGAAATCAATGACAGAAATTCCTAAAATACTCAGCACTATTCTGTGGCTCTCATCCCAGCCTTTGCACCAACAATGGTAAACACATCGGTACTACTTCGTAATTTTTTTTTTTTTTAAATCTGAGAAAACCTTCTTTTTTTAAGAGGGTGGGGGACGTGGGGCAGTTGCTCTAATTTCTAATTTGGACAAACCTGAAACTCGATCTTGTATTTGGCTGATAATTCATAAATATAGACAGATTTATTTATTTATTTAATGGAGTTAATGACACATTTCACCACCAAAGTAACCTCGTGTCAGATAATTTTATGGGAGGAGGAAGCCAGTGTAGTCAGATAGAACCACCAGGCAGTGGCAAACAACTGTCAGACTCCAAAACATACTAACTGCACACAAGGGATAGTATTGGTTGAAGGCATTGATTGATGTGCAGTACACCTTAATATACAGCACCACCAGGCCACGAAATAAGGATTTTTTTTAACCTGTTTATAGGTTAAGCTAATTTAACGGTTGTAACCTGTTTACGGGTTACAATGGGTTACATGAGTGTCGACTGATTATAACCTGTCATAACTCATTTCTAAGCATTATTTTTATGGGTATGCTAAGACTATTATTAAATCGATTCGCAGTTTTAGACCAAGGATAATTAATTTTCAGTTTATTGTTATTAAACCTATTCCATTTTATTGTCATCCAAAATACAGGGTGCCCATTTCTTCATCACTGGCATCTAAATTCATGGCTAATGCTAACCACACAATTCAGAAATTTCCCCTTCCGTAACAGTTTGATGTAGCAAATTTCATGGGTTTAACATTGACTACTGCATTATAACGCAGTTCAACATGCATTCTTTTTTATGGGTTCTCATCACCGACACTCTAATAAGACAGTAAGTTTGCTTACCTCGATTTACTTATTCCCTCGAATCAATCTGTGTCACTCGTTTGTGACTGAAACTTCAAAGTTTCAGATCACAGTTTGCGATGTACACATGTGCCGTTGTTGTATTTATGTTGGATTTTTCTGAAAGTGCTCACATTCAGGAGTTACAGTATGAAAAGCCAATGACATTGAATGATTGAGTCAGTTACTGTCTCCCCAACCCCAGCCCCCTCCCCTTATAAGTTATAACATAAGTTGACGAGTCCGGATACAGATACTTTGAACTTAGGCTTAATTCACATATACAGTGAATTGTTTATACCTCGTCCGGATTTTAGATTCATTATGAGTATGAAATATCTGAAACAAAAGTGCATGAATGGGAAACCACTTGGAAAAGTATATTTTTGTTTTATGGGAAATTAAGGGAATCGGATTCCAGTCGAAAAATGAGCCCTAGAACGTTTCTGAGTAAATAAATTCATAATCCTCAATGTCTGAGCATCATTATTATCCATAAAAGTTTCCATTTACCATTAAAAATTATCGCAAACGGCTGGCAGGTTACGCATAATTGAATCACCATAACCTCTGCGTAACCTGAATGACCGTTCGCGACTTATTTCGAGGCCTGCACCATGGAGCCCTCAGATGGACAATCAGAATTATGTACCTTGCTCAATGACAAAATATCCAGTTACCCCTGGACAGGATCAAACAATGGTCCTTTCTGTTTGAAGTCCATTGCTCTAACCACTGAGCCACCATGCTCCTATAGATGAGAATTTCCACACCAGGTGTTCAGGTTCTGGGCCCTATTTTACCAATAAAGCAGAACTTACAAACCACAGTAAACAAGTACTGCCCCCCTTCCCAGGGATCCCACAGGTATTTTATGATAAGTTACAAATTAAATTCTTCATGTTTTAATTCACAGAGCTCAAGAAGCTCTATCAAACAAGAAATAAGAAATGAATACCATTTTTACCAATTTTTTGCAAATTGTGTACCTGAAGCTTGGACTGTTGGATATTTTCTTGACAAAATTCAAAAATACTCCAAACATACTGTGTTAAACCTTCACCCAACACAAACTGGGATTACACTTGTAAAACATTTTGTTGAATAATTTTCATGTATTGCTTCAAACATATAGCGTTCCAGTGGGGGGCATAAACTATGTTTTGGAGGCAAATGTTGAAAAACAGTAAAATTAGAATGTGATTTTTGTCAGTATAGGTCTGGCTGGATATGACTGTTATGCCTAATGTTGAAACAATTAATGCCATTTGGATTTTTACTAACAGACTAATCGCCGGGTAGTAGTCGACAATTAATCGAATAGTCGGGTATGCAATGTCAGACGCTAAACTAAGCAATTAATTCTACAAAACTGTGGTTTTTAACTAAATTCATTGGCTGGAGTGGCTTCCAAATTATGATACAACTAATGGGTCTAACTAACTGCGCGACATTACGGAAGCCTATGTCTCCATGTCCTTACGACCAAACAACCAGTGCCACAAAAAATAAATTGGTCTAATAATAAATCTTTGGCGTTTCAATATTCAGTTCCGTCAAATATTTTTAAGCAAAATTGAATTTTTCCCCCAAAATTCCCTTGTATATTGTGGTCTAATAAGAAATTTCTGAACTTTGTTACTGTGCTAAAAACTTTGAAAGCAGAAAACAGGTCACTGAAGAAGTGTACTCTGATGACGTGATTGTTCCATGACCTGCATAACTTAATCAAACCCCAGTGAAAAACTAGACAAACTATAAACAATAGCCTCATTGAATATTAAATACATTATGTGACCAAACAGTGCAATTTATTTGGTCAGTATATGCACTACATAATGCGACTTGTAAAACTTCATTCAGGAGTAAATATCATGTGACATTTTGTTTTCCGACCAATCTTATTACAGCAACATTTACCCAAAATAAGAACGTGTTGAAAAAAGCTGAACATTTGTAGATGTACTTCCGCTGTCACACCTGTCAATGTTAATTAAAATGACACAACAGTTTGCAAGCATACTGTTCAGACCTCATTTGTGTGTTTTAATCAGTGTAATGGAATCACAAATCTTTGACCAATAATTTAATCTACTTTCTTGAAAATTAGAGAAGCACGAAATGTGACGAAAAAGAGAGCTTCTTGTTTCCAACGTAGAAGCGTTAGTGCGATAGCACACCTCAAATCGAAAGCACTGAATTAATTATAATAAAATTAAATTAAATTTCTTAAAGGAACACAAAGTGGAAACTTCAAGGCATTCGAGAATACACTCAGATGACTAATCGATGAGTGATTCACTAATCGGTTAATAGATTTGTTTAGTACTAATTGCGTCAGCGTCGACTAGTCGAAAAATCGTTTCAACACTAGTTATGCCCGGTAAGGGTCAACAGGGATATCTTTTTTTCAGCATTAGAATTAATTTCTAATGAATATTCAATAAATATATATTATTTAAATAAATATTAAATATATTATTACTGAAGAAATGTGCAATTACAGAAATATTCTATTCAACAGCATTAAATTTAATGGAGTATAGGGCTCTGTGAATCACATTTTTTATTCGAATCAAATCTCAAATTGAATCAGGTCTGTTCTTTGAAACTGAATCAATCCTCAAATCAAATCAAGGGTATCTTGAAGCTGCCCACCTGGGGAGGGGGTGCTGTAAACCTGATTTGTTCTGACTGTGATGGCTCAAATCCAGACTAATTAAATATTCTAACTACATCATCATGAGGCATGCCTTTGTTGAAGGCATGTCTTGATGATGCAGTTGGAATATTTCCTAGTATGGATTAATTAGATCAAAAACAGGAACAGGTGCACTAATTACCAGAACAAGGCACTACACAGGGCTAGTCACTGGCAACAGCTCATCATTTACACAGTTTGGAAACTTTAAATTTGCTTTCAACAATGGTAGTGACTAGTGAGAATGGAATTAGCATGGATGATGGAATGCTTGCAGATGCTAGTTATAATAATATAGCGGAAATTACACTCAGTCTATATTTTCATAATTATTTTTGTACAATTTTCATCTAAGAGACATATATAACTGAACCCAAGCTATATATTACTGTGAAAGATTTAAACAGACAGCCAATTCAAATCGAATTGAATAGCAACTTAAGGTTCAAAATTGGATTGAATGTTGAAGTTTTGCAGGGCCCCAGTGGAGTATTTACTTTCTTATTCCAGCACATTTCATGAAAAAACTTACAGAAGACCTCAGCTTTGATTAATGATACAGCTGGGAGGTAGACCTGAAACGGTTAACCAATTAACCAATGATCAACGTCTTGATTGATTGAAAAAGTAATTGATCGAGTAACCATTACTTTTGAAATATTGTATTATATAGGTTAACAAAGGAACAAATTTGCTCCAAAACAGGCGCACATTGTCACACTGACTCACATCAGTTATATGAGACAGAGTAAAGCATGCAAGTTACGTGCTGACATACTTGTTCACATGCATGTATCAGTAGCTGGAAATGGTCATTCTTAACCCTTTACCCAAGGCGATTGAAAGACAATACTTGCAAAATAAATTCTTAAAGTACTAAAAATTTTCAATTTTTGTATCAAAAACATAGCTTATGACCCCTCATTGGGACGAGCTCAACAAGCTTGTCCCAATGAGAGGTCATAAGGTATTTTTTGAGACAAAAATTGAAAACATAATAAATTTGAATGGAGACTTTTGTATATAGCGCTGTCCGGTTTCCCGTTTTGTTGGGTAAAGAGTTAATATGCTGTAAATCATCAACCGTACGGCAGTTTTTGAGCTACCTATTAGGGTAAATGATTAATCGGTCAACCAAGGTTAATCCATGTGATTAATCGATCAAGAAAACCCTTTAACCATTTCAGCTCTACTGGGAGGTTTTAATTTTTCAGATTCGATTTGGGTTTTATTCATCACAAAATCCTGACTGCAAGTATCCCCACTGCGTTCAGTCTAACTCCCATTTGATCATTCTTAGGGGATCCAGAGGATCAGTTGCTAAGCCTATTCAGTCAAAAAAAAACCCCATAAATCAGGGTGAACAGCATTAAGCTAATTTATTACTTTCCAAAGTGTGATTTACTGGGATTTCTGGGTTTGATTATAAACGATAACTTCACAAGTGAATTATGCAATCAACAATTGTGTCATGTATCCGTGCACGCAAACGAAGACACTTTGACGTGGGAGTAATGGGGACTTCATTGGGGTTTTTTCTGCTTTTTTTTTAGCCCTTTACCTAACATGAAAAGCAGACGACACTTGCAAAAAAAGTTCTTGAATAACTATTATTTTTATTTTATGTCTCAAAAACATAGGTTATGACCGCTCATTGGAACGAGCTCGTTCCAATGAGGGGTCATAACCTATGTTTTAGAGACAAAAAGTAAATAATAATGAAAATTAATTGGGGAGTTTTGAGAATAGTGCTGGCTGTTTTTGGCTGTTATGTTAGGTAAAGGGTTAAATAATATAATTATCGTTAATAATGAAAAGTAATAAACAGAGTAATTGCTTGACTGGACTGGTTACATGAAATAATTCATTCGATGCGAGGGACTATATTGCAAAACACTCATGTGCATTCACGCACTCATGTTTGTATAACATCCCTAACCTCTCGTGAATTATTTCACGTAACCAGTCCAGTCAAGCGATTACTCTCTATCTATGTTGTGTTATCATTGTCACATTTTCTTCCTCACTCATGTATCTGGTGGATGCATCAATAAGGGAGAAAATGTGACAATGAGGACATGACATAATCACCCCTTTACTGATAGATGAGGTTATGAGAGTCCATTGCTGATCACTAGTCTAGTTCCCTCCCAGTAAGGTAGTTTGATTAGTTTATGCACAAACACATAAAAACTGTTCGGCAATTTTTTGCTGGGTCTTCCATTTTTTGGACTCAAAAACCAGAGCCAAACTGGAAAACCACCCATCTAATGATGTCATACACATTTCAAAGGATTGTTTTTATTGATAATAATAGTACTTTATTTCAGACACAGTGGTCCATAGAACAATTTAATTTGTAAACTGACTAAAAAGTCCGAGAGGGCCTATAGGATAAGTAATCCCTCTATTATTGCCTGACCGGTTTCGATCGATTGGTGATCTTCATCAGAGGCGTTGGGCTCAATGTCCTCTGTCCTTATAAACAGTTTGTTGGCGAATGACTTGGCGAATGCACTTGGTAGATGCGCTTGGCGATTGACGCGGCGAATGCATTGGCGAATTTCAGTTGTTGTGGCGAATGCATTGCATGTACGTTCAATAGCAAGGGAAATAACTCTATCTTGTGTTTGTTGGGTATTTGTGTTGTAGAGTTGTTCCCCTTGTTGTGTTGAGGGTTAGTGAATCTGGGTGATGTTCCCCTCCCCTTCCTTCGTTTTTATTGTCATGGTAGGGTGTTGGCGGTTATAGTTTTAGCAGGTCATCATGTTAAACCAAGTGTCTATTTTGAGGTCATCCCAACAGTCAGTGTCTAATGCCAGCTGTTTTTTTTTAAAATTGTAGATGTGGCGTGCGGACATGGTGCCCATTATACAGATTGCTGCAGAGCGGCCTGCATGCTAAGAATGACGGACTACTGGACGAATATGCCAAGGGGTGGCGATACCCCTATGAGGTGGACGTTGTAGAAGTGATCCGAGCAGATGGTGTAGAGGGTGTTTTAAATAAAACAAAAACTGAATACCTGTCTTTTTATTTTTTGCCCTTTAATTGGTGCTGTCATCAGCAAATTGTGTGTCGCTCTCCAAGCTGCTATTATATAAGATTCTGGCAGCGTACTTGAGCACTTTCCCAGTATTGTATAGTGAGGTAATGTCTCTGTTTGGTGGGGTATTACCCCTATGAGCAACGTTGATTGGATGCGGTGAGCCTATATCTGGATTTGCTATGTAAGGGCTATAATCCGTTGTGGAGTTCTCTATTGGTTCTGTTATGCTCCCAGTGTCTATTGGTGACGTCTGGGTGGCTATGTTCCTACTGGGTGGTTCAGTGGTGAAGTAACTGGGTGTAAGTCATTCGCCAACAAACTGTATATAAGGACAGAGGACATTGAGCCCAATGCCTCTGATGAAGATCACCAATCGATCGAAACCTGTCAGGCAATAATAGAGGGATTACTTATCCTATAGGCCCTCTCGGACTTTTTAGTCAGTTTACAAATTATATTAATTACTTCAGACCTATAGGACAGTTATGGCAAGCACGTCCACGGCATCGAACTCCCTAGATAACCTAACCCTCACCTCAGACTCAAACACCACAGTCATTATGGAGCATGAAGAGGAAGAACAAAGAGGCAAGAGACGTAGGCTGGACTCGGATGGCCGCACCGAAACACCTACCAGGATCAACCAAGACAATCGAACCGCCTACAGGATAGTGAGAAATCTAGCCCTAAAACAATTAAGGCCAGACTTACAGGCCCAATTCCTAAATACATGTATCGAATGAAACCTGTGTCCGACGGGCCTCAGACCAACTATACCAACATCACGGGGGGCCCGCCCTGACACCCTGAAGATCCAGCTACAGGACATTTTGGTTAGGGCCAGTGGGGATATACTATTAGCCACCAAGGCACAAGTCCAACTTGAATTGGACAATATCTCCCCCCTAGTTACCGACGAAAGGCATAAGTTTATCCGGCAAACCACACTGGATCAAGGACTGGCCCTGGACCAATCAATCAACACCATAAGTACGAGATATCGGAGAGCACTAACCCACACAAATGACAAACGTATTGGCTTTCCAGAAATCGAAAAAGCCAACAACAGATTTTATACATCTAAACGCTACAAGGGCCCCGGCAAAACCAATTGTCGGACTCGAAACTGTGTCTACCTTATAACATGCACCCTTTGCAAAAAACATTATGTGGGCGAAACGAAATGACAGTTCCAACTACGCATAAAGGAACACCAGGCCGATATCAGACATAACCGCGACACTCCTGTAGCAATTCATTTCAGTGCACATCCTCACGCCTTGTCACATCTACGTTACCGCATTATAGAGGTACTAAACTCCGACCCGGAAGATCCAAATGCGACGGAACGATGACGACACAGGGAGATTCAGTGGATATATGAGCTTACAACGCTACAACCATATGGCATGAACAGAAAGGACTTTTAAGTCGGTTTTTTAATTGTTGGTCCATAGAACACACAAAAGAACATACAAAAAAAAAAAAAATTAAAACAAAAAAAAAAAAAAAATAATCTATATACATATATAAATATATATGTTTACAATGGCAGCATCACACAAATACGCGGTAATGTACATGAGGGTAACCACTTATGACGGGACTTCAACATAGACAGTCATGTCTTTAACCTGCAACTCCAAATAATGTGAGAAAAGCTTTAGCGGGTGACAGGCGTGACACTTAATTCAATTAGTAGTACAATAGGAAGATCCAAACGTTGACTAAAGCCGATGAGTACCCGAGGTCTGAGTGTAACAAGGATTGCGTGATTTTGTTTTCGAGAGAGAAAATACGTTCTCAGAAACTATACATGAATCTCCTCCTTTGGGTTAGAAGGGATGGAACTCTGTCCGATACAAACATATTACTTGCGCTGCAGAATTTGTCATATCTGAGTAGTAGTCTGTATGCATTATTGTAGCAGACAGTAAGACATTGCATACTCTTTCGACTATACTGTGCTCAAAGATGACAGCAATAGCGAGGGGGATATATATTTCTCAAATAAGAAGGTTTTCACGGCTGGGGTACATATTACTGTCCATGAGTTTGCACAGTTAACAAGAATTAATTATTGTAGACTACACACATATAAAGCATTATTAGGTATCTTTATGAGCTGGAGTTTGACACCATTTTATATCTAAATATAGTAGAAAGACTTCAAAGTGTGGAGTTAACCCTTTACCCAACACAGGCGATATCAAAATTTATTATTTTAAATATCATTTTTTTAAATTTTTCAAAATATTTCGACAAAACTATATCATGTGACCCCTCATTGGAACGAGCTCAATGAGCTCGTTCCAATGAGGGGGTCACATGATATGGTTTTGTCGAAATATTTTGAAAAATTTAATTTTATCAACTGCTCAATTTGCATATTACGGGGGCGGATGCGGGCGATTCGTCAGGTAAAGGGTTAATATTGTGTGCAGTAATTTAAAACTGCCAAGTCCTGTTCAGTTATTTAATATATTACATACCCATAGCAATGGCTAATTCACTCATCAATTGTAATTTCTTTGAAAATATTATCTTAAATTTTTTTGATTTTGAAACTCTACCCCTGCTGATCTCTATTTCTTTTTGAAATTGGTTTAGTATTTGCCATTACATTAGGAATACAGTCAACTTCATCATTCTAACAATCTTTAGTTACTTACATTTAAAACGTAGATCTTTGGAAAGTTTTGAATTGTTTTCCATTCTTTTGACACATACTCCTTGAATCCTACTATCACAACTGGCTTTAGTTCATTGTAATGAAAATTGCTTGCACGTAACGGCATTATTAAATTTCGCAGTCCTATTCGAGGTGAACCTGAATCAGCGAATAAACATACAACCACATGATTGGTTAAAACCAGGGATGCTGCCTTATGTCTGTCCTGGAAATATAAAATAATATAAAATTAATCACTCACAGAAATATTCACTAGGAATTTTTCAATTTTTTATCCAGTCAGGCAAGCCAGAAAATAAGCAGACTGTCATCTGCAAAATGAGGTCTGCAGAAGGTGAATTTAGTGATGCTACCCTGCACAGCATCAATCTGAATCAGGTCTCAAAACTAAACAGAAAGAAGTACCCAGAGGATAAACTGGCCCACTGTATTGAATAGCATCATCAACTTCACCCTCTGGGGACCTCATTCTGCAAATGTCAGATTGTTTATTTTCAGGCCTGTTGTCGGGTAATATATTAAAGTACTGTACAATGGAGCCCACATAACCCTCTGCACTCTTATGACTGAATATCAAAATTTCAAGTTACAAATTTTTCCCTTAATCCACTTAGGAATTTAACCAATTCAATCTTGTTGACAGAGCTCATTGAGCTCTATCCCACAAGATTGAATTGATTAAATTCGTAGGTGCATTATGGGAAAAATTTGCTGCCTGAAATATTGGTATTAATATCAGAATGCAGAGGATAATTAGAATATTCCATTACTGAATAACCCTGTAAATTGCATGTAACTTTTAACTGGTAGAGAGCTGGAAGCCCATATTTGGGCTTTATATTGGAGTGCACAGATGTGGCGATCTAAACGGTTCATAATCTATGGAAGTGCTTCATATTATTCTGAAATGAAATAATTTAGTCTGTATGAATTTGCCTTGTTAAAACTTATGGGATAAATAAATTGTTACAGCCCCCTTCCCCCACGAAAAGTTAAACTTGAAGTCATATCCAATTATTATTATCAGAATAAATTTGACCTGTTAATTCCATATATGTTACAGAGTAAACATCTCTTCATTGAATCAAAAATTTTGTGATCTGTCGAAGAATTACTCAGACAGCTTCCCCATGTCTGAAGACCAATTTGGCCTCATTATATGTTTCCAATATAAGCATTTGATCTATTATATGAGCTCTGT
Organism: Pictodentalium vernedei; assembly: GCA_031216915.1. Lineage (NCBI taxonomy): Eukaryota > Metazoa > Mollusca > Scaphopoda > Dentaliida > Dentaliidae > Pictodentalium > Pictodentalium vernedei. The sequence continues at coordinate 798,121,822 of CM062297.1, forward strand.
CAAACAAGAAAAAAATGGAATAAATGCTCAGTTTATCACAATAAAACAGGAAAACGACATCTTTCCTGATAACTGAATACTGCTGTTAACCCTTTACCCAATGCAGACGATATTAAAATTTATTCTTTTAAATATCATTTTTTCAAATTTTAAAAAAAAATTTCAACAAAACCATATCATGTGACCCCTCGTTGGAACGAGCTCGTTCCAATGAGGGGTCACATGATATGGTTTTGTTGAAATTTTTGGAAAAATAATATTTTTTCAACTGCTGAATTTGCATATTATGCGGGCGGATGCGGCCGATTCGTTGGGTAAAGGGTTAATTGAATACAATATTTTTCTGTGGAAAAATGGCAAATTCAAAAAATATGTTTCCATTGTTCCAAATGAAAGAAGTTGTAGCTTTCCCACAAGTATCTTTCTCTTCTATTTTTGTCTTTTTGATATTTCCAATCCTTGACATCATTTCTTGGCAAATAGTCTGGGAGAATAGTCTGGGAGAATTTCACACACATTTTGTCAAGTATACATTGTTGACCTACTAATTGCATATTTGATATAGAATTAACCCCCAATAACTGAATAAAAAGTTCATATTATTTTGAGAAAATACCTAACAATCATCAAAATTTAACTTGAACTTGCTTATGGCCCTATTTGATAGAAGTACATCCAATACAGGCTGTTACTCTATTAAATTTTGTTTAACCTCTAGCACTCTGGTAGTGCAACAGAATTTTCTCCTATCACTTTGTTTTTCTCTTGTTTAACTATGAATTTAACCAATTATATCTTGTTTGACAGAGCTCACAGAGCTCTGTCAAACAAGATATATTTGGTTAAATATCAAACTGCATTATGGGGAATATTTCCTTCTGAAAACTTTGCCATTTTGACATCAGAGTGCAGAGGGTTAACCCTTTACCCAATACAGAGGATATCAAAATTTATTAATTTAAATATCGTTTTTTAATTTTTTTCGAAAAATTTCAACAAAACCATATCATGTGACCCCTCATTGGAACGAGCTCAACAAGCTTGTTCCAAAGAGGGGTCACATGATATGGTTTTGTTGAAATTTTTCAAATACTATTATTTTTTCAGCTGCTGAATCTGTATATTACGCGGGCGGATATGGGCGATTCGTTGGGTAAAGGGTTAAAAGAGTTGCATGAGCTCTGTCAGACAAGACACTATAGAAATAAATGTTAAATTTATATCTAAATACAGGAAAGTGACCAAATTCTTGTTAGTTGAATACTCCTATTAACTGAACAAGAGGTTCAATATGACCTGAAGCACTCACCTGACAATAGCTATTTAAAGAAGGATTTAATTAGCATCTATAGCTAGTTAACACTACAGAGGAATGAAGTTATTTAATTATTTATAACTACTTTGTTGTCCATGCCAGATGATTTTTTTTTCTAGTACTGGGATGCTCAATCGATATAATGCCCCACTTTCCAGTAATGCAAAACTTGGGAGTCCAAATATCAACCTAGGAACTTAACTTGAACAAACTTGAGTCTGAGCCCTTCCCTTCCACCACCAGGATGCTGTACACGAAATGTGAAAGCATTCTGACTGGGGGATCTGAAGGAGAAGATTTTTAAAGAAATTTCATCATATTGTACTAAGTTGAAATTTGGGCTACCATAGGGGCCCAAATATTAACCAATTGACCCGATTTGAACAAACTTGAATCTCACCCCACTAGAGATATTGTATACCAAATTCAAAAGTATTCCGACTGGTGGATCTGGAGAAGTTGATTTTTAAAGAAATTCCCTCATATTGCATTAAGTTAAAATTCAGGCTCCCATAAAAAGCCCCAATATTAACTCAGGGACTCGATTTGAACAAATTTGAACCTGACTCCTCTAGAGATGTAGTATACCAAATATCAAAACATTCTAAGAGATGGTTCTGGAGAAGACTTTTAAAGAAATTCCTCATCTTGCACTAAGTTAAAATTCACCCCAAATATCAAACCAGGGACCTGATTTGAACAAACTGAATCTGACGCACCTGGAGATGTTGTATATCAAATATGAAAGGATTGTAACTGGTGAATCTGAAGAAGATTATTTATAAAAAAATTCCCTAATATTGCACCAGGTTAAAATTTGAGCTCACATAGGAAACCCAAATTTGAAGGGACTCGATTTTAACAATTATGATGTGACCACCCTAGAGATGTTGTATGCCAAATATGAAACCATTCCGACTGGTGGATCTGAAGAAGATTTTTAAGGAAATTCCCTCATATTGCACTAAGTTAAAATTTAAGCTACCATAGCGAGCCCAAATATTAACCCAGGGACCCGATTTGAACAAACTTGAATCTGAAATCCCCCCCCCACCCCCCCCCCCCCCACCACCACCACCACCCGAACGATGTTGCATGCCAAATATGACAGCATTCTGACTGGTGGATCTGAAGAAGATTTTTAAAGACCAGTGCCCATATTGCCCTAAGTTAAAAATTTGAGCCCAAATATGAACCTAGGGACTTCATTTTAACACACTTGTATTTGACACCTCTATGGATGCAGTATACCAAATGTCAATTGATTCTGGTTGTGGAGAATTTTTTTAAGGAATCTTTTGGTGGCTCAGCATTTTTTCAATGTCCCCCCCGCCTCCCCCCAAAAGATGTTGCATGCCAAATATGACAGCATTCTGATTGGTGGATCTGAAGAAGAAGATTTTTACAGACCAGTGCCCATATTGCCCTAAGTTAAAAATTTGAGCCCAAATATGAACCTTGGGACTTCATTTTAACACACTTGTATTTGACCTCTCTATGGATACAGTATACCAAATGTCAATTGATTCTGGTTGTGGAGAATTTTTTAAGGAATCTTTTGATGGCTCAGCATTTTTTCAATGCCCCCCCCTCCCCCCAAAAGATGTTGCATGCCAAATATGACAGCATTCTGATTGGTGAATCTGAAGAAGAAGATTTTTAAAGACCAGTGCCCATATTGCCCTAAGTTAAAAATTTGAGCCCAAATATGAACCTAGGGACTTCATTTTAACACACTTGTATTTGACCCCTCTATGGATGCAGTATACCAAATATCAATTGATCTGGTTGTGGAGAAATTTTTTTAAGAAATCTTTTGCAAATATGCTGGCTCAGCATTTTTTCAATGCCCCCCCCCCCATCCCCCTCCCCTCCCCCCCCCCCCCCCCCCCCCCCATAGAACACCCTGACACAACTGCTGGCAATTTTTTTTCCATTCAATTTTACTGGTCCTAAGAATGCTTCATACCAAATAACAGTTCTCTGTTCCATGTGGTTTGGGAAATATGGGTATTTGAAAATATTTCTATTTTTAGCTCCTGGGGTTCCCACGGGGGACACAGAAAAATCTCTTTCAAAATCTTGCCCCTACCTTTCATTACAAAGACAAATATTGATCCATGAACTTTGTTTGAACAAAATTGATTCTACACCTCAAAAGGATGCTCCATACCAAATATCATGTCATTGTACGTACTGGTTCACGAGAAGAAGATTTTTTAAGAATTATAGTGGATTTTTCTCCACCCCCTCCCTATGGGCAAGTTGATTTGGAAAAAAACAAAAGGCAATGTCAGAATAAGCAATCACAAGCTCAGCGGTTCAGGAGGGGCAGGTGCAAACAGCATGTTCACGGACGCTGGATGGGGGGTGATCACTATAGCTCATCCTCAAAAATATATTTTTCAAAAAATTTCAAGAAAACTATATCATGTGACCCCTCATTGGAACGAGCTTGTCGAGCTTATTCCATTGATGGATAACATGATATGGTTTTGTTCAAATTTGTTGTTAAATCTTAAAAACAGTAATTAAAATAATAAATTTTGATATCCCGCATATTGGGTAAAGAGTTATTTATTTATTTATTTATTGGTGTTTAAGGTCATGTACTTATGCACAATGGCCAATCGTGACTGTGACAGTTTTACGGGTGGAGGAAGCCGGAGTACCCAGAGAGAATCACCGAGCATTGACAAGCAACTGTCAGCTCCTCAACATTTTAACTCTGTTCAAGCTCCGTTCAGGCAGAGTTACAGCGGTTGAAGACATGTGCACCATCGACGTGCAGTACGCCTTAGTACACGGCGTCATCGTGCCCCCATGTAAGCAACCAGGAAAAAGTGCCTTGCCCAAGGACACAATGCAGGTCGTCCTGGATGGGGATCGAACTCGGGACCTCTAGCATAGAAATCCAACAGTCTACCACTGAGCCACTGCGCTCCCAGGGTAAAGAGTTAAGAGAGGTCAGTGAGCTCTGTCAAACATACATAATGGATTAACAGGTCGAGGGCTAGATTATTTTTGGAAATTATTTTTGAATTTGTTATTCAAAATTTGTTTTATTACAAATTATTGCAGAGTGCCCACAGGCACTCTCCAATAATTTGTAACAGAACAAATTTATATCAACAAAATATTGTTTGCATTTGATTGAATATGAAACATGAGCAAGGAAAAGTTTACTTTTCGTCCATTTCCCTCAGTTTTTTGAAAGCTCTGATAGTGGCTTCTAGCAGTCAACCAGTTAAAATGCATTATACACTTAAGTAATAAGGATAGAAAAAAATTATGCAAGGCAGAATAATTTTGTAGAAGTTAGTATGAATTTCCCATTTATCAGAATATTTTTTATCCACTAAAAAGTTTGTACAGGAAGCACAAGATAAACTAATGACAATGATATGCAGCTGCCTGGGTTAACTCCTTATATGCTGCTGGCAGATATTCTTGTCCAGGACAGGATTTCTCTTGCCAATCAAATACGTAAAATTTAGATTCATCAAATCTACTCATGGCTGCTTCACAGCATTATTAACAAAATAATGGTTTTGATGTAAACAATTTAGTTGTGCCTAGTAATTATGCATAAAGGGGAACAACTCTGGTTTGGTTCATATTGCATCATATCAGCCAAGTGGGGGCAAGGTGGCGCAGTACATAGAGGTGCAGGCTGCAAGCCGATAAGTTCTCGGTTCAAATCCCACCTGCAGCAACTGCATTGTGTAGTTGGGCAAGACACTTCACCCACATTGCCCACATGGGGGCACAGTAGCATCATGTACTAAAGCATACATACTGCCTGTCAATGGTACACCTGTCTTAAACCAATGCTAACCCTGCTTGTGTGAAATTGGTATGTTGGGAAGCTGACAGTTGCTCGCCATTGCTTAGTGGTTCTCTCCGGGTACTCTGGCTTCCTCCACCTGTAAAACTGTCATAGTCATGATTCGCCACTGTGCAGAAATATGTGACCTTAAACACCAATAAATAAATAAATAAAAACCACGTTTGAAGCCATATTAAGCCGAGCTTCATAATGGACATTCTATGAAAGAAAATCATATCAAATAAGTAAGGCCTTATTATAGGTTGATGAATAAGGCCCCACAAAGTAGATCTGTTTCTCAGATCATTTTTTGTGAAATTGCATGTCAGCAGGCAGTTTTTAATTTTATTTTTAATTTTTGTAATTATTTCTTTGCCATCAAATTAAAGTTCATATTTTTGGTTTGTTTTATGTTTTAGGCCTCATAATCTACAGCATAGCATGGGTGTTGGTGTATTTCATCCATTGAGTGCAAAAAGGCTTTGCACTCAAGGGACAAATATATCAATTTTATTAACTTGGGTAAAATATCAGACAAAAACCATTCAATTTTTATTTTTTCAAGTTTGCATTGGTTATAAAAAGAGAGAATGTGGCAGCCAAAATGATCATGCGGGATGGGCCTGAAAAACAGATTTTTAACTTTTTTAGGTCTAATACAAGTCTTCTTACCAGGTTACAATCAGCAAATGATCTGTCTGGACACCAATGAAACATTCCAGTTGAATCAAACTTAACATGTTCCTCAGTTGATCCAACAAGTTCTGTAGGTGCATCTGGTGATTTTGCATCTGAAGTCACAGACTTTGATCCAGTTGCTGGTCTAAAATAAAAATACAGGAAATAGTAATATATTTACAGTGGAAATAGCAAATCAATAAGGATTAGGAGCCCACATGAAAATAAAGAATAGTTCTAATTCTTGACCGAATTTAGCCTGTTTTGTTAAAACTAGAAGTCCTGTCATGAAATGCGCACAAATAACATGTCGATCTGCACGTTATTCTATGCGTTATGACCATAATAAGGCTATCAAATTCTGAACATATGGCCTGTGCACAAGCAATGTTTCAGCCAATGGACCTCCGGGTAACCCGGAGGTCCATTGGCAGAAACATTTACATATGGCAAGAAATGAGAGCAGAAATATAACTATAGGGCACTTCGTTTCCAGGAAACACTGGAAACACGAGAAACAATGAGATTTTTGTTATTTTCTTCAAACAACCCAGCAAGTACAGTTGGTATTAAAATTTATTTCAGTGTTTACATGATAAGACATAAATGCTCCAAGTACTAAAATTCTGAAGATGTTGGAAATGATGGAAACAGTGGAAATTTTGGAAATGGTGGAAACATTGGAAACGGTGGAAACACTGGAAACGGTGGAAACATTCCACTGTTTCCATCATTCCCATTGTTTGCAAAATGTTAGTATTTGCAGGATTTAAACATTTTGTAAATATTGTTTCCACTGTTTCCACCGTTTCCACTATAACAAAAAGTTTAGTACTTGCAGGATTTAAACATTTCTTAATATTGTTTCCACCATTTCCATTGTTTCCACTGTTTCCACTGTTTTCTCTGTTTCCACCATTTCCACTGTTTCCACCATTCCCACTGACCATTTCCACTGTTTCCATTGTTTCCACCATTTCCACTGTTTCCACCATTCCCACTGACCATTTCCACTGTTTCCATCATTCCCACTGTTAGCAAAATGTTAGTATTTGCAGGATTTAAACATTTTTCAAATATTGTTTCTACTGTTTCCACCATTTCCAAAAATGTTAGTACTCACAGGATTTAAACATTCTAAATGATTGCAATACCAAATATTGTTACTTGATGATAATACTTGAGCAGAATTGTTACTAGGCAATAATACATGAGCAAAGTATAATTGTTTCCAGTGTTTCCAGGAAACAAAGTGTCCTATAGTTATATTCCTGCTCTCATTTCTTGCCACATATGGAAACATTGCCTGTGTTTGCTATGAGTAACCAGGAGAATCTGCTGTGCTTTGGATGCCATTCGATATGGCAATTGCATGCAATTCCTATGCGCAATTAAGCTTAGATAAGCGCACAGTTCGTGACAGGACTTCTAATTTTAACTGTAGGCCTTTTCATATTTTTGTAATTACATGTCTGTTGAAATTGTTTTGGCTTTGCCATGTTTTGAAGGCATAAAATATGAAGTGGCAATTTCTGTTTACAGTACAGGACATTTTAGATAAATGTGTTGGCCAGTGCTTTCCTTACCCTCGGCACATTGTTGTCAAAATAACAAAGTTTTCAGCAGCAAATTTTTCTGACAGTGCAACTGGAAAATTTAAAAAAATTAGATCTTGTTTGACAGAGCTCGCTGAGCTGTGAAACAAGAAACATGTATAATTTGTTAAATGTTTCATGTTGTTTGGACAATATGTAGTCAATGATGAAAATCTTGAAATACTACCAGAGTGCTAGGAGTTAACAATTAAATGCTGCATATGACAGGAACAATAAAGAACTCCATTATACCTTTTCTCTCAAACATTTCTCTTGATTCCCTTCTTAGTTTGTTTGTGTGTTTGTTGGTGGTTAACGTCACATATTTATGCACTATGGCTAATCGTGACACAACATGGAGATGAAGTCAAGTTTAGTCAATCGTTGATCTACATGTTGCCCATTTTAGAGTACTTTCACCCCAAGCATTGGTGACTGGGTCCTATTTTACTAGTAAAGCAGAACTGGTTAATTCCCTTCTTAGACTTAGGTTTCTCCAATAAAAGGGCTGAAAGTGATCTATTGGAAGCCAGAAGGAAAAAAAAGCAAAATGTGTAACTGGGGAGATTTTTAGGAAAAGCATTAACTCCTTAATATGCTGCTGGCAGCAATTCCTGCCCAGTACAGGAAATATCTTGCCATTCTAATAAGTAACATTTTAAGATATTTAACCAGATTTTCCCCTGTAAATTGTATAGACTTTATGACCAATGATTTGTTAAGTCAGATTTTCATGAAGCAGCCATGACTAGATGTGCTGAAAAGTATTTTAACATTACTCAGTGTGTTAAGCATTAACAATGTTTGCCTTTTGGATAATTAGTGGTCATATAAATCTTTCAAAACTTTCTAATTTGATTTGTCAACTAATTTTCATTACCAAAGGCTAAAATTCCTGCCAAACTAACAATATGTGACAAAATATAACAGTATTATTAACCCCCTTCACTCTGATGTCAAAATACCAAAATTTCAGGAAGCTGTTTTTTCCCATAATGCATCTAGAAATTTAACCAATTCAATCTCGTTTGACAGAGCTCAATGAGCTCTGTCAAACGAGATTGAATTGGTTAAATTTCTAGTTGCATTATGGGAAATTTTTTCTGCCTGAAATTTTGATATTTTGACATCAGTGTGCAGATGTTATGATTTACCACAAAAATAATTGTAACTTTCCATGGGTGAGGGGTGAGAGAGACTTTTTTGGTGGAAAGGGTTCACCTGGCACATGCTCCTATGTTTTGTAATTCATTGATTTAGAAGCACCGTGATCATGAAACCAAATGGACATCTACTGCCTGAGATAGTGGAAGCCCATACATTATCACAGATAATATCACACCTTATAGCTTCTATACATATTTCCTGCTGGGCCGCAATACATGTACATTTGCTCCCAGTAATAAGTGGGTATTAGTATGCTCACCCTCAAATCACTGCTACCCATGCTCCCATACTCCCCCACCACAAATCCTTCACCCCCCCCCCCCTCCCACTGACTTAGCACACTGTTCTTTGCTGATGTTTTTGGAAATACTGTTGAAAGTTTTTAATAGTATGTGATATAGCATATTAGGAGCTCAACCCTGCACATAACAAATCAGCCATATCTGAACAGCACATCTCACAAAAACTCCCATTCAAATTTCATTATTTTTGAATCCAAAATATGGCTCAGGACCCTTCACTGGAATGAGCTGATTCTTGTGTGACCAATTATAAAGCATAACACCCTTGTAATTTTTCTATTAAACAATATTAACTCTTAACCGGCTGTGTAATTTTTTAAGATATTTTTCATCAAATCTAGTCAAGGCTGCTGTGAAGCTGCTAAGACTAGATTTAATGAAATATTCATGAAGATGTGACTCTCACAAAATCATTGGCCAAAAAGTCTATACAATTTACAGGGGAATATTTGGTGAAAAAGTCTCAAATTTTACTTATTTTAATGGCAAGAGATCTGCTGTTCCAGGCAGGAATATCTGCCAGAAGCATGCAAGGAGTTAATCACTCAGTTGATATGTATCCTGCCTGATACTGTAAAGAATTCAGCATATATCTGAAAGTTGGATACAGAAAGTTGTATTCAGTATTTGTCCTATCAAAATCTGTACAAAGGACAGCAGGGTTACTTTCCGCATCTATGACTATTCCCACATGTTGATGCCAACACACAATTCAAGATAATTATTCTTCATTAATGAAAATGCACAATATATCTAGGAATTAAAACATGGCAGAGATAAATAGTAGCACCCCCGCATCAAAAAGAAAAAAATGAAAAGAGATAAGGCCTAAAAAAATAAAAAATCTGTTTCTCAGGCCCTCCCACATGGTTCTTTTGGCTGCCGCATGCTCTCTTTTTATAACCAATTTAAACTTAAAAAAAATAAAAATTAAATGGTTTATGTCTGATATTTTACCCAAGTTGAAAAAATTGATGAATTTGTCCCTTGAGTGTAAGAAGGCTTTGCAATGCTTTAGCATTGCAAAGCCTTCTTGCACTCAAGGGATGAAATACACCACCACCCATGCTATTCTGTAGATTATGAGGCCTAAAACTTGAACCAAGAACATGAACATTTGATGGCAAAGAAGTAATTACTGAAATAAAAAATAAAATAAAAAAATGCCCGCCCTCATGCAGTTTTACAAATAATGGCCTGAGAAACAGAAGATCTACTTTGTGTGGCCTAAATTATTTAGTTTATTGTTTTAAACCAACTTCTAGAATAACTAAACATTTTCATTTTCTGCTTAAAAAAAAAATGATCCCTCATTGGGCGGAATGAGCTCATTCCATTCAGCAGTTATGCGTTATATATTTGAGGCAAATTAAAAAAAAACTTGAATGCCAGTTTTTGTAATTGGTGCTCAAAGGATATTACAAGTCATTACATTGGTAAATAATTAAAATTTATAGGAAAAATTTGTAAAATTAAACCATTTAACCCTTAGTGGAATGAGGTGAAAATGTCCCGCAAAATGTACACTAACTGCTCTAAGTTTTTTTTTGTTTTTCTGGGGTTTAATGGCTCTTTTGACAGCCATGTTCATCTCATGTCAGTTTTATGGGTGGAGGAAGCCAGAGTACCCAGAGAGAACAACCACCAGTCAGGTGTTAGCATTGGTCGAAGTGCAGTACACCTTAGAACACAGCACCACTGTGCCCCCATGTGGGCAATCGGGATTAAGTGTCTTGCCCAAGGACACAATACAGTTACCCCAGGTGTGGATCAAACTCTAGACCTTTCAGTTTGAAGTACAATGCCATATCCACTGAGCCATGATGGCACACTACTGTGCTCCAACTGGCGTGAGAAGTTAATTTTTGTTCCTAGGGAAGACCGTGGACCTTCATCTACAGTTAAAACTAGAAGTCCTGTCATGAAATGCGCACAAATAGCACGTTGATCTGCACGTTAACCCTTAAGCCCCCATATAGCCCCAAACCGCCACTTTTATATTGCATTGAAGCATGTGCTCCCTTGTGTAATCTTTTTTATTACACTTGTGTGTAGACAGACTTTTCCCTGGCAGTGGTTCTACATCACTGCTGGCTGCCTGTATAGGCAGCCAGCAGTGATGTAGAACCACTGCCAAGTCATCAATAACTATGTAAGCAGAAAAAGGCCATAAATACTTTAAAATTAATCTGAGGACTTAAGGGTTAATCTATGCATTATTACCATAATAAGGCAATCAAATTCTGTACATATGGCCTGTGCACAAGCAATGTTTCATCCAATGGACCTCCAGGAAACCCAGAGGTCCATTGGCAGAAACATTGCTTGTATTTGCTATAAGTAACCAGGAGAACCTGCCGTGCATTGGATGCCATTCGATATGGTAATTGCGTGCAATTCCTACGCTCAATTAAGCCTAGATAAGCGTACTGCTCGTGACAGGACTTCTAGTTTTAACTGTATAGGGGATACTGTTATTATATTAGAACTGATATGTCCTTGTTTAATAATTAACATTTTCTCAAAGTATTTTTTTAATTAGAATACGCATACTCTGACTTGTTTGATCACTTATTTGCATTGAGTGACCTTTGAATGCATCTATCAACATGTTTACACATACTTTTACACAAAATCTATAATTAGCTCACCGATTGTTTATTTTAGTCATACTTGTTTACTTAACTAAGGCAGAATCAACTGGAAACTTAATGAGGTAATTTAATTCAACCAATCAGCAATTGGTAGAAAAACTAGAGGAGTGACTGTCCCAGATGGGTCTGTCCATCCCCCCCTCCCCACACCACTAAGATTATTCTAAGATGAAAAGGGGCATAACTCTGGTCCAACTGCAACTACAATCACAGGTGCTCAGGTTCCCATGGTAGTGAACAGCCATACCAAGTTTCAAAGGAATCAACTCATAAACATCTGAGAAAATCTCTGGACGAAATTCAGGCCTGAGCGGCTGCTATTTAGTGTCAGAGAAGGGCATAATTCTGGCAAAAATAAACCAACCAGAAATACAATCGCAGGTGCACAGGTTCCTGTGGAGGTGAACATTCATCCCAAGTTTCGAGCAGATTGGTCCATAAACGTCTGAGAAAATCTCCAGACAAAATTATGTCTACGGACAGATGGATAGATGGATGGGAAGATGGACATGATTCCAGTTTAACAGCCACCTCCACAACTTGTTGGGGGGGGGGGGGGGGGGTATAAAAGAACATTGGAGAAATTTATTATTCTGGAACTTTCTATCTGAATACAATAAAAATAACCTCTGTCAACAGAATTCAGGCATTCTTTTCATGTCACAAAGCATTGAGAAGTGACTTGTTTATTCAGAATTCATTGAACATTGTAGAGTATTATTACAGAACAGTACATTATTATTAGAGAGCAGCCAAGTTTATATATATTCTATGGAATATCTCTGTGATTTGGAAAAGTGTTTCCAAATTTTTGAAGAGAATTTTTACTAGCTGAGAATCAGAATTTACTTTTGTGAAAAGCCAGGATTCTACTGGATTATTTTAGAACTACCTGTGTTGACAATACTTATTGGATATTAATTCCATTTGAATTTTGCTGAGTGCTTTATTGGAATTTATAGGAGACTACTGAAATTTTGAGTGAACATTTCATTATCATTTATTGGATACTGTTTCTGTAGACACATTCTTGGACATTATAATATCAGCTGGAAAGTTTCTTCATCACTGGATTATTGGGTTCTATGGAACTTTATTTTGAACTAATTGATAAGTATTTGTTTTTATTTTTCTGTAAACCAAAATGTGTAAATAGAGGATATTCACGAAAATTTGATGAATACCGAAAATATCTCATGAGTGGCTACAAAGAAATATGAGGATCTTCACGAGCGACGCAGTCGCTCGTGAAGATCCTCATATTTCTTGTAGCCACGAACGAGATATTTTCGGTATTCATCAAATTTTCGTGAATTTTCTTTTTATTTAATGCTCTACGACTACAAACTCTCCAATTTGTGGCCTTTATTTGCCATTAAGGCGCAAAATTTATGTGCCGAACCGGCGTCCATACAAAAATTACAACAACCAAACTCCAACCATTGGAATGTGTGAATATCTGCACAAAAAGTAGTCCCGTCTTATTTCTCCCCTAACTTTACGATTTACCAAGGCTGGCGAATTGAAATAATCGCAATGTGTTTCGAAGAAATAGAACAATAACAAAAAACACCACTTTCTTATTTTCAATAACAAGACACGTCATTTTATTTTTTTTGAACTCAATGCACTGAAGACGTGTGAAGTTGAACTGAAGAAATTTGAAAGTGATTTCGGCTTTTCGCTGGAAGGTGAATGAGAAAGTCAAACTTTGAAACCACTGATTTAATGAATTGATTTGGTCACTGTCACTATCAATTATTCGAATTCGTTTGTATTTGGGACTCTGGAATTCATTACTGATGTGCTGACTCGTTTAAAGTACCTGTGATTCGTCATCCGAACCTACGATGAAATATCGATTTCTAAATATCATTTTGATATTTCGTTTTGCCGACCGACAGGGGAATATGACTTAATTTTTCAGCGTGAATTGATGCCTGAGCATTAAATAAAAGATTTTATTAATTTCGTTACAAATTATTTGTGTTACTAAATTTTAGAATAGTTAAGTTCAAGTTATTGTTGTTGATTCTCAGATTTCTTTCTGCTACCATTATTGTTTTGTTTACACCGAAACAGATACATACCTTGACCCAATGCAAGGTGAAATAATGAATTGGAGAGAAAAACTATTTCTCTGTAGCCACTGAAATGAGATGGATGGGACAAAATGTTTTTCTGCTGAAATTGCCACTTCATTTAGTTTGGATGTGCCCCTGTTTAATCACATATTTGTTAACAGAATATCTGTTAAAAGCATACCATTGTCATACACCAAACCGTTTACAAACATTTAGTACAAATTTGACCTGGTAATTGCATGTGGGTTATGCTGTATATGTTAACTGAAAAAAAAAATGTTTTTACCTACTGAAAATTTATATCAAGAGCTGGAAAATTTCTCTGCTCACAACTGCAATTTCTTGAACATTTAATTCCTTACATACTGCTGGTGGATACAGTTAAAACTAGAAGTCCTGTCATGAATTGTGCGCTTATCTAAGATTAATTGCGCATAGGAATTGCGCGCAATTGTCATATGGAATGGCATCCAAAGCACTGCAGGTTCTCCTGGTTACTCATAGCAAACTCAAGCAATGTTTCTGCCAAAGGACCTCCGGGTTACCCAGAGGTCCATTGGCTGAAACATTGCTTGTGCACAGGCCATATGTACAGAATTTGATTGCCTTTCTCTGGTCATAACACGTAGATTAAAATGCAGATCAACGTGATATTTGTGCGCATTTCATGACAGGACTTCTAGTTTTAACTGTATTCGTGTCCAGGACAGGATTTCTTTTGACATTGAAATATGTATAATTTGGGAACAAATAATCCAATTTCTACACTTTAAATTTTTTCACCAATAATTTTTAAGAATTTTTCAGTAAATCTAGTCATGGCTGCTTCACAGCAAACGTGATAGATTTCATGAAAAATATCTTAAAAATACTCAGTGGGACAAGAGTTAAAACAGTTTATCTAGTTTCACAGAGATCAGAGAACTCTTTCAAAATTGATTAACCCTTTACCCATCGCAGACGATATCAAAATTTATTATTTTTAAATATCATGTTTTAAAAAATTTTTCAAATAATTTCAACAAAACCATATCATGTGACCCCTCGTTGGAACGAGCTCGATGAGCTCGTTCCAACGAGGGGTCACATGATATGGTTTTGTTGAAATTTTTTGAAAAATAATATTTTTTCAACTGCTGAATTTGCATATTATGCTGACAGATGTGGGTGATTCGTTAGGTAAAGGGTTAAGTAAAATATATAATGATTTAACCCTTTATATGACATAATGTCCATATCTGACAAGTGCCATTTCACAATTTATTTATTTACTGGTGTTTAACCTCAATAAACTGATGTCAAAATATCAAAATTTGAAGTTCTAAATTTTCTGCACAATGCAACTAGGAATTTAACAAATCCAATCTTGTTTGATAGAGTTCACTGAAATCTGTAAAAGAAGACTGAACTGGTTAAATTGCATTATGAAGAAAATTAGATGAGCATGAAATTTCGGAATTTTGACATCAGTGTGAGGAAGATTAGAATCACTTTCAACAACTATGGCTTTATTGGGACCACAATTAACACAAGGATAAGGTATTTATTTATTGGAGTTAAAGGTCACTTTCAGCATCTATGGCAATATCATGATCACAATATAGGTATAAAGTCTAGTTTAGCCAGTGGTTTATGCCTATGCTGCCCACTTTAGCAGACTTCCATACCAGGCAGTGCTAACCAGCTCCTATTTTACCAGGAAAGGAAAACTTTTTTACCACAGTAAACAAGCACTGCCCCACTTACTAGAGTTTCTATGGGGGAAGTATAAGATCAGTCAAGTTTAGACAGTCATTTATAATTATACTGCCTACTTCTGGGGACTTACACGCAAGCTGTTGGTTACAGAGTCCTACGGTTAAAACTAGAAGTCCTGTCACAAACTGTGTGCTTATCTAGACTTAACTGCGCGTAGAAATTGCACGCAATTGCCATATCGAATGGCATCCAAAGCATGGAAGGTTCTCCTGGTTACTCATCGTAAACACTGGCAATGTTTCTGCCAATGGACCTCCGGGTTACCCAGAGGTCCATTGGATGAAACATTGCTTGTGCAGAGGCCATATGAACAGAATTTGATAGCCTTACTATGGTCATAATGCGAAAATTAACGCACAGATCGACGTGCTATTTGTGCGCATTTCATGACAGGACTTCTAGTTTTAACTGTATTATATGAGTAAGAACAAAGATTATCTTCCACAGGAAACTAGAGCTCCTTCCACTGGCAACTGATACTCACAAATGTCTATATTATTTGTTTAAATTTTTGCCTCCAAAATATAACTTATGACTGTTCATTGCAATGAGCTTGATGACAAAAAATTAAATTTTTCAGTTATCAAAAAATTATTTTGCAAGCGTCATATCAGGTGAAAGTAAAATATAATGAATTTTTGATTAAATGAATATTGCCATTGAATAAATTTAATCTTTCTGTCTGTCAAACTTGTAAAAAGTAAATACATGTAAGTGGTAACAAAAAACTGCCATCAGATATTGCAGTGATCTATACAGCTAAAGAATGGTAATGGTTAGTTTATATGCATTATGTGTCATTCTGAACAAAATGCTTACAATACAGAGCCGGGAATAAACGCAGGGTGTGGGTGAAGTAAAAGAGGGCAAAAGTATAAGGGTGGGCTTATTTTTGAGAGCTCAAGCCTGCATAAGAATTTGGACAGAAATATGACACAAAGTTAGGTGACTTGGTCAATCCCATAACAAAGATGCATTAACCCTTTACCTAATTAATCAGCTGCATGCGCCGATGTAATTTACAAATGAACACTTGAAAAAAAATGTGGAACAATTTCAACAAAACCATATCATGTGACCCCTCATTCGAACAAGGTGATCGAGTCATTCCAACGAGGGAGTCACATGATATGGTTTTGTTGAAACATTCATTAAAATAACAAATTTTAATACCAGCTGTGTTGGGTAAGGGGTTCTTTTTCGATGTAAAAACTTACATGTTCCAACATGGCTGTCATTGATGTTGTCATTACAAAGTCAGGGACTGGCCTTATTTACAAAGAGGCGATTCTGAAAATGAAATCTGAAAAGTCGGCAGGTGGGCTTATTTTCAATTATGGGCTTATTCCCGGGTCAGTATGGTAGAAACATTGAATTCAAGGTAAAAAAGACAAAAATTCAAGGGAGAGAGAGAGAGAGAGAGAGAGAGAGAGAGAGAGAGAGAGAAGTAAGAGAGGGGGAGACAAGGAGAGAAAAAGAGAGAGAAATTACATGTGCTGAGGAAATATCATTATGAAGACATAGGGAAATATTTTGTAAAGAACAATTAAAGGATCAACAGTCAAAGATATTTATGTACATAGTATGGAAATATGTATGTTCTTTGAATAAATGTAGCATGAAACACATTCCTAGGAAAAAATGAACATATACTTTCTGAAATCACTTGCTTTGACAATTTTAGCTCCCTTAACAGTGCACCTTAACCCTTTGAACTCAAGAGGCCCTTATTCCGGAGCATGATAGTTTATGATTTCTTTAAGTAGGATGGCAGCTAAGGGAGTATGTGAGGTAGATCAATCAATATTTTCAACGTGCAGCTGCACATTGAAAATATTAATTATAGTACCCCCAAATAATGAATAAATTGCTGCCATAGAATTGGTATGGAAGATACCACCAGGGTTCAAAGAGTACAATTTTTCATTTGTCTTTTTGGGACATAAATGAAGTAACATGGAGTCTACTTAATTGGATATCTCTTGATTTAATAACCCTGTTAATTGACAATGACTTCTAAGCACAAAACCATTTAACATAGCTTCAGCCCAAATTTGACCTGTTAATTGCATATGGCTTAAAGAGGAAACTCCTGTCAACTGAATAAAGAAATGTGTAATAGGTCGAGAAATTACCCTTCGAATCACAAATTCCTCTTGTTTATAGACCTACTTGGCTGAGTACATCCAATACAGGTATTTAATCTATTATATCTTGTTTGACATTGTTCCAAGAGCTCTAAGTCAAACCAAGATATATAATAGAATAAATGCTCTGTTTATTTCTAGAATACAAGAAAACGACCAATTTTCTGTTAACTGGTAGAGTGCTAAATTATTTTTGGCCATCAAAATTTGTTCACATATCTTTGCCTTGTTACAATTTGTGGGAGAGTGCCTACAGGTACTCTCCCATAAATTATAACAAGACAAATCCTTACAGACTAAATAATATCACTTCAAAAATAATACAAAGCACATCCACTGAGTATGAAGCCTTCAAGTTTCAGTACCTTCACCTCAGAGTAAAGCCCAAATATGGGCTTCCAGCATTCTACCAGTTAACTGAATTCTCCTGTTAACTGAATAACTTAACATTGTGAACATTGTTATTTAATTAACATGGTTCCAGTTACTGAACTACAGAGACCGGTATAAAAAACTGTAGCTGTTACTATTCTATTGCCAGAAAAGACAGGGATTGTTCTTCTTTGTATGCTCTTGACAAGTTTAATTATGTTCACCTTAGCTACAGCTAGTACTGTAATTACAAAAGCAGAAAGAGAATGTCGATTAAGAGCAAAGCCTACAAAGCTTTTACAATTGTATTTTCAAGAATTATATTTTCTGCTCCACATCCTAGGGTTTATCTGAGATAATCTGGAACAAACTATTGGCCTAGAACAATTAAAATATAGACTTTATTGTTTGTTTGTTGGTGTTTAACCGGTAGAGTGCTAAATTATTTGTTACCATCAAATCTTGTACACATGTCTTTGCCTTGTTACAATTTATGGGAGAGTGCCTATGGGCACTCTCCCATAAACTGTAACAAGGCAAACCCTTACAGACTAAATAATATCACTTCAGTGATAATACAAAGCACATGCACTGAATATGAACCTTCAAGTTGTGGTACCTGCACTTCAGATAAAGCCCAAATATGGGCTTCCAGCACTTTCCCAGTTAATGAAACTTTCAACAGCTGCCTAAGTCACACCAAGTCAGACAGTTTTACAGGTGGAGGAAGCCAGAGTACCCAAAGACCACAAAGAAGCTGCAAGCAGTGTCAGACTCTCCAACTCTATCAGCACAAGCAGAGTTAGCAGCAGCTGAAGGCAAGTGCTCCATCGACATGCAGTACACCTTAGTACTCCGAAGTGCCACCATGCTTCCACATGGGCAACTGGGATTAACTGGTTGAGGGCTAGGTTATTTTTGGTGGTCTGAATTTGCAAAAAATATTAAATTTTTTTTTACAAATTACTGGGTACTGCCCACAGGCACTCTACAATAATTTATAATAAAACAAATTTATATACACAAAATATTATCAGTATTTGACTGAATATGGGACAAGAGGAAAGAAAATGTTGGCTTTTGCTTTGGTACCCTCATTTTTTAAAAGCCCTTATAGTGGCCTCTACCACTCAACCAGTTAATAAAGTGTTTTGAATAAGGACATAGCACTGTTAATTACAGCTGGTCAGGGTGTAACCTTCGACCTTTTGGTTTAAAGTTCAGTGCTCTAACCGCTGAGCCACTGTGACCCAACAGAGTTTATTGGACTTGCTTGCAAAAAGTGAAGGCAAGTTTTACTCATCTCACTCCAATGTCTTTGTTGGTAACAACTAATACACTACTGTATTGTGTACCGTAAAATGGCCAGGGTTTCTTGTATTTGTGAAGAGGTTCCATAATAATTGAATCCCGCAACCCTGTAGGGTTGTAAGATTAAATTATAGCTGACGCTCCTGTCCAGTTTGATGTTTAGCTCCTTGCATACTGTTGGCAGATATTATGCCCAGGACAAAATCCCTCTTACCACTGAAAGAAGTATAATTTGGGCACATTTAATAAAGTTTTACCCCATAAATTGAATGAGTTTTTTCATGAATGATTCCTTGTGTTAAATTTTGATGAAATTCTCATCAAATTTAATCATGGCTGCTTCATAGCAGCCATGGCTAGGTTTGCTGAAAAATATCTTGAATATCCACAGCGGGTTAAGAGTTAATGTGTTGTCTACTCGTGGACTGACAACTTTTGCTACATGAGAAAATCTAAGCATAATGGCGTGAAAGTATTAAACTTTTCCTGTAATATTTTTATCTGAGCTCTCCAGTGAAGTTGATTTATTTATTGGTGTTTAAGGTCACTTTCAGCATCTTTGGCTATCTCATGACCACAACATAGGGATGAAGTCAAGTCGACCAATCATTTATACCTAAGCAGCCCACTTTAGAGAACGTCCACACCAGGTATTGGTTCCAGTACAGCAGAATTGGTTTGCCACAGTAAACAAGCACTGCTCTACTACCCAGGGTTCCCACGAGGAAGTGAAATTGATACTATTTCAGGTTCTAACATACATGTTCCAGAGGTGAAGATATTAACATAAAGTGAACCCTCAGTTAAGCGATACAGAAAGGATAATGGGTAACAGAAGATTTTTTCTCCTGCAGCACAGGTAGAATAGAAAATACAGGCAGGTAAGGATTACCAATGCAATGACTGTTATCAAATGGAGGAGGTTTAACAATATGGCCACATAAAACAAAAGTACAAATAATTAACAGCAAGACTTAAAGCACAATGAAAGCTTTATCAGATGGTTGTAATTTCATGAGACAGACAGAACATGTTATTCTCACATTAACCCCCCAGCACTCTGGTAGTGTGACAGAATTTTCTTAAAATACTCTGCTTTTCTCTTGTTTAACTGGTAGAGTGCTGGAAGTCCATATTTGGGCTGTATTCTGTTGTGTATATGTACTGCAACTTAGAGGCTTCATATTAAGTGGAGGTGCTTCTTATTATCTTTTAAGTGAAATTATTAAGTCTATATGGATATGCCATGTACTAATTTATGGGAGAGTGCCTATAGTCACTCTCCCATAAATTGTAAGAAGGCTGAGATATGTGAACAAGTTTTTATGACCAAAAATAATTAAGCACTCTATCAGTTAACTATGAATTGAACCAATTATATCTTGTTTGACAGAGCTCACGGAGCTCTGTCAAACAAGGTATATTTGGTTAAATATCAAACTGCATTATGGGAAATATTTGCTGCTGAAAACTTTGCCATTTTGACATTCTGAGTGCTGAGGGTTAAATATTGTGCCTGAGTATTTAAATTTCATATTGCTGTTAAAATATGTAAAATCTTATTTTTATACTGAAAAAAAAGAATCCTTCAGACCATAATTGCAAAAATATTGTGACTACACATTGAAATTTCAGATAGCTGTACAAAGAAAACACTTTTTCAAATGACGTAAAATTTTTGTGAGGAAAAGAAGAATCCTTAATTCAGAGTAAAACTACAAAATAATATTTCTCAAATGCAACATCGAGTGGTTAAGGGTTCCAATATCATCAGTATAGATATGATGTTCTGAATATAAATGAAACGGTTCATGTGCAACCACTGTAGCTCTATTGACTTGCAGTCTCAAACTATCTAATCAAGATTCAGCAAGGGTGGGGCTCTCTAATGAAAATGTTTAGGTGTCTGTTTGATGATTTGTTTGGTTTAAAAATTCTGTTGATTGTGAGAAAAAATGAAAGTGTCAATGATACTGCAGCTTAACTTGACTGTGTGTAGTGTTTCATGAAAAGGATAATGTTCAATGTTTATGAAAAGATTACGAAATAAGATAAGAATTGTGATAATTGAGAATATGTTAAGTTCTGTACCCTACATGCTATGTTTTCAACCAGAAAAATTTGAGATGCAGACTGTGTACTAAAGAATTGAGGCCTGGGTTGTTGTGGCCCTCACAGTTAACGTATGTCAACCAAAGTTTCCATGTTACAGTAAAATCATTCCAAAACGAGTCATCCTACTTAGTTACAATGAAGTCCCTCCATAAATATGATTTGTAGTCTTTGCTAAAATAATCTAGTTCACCTGCTCATCCGGCGGTCATGGTTGACCGATCATGACCAAAATATGATGGTCTCATCAAGATATCATACCGAGTCATCCTACCAAGTTACAATGAAATCCCTTCATAAAAACAACCTGTAGACAGTGCTAAAGGAATCTAGGTCATGTGTCCAAGTGGCGGAATGGCTGACCGATCATGATCAAAATATGACTGTCTCATCTAGACATCATACTGAGTTATCCTACCAAGTTACAATGAAATCGCTTCATAAATATGAACTGTAGACTGTGCTAAACAAATCTAGGTCACGTACCCATGGAGCTGTTACGTTTGACCAATCACGACCAAACTAGGACATTCTCATCTAGACATTATGCCGAGTCATCCCACCAATTCACAATGAAAATGAAATACCTTCATAAATGCAACCTGCAGACCATGCTAAAAGAATCTAGGTAACCTGGCCGGCGGCCGTCATGGTTGACTGAACCTGGCCAAAATAGGACATTCTCATTTGGATATTATACAGAGTCATCCTACCAAGTTACCATGAAATCTCTTTACAAATACAACTTGTAGACTGTGATAAAGGTTTTCGGCCCATGCAGACATCATGGTTGACCAATCACGACCAAAATATGACCTTCTCATCTAGACATGACCTTGAATCTGCACATGAAATTTAGTGATGATCGGATAAGTACAGTTTAGCCCACTTAATGGGATATCTCTTACATGAATAACCCTGTTAATTGAATATAATTTCCCAACACAAAACCATTTACCATACCTTCAGTACAAATTTTACCTGTTAATTAAATATAGGTTATAGACTAAACTCCAGACAATTGAATAAAAAATCTTGCAACCTGTCAAGAAAGTACATTAACTCTCCCCATTTTCCTTTGTTTATAGACTTATTTGGTTTCAATACATCCAATACAGGCATTTAATCTATTATATCTTGTTTGACAGAGCTCATGGAGCACTGTTAAACAAGATATAATAGAATAAATGTTAAGTTTATCTCTAGAAAACAGGAAAGTGACACAATCCCTGTTAATTAAATACTCCTGTTAATTGAATAATTTTCACTGGCAAAGTGGCTATTCAATTAATAGGGTTCCACTTTACTACGGAGTGTAGCCTGTGCTAAAGAAAATGTGAACAGACTCACAGACTTCTGCATGTGAGATGGCAAAAACTTATATCTTGACTTTGTCAAGTTAAGCTAAAAATGCAGCTCAATTCTAATCTATTCCCGCAAAAAAATAATTGTGTGTTTTGAAATGTAGACTTGTTGCAAATGACACCTGCAGGGGATGAGGTTTATAAACTTTAACGGATAATTTAACACTTCATTCAAAACTGGCTATCTTGAAGATATCTTGGATAAAATGTATTTTAAGTATTTTCAATTTGAGACTATAAAAATCTTTAAATCTTTTAACACTTTCAATCTTGTATTCTTGAAAGATAATGTTCAATGTGAAACAAGCCAAGACCAATACCGTGTCTGGACCTGCGTCGCTGCATGCAAAGTATCGCCAAACAAGAAGTGGCTGCACGGCAGATCTGAAAATTAGATACACGATACAACTCATCATTATGAAGCAGCAGACCAAATATACAATCATTCCCTTTTATAGAAACCAAGAAAACTTTGACGGAACAAGTGTTTGGATGGACTGACGGATGGACTGAGTCGAGCGGTTACTAGATCTGCTCTGCCGCTGGCAACGCAGGTAAAAAAATGTACACAGCAAATCAGTGAATTATTTCAATATTTCTTGGGAGTCATGACAAAAGATGTCTAGTTATGTACAGCCAACTTTTTCCTTTTTTGTGAATTCTGCATAAACCTGGTTCATCTGCGATCTTTCTGACCACCTTTTTTACTTTTGAAAAAAAAGTATAACTCAGTTCTAAGGCATCACAAAGTAGATCTTCTGCTTCTCAAGCCAATGTTTGTAAAACTGCATGTGGGAAGGAGGTTTTTTATTTTATTTTTTATTTTTGTAATTATTTCTTTGCCATCAAAAGTTCATGTTCTTGGTTTGTTTTATGTTTTAGTCCTTATAATCTAGAGAATAGCATGAGGGTGTGTATATTGTCATTTGAGTGCAAGAAGACTTTGCAATGCTAAAGCACTGCACAGTTTTCTTGCACTCAAGGGACAAATTTACCAAATTTATTAACTTGAGTGGGGGTGCGATGGCGTCACAGTAACTGGTTCTCGTCAGATCACCGAAGTTAAGCAACATTGTGCGCAGTTAGTAGTTGGATGGGTGACCATTTCAGTGACTGATTCTGCTCCTGTGTTGTGTCCTTGGGCAAGGCACTTAACCCCAATTGCCTACATAGGGGCATAATGACACTGTGTACTTAGGCATACCGCACGTCGATGGTACGCATGTCTTCAACCAATCTAACCCTGCCTGTGCCACAGTGCAGATTTCAGTGTTATGATGTTGGAGAGCTGACCGCTACTAAATGTTGCCCAGTGGTTCTCAGCAGGTACTCCGGCTTCCCATATGTGTAAAACTGTCGCCAACATAATATGACCCTGGCTGTTAAAGTGTCGTTGAACTCAAAAGAAAAAAAAAAATTAACTTGAGTAAAATATCAGACATAAACCATTTAATTATTATCTTTTAAATTTACATTGATTATAAAAAGAGAGCATATGGCAGAACCAAAAGGACCAAATGGGAGGGCTTGAGAGACAGATTTTTAACTTTTTTTCGGCCTAACCAATTTTGCTTTGTAGAGATTTCATATTCTTTGGGTTGAAGCATTCTCAATCATCCCACCCTAACTATTCATGCAACTGAGACAGTTCCATCACAGGACAAGAAAACAAGATCTTATTTAATCCACATTCCCACAGCAGACATGTTTACAGAAACCAAATCGAGAAAGACAGACAAATAAGAATGATAGGCATCAGAATGCATGAAAAAAAAACAGTTTTAAAATAAACTCATGACTCATACAAAATCAGACAAATCAATGAAAATATTTTTTGAAATGAAGTTTTAAGATATATTGGATATGTGTTCAAGAAACATATGGCAATATTTATGGATAAATGTTGTGAAGTTAAGATATGAAAGGAACTTATGATTATGTAATGAAACTGAAAAGATTATGTCTTAACAAAATTACAATAGGCTGATCATAACTGACATTCAGATTTTTACTGAGAAGTTAGCCTTTTGCCTCCCTCCCGGATTTATTAAAGCACCAAAATAGCCTCTACCCTGCACAGTAGGAAAATGACACTTCTGAACTAATTTTCTACAGACACCTGCTTTTCCAGCCCAGTATTTATTTCTTTGTTTATTTATTTATTTATTTATTACAAGGCTTTTCTCAACAACCAAATTAAGTAATTAAGAAGATCAAGCAGATGCACTGTGTAAATAAATGAAATGAATGTAACACACTTTTTTCAGTTTCATAAAGAATATTTCACAAGTCACATAAATAAAGAATAATCACAAAATGGGTTGAAATAAGAACATTCAATTGTATTAGCTTACTCCTTGTTCATAGTGAATAGTTTCATAGCCCTGAAAGTAATAGTAATTTTATTATTTTTATACATCTATAAACAATGGAAAGTAAATAATTTCATAACCCTGAAATTAATAATTTAAAATACAAATTCATAATCCTGAAAATGTAGACTGTAAGTTTGTTTTCATTAACTCAATCCAGGGCAAAAATAACAATGCATACAATACCTGTACAGAAATGGGTCAAATGACTCACTTAACCCTTTACCCAACGAATCGCCCGCATTCCGCCCGTGTAATATGCAAATTCAGCAGCTGAAAAAATATTATTTTTAAAAAAATTTCAACAAAACTGTATTATGTGACCCCTCTTTGGAACGAGCTCGTTCCAAAGAGGGGTCACATGATATGGTTTTGTTGAAATTTTTTTTAAAAATTTAAAAAATGATATTTAAAATAATAAATTTTGATACGTCTGCATTGGGTAAAGGGTTAAAATCCAAGTAATCATGTAAGAGTATGTCAATTTTCAGGGATACAGTCAAGTTTTATACAAATTTAGAATATTGGTTTCTGACCTCCTTGGCAACATTGCCTGGCAATCCAGAGGCCAACACCATCACCACCAGGACTAATAAACATCATCAATAAATGATGGCTCAAATCTAGTACATTAGTTGAAGTCCTGATGATTAGTTGGCCATCATGTCCTTATGACAACTACATGAAAGTCTTAACCCTCTACACTCTGATGTCAAAATGAAAAGTTTTCATCAGCAAATATTTCCCATAATGCAGTTTGATATTTAACCAAATATATCTTGTTTGACAGAGCTCCATATCTGTCAAGCAAGCTATAATTGGTTAAATTCAGAGTTAACCCTTTACCCATCATAATGGCCAAAACTGACAGTGCTATTCACAAAAGTTGCCAATTAATTTTCATTATATTTTCATTTTTTTGCTCAAAAACATAGGATATGACCCCTCTTTGGAATGAGCTCAGTGAGCTCATTCCATTGAGGGGTCATAGCTTATGTTTTTGAGACAAAAAATGAAAAAAATTAGTTATTCAAGAATTTTGTTTGCAAGTGTCGTCTGCTTTTCATGTTAGGTAAAGGGTTAAAAATGAGAAAAACAGTTATTGGAGAAAATTTTGTTGCACTACCAGAGTGTTATGGGTTAATCGTGCTGGCAACAGTACAATGAAAGTGCTTTGGTTGGCCTCAGATGAAGGCTGGCATGAGTCTATGAATATTTTCAAGGACATAAAAATGTTTTAGACAAATTCAGAATGTTAGTTTCTGACCCCTCGCAAGAAACTGAACCTTCAGCAGTATAGTCTGGCAATCAGAGTTGAAATTATATCATTGTAAAATCTGGATCTCAATTAGACTCCGATATTCTATTGGAAAAGACTTGAATTTCACTTTCTATTGGTAAACTGACACACATATATATTACAGGCCCTGAAGAGAAGTAAACTCAAGTTTTAGAACCAAAGGGAAGTTTTTTCACTGCTAATTTTGAAACATTAACTGTAGAAGATCTCAGGTTGTCTGTGTTTAATCAGAAATCAAGATACATGCACAAAAACAAAAAAAGAGTTTAAAATAATTATATGTTATAATTTATCTTAGTTAAAAATAAAGAAACTAATTTTTTTCATATTTTAGTACTAATACATTGAATCTGTTTCTGTCTTATGATGCGTCACTTTCCAAGAGTGGGCAATATTTCCATGGACGCAATAATATTACATTCCAAACACTAATTATAGGAAAAATCATCATAAATTTAATTAATGATGCACCGGGTACAACCCAAGCCAGAAAATAAGCAGACTGTCATCTGCAAAATAATGTCCCCAGAGGGTGAATTTAGTGATGCTACCCTGCAGAGCAGGGTAGCATCACTAAATTTAGCCTTTGTGAACATCAAGCTGAAATTGGCCCACTGTATGGGCTAGCATGATCAAATTAACCTTTTGGGGACCTAATTTTGCAAATGTCAGATGGCTTATTTTCAGGCCTGGTACAACCCAGCGTTTCGTTAATTAAAATTTTACTGATGATGATTTTTATTACCTGGTAAAGGCATGCATGGACATCACCACCTACACATGGATTATGACCACTCCGCAGTGACTTTTCTGTATAAAAAGTTCATTCTACTATACACCTGTTGTCAACCAGGAAATTCTCCTCACTTTCATGAATCGCAATGATAATTATGATCAGCTGACTGCTGGTCATAATTATGATCTAGATATATGACAGAGAGAATTTCCTGGTTCCCGGTCTTTGTGTTTAAAAAATTAAAAACCATAAAAAGCAGGAATATATTGAACCCTTTCTTTGAGAGAAAAATTGAAAAATTCAAGGTATTGACCAATGTCAATGTGTTGTTTTGTTGGGTGGATTTTTATAGGTAATGGGTTGATTTCACTGACATTATGGGTCATGCTAATCTTCTGTTATGAGCCATGTTCTGAAAAAAATAAACTCACAGAAATGGATCTGTGTAACTTTTTACTGAAGGCTGTGGTAGCTAAAGTATTAATTTCTGACATCTTTCCATGTTGAGGTGGGGAAAATGTTTTCATTGTACATTTGCCTTAGAAATAATCACCCAACTGCATGAAATTGTTACAATTATTGGAAAGAAGTTCAGTTGATACTCATGGCATGTACATCTTTTTACATTAACCCTTTACTCAATGAATCGCTCGCATCAGCCCACGTAATATGCAATTTCAGCAGCTGAAAAAATATTATTTTTCGAAAAATTTCAACAAAACCATATCATGTGACCCCTCTTTGGAATGAGCTCATTGTGACCCCTCTTTGGAATGAGCTCATTGAGCTCGTTCTAAAGAGGGGTCACATGATATTGTTTTGTTGAAATTTTTTGAAAAAATTTAAAATAATAAATTTTGAAATCATATGAATTGGGTAAAGGGTTAAAAGATAAGAATGATGTTAATAAAGAAATTGTGTCAGTAGAGTAAATATGTACATCACAAACAATAGATCATTTATTGAAAATACAATTAGATGTTTGCATGAGGCATAAGGATGTGTGTCATTATTCTTAAATTGTCTCGCTGCTAAAAAACCATCCATCCTAGTCCAACAGACATTTAAAACCAAATAATGTTTTCGATCTTCTTTAATTTCAATTGAGACCAAAACCAACAAACAAGAAACATTTCAACAAGATTCAAATCTGTACAAATTGGGTAAAAAATTGTTTCATTCACATGCAGTTTGCATGAAAAGAAATAGATTGACCAATTTTTTTATTGCCAACATTACAAGATCTTTGTCAAATACCTTCACTTGAATTACCCTTGTAATCATTCTTTAACTTCTACAACTGAGCTGTGTTTTATGACAATGATAAAACCCTGTGTTCTTCAACTAAGATACTGAAATCCTGTGTTGTAACACACTGTTGCAAAGTCTCTCTGAGCCCTTTCCAACAGTGTTTTACATTACGGTATATTATTGGATTGTAGACACAAATTCATGACATACTCAACAGTCTTCTACAAAGTTCAAACCAGACTTAGTACCTACAACAAGCTATTAATTGAAAATAGAATATTTTTTTTCATTTTTTGAATTCACATTAAAAAAATTTCCACAATGCAGCATAAGTATTTTCATTAGTTCCTTGAATCCTGCACCTTATATAACATGTAACCAACTAACCCTGTGCATTTTTACAGCCTTAGTCAATGTACCATATGTTTTCATGTAAGGCCACACAAAGTAGATCTTCTGTTTCTCAGACCATTATTTGTGAAATTGCATGCGGGCGAGCGGTTTTTAATTTTATTTTTTATTTCAGTAATTACTTTTTCGCCATCAAAAGTTCATGTTCTTGGTTCAAGTTTTATGCCTCATAATCTACAGAATAGCATGGGTGGTTGTGTATTTCATCCCTTGAGTGCAAGAAGGCTTTGCAATGCTAAAGCATTGCAAAGCCTTCTTGCACTCAAGGGAAAAATTCATCAATTTTTTTAACTTGGGTAAATATCAGACATAAACCATTTAATTTTTATTTTAAATTGGTTATAAAAAGAGAGCATGCGGCAGCCAAAAGGACCATGCGGGAGGGCCTGAGAAACAGATTTTTTATTTTTTTAGGCCTAATGTGTGATATGGCACCCTATCAACTTATCCTGTGCAATGCCTATGGTCAGCCATTGTATGTTAGCTTATCAACCTAACCCAGTGCAATGCACAGGGTTAGTCACTCTTTTCTTTCTGATTATAATTAAGATCATTTCTATTATGTGACTAATCCTGTGCAAGCATAGTCTTAGTGTGTAAATATTTTCTTGTAGAGTGTGATATGGCAGTTACCAATTCATTATAGCCAGAAAGTGTGACTAACCCTGTCACACTTTCTGGTTATAAAAAAATATCATTACTGAGTTGATAACCCTGTGCACTGTACAGCCATAGTGTAAATCTCATCTTTAGCAACTCTATACCCAGTGTAATGGCCAAAATCAGCTAGTAATATTCTCAAGAAGCATTTAATCTTAGCATTTTTAATTATTATTGGGATTTAAAGACACTTTCAATGGTGATTGGCACCGCATGTCAGAAAGTGTGTGGATTAATTGATTTGACATTAACCTGAGTGTTTATGCAGGGTTATTTCCATATCTCTATGCAGATCTTATGTGGCATATTCGTTTTGTGATGGTCTTATCTTCTGTGCCAACACTGGCTTTTTGTAGCACATAATTTACCTCGACATTGTCAGCTGCTGTGACGCATTGAAGAGGCTGGCAATGAGAGAAAAATCTGTTTATCATGTTATGAATGATATTGTATTTCCTGTCCGTACAAAACATTTTTCAAATAAGAAATGCCTTTATGAAGTTTTTGCCTAAGAATGGAAAAGAGCATTAACAACATAAGCCACAGATTGAAAATTGTGAAGATATAATATGGTTCCAATGATTTTGGTTCCAATGATTTACACCAAAAGGTTCTCAGATTTAAAAAAGACTGGATAAACAACAAGCCAAATAAAATTTTGATGCTCAAATGCACACTTATGCACATACTTTCACCCACTTGCCATGTCAAACCTTAACATGTCTAGTCTTAGGTGAGTTAAAATATTCAAGAACAACTAATAGATTTAGAAGCTCAAAGATATGAACATTAGAACACACAAGGAAGATATATTCATTCAAAAGAGCCTAGACCCTACCTATAATACTAATGAGGAACAGATGTATTCAGCGAAAATTTCTGTTAAAAGGTAAAGTGATTTTCTAAAAGATATATGCCTATTCTAATTTTTTTTAACTAATTGTTTAACCCTTTACCTAACATGAAAAGCAGACAACACTTGCAAACAAAATTCTTGAGTAACTATTTTTTTCATTTTTTGTCTCAAAAACATAGGTTATGACCCCTCTTTGGAACGAGCTCAATGAGCTCGTTCCAAAGAGGGGTCATAACCTATGTTTTTGAGACAAAAATGAAAAAAAATAATGAAAATTAATTGACGACTTTTGTGAATAATGCTGACCAGTTTTGGCTGTTAAGTTGGGTAAAGGGTTAAAGAAATTTTTGATTTCTTTTTCTTTTTGGAAGAATCAGTCTTGCATTATGTTAACAAGGGCAGAAAAATGCTTTTGTATGTCATCAGCATGTGTTTTATCATCAGAAGTTGCATAACTGTTATAATATTGGGAAACATCTTTATTATTAAATTACAAAATATTCAACATTTTTTCCTGACAATTCTTCCATTAAGTGGAAGAGTGCTGGAAGCCCATATTTTGGCTTTACTTTTAAGTGCAGGTACCATGACTTAACCCTTTGAACTCTAGTGGTATCTTCCATGTCAGTTCAATGGAAGCACTTGGAAGAGTCCATATTCATTATTTGAGGTAGACCAATCAATATTTTCAACGTGCAGCCTCGGGGCTGCACGTTGGAAATATTGCTTGGTCTACGTACCCCACACATTTACTGAGCAGCCATCCTATTTAATGACATTATGACGTATCATGTTCCTGGCTAGAAAAGCAGCCGCCAGGGTTCCAAGGGTTGAAGGCTTCATATTCTGTGGATGTGTTTCATATTATCTTTGAGCGAAATTATGAAGTCGGTCAAGATTTGCCTTCTTACAATTTATAGGAGAGTACCTGTTAGCACTCTCCCATAAATTGTAACAAGTCAAAGAATTGTGAACAAATTTTGACGGAGGCGTGGTGGCATTGCAGTAACCGGTTCTCGTCAGATCACCAAAGTTAAGCAACGTCAAGCCCGGTTAGTCCTCGGATGGGTGACCATCAGAGCGATCGTCTGCTGTGTCCTTGGGCAAGACACTTAACCCTGATTGTCCACATGGGGGCATGATGACGACATGTACTAAGGCATACTGCACGTCAATGGTGTGCATGTCTTCAACCGATTTAACCCTGCCTGTGCTGCAGTGTGGAGTTATGATGTTGGGGAGCTGGCAGCTGCGCATCATTGCGCAGTGGTTCTCTCTGGGTACTCTGGCTTCCTCCACCCGTAAAAAAAAAGTATGTGACTTTAAACACCAATAAATAAATAAAAAAAATATAACAAATTTTGACAACCATAAATAATTTATCACTCTACCAGTCAAGACAATACACTATCACGTGATTTGCCTAAAAATGGTATCCATTCTTATTCCCCTGGATGAGCTCATGCATAAACAAAATATTTCAAAACCCAGCAAGGATGTGTAAAACATCAAGTATTCAAAGATAATACTTTAAATAGAATGGATCAGTGAGATCATTTGCACAGCTTATAGTTTTGAATGAATTATGGATATAATTTGTACATTAATCCTTTTATGTGTTATTTGTGATGTTTCATTTCTGACACATGTTACATGATTTAATATTAAAACACACACCAGGCAGGTTTTGTTACCAATGGTGATGTTTACATGCACATTCATTTATTTGTGTTTAAAGTGTTTAAGGTCACTTTCTGCTTCTTTGACTACATTTCGTCTGAAAGCAACATATGTACAGTTAAAACTAGAAGTCCTGTCATGAAATGTGCACAAATAGCATGTCGATCTGCGTGTTAATCTATGCGTTATGACCATAGTAAGGCTATAAAATTCTGTACATATGGCCTGTGCACAAGCAATGTTTCAGCCAATGGACCTCCGGGTTACCCGGAAGTCCATTGGCAGAAACATTGCCTGTGTTTGCTGTGAGTAACCAGGAGAACCAGCCCTGCTTTGGATGCCATTTGATTTGGCAATTGCGTGCAATTCCTACGCACAATTAAGCCTAGATAAGCGCACAGTTCATGACAGGACTTCTAGTTTTACCTGTATACTTTTAAGAAATTTTTTTTTTCCATTTCAAAAATGTATACTGTCTCGAAAATACCTTTTGAAAGGTTGAAATTATCTATAGATAGTAATATAAACAAATCATGAGCATGCACTTGTACACTGTAGTTGCAGGATACAGAATTTGTAACAGGGGTGCCTGATGCATGATGTATTCAGGTAATTACGGGTTCAGTACATACTTAATATAAGATGATGTTATGTACCTTGTCTAGATAAGCGCACAGTTCGTGACAAGACTTCTAGTTTTAACTGTATGACATCAATTTTAGTCTATAGTTTATACCTTGTTGCCCACCTTTGAGGACTTAAGAGGACTTCCACCCCAGGCACTGGTAAAGTAAAGTGGAACTTGTCTACTACAGTCAACAAGCACTGTTTCATTTCCCAGGGTTTCCTTGGGAGATTGAAATGCACAGCTATGTAAATTGTGTATGGTAGAGTTTTTTATGAAGCAGTTTGAGAAAAGTTTTGAGAGCCCATTTGAAAAGAGTATCACATCAAAGAAATTCCTGAGTGAAAGCACAAATAAACAATATACATATGGTGTGCTTTTTTATATCTATTCATACAATAAGTTGAAATACAGTTTAATTTATTTATTTGTTGGGGTTTAATGACACACTTTCACCAGCCAGTCACCTCGAGTCAGACAGTTTTATGGGTGGCGGAAGCTGGAGAACCCAGAGAGAACCACTCAGCAGTGGTGAGTAACTGTCAGACTCCCAACATACTCCCACACAAGCAGGGTTAGCACGGGTTGAAGACAAGTTCACCATCAACATGCAATACGCCTTAGTACACAGTGCCACTGAGACCCCACATGAGCAATCAGATAAAGTATCTTGCCAAAGGACACAACGCAGTTAGCCCTGGTGGGGATCGAACACTGGACCTTTCAGTTTGAAGTTCAACAAGGTGCAACCCACAAGTATCCCCTGCCAAGGGTTTCTAAGTTGAAAAAAGCAGAAAAAGGCACATAACTCTTGAAAAAAAATGGTTAAAACCTGTTAATTGTGAATTTCCTTTCCCCTTGGTGGTCTATCAGCATACCAAAGATCATTTAAATCCAACATCCACTGACTGAGATAAGAAGGTCCAAAGTTGTGATGGATGGATGGATGGATGGATGGATGGATGGATGGATGGATGGATGGATGGATGGATGGATGGATGGATGGATGGATGGATGGATGGATGTGGATGGATGGATGGATGGATGGATGGATGGATGGATGGATGGATGGTCGGTCGGAACCCATTTCTATATCCCCTGAAAAACTTTGTTTTGGTGGGGGACAATGTTGTAACCACTGAGTCATCACATTCCTGTTGAAATTTTCCAAGGTATGATCCAACTTGAAAGATATAAAACATAACACATGTGCATTGCTTTGATATGATAACTATTACAGGTTTCAAGTTTTAGGTCATTTTAACGCCCTGTGTATTTCACTTTATGGCATAACACATGTACTACTGAGCTGCTACTGGAGGCTAACCCTTTCTTTATGAATCAGACACATCTGCCTGCGTAATTCAGCAGTTGACAAATACTATTTTTCAAACAATTTCATCCAAACCATATCATTTGACTTCTCAATGGAACGAGCTCAACGATGAGCTTGTTCCAATGATGGGTCACATACAGTTTTGTTGAAATTTTTTGAAAAACTTGGAAAATAATATTTAAAACAAAAGGCCCCTAGGGGCCTTAATCACTCACCTGATAAAGTGGTTCAAAGAAGAAGATCACATTCAGTTAGTCATGTTTCATGACAGAGGAATGAAATCTTGAAATTATTCATAACTCTAGTGTCCATGTCAGATGATTATCATAGGTCTGCCTGACTGCTTCCAGTTCTATCAGCTGTAGATCAACACTGCCAAACTTCCAAGGGTTATTAAGTCACTGCAGTTTGAAATGCAAATTTTATGGAAAAACACCAAGGAATGAATTTGAACAAACTTGGATCCCCCCCCCCCCCTCAAAAGAGAGCCCAAACTATAACTGGTAGAGTGTTAGAAGCCACTATCAGGGCTTTAATATGAAGAGCAGGCACCCCAGCCTAAATGTGTCATATTCTGTGGGTGTGCTTCATATTATCTTAGCAGTGAAATTACTTAGTCTATATTGGTTTGCCTTGTTACAATCTATGGGAGAGTGCCTCTGGGCACTCTCCCATAAATTGTAACAAGGCAAAGACACATGAACAAATTTTGATGACCAAAAATAAAACTTAGCACTCTACCAGTTAAGGAAGGGACTCGAAATGAACAAACCTGAATCTGATCTTCCCAGAGATGTTATATACCAAATCCCTCATATTGCACGAAGTTAAAATTTGGGCCCAAATATTAACCCAGCAATTCGATTTTGAACAAATTGAATCTGCCCCCCCCCCCTCCCCCCCACCCCCATCATCAAAACATAAGTCTATGTCTGTCATTATTTGTGAAACCAGCAGATTTTTTGTTTCAGTTGGCCCCATAAAATGAGTACTGAGCTGACACAATCTTTGCAGAATTCATGGAGCACTTTTAACCCTTTACCCAATGCACACAATATCAAAATTTATTATTTTATATAATTTTTTCTCAAAAAATTTCAACAAAACCCTATCATTTGACCCCACATTGAAATGAGCTTTCCAATGAGGGGGCATATGATATGGTTTTGTTCAAATTTAAAAAAAAAAGTTTTTTCAACTGCTCAATTTGTATATTATGTGGGTGGATGTTTCCAATTCTCAGATAAAGGGTTTACCCACTGCCTAGTTTATTTTTTCATCTCTACCATTATATTGTATGCAAGTTTTATAAACAAAATGAGAAAATTATATTTTTTCTCAATAAATTAGGATTTGTTCAAATTTAAGGTAAAATACATGTAGCCTGTCGGAAAGTTTAAATTGGTTGCAAAATTCAGTGCCCTGCATGTCTGATTTATGATCAAGAAGACATGATTTCAAGTCTAGCTGTAATCACTCGTGTTGTGTTCTTGAATAAAGCACTTAACATGAAAACACACTTCTGTAGGAGCATGGTAGTACAGTGTCTGAAGGCATGGGGCATGCAGATGGTTCATTTGCCTTGAACTGGTTAGTGCTAAATTATTTTTTGTCATCAAAATTTATTCACATATTTTTGCCTTGTTACAATTTATGGGAGAGTGCCCACAGGCACTCTCCTATAAATTGTAATTAGGCCAATCCACACTGACTGTTTAATTTCACTTCAAAGATAATGCAAAGCACTTCCACAAAGTATGAAGCCGTTAAGCTGAGGTACCTGCATTCAAGAATAAAGCCCAAATATGGGCTTCCAACTCTCTACCAGTTTAACAGTTGAATTGAAACAAGCTTTACTTGCATTTAATTGGTAAGGTTGAAGCATTCAAGTTATTTGCCCATGCTTGGTGATCATCTTTTGATGCTCTGACTTCATCCACCCTTCAAGCTCTCTGATACAAGCCTGGATTTATGGGTGTTGAAAAACCCCTATATTTAAACAAACTGAAAAATATGGAGAATGACAAATTCAGCAATTGATTTTGTTTTCCAGTGCTTATAATACTCAGGTGCAATCTAAATGCCAATGGATAGTAAAACTGTAAGCTCACAATATCAAAGCTCACAACACTGAAATACTGTTCACTCTAAGATATGACTTTTAATCTTTTTCACTTGTTATGCATAATCTTGATCACTTTATATTGAGGTAAGAGAATGAAAAACAAAGGTGAGGAGAATTTGAAGTACTGTATTTACTCTATGTATTGGGACAGCTAAAAATAATTATTTTCACAGGTGTCCCAATTCTTAGAAAATGGGGAAAGAACACAGCCTGGTCTTGATATGATGCTGAATAAAGTTGTGTGTGATTCGTTTTCCATTACTATATATGAAAATCGCCGTCCAATTTTTTTTTATATTTTCATTTTTTGCTTCCAAAACATAGCTCATGATATCTCATTGGAACGAACGCATTGCGCTGCTATGTTTTGGAAGCAAAAAATGAAAATTTTTAGTTTTATGAGTGTCGTCTGCTACTAGCGATGGGCCAACTGGAAACAAATCTCCTGAATGTCCCAAACTTTGGAGCATAAAAAAATATAGTTTTCTGGAAAAAATGTGTGTCCCAAATCACAGAGTGTCCCAAAACATAGAGAAAATATGGTAATTTAATCCTAAAGTTCTTCATAACTGGCAGATTATATCATCACAAATCTTCAATATAAATCCAACAAAGATTCAGTCATTTGCATTTGAAAATATTATTATTCATAGTGTAGAAGGGTTAAATTTACATATGGGGAAATATATCCAATGATCTTCTTTTCATCACATTTAAATTAACCTTTAAACTGCTGATTATTTCTTAGAATTTCTTACAAATTTAAATCAAGTCTTGTTAGGGTCCTTTGATTCTCAAATCTTGGGTCAAATCAAATCTTAAATCGAATATGGCAGAAGATTTCAAATGGAATCGAATAGCACATCAAATCTCACCACTTTTCAAGTTGTGGATATTGTACCTTCTTCAACCAGGGAATGTAGCAAATAATTTAAGTGTCCACTCGCATGTCATACTCAAAGGCAACTCAGCTGTTTAGGCAAGTCAGTCAAAAAAGCATATAATTCAAAAATGGAATCAAACTAGCTTCGCAAGTGGAACACCCTGGAAATCTTCTATAATCAGGTTTACTGTAAAACACGAGATCTGATGACTGAAGAAGAGTTCAAGAAGAGGGACTTAGAGGGTTTTGAGAATATCTCAATGATTCGAAGGCAAGTGCACCATCGATATGCAGTACACCTTAGTACACAGCCCCACCGTGCCCCCACATGGCAATCGGAATTAAGTGTCTTGCCCAAGGAAACAACACAGGTACCTCTAGTCACTTTCGATTTGAAGTTCAATGCTCTAACTACTGAGCTACTGTGCTCCCTAATGGTACTTTACCATGATGTTTGTGGAAACAAGCTTTTATTGCTGCACGATATTCAAAGCAGAATACCAGTATCGGTATTCCAAAAAATACTGCAGTATACCGGTATATCGAAAACTAGTCAGATATCTGAACATTAGTACCACAATCTAGACTTGAGGCATCACAGTCGGAACGAATCAGCATGCATTGATGATGCGGTTCGAAAAACCTTTACCCAACGCAGACGATATCAAAATTTATTATTTTAAATATTAGTTTATCAAATTTTTCCAAAAAATTCTACAAAACAATATCATGTGACCCCTCATTGGAACGAGCTCAAGGAGCTCGTTCCAATGAGGGGTCACATGATATAGTTTTGTTTGTTGAAATTTTTGAAAATTATATTTTCAACTGCTGAAATTATATATTACATGGGCACATGCGGACGATTCCTTGGGTAAAGAGATAATATTATTCATTTGGAGCTACAGTTAAAAACTCAAGACATCTTGAAAATTAAATTGTGGGTAAATAAATAATGACGATAAACCGATATTTTTGTAATTACACCGGTATTCAATCGATATTGGTTTGAATACCAGTATATATCAGTTTATCGATATACCATGCAGGCCTAGCAGCTTACAGTGTAACCACACACGATTCTAATCAAAGAATGTCCATGTCTAGTGGCTCTAGCTTTTTCCAAGAACAAATTTGTTTAACTATTTAACTCATACTTTTGTATCAAGGCCACACAAATCTCAAATTTCGGGCCAAATCAAATCTCAAATTGAATCAAGCAAAGATGATTTTGAATGAAATCAAATCCCAAATCGAATCTCACTTCTTGTCAAGTTTGGTTTTGCATCTTCTCATGACAATGGAATGTATCAGATAATGTCTGTGTCCACTTGCATACCACATTCAAAGGTAACTCAGCTGTTTAGGCAAATCAATCAAGAAAGCATAACATTCAAGAAATTGAATCAAAATAGTTTTGGAACCTGGAAACCTTCTTCTATCACCAGGTTTCCTGAAAAGGAGACCTGATGATAGAAGAATTCAAGAAGAGAGACTTCGTGGAATTTTGAGAATATCTCAATGATTCAAAAATTCTGAATCAGCAAGACTGGAATTGAATTGACTAAAATCAAATTGAATCATCAAATGCTTTCAAATCAAATTGAATTTTGAAGCTTTGCAAGGCACTTAGTCATGCCTCCTGCAGATTGATTTGATGAAAAATTCAATAAAGTCTGGCTTAAAGTAATCACTATTTAGAGTTCTACATCTATTTTGAGACGTTTATTTTTTTTTGGCAAGAGCCAATAACATACCTCCATTAGGGCTCACAAGGTAGTTCTTCTGTTTCTCTGGTCATTTTTTCGTAAAATTGCATGTGGGCAGGTGTTCTTTCATTTTATTTTTGATATTTATTTGCCATCAAAAGTTCATATTCTTGGTTAGTTTTATATTTTAGACCTCATAATCTACAGAATAGCATGGGAGGTGGTGTATTTCGTCCCTTGAGTTCAAGAAGGCTTTGCAATACTAAGCCTTGTTGCACTCAAGGGACAAATTTATCAATTTTATTAACTTGGTTAAAATATCAGACAAAAACAATTTAATTTTAAATTTTTTAAGTTTTGATTGGTTATAAAAAGAGAGAATGTGGCAGCCAAAAGGACCATACAGGAGGGCCTTAGAAACAGATTTGTAATTTTTTAGGCCTTAAGTAAGAGAGTATGTTTTGTACTGGGAAAGAAAATCCACTTGTAGCAGGGATAGAGCTTGTTCATAACTTTGGCTAATGGGGGGTATCATCCCAATTAATATAATTTGTTCAGTAATTTATTTATTTATTGGGGTTTAACAACACTTTTAACAGCCAGAGTCACCTCATGTTGGACATTTTTATGTGTGGAGGAAGCAGGAGTACATGGAGAGAACCACTGTACATTGGCAAGCAACTGTCAGACTCCCTAACATACTAACTCTGCAGGATTAGCATTTGTTGAAAACAAGTGCACCACTGACGTGCAGTACTTCTTAGTAAACACACGCCCCCAAAGGGGCAATCAGGATTAAGTACCTTGCCCAAAAACACAAAGCAGTTATGCTGGCATGGATCGAACCATGGACATTTTGGTTTCAAGTCCAAATCTGTAACCATTGAGCCACCGTGCTCCCTATGTTCAGTAATAAATTAATTCTATAGCTTTACAATTTATTTACTTATTGGTGTTTTAAGGTCACATACTTATGCACAATGGCTAATCATGACATTGACAATTTTACGGGTGGAGGAAGCCAGAGTACCCGGAGAGAACCACCGAGCATCGACGAGCAGCTGCCAGCTCCCCAACATCGTAACTCCGCACTGCAGCACAGGCAGGGTTAGATTGGTTGAAGACATGTGCACCATCAACGTGCAGTACGACTTAGTACACAGCGTCATCGTGCCCCCATGTGGACAATCGGGGTTAAGTGCCTTGCCCAAGGACACAACGCGGGAGTCCGAATCGATCGCTCACACGGTCACCTATCTGAGGACTAACCGGGCTCGACACTGATTAACTTCGGTGAACTGACGAGAATCGGTAACCGCAATGCCACCTATACAAGGAAGGGCTATAGGATAAAATTATTGCAGATCTCCATTACTGATTTGTTGTGCATTGCTTCATCTTGTTATTGGATACTACTACAGCCTGGATCATTTTGTGTCAGTTTTACTGGAGAAGGAAGAAGAGTAGCTCATGATTTGTTAAGTAAACTGGGAAAAAAGTTTGAAAAGTGCCTGGATTGCACTGCAACTGGTAAATATTTTTGCCATGTAAAAATCCACCTGCAGCACTCAATCTGATCAAAATAAAATACCTCAGATGATTTATCAACACCAAATAAGATACCACATTGAGTGGATCTCACTATTGTTGAAATGTCTGTGAAACAAAATTTATCCCATAAATGGCCATTTATTTGAACAATAAAGGCCTTGGGTAAATTTTTGCTTTATTCACCTAGTAGGGTGATAAATTTTTCCCACAGGCTTAACACTGAAAGAATTTATTCCCCTAGTAGTGACGGACTTGTTGACCTCTGGCCTCTACCACATTTGTCTAGCATAATTAATAGTTCGATTGTTGATTTTTTAAAATCTTTTTGAAAGTATTACACAATGCCAGTAGAAAACACCACCCACTGCTCATATAATAAAGTATTTTTGCAAGTTTAGCTCAAGTTTGTAGGGGAATTATTTTTAGACAGAAATGTATTACTGCGCCTTGTTTATTTTTGCCAATTTTACTGGTCGATCGAATTGGACCAATGTGCTCCTCACTTCTCACTTTGTTTTGTAGCGAATTATAGCACGATTTTGCCAGGACTGCCCTGTAGAAGATTTATGGGATAAATAAAATAAACGTATTGTGTTTTCACCAGAGGCTCGTCAGTTTCATTCTTAATCCTACTCGTAGAATAAATTTTTTACTTGAAAACACTATACGTTTATTCTATTTTTAATGCAGGTAAAATTATTCAAAATTGAAGAAATGTGTTGCAAAAATTTATTTAAACTGGGGAATTTTATAATTACAAAATTTAAACTAAGAGCTACACAGATGGTGAGACATTCAGTGACGAAACTGCTTCTCTCCAACAGATGGATGATATGACAGGGTGTTCAATCAACTGTTTTGCC
The DNA here is from genome assembly GCA_031216915.1 of Pictodentalium vernedei. Taxonomy (NCBI): domain Eukaryota; kingdom Metazoa; phylum Mollusca; class Scaphopoda; order Dentaliida; family Dentaliidae; genus Pictodentalium; species Pictodentalium vernedei. The sequence continues at coordinate 798,162,868 of CM062297.1, forward strand.
TGAGTAAAGAGCCTAATAATGGAACTGCTGAATTACCATTAATGGAAGTGTAAGCCATCAATTGATTCCTTTTTGATCACTTTCCATTATTACAATCAAAGAAAAGCAAGACTCACTTCTACAAGTCAGTTACAAATGTAACTGCCAATATTCCTACTACATCACATTCATGCCTGAGGTTCCCAAATGTCAGGAGTCAGACTTTGAAGAGGAGAGTCTACTTTGATGCAGCAACTACAGATTTCAACAGTGCTTGGTAACAATAAGGTCAGCTATAACAATCAACTGATGAACAGTATGCGTGTTAATACTTCAAGTGAGTTGCACCACAAACAAACATTTCTATATTAAAGTTGTTATAAACCGGACACAATTTGATTGATGAAATAAAGTTACTACTAACAAATCTTCTGTTAATCCTTTACTTAACATAACAGTTATATCTGGCCGGTGCTATCCATAAACATTACCTTAGAAATTTCATAAATTTTTTTTTAATATTTTACCTCCAAAACATAGCTTCTTACCCCTCATTAGAACAAGCTTGTTCCAATGAGAGGTCATAAGCTATGTTTTGGAGGGACTACATGATTAGTTTTAGTTATTTGTGACTTTTTTGGTAAGTGTCGATGTCGACTGTTAGTCAGGTTGGGTAAATAGTTATTTATTTTTATTTTATTTTTTTGGGGTTTAATGAGACTTTTGGCTGCCAGGGTCACTTTGCATCAGACAGCTTTACTAGTGGAAAAAGCTGGAGTACCCAGAAACAACCACCAAGCAACTGCCTGACTCCCCAATGTACTAACTCCGCATAAGCAGGGTTAGCATTGGTAGAAGACAAGTGTACCATCAACGTGCAGTATGCATTTGTACATGGCACCAATGTGCCCCCAGGATAAATGGTTAAATATGTACTTCAAAACTATGGCTCATAAATTGATCGTACTCTGCACACTGATGTCCAAATATTAAAATCTGAAGCAGCTAATTTTTCCCACAATGCATCTAGGAATTTAACCATTTCAATCTTGTTTGACACAGCTCTTTGAGCTGTGTCAAACAAGACTGAATTAAGTTCCAAAGATTGGATGGATTAAATTTCTAGTTACAGTGTGGGAAAAAAATACTGCTTAAGATTTTGGGATTTTAACATCAGTGTGCAGAGGGTTAAATGAAGCCAATAGTTAAATAAGTCCAAATTCCAGGGTGTAGCATCCTGTCATGAATTATTAATTTTTTAACTATTTGTTGCGGAAAAATCATGTTTTTATATTTCAATTAACTGTGAATATTTGTCTTTGTTTGACAGCAATGTCTAAATTACAGGAATCACACACTATCAAAATTTTTTAAGTGTTGAAATTTTACTAAAAAGAAGGTTTGTTAATTATAACTTCATTACATTACAGGCATTAGCCGCAATGTGTCCAGTATTTAACAGTCTTCAGGGAGAATAATGACAGTAACACAAAAATAACACAGCAGCAACGCATTATTCACTGCACAAAATCTGACAGGAATGGTTGGCAGCATGCGAGACAATCAAAGAGCTTTTGACATACAATCCAAGTCTTGGACCCTTCAGGGATTGCCTCTCCTTCTTTGAACCTTTTAGAGGTAGGAGTTGTATGGTTTCTGACCCTTCACGTTCTTGATATCTTTTTTTCCTACTGAAAAAATCCAGGGATAAAAAACAAGATCATAAGAAATGATTTTGATGAATCAACACTTCCATTGTAAAACCACATAAACTGAGTGAACACACCTGTTTCAATAAGATGTTGTGACTACAACAATTTAATACTGTGAACAAAATACACAAGGGTGGACAATAAAACACATAGACTGACTTCTTTAAATTCATTCCCTCACAACTGAAGTCAAACTCCCTGTTTATCAGCATTACAGTTGGGCCCACTTAATTGGATGTCTCTTAACTGAATAATCCTGTTAATGGATTGATGGATTGTTTGTTTGTTTGTTGGTGGTTAACGTCACATATTTATGCACCATGGCTAATCGTGACACAACATGGAGATGAAGTCAAGTTTAGTCAATCGTTGATCAACATGTTGCCCATTTTAGAGGACTTTCACCCCAAGCATTGGTGACTGGGTCCTATTTTACTAGTAAAGCGGAACTGGTTTACCACAGTAAACAAGTGCTGCTTACTTCCCGGAGTTCCCACAGGGAAATGGATTGATGGAATAATGGAATATAATTTCCCAAACACAAAACCATGAACTTGTACCTTCAGTACAAGTTTGACCTGTTAATTACAAACAGAGAGAAAACTCCTGTTAACCCTTTACCTAACCTGAAAAGCAGACGATACTTGCAAAAAAAATTCTTGAATAACTATTTTTTTTTCATTTTTTTCTCAAAAACACAGGTTATGACCCCTTCTTGGAATGAGCTTGATGAGCTCGTTCCAACGAGGGGTCGTAACCTATGTTTTTGAGACAAAAAATGAAAAAATAATGAAAATTAATTGACGATTTCTGTGAATAACGCTGGCCGGTTTTGGCCGTTATGTTAGGTAAAGGGTTAATGGAATAAGCAATCTTATAATATCATCCCCTTAGTTCCAATGTGTTCTGTGTGCCAGTAAGCACATAGAACACATTGGAACTCAGGGGACAATATGTCAAGACATTATCCTGATAAACACCGGATTCCCCTTGGCCTTAGTACATCCAACAGAGGCATTTATTCTATATATCCTGTTTGACAGAGCCCTATGAGCTGACAAATTCATGTTTAACTTGTTATTATTATTATTACATTTAAATATTATACTGCTAAATATGGAATTGACAATGAAATTATGTGATATTTTGTTTTAATAACAATGAAGTTGACAGTAATGGACATACAGGAACATAATATTGGTAAGTGGGACTGTACACTCATGAATGCTGGGGAGCACTAGTAAAACATTTTTCTGTACTACTAGCAACACTACAAACACCTGAAAAATCAACATTATAAACAGTCCGTGCTTCAGACAGTGGAATGGTAATGATACCACCATTGCATGTATTAAGATTGACACTGCATGATGTGATAGCAACAATATCAGTCATCTTATCTTCAGTAGCTGCATTCAAGTTAATACATGTCGGACTACCTGTTGCACTGAAGCCAATACAAAATTATTGCACATTGGACGAATTCCTCATTATCAGAAGCTTAGAGTTCATTAGGATTTACACCTAAAAGTAGCATCAAGGATATTGGCATATTCTCTTTCTGAGCTGCTGATATATCATTAACCCTTTACCCAATGCAGACGATATCAAAATTTATTATTTTAAATATCATTTTTTCAAATTTTTCAAAAAATGTCAACAAAACCATATCATGTGTCCCCTCCTTGGAACGAGCTCGACAAGCTCGTTCCAACGAGGGGTCACATGATATGGTTTTGTTGAAATTTTTTGAAAAATATTATTTTTTCAACTCCTGAATTTGCATATTACGTGGGCGGATGCGGGCGATTCGTTGGGTAAAGGGTTAATGTAATAGTACAATGATTAGAGTGTTTTTATAATTAGTAACTGATATGATGCTTTGGAGATTAGGGCTAACCTGATCCAATTGTGATATCATTGATGCTCTGTATTATTACACCAGACCAACAGATTAACCAACAAATAGTCATAACTAGTGACCAAGGTCTGAGGTAAACAATGACAATAATGGTCACCAGTGCCCACATATCAATTCAATATACTGACACTGGGGGTATGTTAATTATCACTATCTGCTATTTTGTTTTATCACAAAAATCACATTCTGAATTCAGTTAATTGGCACTTTAAAAAGTTTGTTTTCAGTTCAAAGGTACATCGGAAAGCAAGCAAAATTGTAAATGCGCCCCAATATGTCAGAGGTAATAAATCAATAATTTTCTTGGTGATAAATGAGATGTTGCATTAATCCCCTTGCATTACATCACTACTCATTTGTGTTTGTAAACATATGAATACCGACAGGAAAATTCAATGAAAATATGAAACACTTTGCAAACTGATTTTTTTATCGGGGTTTAACATAGCCATGGTCACCACATGTCGGAACAACTGAGGAAAATTTTTACAGAAATAAAGCCTGGTATAATAAATATGATACAGTATGTTTAGTTGTTGGATACAGTGTCATATGAGGCTCGGAAAGAATAATTTTAGGCCCAGCTAAAACCTTGCCTAATATTTTTCTTATTTTGCCTCATGTAACACCATATCCACCAACTAATTAAACATCCCATAACTTAAAATATTCTGATTGGCCAGTTTTCTTCAAAATATGCTGCATCATCAATGTCAAAAAATTTTCCTGATGGCCTCATTCCTGAATCAATGTTCATCTTTGCAGAACACTTTCCATGGAGTCTGGAAGAGATGATCACAATGGGGATGTGTTGTCTGCAAGTATAGTTTATATAAAAAAAAAACATTTTCGTCATCCCCATTCAGGTGTTGATTATTATAATCATTCAACATCCTTTTGTTTATGTTCTCCTTGGTGATTTTTTGTTACCTTGGGGTCAGAGGATGACACCTATTCAACACCCTGTGAGTTGGTGTTTAGCTTGAAAGAATCTTTTTTTCATTGTAGTCACACTCTCTCTTCCTCAGTGACCCAAACTGTAGCATGAATGAAACCATACAGTTTCAATGACAACTTCCAGAGATGAACTGTAATTTGTAAAATAAGCTGCCAACTTTTGCACATCATATGCTCCTATACTTTTCTTGTGTTTGGGTTTAACAGTGTTTGAATTAAAATTAGAGTTTGAATCTTACAACAAACATTCTGTTAGCCATCATAAATTCTAGATCTTTCAAGATATTCATCAGTCTTCTAACTGGTGTACTGTTTAGATGGTGCTGCATAGCTGTCCAACGTAATAACTAATGTGCTCGGTATTAGGGATGGCTTTTCTTTTGTAGCCTTGACTTCTGTGTAGTACTTTCTAGGGATGTGAACCGGACCGCAAAAAAATGGTATGGTCTGTGGTCCAGGGCCAGACTGCAGACCGGACTGCCATCATTGGACCACTTTGGACTGGTCCACACATGGTACTCGACCGGTTCGCAGACTTTAATACAAAGATGTATGTCTAGCTTTAGCACTGGGGTTATCTGGTACAGAAATCTGAAGCTCCGATCACCAGTCAATAGACTCAATAAACAGTGTCGCAAATGTCTGGTAATTTCATAACAGCTCATCAGATACATTCTTTGATGTCGATGACATCAAACGACAGTGACTACCGAGTACAAGCCCTACTGGTCGCTTGTTTAAAATATAGCATAACAAGTTCTTAAAATTTAAAATAATAATGGAACCTTCTAGATAGTCGAATGATACTCAATCTAGTGAAATTAGTGTATCGCCCAGTAATTCTAATACAGCGACAAGAACAGGAAAGATACAAAAACACAGAACACTACGGGACTCGCACATGGCAAAATATTCTTTCCTAGTATATGGGTATCTGTATTCAAAAAAGAATGATGCAGCTGGTGTTTTCCAATGTGTAAAATGTGAGGAAAAAATAAAGAAAAGTGGTGGTGGCCAGTACAACTTAAAAAAACATTTTTAGAGACACCATAAAGACATTTTCGATACAGTAATTTAACCACCAGCCAAAAGAGACATGTCCATGTTGAACCATGTAAAAAAGACATCCTCAACTGCATCATCATCCGAATCTATCCTGAATCCACAAGGAATTACAGTCAGTGAATCCGAGTTCGGGTCAGAAGAATACTGCAAGAAAGATAGTTTTCGATATGCACAATGTAAACAGAATCTCACTGAGTTGATATGTTCAGATATTCAGCCTGTATCTATAGTGAATGACCCTGGATTTCTACAGTATTCTTACATACTAAATCCAAGATTCATAGTCAGGCCTGGCATTTTCAGGAGAGCGATTTATTCGCTCACCTGCTGCACGCCTCAAAAAAATTGGGGAGGGCGAAAAATAGCCCTCCTTGCCTTAGAAAATAATGATTACCACAACAACCTATTTCTAAAACCCACAGGTTTTCAGATCTCTGCTATGTTAGTGGTCTCTGAGAGATGGCCAGACTGCCCCTCCCACACCTCCAGGCCTTGCCGGGCCCGGAGGTGTGGGAGGAGCAGTGTAGCTGTCTCACAGAGACTACCTTGTTAGCAGCACCAAATAAAATGTGCAAAGCCCACTAGGCAGAATTCATTAATAGTACATTTTGCCACTTTTAGCTTATGTAAGCTTGGTGAGAGCTAATTGCTCCCCTAGTCCATGTGAGGAGAGAGACTTTTAGCCCTCCTGCATTTTTAAGAATGCCAGGCCTGCATAGTTCCTTCAAGAGACACAATGTACAATGAGATCATAAAACTATACGACGATAGGAAAGCTACAGTGCAGAAACTATTTGAAAAAGAACATCACATACTTCTGTGCCACTTTTGATGTATGGGCATCAAGCAATGCATTCATATATCAGTTGACTGTACATTTAGAGAGTGGTAGACTTGGAGCTGTATCTTTTCCAGGAGAACACTCAGGGGAAAGTATCGCTGACAAAGTCCTCGAAATGTTGGACACATGGGAGCTGCCAAGAGACAAGTTAGTAGCAGCAACATGCTACAATGTAAGTTCGAACATCAAATGTTGCAGAGACTTCTTACATGTTGAATGATTTCCATGCCTTGTCCAAGTTTTGAACTTAGCTGTACAAGATGGACTTAATGTGCAGGGTGTAACTGAAGCCATAGACCGGTGTAAGAAACTAGTAATGCACTTCTGCAAGAGCAAAGTTCTGCTTGATAAAATGGAGGCTGTACAACGAGAAAAGAAACTTAAGACATTGAGACTCATTCAAGATGTATGTATCCAATGGAACTCAACGTATTTAATGTTGTCAAGACTTTTGGAACTTAGAGGCATTATAGCCACCATTGTAGATGATACTCTACAACACAGAGAGTTTCAATACTACAACCATTTTATGATGTGACAGTTCCTCTTTGTGTGTGACAATATCAGCAATATCAGCAGCTGGACCAGCTGTAGCAATGCTATGGCAACACTTGGAAATGAAAGTAAACAACCCGCCCGGAATCAAGAAATTGAATTATCAAGCAAAACTGAAGATGAACAAATACTTTGAAATGAAAGATGAAGAAAATCAAGTGGACACGAGGTCATACATGGACCATCATTTCCATGCTTTCAGTCACAAGTTGGAGGCAAGCTCAACTATTTAGGCAAAGGTGACATCAGAACTTACGGGGCTAATCGGGGGTATAAAAGCCTGTCAGATGGCAGTAACTTGATGCTTTCTTTAACATAAACGCGTATACCAATTCAATCATTATAAAATATCTCAAACAAAGCAAATGTGTTAAAATCTTAATTTGGTATTACCAAAAGTAAGATTTTAACACATTTCACTTCATTTGAGGTATTTTGTAATGATTGGACAGGTCTGGAACCAGTCCAGACAAGAATATCAGACCACCTAGGGTTGGATCGGACTGAACCATCTCTCCCCTGGACCAGACCACCACCAGCAGTCCAGCCTGGTCCAGTCGGGATCCCTAGTACTTTCTCAGTAAATCATTCAGTGTAGATGGCTGAATTGTTGAGAAATCACATTCTTTATTTCTTCTGATTAGTCAGTCATTAAAGTTTATTGCCCTATTATACTGTCCCAGGCCTGGCATTCTTTAGGAGTGTAGGAGTGCTGCATGCCTACTGCACTCCTAGAAAAAATTGAGGAGGGCAATTTTTTGCACCCCTTGATTTTCTGGAATGCCAGACCTGTTTGGGACTGCCTTTAAAATCTATTATCATTTTTGTCCCCTGAGTTCCAATGTGTTCTCTGTGCCTACTGGCACAGAGAACACATTGGAACTCAGAGGACGATTTGTCAATGTTGCATAGATTCGCAATAATTCATGATCCATTTTGTGTCGCATTTCGATATATTTTGAGTGTAGAAGACAGTCACATAAGAATTGAATGCAACATATTGAATAATGAGATGTGTGTGCCAATTTTTCCACTACATGGCTGAATGTAGTACAATTTTTCAGTCACAATATTAATACCTTGAAGTGAATATAACCAAAATAGCTTTCAGGTTTTTGCATTGAAAATTTCAGGTGCAACTGCACTCCCAAGCAATCTGAGGAGGGCAATTGTTTTGCACTCCTTGATTTTCTAGATTGCCTGGCCTGCTGTCCAGTTTTGAGCTGTCATGCAAAAAATTTACTTGTAACTTGTAGAGATCACTTAATTGCAAAAGTTTGACAATAGAGTGTCATCTGTTTACAAACACAGTCACATTACAGACGTGACTACTGACTGTGGATAGTTTACAGTTAAAACTAGAAGTCCTGTCATGAAATGCGCACAAATAGCACGTCGATCAGCACGTTAATCTACGTGTTATGACCATAGTAAGGCTATTAAATTCTGTACATATGGCTTGTGCACAAGCAGTGTTTCGTTTCAGCCAATGGACTCCCGGGTTACCCGGAGGTCCATTGGCAGAAACATTGCCTGTGTTTTCTATGAGTAACCAGCCTGTGTTTTCTATGAGTAACCAGGAGAACCTGTCGTGCTTTGGATGCCATTCGATATTGCACTCAATTCCTATGCGCAGTTAAGCCTAGATAAGCGCACAGTTCGTGACAGGACTATTATTTTTAACTGTAGATTTAACTCAAAATTAGGATAATGGAACCTCTATGAATTATCCAAGTATGCATACCATGAGTGTTGATATCACAACTAAACACTGAGGACTTGATTCTGCTATAGTGTTATAGAAAATTATCATTTTATTTACTAATAAATAAAATATTTGTTAGACAAAATGTTGGTCATTCTTTTTAAAAAAGCGAAGCAGGGGAAACAAAATTCCCAGCAGAAATAAATTACAGGTTGCATGTCATGTTGAACCAATAATATGTTATCAGCCCAACAGCTTATTAGCAGCTCAACAGTCCGACATTATATTATTTCCAGATACTAGTAAATTTGTGATAATGAAGTAGTGGTGCCCTTTGGAATGGTAATAAGTCATAATACAGTACAGCTACTGTTGGCAATATTTCCAATATTAAATTTCAAACACTAGTAATCATTAAAAATTTAATTAATTAAAATTTTGCTGCTGATAATTTTGATTACCTCGTAAACGCGTGCATGGACATCACTGCCCATGTATGGATTACGACCCATCCATGGCAACTGTACTGTACCATTCCAAATCATATTATTTTAAAATAGAAAAATTTCTATAAACTAAAAGAATGATGTTACATGACAATGTTGATTGAAAAGCGTACACAAGAGCTCTTTCCAAATTTGTGCTCCATGACAGCATTCTGTAAGCAGGTCTCATGAAAACTTTTCACAGCACCCATAACCAGAAAATAAGCAGACTGTCATCTGCAAAATAAGGTCCCCAGAGGGTGAATTTAGTGATGCTACCCTGCACAGCAGGGTAGCATAACTACATTTACCCTTTGTGAACCTCAGTCTGAATCAGGGTCTCAAAACTAAACAGAAAGAGGTACTCAGAGGATAAATTGGCCCACTGTATGGGATAGCATCATCAAATTCATTTGCAGAATGAGAATGGGACCTCATTCTGCAAATGTCAGACTGCTTATTTTAAGACCTGCCCATATAAAAAACAATTGCAGGACATAAAGTAATCACTCAAACTCATCTATTGAGAATTAACCCTTTACCCAATGTAACAGACAAAACCGGCCAGCGCTGTTCTAAAAAATCGCCTATTAATTTTCATTATTTTCTTCATTTTTTGGCTCAAAAATATAGGTTATGAACCCTCATTGGAATGAGCTCGTTCCAATGAGGAGTCATAACCTATGTTTTTGAGACAAAAAATGAAAAAAATTCGTTATTCAAGAATATTTTTGTAAGTGTCGTCTGCTTTTCATGTTAGGTAAAGAGTTAAGATCTTAACCTGTTGAGTATTTTCTCAAATGTTTTCATAAAATCCAGTCATGGCTGCTGTGAAGCATCCATGACTGAATTTGATGAAAAATAAAATAAATGAAGACCAGTAACTTTGCAGCAAAGACTGATCCACTTTGCAATGATATATGTTAATCCGAGGCAGAATTATCCCCATTCTGGAGAGAAGTACAGTGGAGCCCACTTAACTGTATATCTTCTAATTGAATAACCACTGTTAATTTGTATATAATTGAAACACCAAACAATTTACCATACCTTGAGTACAAATTTGACCTGTTAATTGCATATAGGTGATAGAGTAAACTCCTGTTACTTGAATAAAAAAAGTCTTGTCATCTGTCAAAGAATTACTCCAACATCCACTGAATTCCCCACAGTTATAGACACAATACATTCAATAGAGGCATTTGATCTGTTACATCTTGTTTAACAAAGCTCAATGAGCTCTGTCAAACAAGATATAATGGAACAAATGCTCAGTTTATTATGAGAAGATAGGAAAGTATTTGATGTTACAGTGCTTGTTGCTATGGCTAATTTTCAACTGGGTATCTATCTGTAATTGATAGATACCCAGTTGAAAAGGTCAACACACCAATAGTAAAAAACATTTGCAGGATTTCCTTGACAAAATTAATTTGAACTTGATATCAGTAAGTTACATATACGATAATACCATAGTGTGTTTTGATATGTTTGATATCTCAACGAGTTGAAAGTGAGTTTTTTTCGCGAGGCTTGCCGAGCGAAAAAAACTCACTTTCAACGAGTTGAGATATCAAACATATCAAAACACACTATGGTATTGTTGTATTTATCTTATACCGACCATTTTTGTTCTTTTCTGCATTTTTAAAAGGGTTTTGGGGATGATTTCGTGTCAAAATGTCGACTCATCTGGAGTGGAGTCGACTGCTTTCTCTTGTTGGGCATGAATACATGTGATGTGCCCGGAAAAGCTGTTGGTGTGTAACAAGGCTACAAATTCAAGTGAATGATAGAGTATAGTTCCCCTTAGAAAGTGGCCCTGTAACTGGGAAAACAATTACAGAAAATATACTTACGCCTCAATTCTTATGATTTATGACAGAAATATGTTTGATAACCAATTTCACCAGATTTGACACGATTTATAAACAATATAGCGAATGTCATCATTATATTATAATATAGAAAAAGACTATAGTCCGTTCTCCAATCTATATGACATGGGGGTATGTGTTATAGATAATCTATAACACATGCGCTATATCTTCAACAGGTATAAGATAAAATTGCATACCAAATATGATATCATACTGCCAAGTGTTTTAAAAGTTATTGAGTCTAAAAGTCATTGGTAAGAGAAAACTCATGTTACAGTGGAACACGCCAACAGATCAACTGACAATGCTATAAATAGAGCAGCATGTTACATCTAAAAATCCTCCATTGTACATGCTTTTTAAGAGCCACAGGGAAGCCCACTATAAGTTAGCCCAATAAACAAGCAAAGCCCTACCTTTCATAATCCCTAAAGGATTAACCCTTTACCCAACGCAGATGTTATCAAAATGTATTATTTTAAATATCATTTTTTCAAATTTTTAAAATTTCAACAAAACCATATCATGGGACCCCTCGTTGGAACGAGCTCGTTCCGAGGGGTCACATGATATGGTTTTGTTGAAATTTTTTTAAAAATAATATTTTTTCAACTGCTGAATTTGCATATTACGTGGGTGGATGCGGCCGATTCGTTGGGTAAAGGGTAAAGGAATCATGATATTCAAGTAAGTATAAGCTTAAAGTAAATGAAGTTGAAAGTGTGTGTATGGTTATTAGTTTATTTTAAACTCAAGTTGTTTCATGTTAGTATGCTATGTGCTCCTTGGCCCTGAAGTGCAGATATACTCAAAAAAGGAAAGTTAGGATTTCTGCTGACCTGGTGGTCTCCAAAGGAATATCATCTATATCATTATGAGTGTTATACAGCAATGACACTTTGTTTTTCTTTTTTCTCTTAGATCGCCTAAAATTATACTAATGCGTATAAATAATTTTACAAACTCACATTCTTACATTCAGCTCTTGATGGCACATTTTCTATTCTGGACTGTACAGTGGCGCCCACTTAATTGGATATCTCTTAACTGAATAACCCTGTTAATTGAATAAAATTTCCCAACACAAAACCATTTACCATACCTCCAGTACAAATTTGACTTGTTAATGACCTGTTAATTGAATATAGGTTATAGAGTAAACTCCTGTTAATTGAATAAAAAAATCTTGTAACCTGTCGAGAAATTACCCGGACTCTCTCCAGTTTTCTTTTGTTTATAGACCAATTTGGCCTCAGTACATCCAATATAGGCATTTAATCTAGTATATCTTGTTTAACAGAGCTCACGGAGCTCTGTCAAACAAGGTATAATAGAATAAATGACAAGTTTATCTCTAGAATACAGGAAAGTGACACAATTCCTGTCAATTGAATACTCCTGTTAATTGAATAATTTCTATTGGCAAAGTGGCTATTCGATTAACAGGGTTCCATTGTACATGCTATCATTTCTGGATGGTACACACAAGAAAGATGTTTGTCTGTTTGTTTATTGGGGATTAATGACACTTTTTGCAACCAGGGTCACATCATGTCAGATAGTTTTAGGGGTGGAGGAAGCTAGAGTACCCAGAGAGAACCAGTGAGCTCTGGCAAGCAACTGACAGACTCTTCAACTTACTAACCTGGCACAAGTAGAGATAGCAGTGGTTGAAGGCCAATGTACCATTGATGTGAAGTATGCTTTAGTACATGATGCTACCATGTGTCTTGCCATGTAGAGCCATGATGGTGGCTTGTAGGACTTGGACAGTTTTCCTGAATTTGCACTACACCAAAACCTATAAGTCCATAGTGTCGGCAATGATTTCTACTGAAGTACAGCTGCCTCTATAGACAGTCAATGCATGACTAGAAGTCACAGCTCAGCTGGTTTACTCTAGTCTTGACTTTCTCGTTATTACATCAAAGTGCATTTCTTCTGAGTTAACAATGTTTAAAATTGTTATAGTTGAAAATAGGATAAGGATTATAAATATTGTCATGGTTGCTTCACAGCTGTGGTGGAGCAATTATATAGATTTGATGAGAAATTAATGAACATTTAACATCAGAAATCATTGATAAAAAGCTGATTTAATTTACAGTGGAGGAAAATGTGGTGGAGTGCCCAAATTATTTTCTTTTTAAGTAGCAAGAGATTTCTGGTGCTGGGCAGGAATATCCACTTACAGCATTTGAGGAGTTGAAGATTCATCCATTGGTTTCCCTTCTATGAATTGATACTAAAGCCACATATACTATGAAGCATATACACATAGCATACACATATACTACAGCCACAAAGTGCTGTGCTAAAGGTTTTCATGGATTTGGGCTCGGGCAGCCATCATGGCTGACAGATCCCAACAAAATGGGGAAGTTATCTAGACATCATATGGAGTTATACTACCAAGTTACAATGAAATCCCTCCATATTAAATACGACCTGTCGATTATGCTAAAAGTTTTGGGGTTTTAGGCTTAGGCAGCCGTCATGGTTGACAGATCATGAACAAACGGGGACGTTCTCATTTAGACATTATACAGAGTCATCCTACCAAGTTACAATGAAATCCCTTCATAAATACGACCTGTAGACTGTGCTAAATGTTTTTGGGCTTGGGCAGCCATCATGGTTGAATGGATCACGACCAAAAGGGGACATTCTAATATAGACATGACCTCAAACCTGCCTATTAAATTTTGTGATGATTGGGGGTGTAGCCTGTGCTAAAGGAATATTTGAATAGACTCACAGACTAACAGACTTCCGCATGCATGACGGCAATAGCTCATCTTGACTTTGTTGAGTTAAGCTAAAAACTAGTTCGAACAACCCATGTGAATAATTTGTAAATTAATTTATCAGTATTATAATGAATACAGCCTTGAAGATTGATTGAATGAAAGATCTTGTGATCAAATGGAGAATTACTTTGACAGATTTTGATTTCCACATGCTTGTAGATATCTTTGGCCCCTATACATCCAATACTTAGCATTTAATTTTTTATACCATGTTGAACAGAGCTGTATTAGCTCTATCAAAACAGATATCAGAAGTTATTGTGATGAATTGATGGTAACATTGTCTGAGGTTTGCGGCCCAGGATTTATGTTAAGCTAAGATGCAAAGTGTCGAGATTGAACATACGATACGAGCCACAAACCTCAGACCATGTAACCATCAATTCATCACAATAACATATATGTTCCAATAAGACCCTACCCAAAGCCCAAAACCCACATCATGAAATGAAAATTGCACTTGAATGAACAAGGCAACTTTAACGATAAAAAATTTAGTAAATAAACCTCATGTGTATCCTACAACGCCACTGGACAAGAAATGAAAGTGTCAATGACACTGTAGCTTAACTTGTATGTGTGTTGTGTTTGATGAAAAGGATAATGTTCAATGTTTATGAAAGTATTATGAAATAAGACAAGAATTGTGATAATTGGGAATATGTTAATTTCTGTTCCCTGTATGCTATGTTTTTAATAAAAATAATATGAGGTGTAGACTGTACTAAGAACTAAGAACTGAGGGGTGGGTTAATGTGGCTCTCACAGTTAATGTATGTGACCCTCACAGTTAATGTATGTGGCCCTCACAGTTAATGTATGTCAACGAAAGTTACCAAGTTACAGTGAAATTATTCCAAAACGAGTCATCCTGTCAAGTTACATTGAAATCCCTTCATAAATATGGCCTGTAGACTGTGCTAAAGGTTTTCGGGCTTCAGGCCAGTGTAGCCATCACAGTTGACCGATTGCAACTAAAAGGGGACATCCTCATCTCGACATTATACTGAGCCATTCTAACAAGTTACAATGAAATCCCTTCACAAATATGACCTGTAGTCTGTACTAAAGTTTTTCAGGTTTTGGGCTTGGGCAGCCATCATGGTTGAATGATCGTAACCAAAAGGGACGTTCTCATTTGGGCATTATCTGGAGTAATCCTACGAAGTTACAATGAAATCTCTTCATATTTATTTATTTATTGGTATTTAAGGACATATACTTATGCACAATGGCTAATCATGACCATGACAGTTTTACGGGTGGAGGAAGCCGGAGTACCCAGAGAGAATCACCGAGCAATGACGAGCAGCTGCCAGCTCCCCAACATCATAACTCCACACTGCAGCACTGGCAGACTTAGAATGGTTGAAGACATGCGTACCATCGACATGCAGTACGCCTTAGTACACAGCGTCATCGTGCCCCCATGTGGACAATCGGGGTTAAGTGCCTTGCCCAAGGACACAACACAGGAGTTCGAATTGATTGCTCAGACGGAATCTCTTCATAAATATGACCTGTAGACTGTGCTCAAGGTTTTCGGGCTTCGGTCCCCTGTAGCCATCACAGTTGACCAATCATGACCAAAAGGGGATGTCATCATCTAGGCATTATATGGAGTCAACCTCACAAGTTACAATGAAATCCTGCCATAAATACGTCCTATAGAATTGGGGTTTGAGACTCAGGCAGCCATAAAGGCTGAATGATCGCGACCAAAAGGGGATGTTCTCATCTAGATATTATTTGGAGTCATCCAACCAAGTTACAATGAAATCCCTTCATAAATATGACCTGTAGACTGTGCTAAAGGTTTTCGGGCTTCGGGCCCCTGTAGCCATCATAGTTGCCTAATCGCGTCCAAACAGGGACATTCTCATCTAGACATTATATGAAGTCAACCTACAAAGTTACAATGAAATCCCCCCATAAATATGACCTGTAGACTGTGCTAAAAGTTTTCAGCTTTTGGGCTCGGGCAGTCGTCACAGTTGACAGATCGCGGCCAAATGAGGAAGTTCTCATCTAGACATCATACGGAGTCATCCTACCAAGTTACAATGAAATCCCTCCATATTAAATATGATTTACAGACTGTGCTAAAAGTGTTTGGGTTTCGGGCTTGGGCAACCATCACGGTTGACAGATCAAGACCAAAAGGGGACGTTCTTATCTAGATATTATACAGAGGCATCCTACCAAGTTACAATGAAATCCCTTCATAAATACGACCTGCAGACTGTGCTAATGGTTTTTGGGTTTTGGGCTCCGACAGCCATACCGGTTGACCGATCGCAACCAAAAGGGGACGTTCTCATCTAGACATGACCCCAAACCTGCATATGAAATTTCATGATGACGAGAACTACGGGGTGTAGCCTGTGCTAAAGGAAAATGTGAACAGACTCACTGACTTCCGCAAGTGTGATGGCAATAGCTTCTCTTGACTTTGTCAAGTTAAGCTAAAAATCAATAATTTGGATAAAGGTCGAGGTTACTGCATCTCAGTTCATGATCTGAACTGTGATGGCATAACCTTGACCTTTTTATAAGTGGGTTGTAAGTATGCATTCTCAGAATGATTCACTGACCCCAAAAAATATGATTTTATAGGCAGTATACACTTTGAATCGCCTCCCGTTGTTACCATCTTTACAAATATATCACATTGTGATGTCAGGCAATAACATATACCACTGGAGTCATAAACATAGACAAAACTAAGTGAGCTATCATGCAATCAGAGGGTGAGGATTGTAATCTTATTGGAACATAATAAAATAAATGTCCTGTTTAATATTTAATCAATTAAATATTATCCAGTGACAAAAGGACTATTAACCCTTTACCCAACACAGACGATATCAAAATTTATTATTTTAAATATCATTTTTTCAAATTTTTCAAACAATTTCAACAAAACCATATCATGTGACCCCTCATTGGAATGAGCTCGATGAGCTCATTCCAACGAGGGGTCACATGATATGGTTTTGTTGAAATCTTTTGAAAAATAATATTTTTTCAACTGCTGAATTTGCATATTACACGGGCAGATGCGGCCGATTCGTTGGGTAAAGGGTTAATAGAGCCCCATGCACTGTATTTATAATTAAGACCAATAAAACTGCGTGTACAGGAAGTAGCTTCCCGCCAATGTAATTGCTACATATTTGTTATTGAGGTAATCAGAATTCTCCTAATTTTTACAGGACTTGCCTTTTTGTTGAAAGGCAATGCAAGCCTGAAAATAAAGAGCTTACATTTTAACCTGTTTGTAGGTTAACACAATGATAACCTGTAGGAAAAAGTATTGTGATGTTTTCTTGCCCTCTGTGTTTTACTACACAAGCCATGCTGTTTATGTGTTAAGATAATTTCCACCAAAATAAATAGCAACAACTAAAATGTGATCTCACTTTGGTGAGATCAAGCATTATAAGTTATTGCTATTATTTAGGTGGAAATTTTGTTAAAATGCAGCATGCCACAACATTAACTGGTTGAGTGATAGAAGCCACTGTCAGGGCTTCCAAAAAATGAGGGAACCAGAGCAAAAGTGAACGATTTCCTTGCTCATGTTTCATATTCAGTCAAACCTAAATAACATTTTGTTCATATAAATTTGTTCTATTAGAAATAATAATTTGTAATAGAACAAATTTTGAATAAATTCAGACCACCAAAAATAATCTAGCCCTCGACCAGTCGATGTGTGGATGCAATGCTCAATCTTTAAGTCAAATTAGTCCTGAAAGATTGTCAAGTCTGACTGGCAAACGATGCACGATTCAAAAATTTAATTCATGTTATATTATTTTGTCGGAAGTAATCCCCATATAACCTAAACAGTCATGCATAAGATATTTCTATGCTTGCTATGATTGAATGACCCTGCAAACTGCCTGTTGGCCTTTTAATTTATTTATTTATTATTTATTTTTTTGTTGGTGTTTAAGGTCACACACTTATGTACAATGGCTAATCGTGACCGTGACAGTTTTACAGGTGGAGGAAGCCAGAGTACCTGGAGAGAACCACCGAGCAACGACGAGCAGCTGTCAGCTCTTCAACATCGCAACTCTGTACCGCGGCAGAGGCAGGGTTAGATTGGTTGAAGACATGCACACCATCGACGTGCAGTACGCCTTAGTACACAGCGTCATCGTGCCCCCACGTAGGCAATTGGGGTTAAGTGCCTTGCCCAAGGACACAACATGGGAGCACGAATCAGTCGCTGAAATGGTCACCCATCCAACTACTAACTGCGCTCAATATTGCTTAACTTTGGTGATCTGACGAGAACCGGTTACGGCGATACCACCACGTCCCCTGGCCTTTTAATCCCCTGCACTCTGATGTCAAAATGGCAAAGTTTTCAGCAGGAAATATTTACCATAATGCAGTATGATATCTAACCAAATATACCTTGTTTGACAGAGCTCAGTTGAGCTCTGTCAAACAAGATATAATTGGTTAAATTCATGGTTAGACAAGAGAAAAACAAGGTGATTTTAGAAAATTCTGTTGCACTACCAGAGTGCTAGGGGTTAACAGACCTCGTAAATAACATGACGTTTGACAAATACTAGGTCACTTATTTTACTTTTATAAAGAGCAAACCTTTTTGCACCAAAATTAATCTCATAAGTTGTTCAGAGATGCTCCTTGGCAGTCCTATACATAGTGAGTACATTTGTTCAGCATTCTGAAAAAACTGTTGATTAACTACATGTTGTTTCAACTTGAATGCTTGAAAGAAATGTCATTTCATACTTTAACATTATACTTTTAAGAAATTTTTTTTTTCCATTTCATAAATGTATACAGTCTCGCAAATACCTTTTGAAAGGTTGAAATTATCTTTTGATAGTAATATAAACAAATCATAAGCATGCACTTGTACAATGTAGTTGCAGGATACAGAATTAGTAACAGGGGTGCCTGATGCATGATGTATTCAGGTAATTACGGGTTCAGTACATACTTAATGTACGATGATGTTATGTACCTTGTGCTGTTGTGTAATAATTATCTTTATTACTTTCCAAAGTGTGATTTACTGGGATTTCCCGGTTTGATTATAAACGATAACTTAATAAGTGAATTATGCAATCAACAATTGGGTCATGTATCCGTGCGCGCAAACGAAGATGCTTTGTCATGGGTGTAATGGGGACTTCAATGTTTTTTTAACCCTTTACCTAACATGAAAAGCAGAGGACACTTGCAAAAAATTTTTTTGAATAACTATTACTTTCATTTTTTGTCTCAAAAACATAGGTTATGACCCCTCATTGGAATGAGCTCTACAAGCTCATTCCAATGAGGGGTCATAACCTATGTTTTAGAGACAAAATAATGAAAATTAATTGACGATTTTTGAGAATAGCGCAGGCCGGTTTTGGCCATTATGTTAGGTAAAGGGTTAAATAATATAATTATCGTTAATAATAAAAAGTAATAAACAGAGTAATCGCTTGATTGGACTGGTTACGTGAAATAATTCATTCAAGGTGAGGGACTATATTGTAAAACACTCATGTGCATTCGCGCACTCGTGTTTGTACAATATCCCTCACCTCTCATGAATTATTTCATGTAACCAGTCCAGTCAAGCGATTACTCTCTATGTATTTCTATTCCGTTCTGAGATATACTTTATATGATACTAAACTACTACAATTTCTCAGTTTGTCATTTTTTCTCAGCATTACTACCGTCTTTATTTTACAGATCACCTAGACAATTTCTGAGGATTTGGGGGGAGTATGAGTGGGAAATGAGCATCCATGACAAGGGTATTCTTGCCATCTCCATTGACCTGCCAGACTTTTGGCACCCATCCTCAAAACTTTTACAATTTAACACTTGAAATGATATATAATAATAATAATACTGATATAATAATTATTTGTCTCTTTCATAATAAAGCAAATATTTGAAGTGATTTCATCATCAACATATCAGTGGTAGGATTTTTCAGTTTTTTTATCCGATTTCAGTTTTTTTCTTGCCCAATTACAAATTTTCACATCTTTAAATTTACAAAATCTTTCTGACCATTTTGCATATAAATTCAAAGAACTACAATGCCACCAAAAGCAATATTTCTACAGGATATTAGTTTATATGGGGACATAAAGCTTGATTTTGAAACATTTCTCTCACTGCATACATGATTTTAGTTTATTTTATAAGAGTGTACTTAAACCCCTGACATATATATAACATTGATTGATTTCAGAAAGCTCCCAGTTTACAAAAATATCAATAACTAATTATTCCAAACAAATTAAGAAACCCTCAAAAACTAAGAAATTACAACTACTATTAAGGTGCTATATAAGTAAGGAATATTTGTTTACTTTGAAATTCCTACTTCTGATATTCCATGAATTTGAATTAAATGCACTGTAAAGTGTTCTGAATGCTTAGCGTTGTTCTTGAATATCTCAAGCACATTTGGCCATGAGTTGTGCTCCGGAAATATTATTTTATTATCAATTCTGGTATGAATATGGTTGCAGGCTTCCAGGAACCATTGATGCCTGCTGTGCGAGTTGACTGTATATATTTTTTGTGTTCTATACATCACAACCTTCATTTTGATGTATAATTTGTGAATATTTTATTTGAATTTATGGAATATGGACTATGAGGAGTTTTTATAAACACTATCATTATGCCGTTTCCTCTTCTTTGGTGAAACACTTCTTGACTTTGAGCACAGAACAGATTATGTCTAGAGATGTGTGTACAGACAGGCAAATGGATAATGACCTTGAACTTTCAGCCCTGTTAATCAGGGGAAAATTGCCTAGGCTAAAAAATAGCCTAGGCCAAATAATTTGCCTCAGCTAAAGCCTAGGCTGTGATGCAGAATGCATCACCCAAGGCACATAGCGCCAAGCATGGAGAAAGTATGAGAGGGGGTTTCCCCCTCTTGTTGGTGGGGGTGTCCCCCTCTCATTGGTGGAGGAACTCCCCAGGAAAATATTTTGATTTTGTGTGCAAAAGCTGGCTTCTAGTGGCATTTCAGCATGGAATATACTGTTCAACTAACTATCAGTTTTACACAATGCATTGTGTAGTTTATAGATATTTAACACTGAAGTTTTATGTATCACTGAAGATCAGCAGTAGACCAGTATTTTTTTTCTCAGAAAATGAAACAACAGCTCCCTCTAGTGTTCAAACTTTCAACACTAGAGTAAGTTGTTGATTCATTTTCTGAGAAAGGGAATATACAGAAATGACTCCTGAATTTTTGAGTTGACTATTCATTGGCCGAAAATCGAGATGAAGTCAACTGATCGGCAGCACACCGCGTAATTATAACAAAAAATCTTTGAAAACAGAAAACAGGAAACAGGTGACTGAAGAAGTGTACTCTGATGATGAGAGAGTTCCATGACCTGCATAACTTAATCAACTCCCAATGAAAAGTCAGACAAACTAGATCCAATAGCATCATTGAATATGAAATGAATCACATGACGAAAAGGTGCGATTTGTTTGGTCAGTATGTGCATTACGTAATGCAAGTTGTAAAACTTCATTCAGTAGTAAATGTCATTCTGTGACTTTTTGTTTTCTGACCAGTCTTATTACTGCAACATTTACCCAAAACAAGAACATGTTGAAAATGCAGGATGAACTTCTGTAGATGTACTTCCGCTGTCATCATTAATTAAAATGTCTGCAGGTTTTCTGTCCACACATCATTTGTGTGTTTTAATCAGTGTCAAGTTTGTAGATATATTTTTATACAAAACTCAACAATTTGTTTAGAAAAAAACTCAATATGACACAATTTTGAGTCATTTAAAAATAGCCAACAGAATAGTTTTATGAGCTGGAAATTGGCTCGGCTGAGCCGACGCTAATTAACAGGACTGCCTTTGATTTTCACAATCAATAGGGGTGATCCTCATGCCATAAGGAATGTACATGTGCAGTTTCATCTTTCCAGGTGATACTCTTCTTGACCTGGAGTGCAAAAAGCATTTTGTCTGCAGACAGCTGAACAGAGAGACTGGTGGACAGACATGATGATACCAATATACTAGTTCACTGTGTGTGTGTGTGGGGGGGGGGGGGGGGGGGGGATGGGTATGGGGACAATAAACCACCTTGTGTGTGTTTAAGAGGTAATCCACCTCCTCAAGAGGTACACAGTCAGAATCACAGAAATTTCAGATGTTTGATTTGGTCATAAATAATGCTATATTAACATAATAATAGAGGTCACTTTTTGCCATACTGATGAAGCAACAATTTGATCACTCTTGGAGTGCATGGTGAGAGATATGAAACATTAACCCTGTGCATGCCGAGATCAAAATATCAAAATTTCAATCTGTAAATCTTTCTGATAATCATAACGCAGCTGTAAATTTAACAATTCAAACTCGTTTGACAGAGCACATCAAGCTCTATCAAACAAGGCTGAATTGGTTAAATTCCTAGTTGCATTATTGGGATATTTTCTGCATGAAATTTGGGTATTCTGACATCAGTGTGCAAGAGGGTTAAAGGCAGAAACATTGATATCCCAAAACCTAACTAAATCAGTGACTATCAAATGAAGTTTTATATAACTCTCAGCAATTCAGAAATCTGATAATGTCATGAAACTGATACTGATTATAGTCAAGTTTAGACAATCTTTTATATATACCATGAGCTTTATAGGGCATAGTAATTAGGGCATTCCTTCTCACTACCTATAAGAACAACTAATCTACCAAAGTAAGGCATCCCTTTCAGGGATTTCCTCAGAGGCCTCTCATCAAAAAGTGTCCAAATCAAAAACAGTGATCAAACTAAAGTGGACCTCACTTAACAGTATACTTTTAAATACATTAAATCTATTTATTGCATGTAAACACACAGCCATTTGCCACACCCTTAACCCGTTACCTAACATAGCAGCCAAAAAGAATAAGCCAACCACAGACTAAAATATCTCAGAACCTTCTCAATAAAAACCATACAAATATGGATATCATTAGAACCAGCTCATCGAGCTGGTTCTAAAGATATCCATATTTGTTTGGTTTTATTGAAAAATTGTGAAATTTGTTTTCGAAATATGTGAAATTTACTTTATTTTTAAACAAATACTGTTAGGTAAAGGGTTAATGCAAATTTAATCTTGAATAAAAAATATTGTAAACAAATTAAAATATTTTCTGACCATCAGTGACTTCCCCACCTTAGTACTCCCAATGCAAGCATTTAATCTTCCATTCAGTGTTTGACAGAGCTTCATGAAACAAAATATAACAGAATAAATGTTCACTTTGTCATCAGAATGTAGAAAAATATTCAATTTCTGGTTAACTGAATAATTCTGTCAACTGAATATTTTTCATTGGCCAAGTGACTATTCTTTTAACAGGTCTCCTCGGTAAGAACTCAATCAAAGTGCCCTCAATTGGTACTAAATATCTGTATTTGCAATTAAGTTAGTCGCAGAATCAGTAAATAAGATTATATTCCTCATTTGCTTGAACTTAAAATACCATAAAATTCATAAAAATATCAGTAAAATAGAGAGTGTTTTTGCACAAGTACCAATGATCACCTCATGAGAGAGCTAAAGAAATACGTATAAATGTCCATAAACGGCTTTGAAAGAATAACTGGAAAAATATAATTCCCAGATCTGAAGTTAGGAGAGACGACCAATTTTCTTGTTGTCTGTTGTAAAAATTGTTGGCTGACCGAGTGCCAACAGTTTCTCTGAAGACTGCATGCTAATTTTTAAAAAAAGTTGACCATTTGACAAAGCCACAATCTGGCCAAAATTTTCTATAGTTGGAAATTTGGAGGGCAAGTCATGAGTAGTTGGAAATTCCATCTGTCTGGATTTTAGAGGTTCTTTGGTGATGCTGATGTCTCCTTTACTTCCTAAAATCCCAACTCGGTTTCAAAGTGGCAAAAATTCCAACTGTTACTATTTACAACTACAGTATACACAATATCGAGCTTCATGATCATGCATGGTGTCAATTGGTACAAGATTTCTATAGTACGTTTACTTATCGAAATAAAAAAAAATTCTCGAAATGCACTTCACGAAAATCACATCCATGTAAAACCGTTATCCTGAGTTAAATCCATCATTCACAGTTACAAAATGATGAAACATTGAAAATTCATAATTTCTGCATAAGATTTGATTTAATGTGGGGACAGTGTGAATTGCTCAAAGTTCTCAGCTTGAGCATTTGATTAGTACATATTCAGTTCCCAGAATAATACCAAATAATAATAACCTGATAATTCTATCATAAATGTGTTGGCATTTCAGTTACTAGAATCAATTTTATGCCCCCTTTCATGGCTTTCATTTTTCTTGGTAGTGAATTTCCAACTAGGGGGAGGGACTGGGAGGGGAGTTTCCCCTCCCAGTCCATCCCCATAGTTGGAAATTCACTACCCTACACCCCCCAATTGGAAACCTCTAGCCACGTCCTTGAAAATAACTCTTCATGCTAATTGGAGCACCCTGAAGACTTTTTGAAGGCTTGAGTACCCAGGAAGTGAAGAAACATCTCCAGCAAAATGGCCAAAGAAATATCAGGGGGAGAGTACATGACACAGTTTTAGGAATTTCAGACACAAATACATATAAGGTTCAAATTTTACAGGAAAATTAGAGAGACTTGACGTCCATGCTATCCCCCATGATTAAACCACTGCCTTTTACATAACTACCTTCAGGATGTATACAAAATGGTAACTTGCACCACGGCAAAACCTTATAGACTAATTATTTCAGTTTCATACTGGTACAAATTAGAAATTAATGAGGTTCCCTTAACTTTTCCAGGAAGCCATTTTTCAGGTAACTCTTCCTCAATATTTCAAGCAAGAGAAAGTAAATGTAAAACTGATATACTCACCATTGTTATTGGAACTGGTGGAACTGGTGGAAACATCTCAAGGAGTCCTTCACACAAGAGTATTACATCACAGCAATTAGGCAATACCCCAAAAATTGATTCTCAAGCATTTTTTTTTTCAAATAAATGAGGGAAGGATGTAGAAAGGATTTCATTTTTAAATTTTATTTTTTATATTCAATCATCTCCCACTGTTTCCTATGAAGATTTAATACACGTGAGTATCGACAATGCATGAAAAACATTTTAAATGACTTTACACAGCTACAAACTGCCCCTCCACCAACCCAAAGTTGAAACCCCAGAGTGGAGGAGGGACAGTTTATAGCCATCTTAGATGTTGTGGTGTGCCCCAGAAACCTTACAATAAAAAGGTGAGTTTCCCAAGCTTGGTGAGGGGGGATGGTTATTATTTCCCCTCCACCAGATTGGAGCTCATGCCTCGGGGGTTCAGGAGGGGCAGAATATAACTGTTATATGGCTGCTGGGGTGTAGCCAAGTAACCATATAATAAAATTTTAGAGTTCCTCAGAAGGGGGGGGGGAGGGGGTCTCTCTGATGCGAGAGCTGTAGCCCCCATTGGCCCTCCCTTGGAGCCACCCCTGCTTGTCAGTGAAATCATATACCCATCCAGGGTATTAAGATATGGGTCGAATTTGCCAATACTTTTTAAAATGTCCCAACTTTGTTACTGGTTATAACTATGCCCCTGCAACACTAACTCTCAGGGGAATTCACTTTTAGATGGGCCAAGCTCACTTTCCAGGGGAAATGGTTGACAAACTAACTTAGGCCGAGCTCACAAATCCAGCCAAAGTTTATTCCTACTAAAAAAATGATGAAGGTGATTTTGGATGGAAGTTTTTCGAGTGATATTGTCGTTGAGTTCGGAGTGCCACAAGGGACTGTCCTTGGACCTCTACTGCTTCTATGTCATATCAAAAACCTACCAGACTATGTAACATCTACAGTGGGACTGTTTGTGGATGACTGTCCACTTCACAGACAAATCAACACCACTAAAGACCAGTTAAAATTATAGTAGGATATGATAAAGTTAGAAGAACGAGTGAACAATTGGGAATGAAATTCAACTCAAAGAAGTGCTATGTGGTCAGCATATGGAGGAAGTACGGTAAATTTTATATACTGGATAATGCGACACTTGGACAGGTGGAAAACAACCCCAACATTGGCTTGGGAATTTTATACTACCAAAAATGGACATCCCACATCAACATGATCTCAAAGAAAGCTAATTCCATGTTCAGTTTTCTCGGAAGGAAGGTAAGTTTTCCGACAAATCATGAATTTATCATCTTACAATCATTTTCAGCTTTTCTGAAAACCTACAGTATGTTTAGAAGAGTTGTGATATATCCAAGGTTGCATTAGCAGCAGTTAGAACTGCTTTAGATTTTAGTTTATGGTTCATTTTAGCATCCGTTCCAACTTTTGAAATGACCGGGGCATTTTATTGATTCCTTTTCCAGAGAAAATAGATATGCAAAAGGAAGTGGTCATTGAATTTTTTTATCAAAAAGACACGTTGTTATTCGAGAGACCCTTTATTTAAAGCACATCGTGGGCTTAAAGGAAGATTTATAGCCTATATTCATCAGTGGAATGATTTTTCAATTTCGAATCGAATGTTTTTGATTGCTTCTAATTTCGTGTGATGGGAAACATGGGAGACGTTCATCAGCTACTAAATGACTACAGGTATCAACTTCAAAATGTCAATAAAAACAGTGAACGTGAGTCATTTTTTTTTCAATGTAGCGATGCCCGAGAATCAACTGTATTTTCTTTTAGCCTTATTTGAAAAGTTTTTATGATCATAACTAAAGTACTAAAGTTTGGGGGAAAGTTACTCCTCTGCACACTGATGTCAAAATACCAATGTTTTAAGCAGCAGATTTTTCCCACAATGCAACTGAGGATTTAATAAATCATATCTTGTTTGACAGAGCTCATGGAGCTCTGTCAAACACGATATAAGTTGTTAAATTTATCATGCTGCATGGTCAACATGGAGTCAATGACGAAAATTTTTGAAATACTACCAGAGTGCTTGGAGTTAACAACCATGAACTGCAATTTTATCAAACTTTTCTCACTGTTTGTCTGAGGATTAATAATCAAGGTGAACATAAAACTGGTTACCCAGTTTCTTTTGAGACAAAAGATACATGAATTTGTGCAGCCCTGTAACTTGTACAAATGCATTACTTCAACAGTTTAAACATAAACTTCTCCACACAATTTTCTGTTTATTGGAATCAAGCAAGTGTATACAGGCAATCTCAAAAAAAAGAAAAAAAAACTGTAAAAAATAATCCCTATGGGTAATTACAAACTATAATTTGAGATTTTCATACAAAGGGAGAAGTGTGCTGGATTGTAGGATAAAATACCCCTCGGACAAAATACCCTTAGGACATAATACCCTAAAAAAAATACCCTTAGGACATAATACCCTCAATGGGTAGGACAAAATACCCTCGGACAAAATACCCTCAGACCAAATGTATATATTCAATTGCCATCTGCCATTGGTATTGTGCTTCATATCTATTTAGTTTAACCCTTTACCTAACCTGAAAAGCAGTCGACACTTGCAAAAATAATTCTTGAATAACTAATTTTTTTGTCTCAAAAACATAGGTTATGACCCCTCGTTGAAACGAGCTCGATGAGCTCGTTCCAACGAGGGGTCATAACCTATGTTTTTGAGACAAAAAATGAAAAAGCAGTTAAAATTAATTGGCGATTTTTGAGAATAGCGCTGGCCGGTTTTGGCTGTTACGTTAGGTAAAGGGTTAATAAAAAAAAATTAAAATATTGGTACTTGTTATTTCAAACAAAACACGGGCTAGTGCCTTAGCTGCAATTACCCCACACTCCCCCCCCCCCCCCCCCCCCCTCCCCAACACCTGAAATCCAACTTTATATACATTTGGTCTGAGGGTATTTTGTCCGAGTGTATTTTGTCCTACCCATTGAGGGTATTATGTCCTAAGGGTATTTTTTTTAGGGTATTATGTCCTAAGGGTATTTTGTCCGAGGGTATTTTGTCCGGATACCGTGTGCTGACCCAGTAGTCAGTGTGTTTGGTGGAGATCTTGAGGTCATTGGTGAATCAAGCAAGAGGCATTTACACTTTATAGTTGAGTAAGATACATTATCAATCATCATACCCATTAATGGGGAGGAGGGGGGGGGGGGGTAGAGAACCCCATATGCAAAACTGGACAAAAACAAGCACACAGTGCATTAATCCTTTACCTAAAACAGTCAGGAGATGAAACTGAAAATTTTCATTTTTTTGCCCCCAAAACATGGCTAATGAAAGCTTAATGGAACAAGCACCTTTTTGAGCATGTTTCAATATAAAGTGTCATAATGTTTTGGTAAATTGAAAAAATAATAAAAAAACAAATTTTCAATTTTTTTTGTGACTTAAATTGAGCAGGTCATAAATGGCAATTACGTGGGATAAAAGATTATTTAAATATTTTTTAACTGAATATTCAAAATTATTATTTAAAATTAATTTGGCACTATGCCACTTACAAAAGATAGCCAAGACATAACACTAACAATGACCTTCACACTGGAATAGTTCATAAATGCAAGTATCAAATACTTACGTATGGATAGCCTTGGCAGGATCTGCAGGTTCTTTTGCTGGCAGCTCTGTTGTAGCAACAGCTGTAAAAAAAAAAGATTAATGAATTATTATGGATAAACTACAAAGAACACACTATTAATTGACAATAGAATATGTTTTCATTTTTGGAATTCACTTTAAAAAATTTCCTCAATCCAGTATAAGTATTACCAATAGTTCCTTGAATCCAGCACCCTATGTAGCAACATGTAACTAACTTACCCAAAGCATTTTAACAACCTTAGTCATTAAATATTTTCATGCAGCAGTTACCAATTTTTGATAACCAGAAAGTGTTACTAACCATGTTTACTGCACAGGGTTCGTCACACTTTCTGGCTATAAAAAAAACATTAATTTCTAACTGAATAACTAACCCTGTGCTGCACTGTACAGCCTTAGTGTAAATGTCATCTATATCAACTCTTTACCCAATGTAATGGTTAAAATCAGCCAGTACTATTCAAACTCAGCTTAAGAACCCTCATTGGGTTTGTTTTTAGTGAATTCCAAAAATGAAAACATATTCTATTTTCAATTAATAGCTTGTTAAAGATAAATTAACATTTTGTATGCTATGTTTTATCTTATAATGCTAAGAAACTGGGCATATCTTTGCCTTTATTAAAGAACAGTCATGTGACTTCTTATTAGTATAGATCCTCTCACCAAGCCTTTACCTAACACACACAGTATAAACATTTGCTATTTTTATTATTTTTTCTTCAAATTCTTCAACAAAGTTTCAACAAAACCATATCATGTGACCCCATCATTGAGATGGGTTGACAAACTCATTCCAATGAGTGGTCACATGATGCATGTATGGTTTTGTTGAAAATGATTGTCAGTGCTTTTTCATCTTGTCTGTGATAAAACACAGACAAGATAAATGCAGCTAGCAGTTGAGTTATCAAGGAGCAATACACTCGGGAGGCATCTTTTTCAACACAATAAAAAAGTGGCAATTTCTGGTTAGGTTTTTTTATTGGGGTTTAATGACACTTTCTACAGCCAGGGTCACCTCTTGTCAGATAGTTTTATGGGTGGAGGAAGCTGTAGTGCCTGGAGTGAACCACAGAGCAGCAACTGTCAGACTCCAGTGTACTAACTCTGCACAAGCAGGGTTAACATTGGTTGAAGAGAAGTGCACCTTTACCTTAGTACACAGTGCCACCGTGCCCCCACATGGGCAATCGGGATTAAGTGCCACACCCCCAGTTTGTGGCTGTAAGGAGACTTAGGGATAATAAAATATATATCAAACATGTTATTCTATCATTTGACTCTTTATCCCTTTACCTAACTTGAAAAGCAGACACTTGCAAACAAAATTCTTGACTAATGTTTTTCAATTTTTGTCTCAAAAACATAGCTGGTTATGACTCCTCGTTGGAACGAGCTCAAAGAGCTCGTTCCAACAAGGAGTCATAAACTGTGTTTTTGCGACAAAAAATGATGAAAATTAATTGGCTATTTTTGAGAATAGTGCTGGCCGGTTTTGGCCATTACGTTGGGTAAAGGGTTATCTGAAAGAGCAGTTTGCCTCTTCACACAATTAATCAGATGATAGTGTAAATCTACTCATACAGAATGTCAAAATAAAATACACAAAAATAGTTGCAGTTGACAGAGAATGGGTTAAAACAGTGTGCCCTAGATGGTCTATTCATGGTTATCTGCTGTTCCAACTGAGGTTGAGGTCAATGCCACCAGAACTAAGCAAGAAATTTGGAAAAGACATGCAGAGATAATTTATTTATTCACTGGAGGTTAATCGCACTTTCAAGAGACAGTGTCACATCATGTCAGATACAGTGACAAGGAGAGGGAAATTGTCAAATATTGGTTAACTGTTTTTATACCATGCTCGCCTATGTTACTACCTGTGAAAAGCCTGTATGTTAAATTTTAGCTTTTAACCCCACTGCCAGTATAAAGCTTCTACTGCGGCTAAAAAGATTTACACCGAAAGTCAGAATTTCATCCAACTTGACCTTTGACATGATGCAATTTGCCAACTTTGATGAATTCACACTTAGCGATGTTTCCTTCAAATATACATTTTGCAGTACTCTCTACTACGTGCAATGACTTAAGTTTAAAATACTTACAATTAAATATTTAAAATAAAATTTAAGAATTGTTAATAATAATTTGACTGAAAAAGCAAGGTAAATTCAATCAGCTTTCACGATGTGTCTTGCTGTCAATCAAGCATTCATGTGCAGCCGGTAGTACTGCTGACGCAGATGTAAACAAAACAAACCTGTGTGTTTGCGATAGAAAGTGTCGTTTTTTCTCCATTTTGAGTGACAAAGTTGATTATTTATTAAGAACATGGTATAAATGAAACAAATAGGTACTAGGGCCGGTAATCAGATTTAAATCACTTGTAGAATAAGGGTTTTAACCCCTCGCAAGCCAAGTGGTTAAAACCTTTAACCAACTTGTGGTTTAAATCTGATTACCGGCCCTAGTTCCAGTTTATTCTATATCACTCCTGCTAACTGAATATTCACAAGCAATGTGGCTAGTCATTTAACAGGGTTCCCCTGTACTAAAGAAAACTTCAGAAATGTTTTAGGCCCGTCATTTTCAGTTAACCCTCTGCACTCAGCATGATGTCAAAATGGCAAAGTTTTCAGCAGCAAATATTTCCAACAATGCAGTCTGATAGTTAACCAAATTTATAACATGATTACCTATTCTACTATATATGCAAAGCCTATGACATAAATTTTAGCTTTATACACCGACCGTGGTGAACACACCTGCAATGGGATTTCAGTAGTTAAAATTTACACCTACAATGGAACTACATCCAAGTTGACCTTTGGTGACGTCGACCTGAATGCGAACTTGTCTAAATTTATCGCTCGTCGCCTCGCAAAGAGTTTACCCCAAAAAACACCAAAAATTAACAAACATGCATTGTCTCATGTGAATAAAGCATCCATAACTCGAAATAGTATGTTATTAAAATGAAAAAAAGGCCCTGTGTCTTTTTCTATATATATATCGTTTCCATGATAAAATTGACAGCAGAAGTACCGCCCACCAATGCTTATGTAAACAAAAACAAATTCGCACGTATGTACGGCTACTGCTCAGTAAAGTCAAGAAAAAATAATAGCGACTCTTACTAATCTGATGATCATGGTATAAATAAAATATACCCAAAGTAGCTTGGTGTACCAAATGTTCGCCACTCGTGGTGAAGTGGTGTTAACCGCACACCAAAGGCTCGTGGTTAACACCACTTCACCACTCATAGTGAACATTTGGTACACCAAGCTACTATGGGGATATTCTATACCTTGTTTGACAGAGCTTAGTGAGCTCTGTCATGAGCTCTGTCAAACAAGATATAATTGGTTAAGTCATTGTCAAACAAGAGAAAAGCAGAGTGATTGGCAAAAATTATGTTGCACTACCAGAGTACTAGGGGTTAACATATAAATGGTCACTGCATAAAAATTGTAGGAAAATTTTAACAAGCCCATGCACTGCAGTCCCACATGCCATCAGCATGCTCTATTTTCAATTTATTTCTTGGAAGCATGTTCAAAGATTAACCGTGTGTACCATACATGAACCTCATGCAATATCATATCAGAACTGATTTAATCTGAGCATGTATGTCATATGGTAACTCTTTCCACTGCAGAACAAACTATCACAATTCAACAAAGCTGCAGAAAGAGATCATACACTCATTTGGATTGATAGAAACACCTGCCTGTAATAGTGTACCATAATCTAAAATGACACCAGAATGTGCTATTTACATTTTTGTATAGAAGCATGTTCCAAAACCACCTACATAACCAGTAAATGTCATGCATTATCATTTCACCAATGATTCAATATTAGCAAGTATACCACATGGAAATTTTTCCGCCAAAGAATAAAGCCAAAGAATAAATTATCATAGTTCAAAGCTGCAGAAAAAGAAAACTCATTTAACCCTTTACCTAACATGAAAAGCAGACGACACTTGCAAACAAAATTCTTGAATAACTAATTTTTTTCATTTTTTGTCTCAAAAACATAGGTTATGACCCCAGGCTCGTTCCAAAGAGGGGTCACAACCTATGTTTTTGAGACAAAAAATGAAAAAAAAAATTAATTGGTGATTTTTGTGAATAGCGCTGGCCGGTTTTTACCATTACGTTGGGTAAAGGGTTAATGGCATTTGGATTAGTGAAAACAGTTGCCAGTAACACTAAAACAGTGTATTTCTTGAATCTTTAATTATTTCTTAGAGGTTTAGGACCAAGGCTGTCATTTTGAGGCAAGCAGTCACCCTCAGTCCTCTTTTACCTTCTTAGTTTGAGAAAAGGGAGTTCGGCAGATTCCCACCTACACAATCTTAAACTAAGGTGTTTGAAGATCTGTGTTCACTCAATAAGTCAAATGGAAATACGTCTTTAGTCTCTTATAAGCCTTAAAGGTCTGAGTAATTTCCCAGATTTCTACCTACTACATGTAGACCACACCTTGCAAATCTAGTGGCATAGCAGTGATTTCTAGCAAAGTCTTGGCTACCTGTAGAGACAGCCAAGACTTGATTTGAAACCACTGCCAAGGACATATGACTATTTCACACAGGACCGCTTCATGATTGTATGTTGAAAAAGTTTGTCAAAGTATGATGAAGACCTCTAATGGTTAACAGCTCCAAATGGATGGTATTAAAGGAAAGCCAGTGATGCAGGATTTCCTATCACAGTGAAATGACTGATATACTATGGGTAGAGTTTGCCTCTTGAACCTTTTCCCAAGAGGGCATCAGTTATTCTTTTGTGATTTTCAACATGACAGAACTGCACAGGGCTAAAAGGCTATTTCTCACTTAATACATTTCTAAGAGGTACATAAATGCAGATTTACAGACTGAAAACTTATGTGACACTTGTTAACCATTTCATGTCAGTGTCCAGTCTGTGGGTAAATTGAGGGTGAAGTCTCTTCAGACTTCAGGGAAAAGTCAAGTAAATACCAGGAGAAGTGAGTCGGAAGGAGAGGCATGAATGAGCTTTTTCATGAATGCTACATTTTATATTTTTATCACATGTAAATAACTCACTAAAGCAGAGAAAAAAATGTTTATATGAGTAATTTATTCAGAAAGAAAAAATTTAGCAAAAAAATTCCAATAGGAACACTGATAGGAAAACAATCTTTTCAAAGTACATATCACCCTTAATGGTAAAGAATTCAAGGGTTATTTACCTACTTGTAACCGATTCATTTAGCACGCGTGCACATGTTATATTTGTGACACAGTTCACGGTATATCACATCTATGAGGAAGATTGAACTGAGTTGATGAAAAATGGACCTCTGCAAAAATCTGAAACGAATGTTTGTAATTCTCCTTTATTTGGTTTTGCTTTATTTTCATTTTAGTGCATTGTTTTAAACTATGCAAGCAATGCAATCTGTAATACATATTTATTCTTTCATGCCTTCTGCTAAAGAGTTTTAGCAATAGTGGAACGAAAACAATTCTCACAATGTCAGTGCTTGTCGGCAGCTGAGACACTTCTTCGGACATAGACTGCAGTTGTGACTCATAATGTTTAATCAGTAGACAAAGAAAAAGACAGAAGAAAAAAATGCAATATACATGGACGGCAAACAAACAGATGATTTTTTAAAGCTTCCAGTTGAGAAATATACATGCAATGCAATGCAATATTCAGAAGCATTTGTACAGTAATTAGTAAAAATGCTCCTAAGGCAAAAAAAATGTTTTGATTCTCGGGCAATTGCTCACTGAAAACAAACTACCTCTTTGGGTTAGGGCTGCACAGTATCTGGATTTTAGTGCCTGGTATGATATTAAAAACAGTACTGCATTATACCAGTATATTGGGAGACAGTGGAGAAAATCCAGGCAAATACAATGAAAATACACAAAGCAAAAAGTAATTCCTGTGGGCCATACGTTCCAATAAAAACTATACTTCTTCAGAACGTTGACTGCAGTGACTCCCTCTATGTCAAGACTGAAGTAAGAACTGTTCTGGACGGTAGGTAAGTCATCAGAAGGAGCTGGACATGGAAATGAAATGCAACCGCCTTCATTTCATTTACTTGACGATAAACAGGGATCATAATATGGAGGCGTGGGTGATTTTGACATTCTGACATGATCACTGACATGTAACGATTTGTGCGAGGAACCAAGAATGGGAGGAACTAATGGACAAAAAAAAAACTGTCATTCAACAAATGATGATTCGTACCCAACACTGGGCAAAGCATCTGGTGTTGTGAATAAGTCCTTCATTTTTGAATGGTTAACTCTGGTCAACTAGTCCACTCAGGGGCAGCAAATGAACAAGGGTATAAATTAAAGACAGTTTTGATTTATTTTGAATATAAAACGAGAATAAACACAGAGGTGCATAAATAAATGGATAATAATGATAAATTGCAGATTTCCATGTTTTCTAATTGTTATGTTTTATGTCATTTATTTAATGAAGCTATACTCATTCAGCTGGCAGTTATAGTGACACATACACCCAGGCTCAGTAATCAGTCGCTTATCGAGATGAGACTGAGTTTTTACAGGAGTTAAACTGACAATGGGTATTGACTTGTATCAAAGTTTCTGTGAGATGAAAGCGAGTTACCGACAAGCAGTTTTATGGCTTGATGTTCAGTGAAACTGTGAAACAATTTTCACAGAAATAAATTACTCTTTCCCTTGGATAACAGCAAGCGGTAAGTAATACGTCCGCAGCTCAAAAATATTATTTTTTTTATTGATAATATCCCGTTAATATAATATCTGTTTTCCCTATTTTCGAGTAGTATATTTTGTTTATTTCAAGAATGTCTTACTCGAAAATTTAATACCGCCTTGCAAAATTACATATCGTTTGTGACAGTATACCAGTAGTTAAATTTTATAGACAGTATTCAACCGGTTATGATTTTGATACCGGTACCAACAGGTATATCAGAATACAGTGCAGCCCTACTTTGGATGTTTTGATTGCCTTACAGTGTCTTCCAATAACACTACAAAATTGGAAGATTAGAAACTATTTACATCTTTTGATTGATAAATGTAACTGAAATCTGATAAGCATAACTAAACATGCAAAAGAGTTTTATTTTTACAACTAAATGAGTTTATATGTATAAGAATAAAGAAAAATTAAAAATCTTTCCTGTTCAGCCCAAATGGTAGCAATGTTCGTAGGCGATATATCCAGTTTATTTCAGCTTCTTTCCTGTGCCCTGTTGTTCGTATGGAGTCGGGGTTCGAGTGTAGGATTTGTATAATGCGGAAGTGTAGATCATGAATGTTATGATCTGCGGACCGACTCCAAACTTCTTTGGTGGCACGAATAGCTGACCTGGAATTCCGGAGGTGCCAATTCTCTTTCATGGTACTCCGTGTAGTGCTGTATGCATAGTAGTGTTTTCAATTCTCTGACTTTATGGTTTCCAATTTGTTTATATAGGAGCATGTTCTATAATACGGATAAAGTTCTGAACTATGCAGCAAGAAAAGTTTACTCCATTTTACATTAAAGTTCATGCAATTCACGTCTACCATTTATGAATTTTTATCACCACAACGGAATTTCTATACCCATCCCCCAATGGGTATACACAATACTCTCCCGCTCACCATAATCATGCCGGGTATATAAAAATATACCTGCCGGGTACTAAAATATAACCGACGGGTACAAACATATACCCGTCGGGTACAAAACATACCTGCCGGGTATAAAAACATACCCGCCGGATATAATAATATACCCGCCGGGTATAAAATATACCCACCGGGTACACTATTATGATGTCACGCACAAAAAAGTATATAAAGGGAGAGAGTCCGTGGTTCTAACGCCTCTGATGAGTCTAAAAAAAGACGAAACAGGTCAGGCTACTATTTATTCATTCACTATCTAACAATAGAGGAACGTGTGTGCCACCTCTTGGATCGTATAAAGTTTATTTGAGTTTATATGTATAATTATGCACTTTCAATACCGCTATATTCTGTGTGTGAAAAGACAGAAGAATGTCTCTGAACTTACTATATGCAAGAAAAAATAAAAATAAAATCCTCCCTCTCTCCCTCGCTGCTTTGAAAAAAATACTGCCTGACAATCAATTAATTTATTTTGTGTAGCTTAAACAGACCATTTTAAAAACAAATTCAGTTATTTCTCTCCTTTTCACTTTGTTGCAATGATCTTAAATTTCATTTGAGAAAAGATAAAATTGGAGGCTCACACACATCATTTACATGCTTGTTTAAAAGTCCAATTATTACATGGGGATTGATGTTAATCTTTACTTATCAAATCGGCAACATAACTTATCATTTGACCTGTGCCTCAGTGGAACAAACATTGGGTAAAGGGTTAATTGGAGCAGGATTTTTTTCATCTTGTTTTGGTACACTGCAAGCAGAGGCTAAACCAGTGGAGGGAGTGCCTCCTTGAAGAAGAAAAGCAACTCCACTGCTTGTCTCTATAAACCACTACGGAGGACACAGGACCCGATAAAAGACATGCGCTAAGGCACAATGAAGTCGGATCAACTTGAAACCCCCTCGGGCAACTTTGGCAAAGAAAGTCGCGACGTAGAGGGAGACATGCCGAAACCGCTGCTAACAGAGAGCGGAGCAGATTGATCCACACCCACTGAGGGGGGTGTGATCGAAAGGATTCGACGACTGCAGGTTCATATCTGGGCTAGAACCTGAGGCGGAATCGGAACCGGTAGGAAGGCGTAGCCGACAAGACCATCCCAAAGGAGGGCCAGAGCGTCCACGACGAGGACCAGAGCATCTGGACATGGGGACACGAAAGTGTCCACCTGATGATTCCAATGAGTTGCAAAGAGATCGATGGAACACCGCCATGTGGAACATCCACTCGGTGGAAAAGAACCTGCCTCGTCGGGACAGGGAGTCGGCTAGGATGTTCAGACGACCAGAAAGGTGATGAACAACCACCCCGGCGTTGACATCCTGAGAGCGCACTAGAAGATCCCGAGCCAATTCGTACATTGGAACCGAGTGCATGCTGCCCTGGTTCTGAATTAAGCAACCACTGTCGAATTGTCGAACAACAGAAGGACCTGACGATTCGACAGGTGAGGGAACCACTGCC
Source organism: Pictodentalium vernedei (assembly GCA_031216915.1). Classification (NCBI taxonomy): domain Eukaryota; kingdom Metazoa; phylum Mollusca; class Scaphopoda; order Dentaliida; family Dentaliidae; genus Pictodentalium; species Pictodentalium vernedei. The sequence continues at coordinate 798,200,528 of CM062297.1, forward strand.
TGAAACTCAGAAGAAGAGCAAGAAGCTCCTTCTGGTTGATGTGTAGAGATGCCCGATCCTGGTCCCACATCCCATGAAGGGAAAGACCTAGAGAATCCAATGTCGCACCCCATCCGAGATCGCTGGCATCTGCCGTCAGAATGCGATCGGACGTGGGTAAGTCCAACGGGACACCCTGCGTGATCCACTGAACATTCATCCAGTGGAGAAGGTGAGGATGAAGAGATTCTGGTAACTGAAGCATCAGATCCAGAGAATCGACATTCAGCCTCCAACGACTGAGCAGAAAGTGTTGGAGAGGTCTGACATGCAGCCGACCTAGAGGAATGAGATCCGTCACCGAACCACAGAGACCGAGCAGCCGGAGAATACCCCGTGCTGTCACGGATGTGGACTGGGACAGAGTCAGAGCAAAAGCTGAGAGAATCACAGCCCTGGCCTGGGGAACCGCCACCGTATTGAACTGAGTGTGGAAGGCCATCCCCAGATGACAAAACGACGGAGAAGGGACCAGATCCGACTTCTCCTCATTGACTCTGAATCCTAGCGATGTGAGCAAGCTCAACAGAGTGTCAACATCCAACTCCAGTAAGGCAGGATTGGAATGTTTCTGGAGGATATCGTCTAGATATGCCGAAGTAGTCACCCTGGACTGTGTGCGATGGAAGGCTATCACATGCGACATCAGTTGGGTGAAGGTCCAAGGAGCCAGGTTGTGGCCGAAAGGCATGGCCTTCAACTGGTAAACTCGCCCCAGAAAAGGGAACCTGAGATACTTCTGCGACACCCGATGAATCGGAACGTGAAAGTAAGCGTCTCGCAGGTCAATGCTGGAAGCGAAATCTCCCTGGTGAATGGAATGGCGGACCAACCTGAAAGTCTCCATGCTGAACTTGGGAGCAATGATAGACTGGTTCAGGATACTCAGATCGATAACCGGTCGGAGTCGGCCGTCCTTCTTTGGCACCAAGAACAGGCGGGAATAAAACCCCGCTGACTGAATGTTCTTGATGACCTCGAACGCCCCTTGGCCAGGAGATTGTCTATCTCCATGGACAAAAGCTCCCGACGTAAAACGTCTGAAGGAACTCTGGTTGGAAGAGACACTCTGGACAGAGTGGGGTGCCTTCGAAAAGGAAATTCGCAGCCCGGACCGAACAACATCTAACACCCAAGGATCGGATGTGTTGGTGGCCCAACGGTCTGCAAACTCTGCTATCCTTCCTCCAACCTGGGACGAATCGAGGTGAGGACCTTCAGTTCAAGCCACGACGAGGCCCACGAGAGGAGAAACCACCTCCTCTACTGAATGAAGAATCCTGAGACTTCTCTCTATTCTGCCGACGCTTACCCTTACCCCGTGAGTAAGAAGAAGAAGCGGTGGCAGAAGGATCAGTCCTTTGCTTCGCAGAGGAAGCAGTAGGGTACTTGTTAGGCTTTGAACGATCCCTGCCTCCCCTAGAAGGCTGATCAAGCTGACGAAGCAGCAGCTGATCTTTGGAATGATGTAGGACATCATTCCGGACCATCGACACAGAACCCATGGAACAGTAGCGGACCTGCCAAAGAAGCAGATCGAAGAGCGGCACGCTGCCCACAGGAAGGGATCGACCAGTGTCCATCACAGAGTCCCTTCGAACAAGTTCAAAAATAGCCATGTCACAGGCATGCGTGTGAGAAAGATGCATGAGCGCCTTGGACAGCACACGCAAAGGAGCCTGTAGATCGTCAAACCTATCTGGAGACAGATAGGCAGCTAAGGCAGAGACGACGTGATCAGAGAGAGAAAGCATATCCAGCATTCCTCTCGATCAGCCCAACATGGACTCCAGAGTTGTCATAGGAATTACGACAGGCTTGGGCTTGGAAAGCCTGAGGGAATTGGAGTCCTGATCCAAAACTGTCAAAGTCTGGCAGACTGACGGATTGGCGAAATCGTAGTAACGATAATGCACCGGAGGAAAAAAAGGTGTCAACCCTGGTGAAGAATGGAGCCTTCATAGCCTTGGAACTCAGCCTAGAGTCCAAGGCTGAAAATGCTTCAACCACCTGTACTGACTGGCACAGTCGAAGTCGCCCAGAAGCAGGTTGCTCCACAGGCTGTAGGCACGTGACCGATGATCGCGGCGTGGCTGACACTGTTGGCTGGTTTGATGGCTTGAGATTCGGAAGGAACCCAAACACAAAGTCAAGAGCTGCCCCCAAGTCAGAAGACTGCAGGCTCTCGACATCAAGGATGTCTGACTCCTCCCCAGAGTCGGAAGACACATAGCCCATCGTGGGCAAACCAGCCGACTCCTCCCATGGTGTAGGCACCAAGGGGATCGAAAGCGGCCTATTTCCATCCCGGGAGGCAGCGCCATAGGGGGCACCTGGAAACCACTTGCTGCCTCGCTGGAAGCAACGGGAAGGCTCTTGGACAGAACCTGAGTGAGTAAGGAGAGCCTCTCTAAGCTCACTGCCCGTACCAGCCGGTTCGACATGGGGATGAACCAGCAAAGTGGCTTCACACCTGACCCTCTTAACCAGCAAAGGGTCACGATCCTCCAATACACCCGAAGTGGGGCGATGGGCGGCAACTGAAACATCTGAGGGCAGACATGTATAGGGGTATGACACACCCTGAGGATCAACATAGCGGGAACTTAGGAGAGTTGCCGTGGACCTCTGCGGGGCAGAAAGTCCAGGCTGCACAGAAGCCGTTGGTCCCGCAAAACTGGCCGTGGGACCAGAATGAGTGGACGGAAAACGGCAATGACAAAACTGTGGTAATCAACGGTGCAGAGACCACAGTAGAGGGTCCGGCCGGCAGCCACTTCCAACTTCGCCGAGTTGAAGTCAGGGAAGGCTGAGGCCGATACCCCCACGTATACACTACCAGATACCGCTGGTATAAAACTGCTGTGCTCAACAGCTGAGAGGACACAGCAGGGGGTTCCGTCGGCAGCCACTTCCGACTTCGCCGAGTTGAGGTCGGGAAGGCTGAGGCCGATACCCCATAACCACACTACAGACATCCCTGCAGACCCTTGCAGGGATAAGCCGAAGCCGGCTAAAAACGGTGTCCGATGACGTTGTAGACGGAACAGCAGTAGCAGCAGATACGACGGGAGCTTTTGGAACTGGCGGAAAAGGGGAGAGAGCCACCTAGCTCGGCCTCCAAAGGAGGAGTCACAACCCTAGTGACAGCCTCAGATGTCAACTGTTGAGGGCGCATAGTCCCGGAACCAGGCATCTCTTCACCAGAAATCCAACAGCTCCCGCAGTATCCACCACGGTAAAAAAAAACCCTGCACATTCCCACGGAAGGGGAATAACTCTCACCAGATGTGGTCGAGTCGGGAGGCCCCGAAACAAAAGCATTCCCCACCCCCTGCTGGTGCAGGAGGAGCTGCACATTCCCCATGGAGGGGGAGTAATTCTCACCAGACGTGGTCGAGTCAGGAGGCCCCGAAACGACAGCGTTCTCCACCCCCCGTGGGTGTGGGAGGAGCTGCACATCCCCCATGGAGGGGGTATAACTCACACTAGACGTGATCGAGTCAGGAGGCCCCAAAACGACAACGTTCCCCCTCCCCCCTGTGGGTGCGGGAGGAGCTGCACATCCCCCATGGAGGGGTATAACTCACACCAGACGTGGTTGAGTCGGGAGGGCCCGAAACGACAGCGTTCCACACCACCCGCGGGTGCGGGAGAAACAGCCACGAGAATGCACTAAGGCGAGGGCAAAAGGAATTGCCCTAAAGGAACCGAACGGGAAATAACAGAGGTGAGAGCAGGAGAAGAAAAAGGTGAACTCAACAGATACAGAAAGTAGAAGAACACCCTCAACTACGAGAGAAGGTGGCAGAAAAAAAAACGGTGGGTACATGACAGAACCCAGACAGCCGACAGGGAACGAAAAAACAGAAATTCAGCCCTCAACAGAGTGAAGAAATCCTGTCCAGACAGTTCCTCATTGACACCTAACTCCAATAACAATTTAAATTTATCTACCGAAAAACTTCATTGTCGAACCACGTTGACACGATGTCGAAAATCATTCGCGAAAATGGAATAATAAATAATATACAATGAGAATATGGTTGAAAATATTAACGAGAATATATAAAACACAGTCCTGTTATTACACGATCTTCAGATCCATAATTCCAGTCACAGGAAAGCCATTATCGACGAGTTGAATTATCATTGTTTCGTATGGCAAATGGCGGAGACACATCCTTCACGTGTCTCGGACAAAAAAAGAATGATGAATTGATGATGCACTGCGCATTGGTTAACGGATGTTGTGGATTTGTACTAAGGGAATAGCGTCCCATATTGGGTGTGCACCGATGGCGCTCGGCCCAGTTTTGGCTTATTTTTTCGTGGTGTTTTTTACACCATTTTTCTTTCCCACATCTCTTGGGAAAGATTAAAATAGAGAGTATTTTATCTGAGTTAGGGTGTTCCACTGTAGTGCAAGCCTGTAGTAAACAATTGTAAGGTAGATTGATAAGAAATTACTTAATATATCAAACTACTGATATTTAATGAGTGTGAGAAAAAGTGCACACACCCCAGGCTTACTTTAGTTCTTAGACTGGAGAGATCTGAGTAGTGGTGGAGAAATTACTTGAAATATCTAACTGCTGATATTTAATGAGTTTGATAAAAAGTGCACCTCAGACAGCCTCAGATGCAAATAAGATGCATCATTGGTGGATGTCCATGATAGTGCACCTCAGAAATTTATTTATTTATTGGTGTTTAATGTCACATATTTCTGCACAAGGGCTAATCGTGACTGCAACAGGGGTATAAAGTCAAGTTCAGTCACTGGTTATACCTATGTTGCCCATTTTAGCGGACTTCTACCCCAGGAATTGGATACCGGGTTCTATTTTACCAGTAAAACAGAGTGAGTTTATCACATTAAACAAGCACTGCTTCACTTCCTGGGGTTTCCATGGGGACACCTTAGAAATTAAACACTCAGGCTCTAAGAATCCTTTCCAAGATGACTTCATGTAATGACTTCTCCAACAGTTCCAGTGTGAATCTGAGAGGATACCACATGCCTGGAAAGGTCTTACAGTAGCAAAGTGTGCCAACATTATACTCTTAATAATACCTTTTTAATGCCTTATTAATGCCAGATTGCTATTGCAATCTGGCAATAATAAGACAAGAATTAGGTGGTATGAAGATAATATTCTTCCATTTTATATGCTTTTGCCTCCTCGTCAGATAATTTCCAGGAATATTTTCGCATAAATTACTTCATGTATTTCAAAATATTGTCATACTCTAAAGCTTATTCAGCACTTCTTTACTTACTGTTTTGCAAGCATTTAGCACAGTTTTTGTTTATTAATATTGCAATATTGTGGTACTATAGTGGCAAAAATTTGCCATTATTAAGGCATCAGTTGCTGCACCAACTTTCCACCTTATTATTGGCTGTAGTGAAACTTTAGTGTGTACAGTGGAGCCCACTTAATTGAAAATTTCTTTACTGAACAACCCTGTTTATTGAATATAATTTCCCAACACAAAAACCATTTACCATACCTCCAGTACAAATTTGACCTGTTAATTGAATATAGGTTAAAGAGTAAACTCCTGTTAATTGAGTAAAAAATATTGTAACCTGTCAAGAAATTACCCTGACTCTCCCCAGTTTTCCTTTGTTTTAAACCTATTTGGCCTCGGTACATCCAATACAGGCATTTAATCTATTATATCTTGTGTGACAGAGCTTATGGAGCTCTGTCAAACAAGATTATAATTAGAATAAATGCTAAGTTTATCTCTAGAATACAGGAAAGTGAGAATCCATGTTAACTGAATACTCCTGTTAATTGAATAATTTCATTGGCAAAGTGGCTATTCAATTAACAGGGTTCCACAGTACTATCATAAGGAAATGACATAAACTCATGCAAACACGTTGCCTGAACTTTACCTGTAGTAGCTGGTTAATCTGTATTTAGCTATGGACAGATTTAATAAGTAACCTCAGAAAACAGAAACAAACAACTCCAATTTTTCAATTGAGATTTTGGAGCTGAGAAACACGTAACCACTGTTATATTCTCAAGAGAACACCAAATACAAACATTAGGTTCAAGAGAAATGCTTTTGGCAGCATTGGAATATAACAAGACAGAATATCAAAAAAGGATCAAAAGGTGCATAATGAAAAAGCAAAAACCTGTATAAACATAACCCTTTCAATGTAGTATGCACAAATTTTGAGTGGTGGATACAGTCTGACACACACACATCATAATGTGAATAGCCAATTGTAAAGAAGGAGTGTTAATAATTTGATCTAACGGCCTGATAAGGCTAGTGGATTAAATTATTACCATCCCTTCCATCAAATACATAACAGATTAACCCTTTACCCAACATAACGTCCAAAACCGGCCAGTGCTATTCTCAAAAATTGCCAATTAATTTTCATTATTTTTTTCATTTTTTGTCTCAAAAACATAGGTTATGACCCTTCGTTGGAATGAGCTTGATGAGCTCGTTCCAACGAGGGGTCATAACCTATGTTTTTGAGACAAAAAATGAAAAAAAATAGTTATTCAAGAATTTTTTTTGCAAGTGTCGTCTGCTTTTCATGCTAGGTAAAGGGTTATCCCATTAGTAATGCATAACATTGTATAGAGTGATATCATTCAGAGTTGAAAGAGTTACAAGGGTCTATACAGATACTGTAGGTGTATATATTAACTCATATGTAACAATGCAAGACAGATATCACTTTTTCACTGACTGGGAAAAGAGACAATAAAAGAAAAGGTAACAATTCACGATGAACAATAATATGATTCATATGAATATTACATCTTTCTGATATCAAATGCATAGACAATAATGGTTTTCTGTTTCAGTGCCAAGCTAACAATATTTATCATATGACTCGTCCCTTTTGTTCACTTTAAAACATTTGATATTTTGCTTTCATATTAATCAGTGATAAATAAAGCCTTCGTCGATTTCATTGGTCAATTTCAAAACTAGACAATTTGATTGGCTGAACAAAATACAACTGGGCCATATTTTCAAAATTTGCATAATTGGGGTTGAAAGATTTCATTGGTCAATTTCAAATATGGACAGTTTGATTGGCTGAACAAAATACAACTGGGTCACATTTGCATAATTTGAGTAGGGAGAATTTACATTATCTGTCCTATTTAGGTTGCGTTATATTGCATTAACCCTTTTACCTAACATGACGACCAAAACCGGCCAGTGCCATATACGAAACATTTTCATTTTTTGCTTCCAAAACACAGGTTATGAGCCCTCATGGGAACGAGTGCATCGCGCACGTTCCAATGCGGGGTCATAACCTATGTTTTGGAAGCAAAAAATGAAAATTTTTAGTAATATGATGATGTTTTTTCAAAGTGTCGTCTGCAACACACGTTAGGTAAAGGGTTTAAAAGTCATACTAAGTCGTTAATTTGTGCATATGTGTGTCATATGATAAATAGAATATGAAATAAGTGTTTTTCTCATATGATATTTATGAAACTCGTCCGAACTTTCCGTTTGGGGCTCACCAGAGGCTTGCCCAAACGGAAAATTCTTAGACTCGTTTCCTAAATATCATATGAGAAAAACAGTCATTTCATATCCTCTATATATTACACCTCAGTTTTTTTATTTCCCTTTTAACTCTTAATCTGCAGAGTATTTTCAAGATATTTTTCATCAAATTTAATCATGCTGCTGTCAAGCAGCCATGACAAGATTTGATGAAAAATTCATTTAAATTTAACTAAAAAAATCAATGGTGACAAAATTTATACAGCTAACTGGGGTAAAAACTTATTAAATGTGCCCAAATTATACTTATTTCAGTGGCTTGAAAAATACTGTCCAGGGTAGGAATATTTGCCAGCAGCATGCAAGGAGTTAATCTATTGTAATTTCTCTGGTTATTATTTCATTACATGGCCCGTAGTCAAGTGACAACTGGGCTGAATGTTATAATATACATGAAAACATCATAAGCATTCATGGTAGTGAAACATTTTAGCCTACTGAGTTAGTGTTTTGTGAAATGCTGTACAGAACAAGTGCAATACCAAGAGTGGCTATACCCCCACTGCCAAGCATGAGTTTCTAGTCCTTTAACTTTGTTGATATTGAATTAATAAATGTCTTATCTTATCTCCATTAAAGCATAGCGCCAATACAGCGGGCTACCAAATGTGTACATGGGACCCTGATGCCCCTGCTTTATGATAAACTATATTTAGTGGTTAACAAAGTCCAAAAAGGGGCCATAACTCAGATTAAAAATTATTGCACCCCTCTCAAAATCAAACCTGTCTGGTATATTATATACAATAAGCTATATTCCAAGATTGATTGAAATCGGATGCCAAAAACTCAAGTTACAATCCAGAAACCAAAATCAACATGTCTTCTAAGTCGGAAAAGGGTCATAACTCTGCCAAAAAATATCAGACCAAGATCAATCTCAACCTGTATTATGTGGTAATAAACCTATGTATAAAATTTTGTTTCATTTTGTTCAGTCAAACTAAAGGTATCGTCTGGAAACCAATATCAATATGTTTTCTAAGTGCTGATAAACAGACCTCACCTTATGCTTTACCAACGTTTTTTAAAGGTTCTCAAAGTGTGAAATCTTTCAAATACATCTCCTGAAAAATCTCAAAATATCCACTCAGATGCATGGAAATGCGGGTTTGAGACCCTGGAATTTAAAATTTTCATTCTGACAACCATCCACTGCCCAATCCAGCACCCCCACTTTGAAAATCGTTCCACCACCCATGGAACACATGTTCCATATGGATTTGTAAATTTGGAACTGGAGGAAAAGTAATAGGCATGTAATAAACTACCATATGGCTCATAATCTGGTGCAATATTTGTTAAATAGCAACTCATTAACCCTTTACCCAATGAATCGGCCACATCCAGCCACGTAATATGCAAATTCGACAGTTGAAAAAATATTATTTTTCAAAAAATTTCAACAAAACCATATCATGTGACCCCTCGTTGGAACGAGCTTATTCCAACGAGGGGTCACATGATATGGTTTTGTTGAAATGTTTTGAAAAATTTAAAAAAAATGGTAATTAAAATAATAAATTTTGATATCGTGTGCGTTGGGTAAAGGGTTAAACAAAATACCAGTTTATAAACAAAAAATAACCATATTTTTATATTGGTCTCTGATAATCATGTGTACTGTGGCAAATCAGGAGGCTTCATAGAGCTAAAGTTATGAAATCCTTGAAGCCTAATATCCAACCTTGATAAACTTTACTGCCTCAGAAACTGTGGTTCAACTTGTAAGTGTCAGAAATCCATCACTGCAAACATTAAATCACCTTGGCAGTGGCTCTAGTAATGATTGGCTGTCTATAGAGGCAGCCAGGGCTTGACAAAAGACCACTGGTGACCAATTAATCTCTTAAAACTTTGAAAAGTGACCATGCTCAAACCAGTTAAAATGATCATTTGCAAAAAATGCAGTTTTTTAAAAATCACATGACCAAAGTTACTACCTGACTAAAGTTATTAAAATTTCATACTAAATTTTGTTCAAAGAGATTATTTTCCATTAACCTAAAGAAAAATAATAATAGGTACTCTGATAACTGAAAGAAAACAATTTCTTGTACAGCTAAAAATTTATACATGGTGTAAATTCCAGATGAATGAATGATGAACTGAAGCAGATATAGTAGCTTTCACTCTTTAACCAACACATACAGTATCAAAATTTGTAATACTGAAAAAGATTTTTTTTTCAATTTCAATAAAACCATAGCATGTGACCCACTGATCAGAACAAGGTGAATATGTTTTAATGAAATTTTTTGAAAAAACCCTTTTTTTCAGCTGCTCTATTTGTGAACTATGTATGGGACTTAACCCTTTACCCAACAAATCGGCCGCATCCGCCCGCATAATATGCAAATTCAGCAGTTGAAAAAATATTATTTTTCAAAAAAAAATCAACAAAACCATATCATGTGACCCCTCGTTGGAACGAGCTCGACGAGCTCGTTCCAACGAGGGGTCACACGATATGGTTTTGTTGAAATTTTTTGAAAAAATTCAAAAAATTATATTTAAAATAATAAATTTTGATATCGTCTGCGTTGGGTAAAGGGTTAACTGCTAGAGTGCTAAAAACAAGTTATTAACTGAAAATAGAATATGTTTTCATTTTTGGAATTCACTAAAAACAAACCCAACAAGGGTTCTTAAGATGAGTTTGAATAGTACTGGCTGGTTTTGACCATTACATTGGGTAAAGAGATGATATAGACAACATTTACACCAAGGCTGTACAGTGCACAGGGTTAGTTATTCAGTTAGAAATTAAATTTTTTTTTATAACCAGAAAGTGCGACTAACCCTGTGCAGTGCACAGGGTTAGTCACACTTTCTGGTTATAAAAAAATTGGTAACTGCCATATCACATGCCACATGAAAATATATGACTAAGGCTGCAAAAATGCATTGGGTAAGTTAGTTACATGTTATTACATAGGGTGCTGGATTCAAGGATCTATTGGAAATACTTATACTGGATTGTGGAAATTTTTTTAAGTGAATTCCAAAAATGAAGACATATTCTATTTTCAATTAATCTTGTTTAAATTACTTTTGGTCATCAGAATTGGTTCATGTGTCTTTGCCTTGTTACAATTTATGTGAGAGAGTCTGTACTCTCCCATAAATTGTAACCAGAAAATCCAAAATACAAAATTATTTCACTTCAAAGGTAATGTTGAAGCACATCTGCAAAAATTAATGCCTTTAAGTTTCAGCAGCTGCTCTTCAGAATAAAGCCCACATATGGGCATCCAGAACTCAACCAGTTAAGACACTTTCAACAAATCCCATGGTTGGGTTTCCAGGGCTCATCCAGTTAACATTACAAAGAGGACATATGATACCCCTCTAGACTTCCATTGTTCTGCTATATGGGTCTCAATACTGAAGGTCGACAAAGCACTTTCACTTTTATATTGTACTCCATCCTCTTCATATTTATCTTGCTGATGCTTCACTCTGGCAACCCCATCCTCTAGTCAGTCATTCTTTCATCTCAGCATTCTAGTGACCCATCAGGCTGCTAATAACATTTTCCAGTTGACCAGAGTAACACTAGAGGCATTCAAACAGAAAATACTCAAAGCTGGACTGAATCTGCATCCTCTTCAAAGATTACTTTCCCTACATTCTCACTGAGGAAGCTACGACATTCAGATAGCTAAACTAGAAGAATAGGAAACTTCACACTTTATGAAGGAATGAGAAACAATAACTGTCATAAAACTGTAAGAGATTTCAGAACATTTTGTAACCAGGGGTGTGACTGTCCCAGATGGGTCTGTCAATACCCCCTGCCACGTCCGCCACCATGATTATTCTAAGATGAAACGGGGCAAAACTCTGGATAAAAAAGTCCAATCAAAACTATAATTGCAGATGCACAGGTTCCCATTGTGGTGAAAATCCATACCAAGTTTCAAAGAAATCAACCCATAAACATCTGAGAAAATATCCGGAAAAAATTCTAGACAATTCAGGCACTCTAAGACAAAAATGGGCATAAATCTGACAAAAAGAGACCGATCAAAACTATAATCACAGGTGCACAGGATCCCATGGTCGTGAACATCCACACCAAGTTTCAAAGGAATTGACCCAAAAACGTCTGAGAAAATCTCAAACAAAATTCAGATATTCTAAGACAAAAATGGGCATAACTCTGGCCAAAATAATCCAATTGGAACTATAATTGTAGGTGCACAGGTTCCCATGGTAGTAAACATCCATACCAAGTTTCAAAGGAATCAACCCATGAGCATCTGAGAAAAACTCTGGACAAAATTTTACACCAGTTTTTTCAAGTCGAAAAAGGGGCATAATTCTGGCAAAAATAACCTGACCAGAACTATAATCACAGGTGCACAGGTTACCATGGTGGTGAACATTCCTACCAAGTTTCAAGCAGATTGGTCCATCAATGTCTGAGAAAATCTCCAGACAAAAGTATGTCTATGGAAGGATGGACAAATGGATGGACAGATGGATGGATGGACTGATGGATGGATGGATGGATGGATGGACAAGGTGATTCCAGTTTAACACCCCCCCCCCCCCCCCCCACCGCAACTCATTGTGGGGTGTATAATTATGTGACTTAGTTTAATAAATAAGGAGATTATAACTTGGTTAGTTTTAGTTCTGTGCCTGCTAAGATATCAGCCCTTGGTCACATCACATCAGCCTTCGACCTTTGATATGAAGTTACCTCAGGCTGATATGTCAGCTGCTATGAAACTTAACAAGTAATAACCTCTAACTCTCATGGCATTACTGAACAGCCAAACCCACCAAGTAAAGATAAATTGTAGTGCTCAGAATCATAGACATTTACATTCCCTCATACCCATGATCATTTTTATTTCCAAGTGGAATTTTCTCACCATTTTTCATGCTGAAGATGGAAATCAATCACACTCTGCAATCTGTAAAGAGGCACACTAAGGTATGTCTGTATAATGCAAAAATAAACATACGAGACATTGGCTATGGTGTCGCATATTCACAGGTAAAACATGATTTTGATTCAAGATTTGCTTCAATATGAATTTTGGATTTGATTTAATTTGATATTTGAGTTATTCCAAAAAATGACAACTTTAACCCTTTACCCAACGTAACGGCCAAAACCGGCCAGCGCTATTCGCAAAAATCGCCAATTAATTTTCATTATTTTTTTCAGGTTTTGTTTCAAAAACATAGGTTATGACCCCTCCTTGGAACGAGCTCATCGAGATCGTTCCAATGAGGGGTTATAACCTATGTTTTTGAGACAAAAAATGAAAAAAATTAGTTTTTCAAGAATTTTGTTTGCAAGTGTCGTCTGCTTTTCATGTTAGGGAAAGGGTTAACAGGTATTATAAGTGCCATATTATTTTTGGTCATCATAATTTGTTTATAAGTATTTGCCTTATTACAATTTATGGGAGAGTGCCTAATAGCAGGGCAAATTCATACAGATGAAATAATTTTATTGCACTGATAACCTGAAGCACTTCCACAGAATGCGAAGCCATTACATTGTGGTGACTGCACTTCAGAATGGAGCCTAAATATGGGCTTCCTGCACTCAGTTAAATAAAATGTATCAGTTGAAGTCTCAATTCAAGCTTGGATTGTCTCAAGTAATCGGCAAATAACATATGGACAGATGCAACAACCTGTGTTCATCATCTCTGCAACAGTGTATCTAGAAACAAACATCCAGCGCAACTAAACAGCTTTTGATAAGACAGGAGGGCAAAGTGGGCTACCAATTTGATAAATCAGTGTTGGTTATGATAGGTCACATATCAATGATTAAACTCATTCTTTTTATGAGTTTTCGGTGTATTCCTCCAAGCATTTGTCATCCAGATCAATATTATGTGTTTCACCTGTCTTACTTGGAACAAACAAATTACTTGTCTAGGCCCACAAAGTAGATATTCTGTTTCTCAGGACATTTTTTATTAAAGTGCATGTAGGCGTTTTTTTTTTTTTAATTTTTTTTTTTATTTTTCTAACTATTTCTTTGAGATAAAAAGTTCATGTTCTTGGTTTATTTCATGTTTTAGGCCTCATAATCTACAAAATAGCATGGGTGGTTGTATACTTCATCCCTTGAGTGCAAGAAGGCTTTGCAATAGCATTGCAAAGCCTTGTTGCACTCAAGGGACAGATTTATCAATTTTATTAACTTGGGTAAAATATCAGACAGAAACCATTTCATGCTGTTTTCATTTGTTTTTTTCAATTCAGCCTCAATTTCACAATATTTTATTTATGAAATCCCAACCCACTGATGGAAGTGTCACATGGCCGGTTTGTGATCTGATAAAAAAAAGATGACTTTTACTCTCACAGTCGTTCTGTTGTTTTTAAAAATCTGATATTACTTTGCAAGGTAGGATGCTGCAAATCTCAAATTTTAGGTTGAATTGAATCACCAATCGAATCAGTCAGATGATTTTGAATGAAATTGAATCTCAAACGATTCTCATGGCTCTTCATTTTAAGAACATTACACATTCTTAACCCGTTGAAACATGATGGTATATTCTATGCATATCAGAACTATCAATGGGTAGAGTCTATCTTTAATTGGGGGAAGCCCAGTCAATATTTTCAATGTACAGTCTTGGGGCTGCACACTGAAAATCTTGATGGGTTTACCACACAAATCACGGAGTAACTATCTACTTTTTAAATTCAGGGCATATCATGATTCTAGACCAGAAAAGCTGTCTTTCGGGTTCAAAAGGTTAAAATCATAAATATTTCTAATCTCGAGTATTGCACTCAAAGACAGCATGTCTGTTTGGGCGAGTCAATCAAAAAAGTACAATGTTCCAGAACAGAATCAAAGTAGTTTTGAACCTCCTTGAACGTTTCTTCTGTCATCAGGTCTCCTGTACAGGAGACCTGATGATAGCAGAAAAGTTCAAGAAGAGACACGCGATAGGATTTTGAGAACATCTTGAAAATTCAAACATTTCTGAAATCAGTAGGACTTGAATCAAATAGTGGAGATCAGCACTGCCCATAGGGGAGAGGCGAGGGGAGGGGGGGGATACGTCATCTTTGTTTCAAAAACAAATCACACATGGACTTTTAAAATTAACAGGCACAATCCTGGTCAGAAAATGGTGGCGGGAACTCTATTCAGTGTCAACTAAATAGATATTGGTATATTAACCCTTTACCCAACAAATCGCCTGCATCCGCCCACGTAATATGTAAATTCAGCATTTGTAAACATATTATTTTTCAAAAAATTTCAACAAAACCATATCATGTGACCCCTCATTGGAACGAGCTTGTTCCAACGAGGGGTCACATGATATGGTTTTGTTGAAATTTTTTGAAAAATTTGAAAATATTATATTTAAAATAATAAATTTTGATATCGTCTGCGTTGGGTAAAGGGTTAAGTGCTTGATCATTTGTGTTAAAATTAACTCTTATAGTAAGTATCAATTGTAATATTATTAATAATATGGTAAATCTCAGTTGAAAACAAACCTTTAGGTTAAAAACACATCGAAATGTGACTGCCTACAGTCGGAATTAAGTTGTATTACTTTGCAAAGAGAAACTGAGCAGCCATTTCAAAAGTTCAACATTCAAAATGCATTGATATATTAAATAAATGTTGCCAATACCTGTGGCATAGGTGTTTGTATAATATAGTTGAGTTATACAAATTACAAAATGAAATGAGTGACATATGAAGCAATTGATGGTAACCATCATTGCTGGCTCTCTACTTCACTCTACGTTGTGTTTATTGTCTTAGAAACAAATGCGACAAGTGCCCATGCATGGGGAATGCTGAAAAAGTCTATTGAACTAAATCGTTACAACAATTTAGAATCAAATCAAATTTTGACACTTCGCAAGGTCTTCCTTGCTCATTGGTTAAGATTTGGCATCCACTTTTGCATGCCATGCTCATAAAACACAATGAAAGAATAACTGCATATCGCAAAAAAACACTTAAAAAAAATTAGCTGAAAGAAAAACATCGATCACAGCTAAAGTAAATATGATAGGTTAACAGGACAAAACTGGCAAGTTTAGAATGTTTTCAAAACAGAAGTGGACAAAGAAAGACTCAACAAGATGTATAAATCACAAATCAGACATTTAGTTTTACCCTCTTTCCTACTGGCGTCTCCAGCAGCTTTCGCTGCTATTTGTGTTGCTGTTAGAATAATATATAAATATGTTAGTTATTTCAATCAAATAGATTAATTGTATGCAAGTTACATGCAATAGTCACAGTAATGAGAGGGCGATATCATTTCGGAAATTCATATATTTTTATGAAATGAAATGTGAAAAAAATGATTCATCCAGAAATAAAAGAGTATACAGTAAGTTTAGTAATTAACTGGTAGAGCGCTGGAACCCCATATTTGGGCTTTATTCTGAAGTGCAGGCACTGCAACTTAAAAGCTTCATATTGTGCTTTATGCTATCTTTGAAGTGAAATTACATGGCCTGTATGAATTTGCCTTGTCACAATTTATGGGAGAGTGCCCAAAGGCACTTTCCCATAAATTGTTACAAGTCAAAGACATATGAACAAATTTCAATGACCAAAAATATTCTAGTGCTCTAGATACTTTTTTCCCATAAATTCACATAAAAATTGCATGAAAGTCCATTTTTATAAAAATTTATACCAAAAATATGCAGTATTCTGGGAATGAATCAGATGATTGTAGCCAATAAGATGAACTCTCGTCTCATTCCTGTGATAGTCATTATCAAATATGTCAAGAATATTAATATTGCTGAAGTGAATACCTGCTGAAATCAGCTGAAAATAATAAAAAATTTCCAAAAGTCCAGAGAAAACATGAATTGTGGTTACCTTCTAGTTTATAGGCAAGAATGTAGAAGAAAATAAATGGTCCAATAGATGCTGTTATTCCCATGGCCAGTTCATGATCAAGATATATTTTAACACAATGTATCGGTATGTTTCATGACAGGAAGTGGAATCTGGTAGAATTTAAGATTCTTCCAGTATAACTAGGATTCCACTTTCTCATGAATAGAGACTGGACAGGAGAGGACTGTGTCAAAAAAAACTTGCTGGGAAATGTACCAAGGGGCCAGAACTTACACAAAATTTTGATATTTCGACCAGAAAGTATGCTGCTTCCTAGCATCTGAGCAATAAATGGCAGTCAACATTGAGGGCACTTCAATGGCATTTCTGTATCATCTTTGTTGCTCATTTGGCAAGAATGGTTGCACCAAAGAGGGCCCTGGACTAATTGCGCCAATCATATTTCGGCCCAATGGAAGAAAATTTTGATTTTTCGAACTGAAAGAATGTTGTTTCCTTGCATCTGATGAATCAATGGCAAACTAGACTGCTGGTATATCAAAATGCCCTCTATGTAGACTACCAATGGCAGTCCACATAGAGGGCACTTTGATGAACCAACAGTCTTTGCAATCAGATCCCATTTGCCTTTTGGTCATTTTCACTAAATTTCATACACCAACAGGCATTGGGCGGCATCAATTTTGGGGACCCTTGGGGCTCCTAATAGGGGGTCCACTGGCCATATGGCCAGTGCACCCCTGAGACTGGAATGCAAATTTCTACCAGCAATATCTCATCCACTTTTCTTAGCCATATTCATTCAGCTCTGTGCACAAAAATTTATTTTTTATCAGGCCATTTCAAGAGAGTGCATTGCATGTCATTTTCAGAAGTGTCTGGCAAACTGTGCAGTGGAACATCAGTCTTATTTCACAGTTCAGCCACCAATGGACTGGTCACTTTCCAGGGTGGGCAATATTTCCACAGATGCAAATATATTAGATTCCAAACACTAATTATAGGGATAATCATCAAAAATGTAATTACTGAAGCGCCTGTGCTACATTTATTAAAATTTTGCTGATGATTATTTTTTGTTACCTGCCCATAAATGGATTACGACCAATCCACGGCGACTGTACTGTATTTATGAAATCTTCGCCTACCAGTTTAAATGCAACATGACCACATTGCAATCCTGTCATGATGCTATTGAGTAAAAGACTGCTTTTGCAAACACAGCACTGCATTTAGGAAAAAACATGACTCTTCGATGAAGCATTGAAGCTAACTTTTGAAGTCATCTAATACTATCATGTCCATTGTAAACTAATGCAGATTGGCAATGAAAAATTGTACATGATTTCTTGTAAAAGTTAACAGTATGATATGTAATCCGCCTGTACATGATTGTCCTAAACTATACTTAGTGAATTCTTTCAATATTCTAATGATTCTAATGTGACAGTCATTTTGCATTTTACATTTCAAAATTTCATTGAGAACATCTCTCTTTAAATCTTCCGAGTAATATAGAGCCAAGAAAGGTCATCATGATTATGCAAACGGAATGGCCGAGATTAACTATTCGCCTCCTACAGGCAGATTTTTCTGCCCAGTATAAAAATATCCTGTTATCTATCAGAGGTATAACCCTGCTGACTTAACAAAATATACCCCTATCAATAGGAGGAACTCCTCATACCAATAATGTTTTGATGCCAGGCTCTATTGAATTTTTCATCAAATCAAGTCATGGCTGCTGCAAGGGCACCAACCATTTAGTTAAAATATATTGAACTATGTAGAACAAGCTATTAACCCCCTGCACTCTGATGTCAAAATATCAAAATTTTAAGTTGTCATATTTCCCATAATGCATCTAGAAATTTAGCCAATTCAATCTTGTTTGACAGAGCTCAATGAGCTCTGTCAAACAAGACTGAATTTGCTAAATTTCTAGTTGCATAATGGGAAAATTTTGCACCTGAAAATTTTGACATATCGACCTCAGTGTGCAGGGGGTTAATTGAAAATAGAATATGTTTTCATTTTTTGAATTCACTTTAAAAATACTTTCCACAATCCAGTATAAGTATTTCCATTAGTTCCTTGAATCCTGCACCCTATGTAACATGTAACCAACTAACCCTGTGTATTTTTACAGCCTTAGTCAGTGTATATTTTCATATAGTGTGTGATATGGCAGGCTGTCAACTAATACAGTGCAATGCCTATGGTTCATCAATGTATGTTAGTTTACCAACTAACTCTGTGCAGTGTACAGGGTTAGTCACTCTTTTCTTTCTGGTTATAGATAAGATCATCTCTGTTGTGCACTGCACAGACTTATTCAGTGTACTTTTTCAAGTGGTGTGTGATGTGGCAGTTACCAATTTTTCATAACCAGAAAGTGTGACTAACCCTGTGCTTTGCACAGGGTTAGTCACATTTTCGGTTATAAAACATTTTCATTATTAACTTGAAACTGTATGAAGTACAGACCAAGTGTAAATCTCATTTATATGAAATCTTTACCCAACATAATGGTCAAAACCAGCCAGAACTATTCTCAAACAGTGTTCAAACTCAGCTTGTGACCCCCCTCATAGGAATGGATTACGGATATCTTTTTTAGTCAATTCCAAAAATGAAAACATATTCTATTTTCACTGAATAGCTTCTTCATTTTCTGTTTATAAAACATTTTCATTTCTGTTTATAAAACATTTTCATTATTAACTTGAAACTGTATGAAGTACAGACCTAGCGTAAATCTCATTTATATGAAGTCTTTACCCAAGGTAATGGTCAAAACCAGCCAGAACTATTCTCAAACAGTGTTCAAACTCAGCTTGTGACCCCCCTCATAGGAATGAATTATGGATATCTTTTTTAGTCAATTCCAAAAATGAAAACATATTCTATTTTCACTGAATAGCTTCTTGTAGACCACTTTGCCATTGGTCTGTCAGTTGTCAAGAGCGCATTATGCAGTTCAGTGTTTTGCTAAGCAGTTGGTGTCAAGGGAAACTCTCTAACCTGGGGTCTCAATGCCAGATATTCGATTTGCAGAATAAATTTTCGATAATATTAGTAGTATACAATATATTTTCATTCCAGTCATGCAAGCCAGAAATTAAGCAGACTGTCATCTGCAAAATGAGGTCCCCAGAGGGTTAATTTAGTGATGCTATCCTGCACAGCAGGGTAGCATCACTAAATTTACCCTCTGTGAACCTCACTCTGAATCAGGGTCTCAAAACTGAACAGAGAGGTACCCAGAGAATAAATTGGCCTACTGTATGGGATAGCATCATCAAATTCACCCTCTGGGGACCTCATTCTGCAAATGTCAGACAGCTTATTTTCAGACCTGCAGTCATGGTAACCTAGTCCTATTTTACCAGTGAATTATAAGTGATCTACAACAACACACAATCTAATTTTGGATGCCAGCAGTTAGTTTTTGAACACAGCAAGTAAAGCTTAAATGCTACACTGTTCAAGACTCACCTTTTAGCAGCAAATTAAAAATATGTATGGTTGGGTTGTTGTTTTGTTTATTGGGTTTTAACAACACTTTCAGCATCTAGGGCAATATCGTGTCAGACAATTTTATGGTAGAGGAAGCCAGAGCACCCAGAAAGTACCACTAAGCAATGACAAGTAACTGGCAGACTCTCCAACTTACTAACTCAGCATGAGTATGGTTAGCAAGGGTGGAAGGCAGGAGTAAGGTTGGGTTGTCCTGTTTAACAGGGGGTAAATAGTAGTGAGAAAGTCTGTATGGACATCAATCTTTAACAGGTCATTGTATCTTTGTTCCTCTATTCCAAATGTGGCTGCACATCCAACATGGTGAGATAAATAAATTCACAGTGGAAGCCCGTAGCCAACATATAAAAACATTGTTCACCATCAATATTATCCCATGCAAGATGAGGAGGAATACATCCCTCAAGCTGTTTAGTGGCAAGTTGGGGGAATGTACAAGAGGCAGTGTTCCCTTCTCTCTGGTCCAGAAATTTTAAAAATTAATAATGGAAAGCAGGGCATTCTGAGCAATCCAAGCTTCTTTCATGATATACCACTTGCCATATTAAGACATGCGAATGTTGTATATTCAGCATCACAATATCACATGTTGAATATCATTGAAGGCACTCAGATAATTCTGAGCCATTATGCACACAATCAGTTGTTGTGGTGAAGAAAAGCCTATTAAATGAGCATCTAGCATTTGACATCAAGATTTATTTCAATCATTTTCTTGTCCAAATTTTTCAAACAATTTTAAGAAAAACCATAAATATCAATGAGCTTGTTCCAACAAGGCGGCACATGATATGGTTTTGTTGAAATAAATTTTAAGAACAATTTTTTTTTTAACTGCACAATTTGTAAATTATGGAGCGGATATATATGGAAGATTCATTAGAGAACATTAGAGAAAGGGTTAAAAAGATTATGTTCACCATGGTAATTTGTGACAAAAAGTGACAGTCATTCATGTGAATGTTTGTGACATCTATGGGTTTTTCGAATGGAAAAAAAAACATGACAATCGGCCTGTAGCGAAGTAGGGCCCTGCAAATCACACATTTTTTATTTCAATCAAATCTTGAATCGGATCACATCTGTTATTCCAAATCGAATCGAATCTCACATCAGTGGCATCTTGAAGATGACAAACAGTGGTTGTGGTACTATAAACCTGATTTATTCTGACTGTGATGGCTCACGTCCTGACTGTCCCGATTGATAAAATAATATAAACTACATCATCAAGGCTTGCCTTCGTCGAAGGCATGCCTTGAAGATGTAGTTGGAATATTACCCTTTAAGAATTATTGTTCATCATCAACATTGCTTGGAAACCTTAAATTTGCATTTAACAGTGGTACGGACTAGTGATGTTGGAAATAGCATTATTGGTGGCATGAGTGCAGATGTTATTTGTGTTAAACTAGTGGAAGTTACATTCAGTCTTTTTTTTAACATTATTTATGTACAATTTCCATCTGAACTATACATCTGATGAGGTGATGAAGATGACTGATACCAAGCTACAGTACGTGGAGAGTGGATTGTAACTAAATCACCCACAGAGTGGAGTTATCACCCAAGCATTAACTTTCAAATTGTGTACATATCGACAAAAAACACAAGCAAAGTTTCAGCCAATGGACATCCGGGTTTAACCTGGAGGTCCATTGGCTGAAACTTTGCTTGTGCTGGTGATGCTTTGCAACAAATTTGCAATTATTGCTTAGGTGGAAACACCACTCTGCAGGTGATTTAGTGATAATACACTCTCCACGTACTGTTTATTCCTATGTGAAAGATTGAGGGGAAACGGATCGGGCAGCCAATTTTGAATTGAACATCTACTTAAGATTCGAAATCAAATCGAATCTCGAAGCCTCACAGGGGCCCTATAGTGAAGGTGTCTATTTATGCTACTGTACTCTACATATTATTCTAGCAATGTTTTTTTTATTACTTATCTATGGTTAGTTAGCATCATAGTACAAAGTACACAGAAAACTGAAATAAAACTTACATGAACTTTGATTACAACATCCAATATCTGATGAAAATTAACTGAGATTAGTTATGTGGTTACAATTAAGTAAGAGCAATAAATATGAACACTTCCTCTTCCTCAGAATTCATTAAAGTGACAAAATCCCCAAAATAATATTCCTCAAAATCAAAAATGGAGTTCCCAAACTGAATCTATAAGCAAATTCATGGACATGCCAAATTGACATTTTAATCAATTTTTGAAAAGAAAACTTATATTATTTCAAAAAAATCCAAGATGGCATTATTTCTGCCATCTTGATTAAACACATATAAAGACTAACTCAGTTAAACTCCCCCTGCATACCCACTCAACATGGGTGAAATAAAAATTATTCAATTTTCTGCTGTCATTCAATAAAAATTATTCCCATGAACAAAACAGAAAAATACTAAAATCTGATGGGGACAGTTTTATAAGTCTAACAAGGGGCATAACCATGGAAGTTTTGTGAGAATGACACCTGCAATATGTAGATATCCTCTCCCCCATACTGGTCTATCACCATACCAAACAACATCAAAACCTGAAAACCCATGCTTGAGTTATAATTCAAAACATTCATAGGGACAGTTTTGTAAGCAAAACTCAAGTAAGTATGTATGAATGAAACCCACAATTGGTGGTTATTCTTTTCCTCATACTGGTCTCTAACCCTACTGAACGGACATCAAAATCCGACAACTGATATACATTTTGACAGTTTTCTTAGTCTAACAAGGGACATAAACCCAGTTGATATATGCACGGAAAAATCCTTAATATGTGGATATCATTTCCCCATACTCGTTTATCACCATCCCAAAGGACATCATAATCTGCCAACAGAAGCTTGAGTTATAATGTGAACCATTCATATGGAAGCACAGACAGAGCCATTGAATACATGCCCACCGAAACCTTCCCCTGAGGTTAGGGGCATAACAATAATTGTTCCGGAAATTCGACAAGGTGTTAATAGTGTTCTATCTTTCATAGTGGTTGGTTTGTGGCTTTACTCTTCTCACACAATAGGTAGGTGTCTTTAGCCTACAACAACAGTTCCTCTTAATAGGACATTCATTTTAGGTCTTGCCCCAGCAGGATATTATGCTGAACAGCATGAGCCCTATAATTGATGCTATAAAAGTTCCACACTTTCTAATTCACTCAATATCAAAACTTAGAACCTCTGATGACAAGAATACTCTTATGCACTCAGCCATCACTTCATCAGAAACAAGAGATTCACTCGGAAGTGACTTTGCCCCCAACATGGCAATGACCTTGATCTGTGACCTTGACCTCCATCGAACAACAAATTTTTATGCACGACACATCATCTCCCCATAAGCAACATGTATACCAAGTTTCAACAAAATCCAACACAGGATCTCAGAGTTATGGAGCAGACACGAAACAGACAGATGGACAGATGGAAATGGCAGACACAAAATCTTCCTGATGGACAGACAGATGGATGGATGGAAATGACAAACACTATATAAATATTTTTCAGGGGCATAGAAACTATAACCTTTCAGATTTCTACATAAACTGATACAACATTTAACTCTTATCCTGCTGAGTATTTTTAAAACATTCTTCATCAAATCTAGTCATGGCTGCTGTAAAGCCTGTGTTTGGTATGAGTAACCAGGAGAACCTGCCATGCTTTGGATGCCATTCAATATGGCAATTGCGCGCAATTCCTATGTGCAATTAATCCTAGACAAGCACACAGTTAGTGACAGGACTTTTAGTTTTCACTGTACATATCAAACATGGATGCATTCAGCGCAGTAATTTGGGAGAAGATTTAATGTTTTTTTTTTATGTTACTCTAACTTACTGTTGAAAATATCTACTTTGGTGGCAGAGTATCAATAGATCTGAATCGAAACATTTGCCTCATCTAATTTTTCTGAGCTCCAGATATAAATAAAGCTAGCTTTGGTAGGTTATCTTATTTAATGTGATAAGAACATTCCCCATCAACATAAAATGCCTGGTCGTTTTATTGCTACAAGGATTTTTTTCTGCAATTTTCAGAAATATTATTCTCCTTTCTGAAAGAAGACTTGGGGAACTGTGGCTGTATATCTACTCTTTGAAACAGGCTAGTAAAATACACAAATGCTTCAAAAGTAAGTAACAAAACATTTGGACCTATTAACAATGGTCATGGCACCCAATCACTGGACTAAGCTCTTCTTAATAATTGATACAGTGGAGCCCACTTAATTGGATATCTTTTAATTGTATATCCCTGTTAATTGAATATAATTTTCAAACACAAAACCATTTACCATACCTTCAGTACAAATTTGATCTGTTAACTGCATATGGGTTGTAGAGTAAACTCCTGTTAATTGCATATAAATTTTTGTAATATGTCGAAAAAATTACTGTGACACGCACCAAATTCTCCTTATTTATCAACTTTTTTAGCCCCACTACATCCAATACAGGCATTTATTCTATTATATCTTGTTTGACAGAGCTCTATGAGCTCTGTCAAACAAGATATAATAGAATAAATGCTCAGTTTACCTCCAGAACACAGGAAACTGACCAAATCCCTGTTTATTGTATACTCCTGTTAATTGTATAATTTTCACTGGCAAAATGGATATTCAATTAAGAGGATTCTACTGTATCACCTTCTGAAATAAAAAGATCAACAAAACTGCTGATGATGAAATAAATAATAATTCACAATAATATCAGGCATATGTGGCTGAAGAAAAAAATTCATTATCTTAAGTGCTTTCATTATGAAGCAGATTATTTGAAACACTTTTCCTCTTTAACCCTTTGATACTTTTGTATGTCTTATGACGTATGAAATCAAACAGCGGGTGCAGGCTGCAAGCCGAGAGGTCCTCGGTTCGAATCCCACCTGCGGCAACCACGTTGTGTCCTTGGGCAAGACACTTCATCCCCATTGCCCGTGTGGGGGCACGATGACGCCGTGTACTAAGGCGTACTGCACGTCGATGGTACGCATGTCTTCAACCAATCTAACCCTGCCTGTTCCGAAGTGCGGAGTTACGATGTTGGGGAGCTGGCAGCTGCTCGTCGTTGCTCGGTGGTTCTCTCCGGGTACTCCGGCTTCCTGCACCCGTCAAACTGTCACGGTCATGATTAGCCATTGTGCATAAATATGTGACCTTAAACATCAATAAATAAATAAATATAATCAAACAGCACGTTGATACTTTTTGGTCATTTGTTTTGTTATTATTTTTCGACTTTTTAAAGTTTTAACCTCAATTCCTATTGTCTACCGAATAGTGCTCAGTGACATCTGTCGAGCCAAATGTTATCGCAGCTTAAAATACTAAACCAATCCTGCTGTCAACACTTCTTAACTGGTCAGGTGCAAGAAGCCACTTCCAGGTCTTTCAAAAAATGAGGATACCAGAGCAAAAGCCAACACTTCCCTTGTTTATATTTCATATTCAGTCAAACACAAATAATATTTTGTTTATATAAATTTGTTTTATTACAAATTATTGGAGTGCCTGTGGGCTCTCTCTCCAATAATTTGTAATAAAACAAGTTTTGAATAACAAATTCAGTTCACCAAAAAATAATCTAGCTCTCAATGAGTTAATCACTAATTTGAAAAATATCTTGTTATTTGTACTTTCCGATGTTTGACATCACATTTTGAAAAATGTTGAAGAAACTGAATTCCCAGTGACGTTTGAACGTCAGGATATTTAAAGTCTCAAAGCGTTAACCCTTTATCCAATGCAGACGTTATCAAAATTTATTATTTTAAATACAATTTTTTTTAATTTTTCAAAAAATTTCAACAAAACCATATCATGTGACCCCTCATTGGAACGAGCGCAAGAGCTCGTTCCAATGAGGGGTCACATGATATGGTTTTGTTGAAATATTTTGAAAAATTTAATTTTTTCAACTGCTCAATTTGCATATTACATGGGCGGATGTGGGAGATTCGTTAGGTAAAGAGTTAACCCACTGCGCAATGATGTAAAAATATGAAAATATCAAGAAGCAAATTCTTCCAAAAATATCAAAATAGATTTTTAGCAGCAAATTTTACCCATAATGCAGCTAGGAATTTAATCAATTCAGTCTTGTTTTGACAGAGCTCTTCAGGGGGTGAGGTTGGGATGAAGCTGATGCCAAATTTTTATCACTAGAACATCTTATAGTACCAGTTAGATATCATCAAAGCTCAGATTTGGCTGAGATGGTCTCATAAGTTTTCCTCATTATCCTGCACTATCTTGAACATTTTCCAGTCTGCAGAGAGGTGGACATGTTCCACACTGTCATGAGTGGGACACCTGCTCTCAGCCACTCTCAAACTTATTGCTATGCAGTTTCCATGATGCATTTCTGATCATGCTTGAGATAATATTGGTTATGAATGGCCTTTTGAAACCTGGCTGGGGGTTTGCAGTCTATTTCAAAATATCCAATTGAGAAGAAAAAAATTGTCCCTTACCGTATTTACTCTATGTATTGGGACACTCTATGATTTGGGACACACATTTTTTCCAGAAAAGTATATTTTTTTATGCTCCAAAGTTTGGGACATTCAGGAGATTTGTTTCCAGATGACCCGTTGCTAGTAGCAGACAACACTCATAAAAAAATTCTTGAGTAACTAAAAATTTTCATTTTTTGCTTCCAAAACATAGCTTATGATCCCTCATTGGAACGTGCACAATGCGCGCGTTCCAATGAGGGATCATAAGCTATGTTTTGGAAACAAAAATGAAAATATAAAAGAAATTGGACAGCGATTTTCGTATATAGTGATGGAAAACGAATCACACACAACTTTATTCAGCATCAAATCAAGACCAGGCTGTGTTCTTCCCTCATTTTCTAAGAATTGGGACACCTGTGAAAATAATTATTTTTAGCTGTCCCAATACATAGAGTAAATACGGTATTTCTTTATATCATGTGCTTCCAATGCTTCACAATCTCAGTTCCAAAATCTTATTATTTATTTATTTATTTATTTATTAAGGTTTAACAACACTTTAACAGCCAAGGTCACTTCATGTGGGTGACAGTTTTACGGATGGAGGAACCCAGAGTACCCAGAGAGAACCACCAAGCAACGACAAGCAGCTGCCAGCTCCCCAACATCGTAACGCCGCACTGTAGCACAGACAGGGTTAGATTGGTTGAAGACATGCGCACCATCAACATGTCTTAGTCTTAGTACACGGCGTCATCATGCGTGTGGACAATCGGAGTTAAGTGCCTTGCCCAAGGACACAACGAGGGATTCTGAATTGATCGCTCAGATGGTCACCTATCCAAGGACTAACTAACTGGGCTTGACAACTTCGGTGATCAGACGAGAACTGGTTACTGCAACGCCACCACGCAACCTCCAAAATCTTGTTTTTGCTATCCCTCACTGAAAAGCACATCTTGAATTCACACTAATGGCAGGTCAAAGGATCATTTTTGAAAGAGAAATATGAATAGGAAAAATTATTCAGCACCATCAAATAGGGCTCCACAAATCTCAAATTTCAGATCAAATCGAATCAGGCAGAGAATTTTGAATTGAATCAAATCTTGAATTAAATCTCACCACTACTATAGATATTGTGTTTTCTTATAACCATATTTATTATGCCTCACGTTTGTAACATCAGTCGTGATTGGTTAATTTGACACCTTCTAAAAGTCATAGTACTGGAGTATTGAGGCAAAACACGGATACTATCGGAATATTCTTCCCTGGAGACAAGAGAACAAAGAAAATGTAAGCTCCAGCTTCGCTGCTTCAGGTTTTATTTCAGAAATCACACAAACTCAGGTACTATCAACCGATAGAACATGAAAAGGAGCATTCTAATATTATAATATTGCCATTGCCAGTCACCACTCAAATACTATATTCAATGCCAAATTATCTGTTTGGTCAAGTCAATCAAACAGCAGAATATTCTGGAAACATAATCAATGTAGTTTTAGTAGAGGAACATTCTTGTATTCTTCTTCTATCATCAGGTCTACTGTAGGAGACCTGAAGATAGAAGAAGCATTCAAGAAGAGGCACTTGATATGACTTTGAGAAGATCGCGATGATGCGAAAATGTCCGAATCGGCAGGACACCAATACAACTGAATCATTGGGACAAGCAAATCAAATCTCGAATCGTTGCTGGGACCTAGCATCATTATACATAAAGGATTTATAAGGGAAGTAACTTTGTGGGGTTAAAGTTTTCCCCCCAAAAATCTGAGATAAGGGAAGTAACTTTCTAGGGTTTTCCCCCAAAATCTGAGCTAAATCAAATTCTGTGTTGTTATTCACAAGGTCTCTAAATCATTATTAATTTTATCAAAGACAATTCAAAACTTGTTTGTGTAGTAAAATTTGAAGACAGATAAAATTTTTTCAACAGCCACTGAAAATAAAGTTAACTACATTGCAGACACAAAATAATCCATATAAGGTATGGAACAAACCAGTACAGCTGTAGTGATACTTGTATTCCTTCTAATTAACTGGTAGTGTGCTAAATTGTTTTTGATCTTCAAAATTTATTTGCATGTACAGTGGAACTCTGTTAATTGAATAGCCACTTTACCTATGGAAATTATTCAGTTAACAGGAGAATTCAATTAACAGGGATTGTGTCACTTCCCTGTATTCTAGAGATTTGTTTATTGGTGTTTAAGGTTACATATTTCTGAAAAATGGCTAATCATGACCATGTCAGTTTTATGGGTGGGGGAAGCCGGAGTACCCAGAGAGAACCACTGAGCAACGGCGAGCAACGGTCAGCTCCCCAACATACTAACTGTAACGGCGAGCAACTGTCAGCTCCCCAACATACTAACTCCACACAAGCAGGGTTAGCATTGGTTGAAGACAAGTACACATCGCCTCAGTACACAACACCACCATGCTCCCACATGGGCAATGGGGGTGAAGTGTCTTGCCCAGGGACACAACGCGGTTGCTGCAGATGGAATTTGAACCGAGGACCTCTCAGCTTGCAGCCTGCACCTCTACCTACTGAGCCACTGCACCCCCAATTTTGGAGATAAACTTAGCATTTATTCTATTATATCTTGTTTGACAGAGCTCCATGAGCTCTGTCAAACAAGATATAATAGATTAAATAACAGTATTAGAAGTACTGAGGCCAAAAGGTCTATAAACAAAGGAAAACTGGGGTAAGTCAGTATAATTTCTTGACAGGTTACAAGATATTTTATTCAAATAACAGGAGGCTACTCTATAACCTATATTCAATTAACAGGTCAAATTGTATAGGAGGTATGCCAAATGGTTTTGTGTTGGGAAATTATATTCAGTTGACAGGATTATTCAGTTAAGGGATATCCATTTAAATGGGCTCCACTGTATTCGCTTTGTTACAATTTACATAAATTGTAACAAAATGAATACTAGCAGACCTAATAACTTTATTTGAAAGATAATATAAAGCACATCCACAGAAAATGAAGACTTTAAGTTGTGGTAATCCATACTTCAGAATAAAGTCCAACTACAGTTAAAACTAGAAGTCCTGTGACAGTCATGAAATGCGCACAAATAGCATGTCGATCTGTGCGTTAATCTATGCATTATGACCATAGTAAGGCTATAAAATTCTGTACATATGGCCTGTGCACAAGCAATGTTTCAGCCAATGGACCTCCGGGTAACCCGGAGGTCCATTGGCAGAAACATTGCCTGTTCGTGATGAGTAGCCAGGAGAACCTGCCGTGCTTTGGATGCCATTCTATATGGCAATTGCGCGCAATTCCTACGCGCATTTAAGAGCACAGTTCATGACAGGACTTCTAGTTTTAACTGTATGGGCTTCAAACACTCTACCAGTTAATACCTAGGTGAGTTTATCAATGAGCATTTTATCAAGCTGGAATTTTGCAATGAGGATATGCAGAACACAGATAAAAACAAATGAAAAATATGTTCCCGTAAAAGCAGCCTCAAGACCACAAGCTTTCTTAGCATCACCAAATTTAAAGGCAATGGAGTTTGATAATAGCTGTTGCAATATGAACAAAACTGACATGCTGACCCAGTAACCCTTCACCTAACATAATGCCCATATCTGGCCAGCACTAGTCACAAAAATTGCTATTTAAATTTGATCAATTTTTTTAAAAATTTCATACACCTCTATGGAATGAGCATGTTGATATCATTCCATTCAGGTGTTATTAGCATTTTTTAGGCAAAAATGAAAATATTTAGTTATTAAAGAAATTTGTTTGCAAGTGTTGTCTGCTTTTCATGTTAGGTAAAGAATTTAAGGATAGTTTATCTAATAGTCCCCTTCAGCTGAAGCTGTTACTTCTGTTAATGTTTTTTCCTGTTCTATCCGACCAACAAAATGATCAACTGCTTAAAACTTCCCCAGACACAAAACTGATGGAAAATTTATAAATTTCAATATATTTAAAATATTCACTGAATGTCTGGAACAGGCCAAATAAATGTTCTCATGAGATGATTGAACTGGGCTGTCCAATAACCTTGAAAACACAAGCTAATTCCTAAATTTCCAATATCCCTTTACCTAATGCATCGATCAAATCTGCCCAGCAAAATAAAAAATATTTTAAAAATCTGTCACCTCCATTTTATTTTTTCAGATTTTGCTTCCAAAATATTATCTTGTGAATAACTGAATGGAATGAACTTACTGAGCTCATTCCAGTGAGGGTTTGAGGAAATAGTACTGTGCTTGTAAAAGTCGTCTCTTTCCCAATAAGATAAGAATATACTCACACCACATTTACACCAATAGATCAAAATTTCATAAATGAAATACAGTAGAATCCTCTTAACTGAATATTCATTTTGCCATTGAAAATTATTCAATTAACAGGAGTATACAATTAACAGGGATTTGGTCAGTTTCCTGTGTTCTGGAGGTAAACTAAGCATTTATTCTGTTATATCTTGTTTGACAGAGCTCATAGAGCTCTGTCAAACAAGATATAATAGAAAAGATGCCTGTATTGGATGTAGTGAGGCCAAAAAGGTTGATAAATAAGGGGAATTTGGTGAGTGTCACAGTAATTTTTTCGACATATTACAAAAATTTATATACAATTAACAGGAGTTTACTCTTCAACCCATATGCAATTAACAGATCAAATTTGTACTGAAGGTATGGTAAATGGTTTTGTGTTTGAAAATTATATTCATTTTACAGGGATATACAATTAAGAGATATCCAATTAAGTGGGCTCCACTGTATTGGAAAATCAAGATTGAATAAAGAAAATCAAATGAAAATAGCATTTGTCTTTCTTCAGGTGTGATTCTATAGTGATGTAAGAAGCAAAGCAAACAGAGAATTTTGACCAGAGCACACACCAGTCATGATCAGTTAAAATTCTCTCTCTGCTTGTGTGTGACAATACTGTTGACTAGGTTTGGAAACAAAAAAAAGATAAGTTTTAGTTATTTAAGAAAAAAAATTACCCGTATTTACTCTATGTATTGGGACACTCTATGATTTGGGACATACATTTTTTCCAGAAAACTATATTTTTTTTATGCTCCAAAGTTTGGGACATTCAGGAGATTTGTTTCCAGTTGACCCATCGCTAGTAGCAGATGACACTCATAAAAAAAATTCTTGGGTAACTAAAAATTTTCATTTTTTGCTTCCAAAACATAGCTTATGATCCCTCATTGGAACGTGCGCAATACGCTCGTTCCAATGAGGGATCATAAGCTACGTTTTGGAAGCAAAAAATGAAAATATAAAAAAAAAATGGACAGCGATTTTCGTATATAGTGATGGAAACCAAATCACACACAACTTTATTCAGCATCAAACCAAGACCAGGCTCTGTTCTTTCCCCATTTTCTAAGAATTGGGACACCTGTGAAAATAATTATTTTTAACTGTCCCAATACATAGAGTAAATACGGTATGTGTTTTTATCATCATGGTAGATATTGGATTAACCT
Source organism: Pictodentalium vernedei (assembly GCA_031216915.1). Classification (NCBI taxonomy): domain Eukaryota; kingdom Metazoa; phylum Mollusca; class Scaphopoda; order Dentaliida; family Dentaliidae; genus Pictodentalium; species Pictodentalium vernedei. Next base: position 798,232,523 of record CM062297.1, read on the forward strand.
TTTACATAATGAATCAGTTAAATCCATAACTGCAAATAGAAATCACCATTCAAATCCAGAATACATGGCCTTGCAACAGAGTTCCGGCCCATTTTGGGGAATAAAATGCAACCGCTTCCAAGCACTTTCCTTCCTCCATTTAACCCTCTTCACAATAATGTCAAAATATAAAATTTAAAACTGCATATTTTTCCCATAATGCAAATAGGAATTCAACCAATTCAATCTTATATGACAGAGCTCATTGAGCTCTGTCAAACAAAACTGAATTGATTAAATTTCTAGTTGCATTATGGGAAAATTTTCTATTTGAAAATTTGTTTTTTTGATATCAGCATGAAAAGGCTTAAGCAGCTACTCAGTTATTTCAGGTGAAAATTCAGTGATTTCCAAGGACATTTTAACCCTTTACCTACTAAAACTAGAAGAAATATCATTTGTAAACAAATTTCTTGAATAACTACAAAATTTTCATTATGGGTCATAAGCTATGTTTTAAAGAAAAAAAAAATTTCATTAGGTGTCATAAGCTGTGTTTTAACCCTTAAGGGCCTGGACAGTTGTCCTGAATTCACACCTGACCACAGCCTGCACACGTCCAGTGGCTTAACAGTGATTTCGAGAAACCATGACCTACATAATTTGTTTATTGTCAGCAGGACCTACTCATGATGGCATGTTAAGGGCACCTGTTCTGAGATCGTAAAAGTCGGAAATAGGCATTTAAGGGTTAAAAGGACAAATTTCAAAATATGAATGGTGTACATCTGCTAAAAAAACCTTGTCAATCATTACATAATCACATCATGCACAAGACTTGCATGGCACATAGTGTGTAACACCCTCTAAACAAGATATTTATTCATGGGTGTTTAGCCCTTTACCCAATGCACTGAATTTCAAAATTATTTTAGTTATTGTTTTTTCACAATTAAAAAAATTTCAATGAAACCATATCGTGCTACCCTCATTGGAGTGAGCTTGGAATATGGTTTTATAGAAATTTTTTTCCAACTGCTCATGATCAGTTTGTAAATTATTTGGGTGGATATAACAGATTCATTCGCTAAAAGGGTTAAGATCACTCTCAGAATCCATAGCAATATCATGTCCTGAGCATAGGTATAAAGTCAAGTTTAGCAAATTGTTTATACCAATACTACACACTTTACGCTCCACAAAGTAGATCTTCTGTTTCTCAGGCCATTTTTTGTAAAATTGCATGTGGGTGGGTGGTTTTTTATTTTATTTTTTATTCTTGTAATTATTTCTTTCACATCAAAAGTTCATGTTCTTGGTTTGTTTTATGTTTTAGGCTTCATAATCTACAGAATAGCATTGCCAGGGTCCCACAGTGAATTCAAACTCAAGATTCTTGGGGATGTTAGAAGCTGTATTTAAGAACCTGAGAAAATGGCCACTTTGAATGTCTCAGCAGCTGTACTGGAATAAATAAGACATAAAGACATAAATAAACTTACATTGATTACAGTGTGATAACTCTTTTTTATTATAAGTGCATTTTGCTTTCATAAATACATGCTTGCAATCAATTGTTTATTAGAGCTGTGCACTACAGCCATTTTGTTTTAGGCTTTATTTTTTTCTCAAGAAAAAAACTCAACCCTGGAAGACTTAATATTATTATCTATTAACCCTTTACCTATCTTAAAAAGCAGACGACACTTGCAAAATAAATTCTTGAATAACTATTTTTTAAAATTTTTTGTCTCAAAAACATAGGTTATGACCCCTCATTGGAACGAGCTCATCGAGCTCGTTCCAATGAGGGGTCATAACCTATGTTTTTGAGACCAAAATATGAAAAAATAATGAAAATTAATTGGCGATTTTGGTGAATAGCACTGGCCGGTTTTGGCTGTTACATTCGGTAAAGGGTTAAAAGTTAAATAATATCAGATTTTTTAGTATGCTTTTTAACCTTTTTAACCAAGCCATGACACAGTTCTGCAACTTGAGGTGATGAAAGAATCTAGAGGGTCAGTTGAAGATGTAAAACTGATTTTTGTCTGCATTATTTTTATACAGTAATAAACCGAAAGAACTTGCAAAACAGTTTGTTATTTTAACCACATAAAAAGAACTTCTGAAACAAAGAGATTAGTGTATGCTTTTAAAATATTACTAAAATAGTACTCCCACAGTAGGACCCACTTAATTAAATATCTCTTAATAAAATAACCCTGTTAAATGCATGTAACTATCAAACCACTTACCAAACCTTTTAATTGAAATATAATCTGTAACCTGCATACCAGTTACTTGAATAAAAAAATTGTGATCTATTAAATGAAAGTGTCAATGACACTGTAGCTTAACTTGTCTGTGTGTTGTGTTTGATGAAAAGGATAATGTTCAATGTTTATGAAAGGATTATGAAATAACACAAGAATTGTGATAATTGGGAATATGTTAATTTCTGTTCCCTGTGTGCTATGTTTTTAATAAAAATAATATGAGGTGTACACTGTACTAAAGAGCTGAGGGGTGGGTTAAAGTGGACCTCACAGTAAATGTATGTGGCCCTCACAGTTAAAGTATGTCAACGAAAGTTCCCAAGTTACAGTGAAATTATTCCAAAACGAGTCATCCTATCAAGTTACTTTGAAATCCCTTCATAAATATGGCCTGTAGACAGTGCTAAAGGTTTTCGGGCTTCAGGCCTATGAAGCCATGATGGTTGACCGATTGCAACTAGAAGGGGACGTCCTCATCTCGACATTATACTGAGTCATTCTACTAAGTTACAATGAAATCCCTTCACAAATACGACCTGTAGTCCATACTAAAGTTTTTCGGGTTTTGGGCTCGGAAAGCCATCATGGTTGAATGATCGTGACCAAAAGGGGACGTTGTCAGCTGGGCATCATCTGGCATGATCCTACAAAGTTACATTGAAATCCCTTCATAAATTTGACCTCTAGACTGTGCTCAAGGTTTTCGGGCTTCGGGCCCCTGACGACATCACAGTTGACCAATCATGACCAAAAGAGGATGTCATCGTCTAGGCATTATATGGAGTCAACCTAAGAGGTTACAATGAAATTCTTCCATAAATACGACCTATCGACCATGCTAAAGGTTTTTGGGTTTTGGGCTCGGGCAGCTATCAAGGCTGAATAATCGTGGCCAAAAGGGGACGTTCTCATCTAGACATTATTTGAAGTCATCCTACCAAGATACAATGAAATCCCTTCATAAATATGACCTGTAAACTGTGCTAAAGGTTTTCGGGCTTTGGGCCCCTGTAGCCATCACAGTTGCTCCATCGCATTCAAAAGGGGCCATTCTCATCTAGACATTATATGAAGTCAACCTACCAAGTTGCAATGAAATCCCTTCATAAATATGACCTGTAGACTGTGCTAAAGGTTTTCAGGCTTCGATCAGCTATCATGGTTGAATGATCGCAACCAAAAGGGGACATTCTTATCTGGGCATCATCTGGAGTGATCCTACGAAGTTACAATGAAATTCCTTCATAAATATGACCTGTAGACTGTGCTCAAGGTTTTCGGGGTTCGGGCCCCTGTAGCCATCACAGTTGACCAATCACGACCAAAAGGGGATGTCATCATCTAGGAATTATATGGAGTCAACCTAACAAGTTACAATGAAATCCTTATATAAATACAACCTGTAGACTATGCTAAATGTTTTTAAGCTCGGGCAGCCATCAAGGTTGAATGATCGTGACCAAAAGGGGACGTTCTCATCTAGACATTATTTGGAGTCATCCTACCAAGTTACAATGAAATCCCTTCATAAATATGACCTGTAGACTGCACTAAAGGTTTTTGGGCTTCGGGCCCCTGTAGCCATCACAGTTGCCCAATCACGTCCAAAAGGAGATGTTCTCATCTAGACATTATATGGAGTCAACCTACCAAGTTACAATGAAATCCCTCCAAAAATATGACCTGTAGACTGTGCTAAAGGTTTTCGGGTTTTGGGCTTGGGCAGTCGTCATGGTTGACAGATCGCGACCAAATGGGGAAGTTCTCATCTAGACATCACATGGAGTCATCGTACCAAGTTACAATGAAATTCCTCCATATTAAATATGACCTGCAGACTGTGCTAAAAGTTTTTGGGTTTCGGGCTTGGGCAGCCATCACGGTTGACAGATCATGACCAAAAGGGGACGTTTTCATCTATGCATTATACAGAGACATCCTAGCTGATCTAAGCTAGCTGATCAATTTGGCGAATTCTCCATCAAAAAAATAAAAATTAATTCAGGAAAAAATTCAGAACATAAATGTAGACAATATTGACATCAAACAGAGACCATCAGAAAAAGAGCTTTCAACTTTTCGACCATTAGAAATCTACAAGGTAACCAAATTAATAAAAGAATCCTCAAATGCCTCATGTCAACTTGACCCAATGCCAACATCTATTGTCAAATCATGTGTAGACTCTTTGGCTCCTGTAATCACAAAACTGATCAACATGTCTCTGCTAGAAGGATATGTGCCTGGTGCATGGAAAAATAGCAATTGTTAATCCTCTTCTGAAGAAACAAGGTGCGGAACTTGTGTTTAAAAACTTCTGACCAGTGAGTAACTTACCGTTCGTCTCTAAGCTGTGTGAAAAAGCCACAATTGACCAGCTAATGTTACATAGTGATATGCATGCTCTATTACCTGTCAACACGTCTGGATTCAGAAAATTTCACTTGACTGAAATGGCATTGCTCAAGGCTCAGAATGACATCCTCCTTAATATGGAGTCTGGAAGGGTAACATTGCCAGTTCTTTTAGACCTTAGTGCTGCTTTTGACACTGTTTGTCATAAAACTCCGCTAGAGACAATGAATTCTGATTTTGGACTAAATGGTGTAGCTGCTAGCTGGCTATCATCATACCTCAAGAATAGACAGCAGAGTGTATCAATAAATGGTAATCTGTCAAAAGACTTCCATCTTGAATGTGGAGTCCCACAGGGCAGTTGCCTTGGTCCTGTTCTGTTTCTATTCTGTATTTCAAAAATGTTCACCATCATTGAATCTCACCTGCCTGATGTCCATGGTTATGCTGATGACACACAGGTCTATTTCTCTTTTCGACCATCAATCAAGGATCAAACTAAACCTCTAGAAACTATTGAATCATGTATTTCGGACATTCGCACATGGATGGTTTCAAACAAATTAATGATAAATGATGATAAGACTGAATTCCTAATAATTGGTTCACGACAGCAACTCACTAAAGTTGACATCAATTCAGTGAAGGTAGGAGATTCCGCCATCAGTGCAAGTAACAGTGTACGTAATCTTGGTGCCTTCATCGACTCTACCGTGTCTGTGGACAGATATGTTACAAATATGTGCAATAAGGCTTTCAGGGGTCTATACAAAGTTAAACAGATAAGACAGTTCCTCACGAAAGACTCCACAAAAACCCTAGTTCATGCCTTTGTAACTTCACATTTGGATTATTGTAATGCCTTACTGTTCAACCTTCCACAATATCATTACTCTCGCCTGCAGATGGTACTAAATGCATCAGCCCGAGTGGTATGCAGGGTATCACGATCTCAACACATCACTCCTGTTCTGAGGGATATGCACTGGCTGCCAGTTAAGTACAGAATAATTTTCAAAACCTTATTATTAGTTTTTAAGACACAAAACAACATGTCACCAGCCTACTTAGAAGAACTCCTTAATACCAAGAATGTTTGTCAATACAACCTGAGATCTGATGATAAAATGCTACTACATGTTCCAAAACATAGGTGTAAGACATTTGGAAATAGGTCATTCTCATTTGCTGGCCCTCACTTGTGGAATAATTTACCAGAACACCTAAAAAGACAGTCAAATGTCAACCTTTTCAAGAAAGATCTCAAAACATACCTGTTTCAAAAAGCCTATAAGTGATGTTGTGGACTGTAAGATACTGTATATATTCCGTTTGTATATTTGCACAAGCTCAGTAACATGTACAGCGCCTTAGAATATGGTTCTACATCTTCTGAAATTTTGGTGCTATATAAATGTGTATATTATTATTATTATTATTATTATCTTACCAAGTTACAATGAAATCCCTTCATAAATACGACCTGTAGACTGTGCTAATGGTTTTCAGGTTTTGGGCTCGGGCAGCAATAGCAGTTGACCGATCGCTACCAAAGGGGGACGTTCTCATCTAGACATGATCCCAAACCTGCATATGGCATTTCGTGATGATCAGACAAGAACTACGGGGTGTAGCCTGTGCTAAAGGAAAGTGTGAATAGACTCACAGACTCACAGATTCACAGACTTCCGCACATGTGATGGCAATAGCTTATCTTGACTTTGTCAAGTTAAGCTAAAAATTATTCAGACAAACAGCTGCATTTCACTGTGTTATGGACACCTTCAACACCCCCAGCCCCACTACTTCCAATACAAGAGGCTCCACAGGGTCTGAAGCACTCATCTTGAATGGAACACAATTTAAACAGAGTCCAAGAATGAGTCTACATTAAGCAAGCCATCTCCATAGGCTACACTGTCAATCCTTGAGTCCCTCAGGAGTGACAAAACTAATCTGGGCATCATGCCTTTTCTTCAGTTGATCATAAAGTAAAATGTTGAGCTCCCCTATGAAGCCTCTTGATACAACCTATGTGGATTAATCTTAGTTACACGCCTCTAGAGGGTACTGAATACAAAATTTTTAATTCTTCAGGAAAATGGCCAATTCTGGCTCCCATAGAGAGCCCAAATATTAACCCAGGCTCTTGATTTGAACACAGTTGAATCTGACTTTCCTGGAGATGTTGTGTACCGAATATGAAAGCATTCTGACTGTTGGATCTGAAGAAGAGAAATTGTAAAGAAATTTCTTCGAATTGCACTAAGTTCAAATTTGGGCTACCATAACGAGCCCAAATATTAACCTATGGATCCGATTTGAACAAACTTGAATCTGACCCCCCTAGAGATGTTGTATACCAAATGTGAAAGCATTCTGACGAGAGGATCTGAAGAAGAAGATTTTTGAAGAAATTCCCTCATATTGTACTAAGTTAAATTTCATGTTCCCATATGGAGCCCAAATATTAACCTAGGCACTCAAACTAAACAACCTGGGATCTGACCCTCCTTGAGATGTTGTATACCAAATATGAAAGCATTCCGACTGGTGGATCTGAAGAAGAAGATTTTTAAAGAAATTTCCTCATATTGCACTAAGTAAAAATTTGGGCTACCATAGTGAGCCCAAATATATACCTAGGGATCTGATTTGAACAAACTTGAATCTGACCCCCTTAGAGATGTTGCATACCAAATATCAAAGCATTCTGACTGGTGGATCTGAAGAAGATATTTTTAAATTACCCTCCATATTGAACAAAGATAAAATTTGGGCGTCCGTAGGAAGCCCAAATATTAACCTAGGGACTTGGTTTGAACAATCTTGAATCTGACCCTCATAACAATGATGTATACCAAACATTAAAAGATTCTGACTGGTGGTTCTGAAGAAGAAGATTTTTAAAGAATATTCCCCATATTACCCTATGTTGAAACTTCGGGCTCCTGTAGAGAGCCCAAATATGAACCAATGAGCTTTATTTCAACAAACTTTTATCTGACCCCCCTATGAATGCTGCATACCAAATATCAAAAGATTCTGATGATTGGTTCTGGAGAAAAAATTTTTTAAAATTTTTGCAAATATGCTGACTCAGCATTTTTTCGATGCCCATTACAGAACACCCTAACATAACCGATGGCAATTTTTTTTTACCATTCAATTCTGCTGGTCCTAAGGATACTTCATACCAAATAATAGCTCTCTGTTCCATGTGGTTTGGGAAATATGGGTGTTTGAAAATATTTCTATTTTTAGCTCCCTGGGTTCCCATGGGGATGCGGGAATATTTTTTTTTGCATGGGTCAAGTACTTATCACCCAATAATACCACAAACCAAATTTGGTTCATACCGGACCATCGGTTCAGCAGAAAATAGAAATTTTGGGCGGGGCCAAAAATCTTACCTCTCCTATTACAAAGCCAAATATTACTTCATAAACTTCGTTTGAAGAAATTTGATTCTACACCTCATATGGAAGCTCCATAGCAAATATCAAGTCATTATACACACTGGTTCTTGAGAAGAAGATTTTAAAAATATTTTGGAGCATTTTTCCCCACTCCCTCCCTATGGGGCTAGGCATGTTGAGTTGAACAAAAATGAAATGCCCCTTTGGGACCATGACTCACACAAACTTTCACTTGAATTGGCCCAGTGGCTTTGGAGAAGAAGTCGGACGACGGACAACAGACGGAGAGCGATGAGATTAGCTCAGCTTGACTTTGTCAAGATGAGCTAATAAGAACATGCATTTAATCAATTATATCTTGTTTAACAGTTCCCTATGAGCACTCTCAAACAAGAAAACAGAATAAAGGCTCCATTCATCACCTGACTACAGAAGAAATGACCAAATTCTAGTTAACCCTTTACCCAACGCAGACGATATCAAAATTTATTATTTTGAATACCATCTTTTTTAAATTTTTCAACAAATTTCAGCAAAACCATATCATGTGACCCTTCGTTGGAACGAGCTCGACGAGCTCGTTCCAACGAGAGGTCACATGATATGGTTTTGTTGAAATTTTTTGAAAAATAATAATTTTTTCAACTGCTGAATTTGCATATTACGCGGGCAGATGTGGGCGATTCGTTAGGTAAAGGGTTAACCCTAAAGGACCTAATTCTGACTTTGATAACTTTTTAATGCAAAGGAACAGGTGCCCCAACATGCATTGTTCGGGAAACTCAAAGTACCTTGAATGTTGTATCTAGGCAAGTCTTGGCTGCCTCTGTAGGCAGCAAAGACTTGACTAGAAAACAACTGCAAAGCCACTGGATGTAGACTTTCCAAGAATAGCGAAAATGTACAAAAATCTCCATTTCCTTAAGGGTTAAATGAATATTACTACTAATTGAATATTTTTCACTAACAAAGTGGATTTTCAATCAACAGGGTCCTTCTGTATTAATTAAGCAAGTTCCTCCCCCACCCCACCTCACCAAGTACCAAGTTCAATCTCAGTAATTAAGTATGTCTCTAGCTGCTGTGTGCTGAATTACAGTTACAAATTTATTGTGCTCTCACAATGGATGTTTCACTTTGACAACTTTCAGCACAGTATTCAGTCTACACGATTTTCTTGAATACTGAATAAATCAATAAGATGGCATAAGGCCTGAAAAAGTTAAAAATCTGTTTCTCAGGCCCTCCTGCATGGTCCTTTTGACTGCCACTTACTCACTTTTTATAACCAATGCAAACTTAAAATTAAATGTTTTATATCTGATATTTTACCCAAGTTAATAAAATTGATAAATTTGTCCCTTGAGTGCAACGAGACTTTGCAATGCTTTAGCACTGCAAAGCCTTCTTGCACTCAAGGGATGAAATACACCACCATGCCTGCCATTCTGTAAATTATGAGGCCTAAAACATAAAGCAAACCAAGAACATGAACTTTTGATGGTAAATAAATAATAATAAAAATAAAATAAAAAATCGCCTGCCCACATGCAATTTTCCAAAAGATGGCCTGAGAAACAGAAGTTATACTTTGAGGGCCTAAACTGAAACAATGAAAAATTTAGAATAATGGAAAATCACAAATGTAATCTAAATTTGTTCTGGGAAAGATTATCAAGCAGCTAAATGAGAATACATAACCCATTCTTTGGCAAATCATTGCATGAACAATGCTTACAACATCCATTTAGTGAGTTATTACATTCCATTGTAAGATTTACTCAACACAATTTCATTAACCCTTTACCTAACCTGAAAAGCAGACGACGCTTGCAAAAATAATTCTTGAATAACTAATTTTTTTCATTTTTTTGTCTCAAAAACATAGGTTATGACCCCTCGTTGGAATGAGCTCGACGAGCTCATTCCAACGAGGGGTCATAACCTATGTTTTTGAGACAAAAAATGAAAAAAATAATGAAAATTAATTGGCGATTTTTGAGAATAGCGCTGGCCGGTTTTGGCCGTTACATTAGGTAAAGGGTTAACCTATGAAGACTGCAATCAGCATTACGCATCAGCACAAAATGGAGATCAACTTGATAATAATAAATTAAATGTTAATTAAATTTTAGTATAAATTTATATCATCAACCTGCAGTTTTATGCCAGCAGGTAGAAAATATCGATTCATTTCTTCCCCAGAAGACTAAAAAACTGACCATTAAGGGACTGGACAAGTTGGTGTTTCAATATTTTTCATATTACTATGATATGATGTAACATTCAAAACACTTCAGACTATACTATATTAACAAGAATATCTAGGAAATTTGAAAATGTACAAGATATCAGGGTTAAGCTCTATCATTAGTGTCTTCCAGTTGAACCAAAGAAGTAAAAATTTCATCAGTTACAAAGCTCTAATGAATAAACATAATGATTGCAAGTTCAAGTATATGTATATATTCTTAAAGTATATATATATATGGAATATATTCAAAATGATGCTTAGACAGCTGAGAGACTAGTGCTATAGCTAATAATATATAGAAGAAAAAGGTAGCTACCTAAAATAGCGTTTGCTCCTTTTCTGAACATGGCCACTGTGGAGAGAAAAATCATGTTAAATTTTAATAATGTTAAAAATATACAACAAAAAAAACCTGAAAGTTAAAACTGGACTATTCTGTTGTTTAAAAAACTAAATATCGGTAGGTAACACAGACAATCCTACCAATACTGTTACATGTGGTACAAATGAAAAATGAGTTACTGATTTTACAGTTCATGGCACAGGTGTGTGATCTTTTGTTTCATCACTTCATTCACTTCTTAATTAACCTGAGTTTGGAGGGTGTTATGCTTTACTATTAGTATGACCAGAATGATTTGTTGCCTGACATATTGTCAGAGCCCCTTGTAAACTTAGACTGCTAATATTATGGAGGGTTTTCATTTATTCTAGGAGAGCCCAATAATAAAATGTAGCTATCAAACAAAATCATGTTATTACCATTATTTCTGTGATGATAATGTTGGCAGTACCGATCAAGTTATCATGCACACCATTAAGGTTATGTCACAACAAAAATAAATGCAACACTTGGATGTATATGTATAGAGCTGAAATTTAAATTTAGGATATGGTATGATCTGACCAGTCAGGCCGTACCAATTGAACTATGGCCTGTCAATCCAAAGGTGAACCAAGCTGATATTCACTGAACCTTAACGCCAACAACAACCACAACAAAAAATTCTCTTCACATAATCCATGTCCATTTTTGCTGAAAGAAACATGAACATCAGACACTTCTAGCATCTGACACTGTCTACAAAAAAACATGGAGCACAATAGAAAGTGATGGTGTCAAATTATGTGTTAGATATAGATCATGAAACAGATTTTCATTATCAGCCCAACATCCATTACATTATGAAGTTTTATTGCCCATTAAATTTTCAAAAACATACTATGGAAAGGCCAATGAAGGTTAGTGCTGAAATTGTTTTTATTTGATAAAACTTGAGTTTCTATTCATAAAAAATATTTTTGGGAATTTATTGCAAAGTGTCTATTGACACTTTTCAACAAAATTACCAAACAAAATAAATACAAACTGGACTGAAGCATGCCCCCCCCCCCCCCCCCCACTCCAGCACACAGCACACAGGAACAGGAGGTTGAAGAGCAAACTGTGATTTGTTACTCATACATGAGCTGTGTCTGAAAGACACATATGATGCCCCCACAATGTCTACCACACACAAACCATACAGGTGAAATTCTACACAAAATTGACCAAGTTCAACAACCTCTAATTTTGTGAAATATTCAAGCAAATCAAAATCCTGATAACATGCACACCTCTGGTATATGTACAAACATCCTGTAAAATAAATAGAGAGTAATCACTTGACTGGACTGGTTACGTGAAATAATTCATGAGAGGGGAGATGCGTTGTACAAACACGAGTGCGCAAATGCGCACAAGTGTTTTACAATATAGTCCCTCGCCTTGAATTACTCTGTTTATTACTTTTCATTATTAACGATAATTATATTATTTAACCCTTTACTTGACGATAATTATATTATTTAACCCTTTACTTAACGTACCAGCCCAAACCGGCCAGCATTATTCTAAAAAATTGTCAATTAATTTTCATTATTTTTTCATTTTTTGTCTCTAAAACATAGGTTATGACCCCTCATTGGAATGGGCTTGTCAAGCTCGTTCCAATGAGGGGTCATAACCTATGTTTTTGAGACAAAAAATGAAAATAATAGTTATTCAAGGATTTTTTTTGCAAGTGACGTCTGCTTTTCATGTTAGGTAAAAGATAAAAAAAAAAACAATGAAGTCCGCATTACACCCGCCTTCGTTTGCGCACACAGATACATGACACAATTGTTGATTGCATAATTCACTTGTTAACTTATCATTTATAATCAAACCGGGAAATCCCAGTAAATCACACTTTGGAAAGTAATAAAAAAATGTTCTAGCTTGAAAACTGAGGAGTTAGCTGGACAAACAATGTACCCTAGATACAGATGGACAGACAGATGGAGAGACTGTAGATGGCAGATGGATGGACAGGGGTACAACTATTCATCATGAGGGCTTAAAAACCCCAAATGGTTATCTATAATGTTGGGGGACATGAAAATAATTTCATGATTGGGTCTCAGGAATTAAACTTTTTTACAACTGGCTTTGCCCCAAGTGAATATTGGAGTTTCCTTGATTACAAAAATGGCAGACTTCTGTTATTAACTCAAAAACTGTAGATTTTCTATTTATTATATTCACACCCATTTACTTCTTCTGAATATGAACTTTGAGAGCAGAAACAAGAACAATATGATTACATGCAGTCACACAAACTAGATGGAAATCAAAGATGATGGGTGCTTTCACATTAATTTAAGAGATTTCAGAAAATGGGTCCATGACAAAATCCCCCATGACAAAACCCCCCGAAAACATCCACTCCACCAAAATCCCACAAGACAAAATTCCTTTCAATAAGTACCAAATATGATGACAAGAGCTCTTTCACTGAAAAAAAATACCTATTAATATTATTGACCAACTATACATAAAAATATATTGTGCTATGTCTGTGCCATATAACTGTATTATGTTCTGGTCTTTAATGGTGGTTCAACAACAAATTTTACCCTCTGCAGACTGATGTAAAAAAAAACAAATTTTCAAATCACCAATTTTTTTCATAATGCAACTGGGAATTAAACCAATTTAGTCTTGTCTGACCCATCATTTTTTCCATAATGCAATTTGAAATTTAACAAATTCAATCTTCTTATGACAGAGCTCATTGAGCTCTATCAAACAAAACTGAATTAATTAAATTAGAAGTTGCATGATGGAAAAAATTGTGAAATTTGATTTTTTAGACATCAGTGTGCAGAGGATTAAATTCAAGATATACTTTTTTTTAACTTTTTTTATATATATATTTGTAAATATATGTAAAGCAAACTTGGACTACTTTTTTTCTTCAACTCAGTTGTCTGTTAACTGGAATTTAGTTGGCATTTTTTGTCCCTGACTAAGTGCAAGTCAGAAGATTATAGAAAGAGGATTTTGTCGAGAAGGGATTTTGTTAGGGGAAGGGGGGGGAGGATATGCTGGGGGAATGTTGACAGTATTCCACAGAAAATTAAATTAAATTTAAGGTAGGGCTTCTATTTAGCACTTTTGGGAATCGGTAAATAACCTTTTCCTCAAACTATCAACTCCCCAGTTAGAATACATATGTAGTTTATTATCCATTTCCTGACAAGATGACACTTGTAAAATTGTTTCTTGAAAAACAAAAACCTTCAAATTTTTGGCATACAACCAGGCCCATATCCAGGATTTGATAATAGGAGATGCACCAGTCTGTGTGGGGTTTTTGGGGCCTTCCCCAGTCCTAACAATGATACTCTGATCAGTGCTCCATCCTCCCATGAGGCAATAATTGGAGGATCTTAGTTAGGACTAGCCCCCAGCCCCCCACACGCCCAAGAAAATTTTGCAAACTTTAGTGCTCTAAGAGAAAATCTGAGGCATTTGTAGTTAGTGTTCAACCGATGATTGGAACCGGCCACCACAATCGGCCGATTGTGGGCAATCGGATGACAACGGCCACGGCTTGTGGAATTTTGGTACAACCGATTGTTGCCAAGCATTTTGTGATGATTCATTAACCACATTTTGTTATCTTCTGCAATTGTTCAGTTGTTAATGTAAAATGATGTCAATGATACATTTCAATAAAGTTGAGAAACAACCACAATGTGTATTCTTAATCTCTCTAGTCTCCCCGTTACGGGATGTACTAGTTAAACGACATGTAAATCTTACAATTGAGAGTATCTGCGGCAATCACCAGTTCATACCGGAGAAGTGAAGGTTTCACTCCATTGACTCAGGTCGCAGTAAAATTACAAGTCGCACTTTTGGGTGGTAAATGTGGCTCTGAGAGCTACGTTTACCGCCCAAGTGTGCACGACTGGTAATTGTACTGCGACCCCAGTCAACGATGTTTAACTGGTAGAGTGCTAAGTTATTTTTGGTCATCAGAATTTGTTCACATGTCTTTGCTTTGTTACAATTTATGGGAGAGTGCCAATAGGCACTCTCCCTTAAATTGTAACAAGGCAAATCCTAACAGACTAAATTATTTCAGTTCAAAGATAAAGCGAAGCACATCCACTGAGTTTGAGGCCTTCAAGTTGTGGTAACTGTGCTTCAGAGTAAAGCCCAAATATGGGCTTCCAGCACTCTACCAGTTAACACTGTGAAAAATGTTCTGTACATTGTATTTCTTTCGAGCCTCGACTTGTCTGCTAGTGCACGGCATTGGAATCGGCATCAGAACCAGCTGATTGTGAGCAGAAATAACCGGTAATTGGTCAGCGACCATTTTTGGCAATCGGTTGAACACTATTTGTAGTGTGTGCATGGCTCTACATTGTGTGAAACTTAAATTGGGCTAATGTTTTTTTAGGGGAAGCAAACATTTTAGGGGAAGGGACTACGCCACTGCCCATAACACATAGCTCATGATATCTAATTGGAACAAAATCTTGTTCCAATGAGGGGTCATGTGCTACATTTTGGAGGAAAAAATTGCCAAGAATAATAAAATTTGAATGGTGATTTGTATGAAAAGCACTGTACATTTCTGACCATTACGTTTGATAAAGGGTTAAGAAGTTTGCCAGTTTGAATGTCTCACTGTCCACTTTAAGGAACGCCCATTATAAAATACACTGGACAAGACAACAGGAAGAATAACACAGTCAAATCATGTCACTTTACACCGTTGCATTCATTCTGTTTAACCCTCTGCACTCTGATATCAAAATGGTAAAGTTTTCAGCAGCAAATATTTCCCATAATGCAGTTTAATATTTAACCAAATATACCTTGTTTGACAGAGCTCGGTGAGCTCTGTCAAACAAGATATAATTAGTTAAATTCATAGTTAAACAAGAGAAAAACAGAGTGATGAGAAAAAATTCTATTGCACAACCAGAGTCCTGGGGGTTAAGAAATATATTACTGAAATGTGTTTTCTTCAATAATAGAAGCACTGATGCTAGCAATACATGTGACTTTGAAAGAAAGCTGGTCTGAAATGCACAAGAGTAGATCCAATTCATACCCAACAAATAAAAAGTTTAGTTGTAAATTATAAAACTTTTTCAGGTAACACCACACTCACTCATGCATCACACTCACAACACCTGATAAATTAGTGTCAATCAACACACATTTTCAAACTGTTTAATGCGTATCACTTCAAAGTAGTTTTTAATACAAGAACTTCAACTTTAAAAAGTTTCAATAGATTCTGAAAAGTTTAGGAAATATAATAACTGTTTAAAACAGATAGGCAGTTTGCTATCACCAAGAGTAATATGAAAAAGGTAATGAATCATTGATCCATCAGGCCACCTATACAACACTGTGACATAACAACCATTCATTCCAGCCATGTAAAAATTAGAAATTAAGGTAATCTGAAAAGAATTTACCTTAACTTTCGTGAGACAATCTACTTTTCAAGTCACATTTTTTAGAGACAGCAAGAGAAATGGCAATGTAATACAGTAGAGCCCACAGAGCTCTGTCAAACAAGATATAGTTGGTTCAATTTTCAACTATATTTTGGGAAATTTTCAGTACTGTAAACATTGGTTTGCCACATAGTAGTGTTAGTAGTTAAATTTCTGATTCCTCCTAATTTCAGAATTGTGTTATGAAAAGACAAAAAAGCCTCCCTCCCCTCCCTCATCACAAAATTGAGGAAAAATGGCCTGAGAAACAATAAATTTTATTTAATAGGCCTCAACTGAATAATTTTCACTGGAAAAGGGCTATTCACTTAAAAAGATTCCACTGCTCTGACATGTATGATATATGAAAGTCACTGAAAATGATGAGATGAGATGTCTAGCATACTGCAATTTTTCTCATAAATTTCAACCAATAAGACAATATGCTGTGTTGTTATATACTATTTGAAAGGGTTCTGAGGGCTGTCTCCACAAGTTCAATGCTTCACAGTGTTTCAATGACAGAAGCAAAAGACACTAAGTTCAGTCACCATTGTAGTAAACAAGACAACTGTTCTGAAGGAGTTAACAAATTAGACAATTCATGGATACTTTCAACCTATTTGTCTCTGTCTAAGGCCAAATAAGAGTTGGGTCATAGCCCAGTGCATACCCCACCATTGCCTAACTGCATACCAAATTTCTTTGAACTCCATCCATTCTCTGTTGAGATATGGATCTGGAAGGACGGACGTATAGATGGATACCAAATTTCATTGAAATTCATCCACTCTCTGTTGAGATATGGATCTGGAAGGACGGACGTACTGAGGCAACTAATTTATCATTTGCCTAGATAATTATACCCCACTCTCGAAGAGAGTGGGGTATTATTATCTAGGCAAATGATAAATTAGTTGCCTCAGTTACATTGTAGCAACCAAAAGGCAAACGGACGGCGACTAAACCAATGTCTGAAGGTCTGCCATCCTTAACCGAAAGAGTGCTAAATTATTTTTTGCCATCAAACTTTGTTCACATGTCTTTGCCTTGTCACAATTTATGGGGGAGTGCCAGGCACTCTCCCATAAATTGTTCCGAAGCAAATCCACACAGATGAAATAATTTCACTCCAAAGATAATATGAAGCATATCCACAGAAAATGAAGCCTTTTAAGTTGGCGTACAAGCACTACAGAATAACATTCCAAAATGAGCTTCCAGTACTCATTTAGTTAATACAGAATGCTAAGTTAATTTCAATCTCACAATTATTGAAAAGGTTATTTCTTTTGTTAAATAACATTTTCTACCATCGAAAGTATGAAGACCATCAGTACATCGATCAAACTTCAATAAAAACTATCAAAATGTTAAGAATTAACAAAATTAAAGTGGACATTTTATGTTTAAAGTTCGGATTGGCCATGATGTTTCTGTTGACCTTCTTCTGTAAGAACTAAAGTAACCAAGCTCAATTAAAGTTCAAAGACTTTTCTAGGCACCTATTCTGAAGATCTTTATACACTGGACAGTATGTGAGCATTGCACAATGGGTATGATGCAATAAACTGATAATTAACCCTTTACCCAACACAAATACAAGGGTGGATCAAAAAGTTTGTGAACTTACATAGATAGACATGCCGGATCAAAATGTTTCCCACATAGGGGATCTCTAGTAAGTCACGAGTTGATTTGAAAATTCACTAAAATCGATCCGAGACAAGGTTTACTGAGGCCCAAATCGATTTTAGTGAACAAGGTTCAGAAATTTCCTATCAAATCATGAGGATTTTGAGATTTTTTATCACATATTGTATAATTTACCCTTTAACTCACAGAAATGACACAATCATTCATAAAAACTGAAAAACTAAATTTCATTATTTTTTCTATTTTTGCCTTAAAAACATAGCTAATGACTCCTCATTGAAATGAGCTCATCAAGCTCACTCCAGTGTGGAGTCATAAGCTCTGTTTTCGAAGTTAAAAATGAAATTTTTTTAATTATTCCGAAACTATTTTTTGTATATGTTGTCTATTAGTAGTACAGTAGAATCCTCTTAATTGAATATCCATTTTGCCAGTGAAAATTATTCAATTAACAGGAGTATACAATTAACAGGGATTTGGTCAGTTTCCTGTGTTCTGAAAATTATTCAATTAACAGGAGTATACAATTAACAGGGATTTGGTCAGTTTCCTGTGTTCTGAGCATTTAATCTATTATATCTTGTTTGGCAGAGCTCATAGAGCTCTGTCAAACAGGCTTGGCAATTTCAGGAGAGCGATTTTTTTAGCTCTCCTTACTGCCCTCCTGAAAGAATTAAGGACAGTGAAAAATTGCCCTCCTAAATATTCTGGTCTGGGATGATTGAGATTACATGTATTATGGTCACATTGAATTTTTGTTGCAAAGCAAAAATTATAATTTAACTTCGAAGTCACATAACATCATGTAATTTCATTTTGAAAGTGGTTTTGGGGTAAAAGATTATGGCTGCAACCATACCCAAACACAGTTGCAATCATTTGAAGCAAAATGGGTCACAGCAATATTTTTTTTTCTGTCAGTTTCAAGTTCAACAACTGACATCACAGTTTGAGGGGTATTCAAGGAATATTGACACTATAATATACTACCATTACTACTATCCTGTCACTTGAAGCACTCGCACCAGGATGTGGCTGTAGATTCAAGCAGACCTGTTGTACAAGAAAGTCATATGCCTACCACTTGGGGGGGTTGAAGGTGGTAGTGGTAGGCGTATGACTTTCTAGGACAACAGGTCTGGGTACACACACAGGTCTTGTCAAGTGTGTGTTCGGTTGTTGAGTGAGACATCTAGATGTCTAAGAGATTTCGCTTTACCTTAGTAAAGTTAATAAAATCACTGATGTAGTCTGTTGGTTTCAGTTTCAATGAGTTTGTTCAAATGGATACTTAAAATGCTGTGTAAAGCTAATTGCTCTCCTAAGCTGATTGAGGAGAGCGATTTTTTGCCCTCCTGCATTTTTCAGAATGCCAGGCCTGGTCAAACAAGATATAATAGAATAAATGCCTGTATTGGATGTAGTGAGGCCAAAAAGGTTGATAAATAAGGGGAATTTGGTGCATTTCACAGTACTTTTTTCGACATATTACAAAAATTTCTATACAATTAACAGGCGTTTACTCTCCCATATGCAATTAACAGATCAAATTTGTACTGAAGGTATGGTAAATGGTTTTGTGTTTGAAAATTATATTCAATTAACAGGGATATACAATTAAGAGATATCCAATTAAGTGGGCTCCACTGTATGAGGAAAACAGCTATAGCTATTGATATATAAAGAAGATTAATTCAAATGAACTTTGCAGCACATTGCATCTTACATATTTTGCCAGTGTGATGATGTTATCAACTCAACAAAATATATAATCTTCAATTAATCTATTAGTATTATATTTCGCAAAATATCATATTCATAAAATTTATGGCATGTATAAATTCAGATAAAACAATAAAAAAGATATAATATTTACCCCTGTAGTCAAGAGGAAAACAGGCTCCAAATATTTCATACTTCTATGAAAGTAGTCTTGAAAACCTTGGTAAAAATATTTTTCTGAAACTTTTTACACCAAACTAGATGGAAGTAAATTAGTGCGGCTGTATCTCAAAACGTCGAAAAAATTAAAATCTGTACCGGTGTGTTTACACAAGAGAACAATAGACTTAAGGCTATAGTCTCTATCTAATTAGGGGCAGGTATTTTGCGGGAAGGGTCTATAACCGTGGGGAATAACCATGAGTGTCTATTGTGTAATTTTCACTGACGTTTGAATGATTTGTTAAGCTTGAGAAGCGTATCTTTTATTTGCTCCTCAATTTTTACCTCTGATTATCTTCAGAAAATTGATATGGATACCAATGACTTGTATGTACATACAGTACGTGGAAAGTGTATTATTACTAAATCACCTGCAGAGTGGGGATTCCATCCAAGCAATAATTGCAAATTTGTTGCATTGCAAAGCATAACAAGCACAAGCAAAGTTCCAGCCAATGGACCTCCGGGTTATACCCGGAGGTCCATTGGCTGAAACATTGCTTGTATTTTTTGTCCACATGTACAGAATTTGAAAGTGATACATTAGGTGATAACTTTACTTGTCAGGTGATTTAATTACAATCCACTCTTGAAGTACTGTGTATATCTTAACCCTTTACCCAATGTAACAGTAAAAACTGGTCAGCACTATTCTAAAAAATGTGTGTTTTACAATATAGTCCCTCGCCTCGAATGAATTATTTCACGTAACCAGTCCAGTCAAGCGATTACTCTGTTTATTACTTTTCATTATTAGCAATAATTATATTATTTAACCCTTTACCTAACGTAATGGCTAAAACCGGCCAGTGCTATTCTAAAAAATCTCCTAGTAATTTTCATTATTTTTTCATTGTTTGTCTCAAAAACAAAGGTTATGACCCCTCATTGGAACAAGCTCGTCAAACTCATTCCAATGAGGGGTCATAACCTATGTTTTTGAGACAAAACATGAAAAAAATTAGTTATTCAAGAATTTTGTTTGCAAATGTCGCCTGCTTTTCATGTTAGGTAAAGGGTTAAACAATTCAGTAAACTCAATTCACCAAACACAGAAAATCGATCAACTGTATCACTATTGATCTCTGAATACAGAAACGTCTCACGAGTGACCACTAATTAGATATAAACTATAATTACTATCAAAACAAACTTACCGAGTTGTAAATTTTTGTTTTTTGACGTTTTGAGAACACACCATTTGTACTAATAATCTTGCACCAAAAAGGATGAAGGATTAAAAGTGTAAGTGGGGATAACTTCATTAAAAACCACCACAATACTAAAAAAATATTATTGATATAAACTTACATGGCCTGCACCTGCACTTTTTGATAGCACGCACATCTGTCACATCACTGTGGCAATTTTTACAAAAGTAAAATGCCCTGTGAAAATATAAATAAAATATTCATAAAAACAGTTTGAATTCCAAAATATGAGAAAAGTTCAAGGACTAATAAGCAAGCCTGTATTTTGGCAACCTGTCATTTGCAAAATGGGGTCCCCAGAGCGTGCATTTGCTGACGCTATCCCATACTGAGGGCCAATTTATCCTCTAGGTACATCTTTCTGTTTTGGCTTGAGACCTTAATTCAGACTGAGGTTCACAGAGGGTAAATTTTGTGATGCTACCCTGCTGTGCAGGGTAGCATCACCAAACTCACCCTCTGGGAACCTCATTTTGCAGATGACAGTCTGCTTATTTTCAGAAGCAACTTTTGTCTTTATAAATTAAGCAAAGACAGTACTTTTAGTTACCTCATCAAACATTAAGGCAAGAATCATTCTAAAACGTTTCTTCCATCAAGTCTTCACAGCAATATTGGCTTTTTTACATTGATGAGAGTTGAGCATTGTATGGGATGCAGTGAAGTGACAGTGAAGTGACAGTTGAGGATTTTTCTTCACAGGCTGTAGTTATGACACGGTGTAATGCCTCTGCATTGAGTCATGCTGTTGAACAAAGACAACCAGAAGGTAATGGGTTGAGTGCTATTTATTTATTTATTTATTGGTGTTTAAGGTCACATATTTCTGCACAATGGCTAATCATGACCACAACAGTTTTATGGGTGGAGGAAGCCAGAGTACCCGGAGAGAACCACCGAGCAACGGCGAGCAACTGTCAGCTCCCCAACATACTAACTCCACACAAGCAGGGTTAGCATTGGTTGAAGACAGGTGCACCATCGACGTGCAGTATGCCTTAGTGCACAGCGTCACCATGCCCCCACATGGGCAATGGGAGTGAAGTGTCTTGCCCAAGGACACAACGCGGTTGTCGCAGGTGGGATTTGAACTGAGGACCTCTTGGTTTGCAGCCTGCACCTCTACCCACTGAGCCACCACGCCCCCAGGGTTGAGTGCTGGAAGCCTATTTTGAGCTTTATTCTGAAGTGCAGGTACCACATCTTAAAGGATGAATTTCTTCATATTAGGTTTGAAGTGAAACTATTTAGTCTGCATGGCTTTTTCTTGTAATAATTTACAGGCACTCCCTCATAAACTGTAACAAGGGAAAGAGATGTGAACAAATTTTGATGACAAAAAATGATTTAGCACTCTACCAGTTAAACTGTTTCCAATGGCTAAATTAACTGATACAATCAATGAAAATAATCTTGTTGCAATGATTTGTTGCATCAAAATTATATTGAGGATACCTACTGTTTTTGAGTAGGAACCAGATTTATCTGACTAGTGAATGTACAGTTAAAACAAGAAGTCCTGTCATGAACTGTGCACTTATCTAGGCTTAATTACCCGTAGGAATTGCCTGCAATTGTCATATCAAATGGCATCCATAGCACGGCAGGTTCTCCTGGTTACTCATAGCAAACACAGGCAATGTTTCTGCCAATGGACCTCAGGGTTACCCGGAGGTCCATTGGCTGAAACACTGCTTGTACACAGGCCATATGAATAGAATTTGATAGCCTTATTATGGTCATAATGCATAGATTAACGTGCAGATCGACGTGCTATTTGTGTGCATTTCATGACAGGACTTCTAGTTTTAACTGTAAGGAAACAAAATCAAATTCTTCTTTACTGAATGTTTCAGAATATCTGTGTCATTTGGAACTATTTTAGATGCAGATGCTCTTCTTTTTGAAAAGTGATAAATAGAATTACTAAACTTGTCCCTAGTATATTTTGAAATTTATGGATCTCATCTGGTATATTAGGCATGATCCTCACCACAAGCTCAGAGCAGACCTAATTTACTAAGCTAATTTTATGATAAGGCAGAACACAATGAAGGTTGAGTATGGGTGATAGGAAGCAACAACCCAAATAGTTTCTCAAGTGTGAAATATTGGGAAAACAACAACAAGGGCCATTGCTTTCTATCACCTGTACTTTTCCTGAGTTGTGTTCTGTAGTTAAACCTCAACTGAACTTGAATTAACCCTTAACTCTTTCAACATGAGAGGCCGCTTCTCCAGTCCAGGAACACAATACATCATAATTTCATTAAGTAGGATGTCTACTAAGTGAACGTGTGTGTAAAACAATTAATATTTTCATCATGCAGCCTGAAGGCTGCATGTTGAAAATATTTATTGATCTACCCCAAAATAATGGATATGGACTCTTCCAATTTCTGCCATTTAACGAGCATGGAAGATATTGCCAGTGTTGAAAGGGTTAAGGGCCTGCAGGCCTCGAAATAAGTTGTGAACGATCGTTCAGGTTACACAAAGGTTATGATGATTCAAATGTGTATAACCTGCTGACAGTTCACGATCATTTTCAACAATAAACGGAAACTTTTATGGATAATAACAACGCTCAAACATAGAGAATTATTTACTCAGAAACAACCCAGGGCTCATTTTTGGACGGAAATCCAATTCCCGTAAAACAAAAATACTGTAATCCAAGTGGATTCTCGTCCATCCTTAAGGTGGAATCTACATTTTTGGCACTTTTGTTTCAGCTCATAATGAATCTAAAAACCGGACGAGGTACAAACAATTCACTGTATGCGCAGTCACTGTCTCAATCATTCAATGTCATTGGTTCTTTTCATACCGTAACCCCTCTAGAAACAATTTGTGTTGTATACATGTGCAGTTGTTGCATTTATGTTGGATTTTCCTGATGGTGAGGGCATTTTGGAAAATCCAACATAAGTACAACAACTGTAAGTGCATACGGCGCAA
This sequence comes from Pictodentalium vernedei, assembly GCA_031216915.1. NCBI lineage: Eukaryota > Metazoa > Mollusca > Scaphopoda > Dentaliida > Dentaliidae > Pictodentalium > Pictodentalium vernedei. Next base: position 798,256,410 of record CM062297.1, read on the forward strand.
ACTGTGATCTGAAACTTTGAAGTTTCAGTCACAAACGAGTGACACAGATTGATTAGGGGGAATAAGTAAATCGAGGTAAAAAAAAGAATGCATGTTGAACTGCATTATAATGCGGTAGTCAATGTAAAACCCATGAAATTTGCTGCAACAGACTGTTATGGAAGGAGAAATTGTGAGGGCAGCATCAGCCATGAATTTAGGTGCCAGTGATGAAAAAATGTGCACAGCAAGGTATTTCGGATGAAAATAAAATGAAATGGGTTTGATAACAATAAACTGAAAAACTATCGTTAGAAATGGGTTACCACTGGTTACGATCAGTTGACACTCACATAACCCACCATAACCCGTGAATAGGTTACAACCATTAAATTAGCATAACCTATAAACAGGTTACAAAATGAAAGTGTCAATGACACTGTAGCTCAACTTGTCAAGACAAAGACATGCACGTGTAGTATGTGACACAGCAATGACAAACATCTAGGTAATGACCTGATAACAAAGGTACATATAAAGTATTGTAATGGTCTGTACATAAATACTGACCGTTGCCTGTAACAAATGGAAAAGGTAAAGTATTGTAAAGGTGGGTAACAGTCAGATGCTAAACTAGAAAAGAAAACTTTGAGTCCCAGAGTGGGTCTGACTGAACCCCAAAATATTTGTTCTCATAGCACAGTGATAACAAAGGCATCCCAAAACACACTTGTTCCTGTCCCAAGGTGAAAACAAAGGTACCCAAGAAGTTTTGTGAAGATTAGTTCATAAATACGAGCTGTATAGAACTTGTGACAAAAAACTGATTGGACCTAATTTTGGTACAAAATGGCCACTGGTAGCCATCTTGAATTTTGGACATTACCCAGAAACACTCATTCTCATCCCAAGGTGATAACAAAGGTACCCAAGAAGTTTTGTGAAGATCGGTTCATAAATACAGCCTCTACCCTGAGCCGTATTGACATGTGTGCTCACATTGTGTAAGTAGCACTGAATAAATCAAAGTTCATCTAATTTGCATAATTTCTGCATGAAAAAAAAAACCCTTACAATATGTGATGTATTCCATGTTACTAAACATTCATACAAAAATTTATTCAAATCAGAACTTTCATACAGAAGTTCTGTTCAAAAGACTGATTGCACTAATTTTGGTACAAAATGGCTGCTGGTGGCCATCTTGAATTTCGGACCACACCCAAAAACACTCACTCTCATCCCACGGTGATAACAAAGGTACCCAAGAAGTTTCGTAAAGATTGGTTCATAAATATGGCCTCTAGTCTGAGCTGTATAGAAGTTGTGTACAAAAAACTGATTAGACCTAATTTCGGTACAAAATAGCCACTGGCAGCCATCTTGAATTTTAGACCGTAACCAGAAACACTCGTTCTCGTCCCAAGGTGATAACAAAGGTACCCAAGACATTTCGTGAAGATGAGTTCATAAATACAGACTCTAGTCTGAGCCATATTGACATGTGTACTTACTGTGTGTAAGTCGCACTGAAAAAATCAAAGTTCATCTAATTTGCATAATTTCTGCACGAGAAAAAAACCCGTATTATATGTGATGTATCCCATGGTACTAAATATTCACACAAAAAATTATTCAAATCAGCACTTTCATATGGAAGTTCTGTGCAAAAATCTGATTGCACCTAATTTTGTACAAAATGGCTGCCATCGGCCATCTTGAATTTCGGACCGGACCCCAAAACACTCGTTCTCGTCCCACGGAGATACCAAAGGTACCCAAGAAGTTTCGTAAAGATCGGTTCATAAATACGGCCTCTAGCCCGAGCCGTATTGGCATTTGCACTTACAGTGCTGAAAGTAACACCAAAAACATCAAAATTAGTCTAATTTGCACAATTTACGCACGAGAAAAAAACCCGTATTATATGCGATGTATCCCATGGTACTAAACATTCATACAAAAAATTATTCAAATCAGAGCTTTCATATGGAAGTTCTGTACAAAAAACAGATTTCTGCATCATCAGTACAAAATGGCGGCTGGCAGCCATCTTGAATTTCGGACCGCACCCAAAAACACTCGTTCTTTTCCCACGGTCATAACAAAGGTACCCAAGAAGTTTCGTAAAGATCGGTTCATAAATACGGCCTCTAGCCCGAGCCATAGCAGCTTGGCACTTACAGCTCTGAAAGTAACACTAAATAAATCAAAGTCAGTCTAATTTGCATAATTTATGCACGAGAAAAAACCCTGTATTATATGTGATGTATCCCATGGTACTAAACATTTATACAAAACTTTATTCAAATCAGAACTTTCATACAGAAGTTCTGTACAAAAAACTGATTTTTGCATCATCGGTACAAAATGGCCACTGGCAGCCAGCTTGAACTTCGGACCACACCTAAAAACACTCGTTCCCGTCCCAGGGTCATAACAAAGGTACACAAGAAGTTTCGTAAAGATCGGTTCATAAATACGACCTCTAGCCCGAGCCATAGCCAATTGTTGATGTACGGATAGACGGACAGATGGACAGGCAGACAGACGGACGGACAGACAGATGGACAGACCAACGACGGGCCATGACAATAGCTCAAATTTGACTTCGTCAAAGTTGAGCCAAAAATCCTTATTTTCAAGGCCTGGGCCTGGACAAATTTCTTGAATACCTGCCAGATCACCATCAGCACATTGCCAGTGAAAAATATCAACTTTGGCAGTCAGTTAAAAATTTCTTGCTTGATACTGATTGGTGTTGAGGCATTTCAATAACATCATAATGTCAATCATATGCACAATGACCAATCAGATACATTCTTTGATGATATTCTTATCCATTGGTCAGATTACACTCATAGTGTATCCAGCACATCTCTCAATGTCTATATTGTATCGAGTAACATCAAATACACACAACATTCACCGTATAAATGTCACTACAAACTGGAGCCTCAATGAGATCCTCTCTTAACTGGTAGCTTGATGGAAGCCCATATTTGGGCTTCATTTTCAACTGCAGATACTGCAGCATAAAGGCTTTATACTCTGTGGATTCATTTCATATTATCTTTGAAAGAAACTTATTTAGGCTGCATTGATTTGCCTTGTTACAATTTATGGGAGATAGCACTCTACCAGTTAATAAATTGGTTTGGCCATCCAATGTCCAGAAGTGTTACGGCAAAGAAAGTACCGTTCTACTAGCATCTCTTTACCCAACATCTACAATCCAAACAAGCCTGAAAATAAGCAGTCTGACATTTGCAAAATGAGGTCCCCAGCGGGTGAATTTGATGATGCTATCCCATACAGTGGGCCAATTTATCCTCTGGGTACCTCTTTCTGTTTAGTTTTGAGACCCTGATTCAGATTGAGGTTCACAGAGGGTAAATTTAGTGATGCTACCCTGCTATGCAGGGTAGCATCACCAGATTCACCCTCTGGGGACCTCATTTTGCAGATGACAGTCTGCTTATTTTCTGCCTTGAATCCAAACCAGCATTGTAGCTTCGCTGTATAATCCTCACAGAGCTTCCTATTGTCCTTTGGGAAACTGGTTTCTACTCCTCTTGCAATTGCACAAACAATTTTCTATTGTATCTTGATATTAATGACTAATAAACTCAGGCTTAAATCAAAAGTAGTGGATAGGGTTTATTTATTTATTTATTTATTTATTTATTTATTTATTTATTTATTTATTTATTTATTGGTGTTTTAAGGTCACATATTTCTGCACAATGGCTAACCGTGACTGTGACAGTTTTATGGGTGGAGGAAGCCGGAGTACCCGGAGAGAACCACTGAGCAACAGCGAGCAACTGTCAGCTCCCCAAAATACCAACTCCACACAAGCAGGGTTAGCATTGGTTGAAGACACGTGTACCATCGACATGCAGTACGCCTTAGTACACAACGTCACCGTGCCCCCACGTGGGCAATGGGGTGAAGTGTCTTGCCCAAGGACACAAAGCAGTTGTCGCAGGTGGGATTCGAACAGAGGACCTCTCGGCTTGCAGCCTGCACCTCTACCAACTGAGCCACCGCGCCCCAGATTGGGTTTATAAATTTGGTATAAAATGGGAACACATAGTAAAAAGTGGAACTCTATTAACCCTATGCACACTGGTGTCAAGGTACCAAAATTTCAAGCAATAAATTTCCCATAATGCATCTAGGAATTTAACCAATTCAATCTTGTCTGACAGAGCTCATTGAGCTTTGGGTAAATTCCTAATTACATTGTGGGAAAAATTTGCTTCTGGAAATTTTTATATTTTGACACTGAAAAGCCAATTTGACTATGAAAATATTCAATTAACTGGAGTATTAAATTAACAGTGATTTGGTCATTTCCCTGTATTCTAGTGATAAACTTAGCATTTATTCTATGATATCTTCCATGGCAGAGCTCATGTAGCATTGCCAAACATGATATAATAGATTAAAAGTCTATATTGGATGAAATGAAACTAAATTGGTCTATAAACCTAGGGATTTCAGTGGAGGACAGAGTTATTTGTTGCTATATTACACAATTAAAAACCTATTTGCAATCAAATTTGGTTTGAAGGTACCATAAATGAGTTTCCGTTTGGAAATTATATTCAATTAACAGGTTATTCAATTAACAGGTTATTCAATTAAGAGATATAATAAATAATAATAATAATAATTTATAAACCTAAAATCCACGTATGTGCTCTTTGGCTTTACATCAAATCACTTACATCCAAAACATTAATCAAAAGCAGCTGTGCAGAGTGGTGTTTTCAAGTTTGATTTGAATGACTTAATAGTCTGTTTTTCCCTCAATTGATGAGGGAATGAGTTCCAGTGTCTAGGAACCATGATGGCAAAATCCCTATCACCTGCTGTATTTAACATGGACTTGGATTGAGCGACAGTTAGGACATTAGATGAATGTAACGCTCATAGTGGTTTGTAAGCATATATGAGATTGGACGGGTATTGCAGCATCATATCATTTAAGCATTTGAAGGTGAATAAGATGAGTTTATATTCTATTCGCTGTTTCACAGTGAAGCAGTGTAGCTTTGCAAGCACTGGCGTAATATGGCAAAACTTTGGTGATTTGGTAACAACACATGCAGCACAGTTCTTAACATGTTGAAGCTTCTCAAGCAGAGATTTCTTGCAACATACACCAAGGAATTGCAGTAATCCAAGCATCTTGTAATGAAGGCATGGAAAAGTTGTTCAGTTGTCTTATCATAAAAGAATGGTCTTATTTAACTGATTTGCAAAGGTGGAAAAATGCAGACTGGCAGATGCGTCTAACACATCTGTCAGCCCTCAGATTTTCCTCCATGAAAAGTCCTAGGTTACGTACCCATGAACATGGCTCAATTGCAGAACATCAGCCAGCTAAGGCAGTTTTTGAAATTTGGTTTGGAAAACTGAACTATATTACTTCTGTTTTCTCAGGATTCAGATTCAGATAATTGTATCCAATTAAGTAGGATCCACTGTACCCTTAAAAGTGCATGATGCTTCCAAAATATCAAATGCATTATTTGACAAAACTTTTCAAGGACTGGAAAAATGACTTTAAAAGTCCATAACTTTTCCAAGATTCCAATTATTAGTTATTTCAATTATCCTCCATTGGTGATGAAATGAAAGCATATATGAGATTTCTCCATATAACCCCATCTTAAAAACAGTCTTTTAGTAGGTATCTATTTATTTATTAGGGTATACCAACACTTTTGACAGCCAGGGTCACCTCATGCCGGAGTTTGAGCAGGTATATACGTCAAACAATGATGTCACAAATTATGTTGATGTCTATGGCAGTAATGGTCCAATCTCCCCAATTCAGCCTATGAATTTACATTGAACTGCTTCTGGTGTCACTTCTGATCTTGATGCGATCTTTTGACCACCTGTAATTGTTACTTTTCATTTCCTTTCCTTTTCCTTTGTTTGTGTTTTTCCCTCTTTTAGTGAGCATGGTGGCTCAGTGGTAGACTGTTGGACTTCTATGCTAGAGGTCCCGAGTTCAATCCCAGTCTGGGACAACCCGCGTTGTGTCCTTGGGCAAGGCACTTTATCCCGGTTGCCTACATGGGGGCACAATGATGCCGTGTACTAAGGTGTACTGCACATCGATGGTGCACATGTCTGCAGCCGCTGTAACCCTGCTTGAGCAGAGCTTGAACAGAGTTAGAATGTTGAGGAGCTAACAGTTGCTCGTTGGTGCTTGGTGGTTCTCTCCGGGTAATCTGGCTTCCTCCACCCGTAAAACTGTCACAGTCATGATTAGCCATTGTGCAGAAGTATGTGACCTTAAACACCAATAAATAAATAAATAAATAAATAATTAGCTCTTTTAGTGTCTTATCCTACTTTATTACTTATTTGCTTATATTTATACTAGGGTTCAATGGGAAGACAGCCAATCTGGATACGTTGTACCCCATCAATATACATGTGGGAATGTTGAAACTTGATTGTTGTGAAATTACTGTATACTCATATTATAAGTTATTGTGATGAATAGACGATATCAAAATTTATTATTTTAAATATCATTTTTTTAAATTTCTCAAAAAATGTCAACAAAACCATATCATGTGACCCCTTGTTGGAACGAGCTCAATGAGCTCGTTCCAACGAGGGGTCACATGATATGGTTTTGTTGAAATGTTTTGAAAAATAATATTTTTTCAACTATGAATTTGCATATTTCGCGGGCGGATGCGGGCGATTCGTTGAGTAAAGGGTTAACATGGTCTGAGGTTTGTGGCTTGGAGCTTATGTTCAACCAATACGCGAAGTGTCGAGGTTGAACATACACTCCGAGCCGCAAACCTCAGACCATGTTACTGTCAACTCATCACAATAATGTATATGTTCCAATAAAACACTACCCATAGCCTAAAACCTACATCTTGGATACACAAGAGGCTTATTTACTAAACTTGTGATCGTTAAAAGTTGCCTTGTTCAACTTTTAACTATCAAAGGTTTAGTAAATAAACCTCTCGTGTATCCACGACGGCACTTGATAAATAATCAATAAACCACATAAACTCATTCCATCTCAGTTCAAATCATAAATCGGTTTGTAATTTAAACAACACCTCATTCAGAACACTGTCTGCTGCAAGAGTGAAAAATCCAGAAAATGAAGCGGCTTGCTAGTCACTCCATTGGTGAATCAATTACGAAACGGGCAACGTCATTTCAAATATTTCCCGTTCACGTATTGATGTCAGACGGTAACATTTGCCACTTGAGCCGTAAACATAAAATATACAAAGCGAGTTCTCGACCAATTGGAGGAGGAGGATTTTATTCTTGTTGGAACATAGATGTATATTCTTAAATAAATTCAGTTCAGTTCAGTTCAGATTCCATGACTATTATGAATTCAGTAAATGGACACACATTTTCCGTAAAACTTGTGTGATTCAAAAAACTACTACAGTACAAGAAACACAACTCTATTAATGTCGGTGTAGAGAAATAAATCTCTTGATTTGTTCAGAGCTTATCTAAAAATAATCTATTAACCCACTGCACACTGATGTCAAAATACTGCAATTTCAAGTTAGACATTTTCCCATAATGCAACTAGGAATTTAACCAATTCAGTCATGTTTGACAGAGCTCAATGAGCTCTGTCAAACAAAACTGAGTTGGTTAAATTCCTTGTTGGATAATCAGAGAATTTACAGCTGAAAACTTTGATATTTCCACTTCAGAGTGAAAAGGGTTAATTGAAATTAGAACATGTTTTCATTTTTGGAATTCACTTTAACATTCTTTTCCACAATCCAGTATAAGTATTTCCATTAGGTCCTTGAGTCCTGCACCCTATGTAATATGTAACCAACTAACCCTGTGCATTTTTACAGCCCTAGTCAGTGTAAATTCTCATGTAGTGTGTGATATGGATTTTACCGATTTTTTTTATTACCAGAAAGTGTAACAAACCCTGTGCACTGCACAGGGTTAGTCACACTTTCTGGCTATAAAAAAAATTCATTATTAACCGATTAACCAACTCTGTGTACTGTACAGCCTTAGTGTAAATCACATCTATATCAACTCTATTTCCAAAGTAATGGTCAAAACCAGTCAGTCCTATTTTCAATGAAATTTGAAAAAGATCAGGTGAGAGATGCGGCTTGTAGGGTGTGCTAATTGAATTGTTGACAATTTGTATGCCAACTTCAAGAATGGTCACTGGCAGCTCTGTTTTTCAACAAAATTTGGAAAAATTCAATAGCTCCCATTTCCCCATATGAAAGTTGGAACTGATCGGGTGAGAGCTACAGCCTGTAGAATGTGCTAAAGGAATTGTGGATGGACAGAGGAATAGATGGACAGACATACCAAAGATGGACAGATCACAATCCATCCCAATAGCTCATACCTGACGTTGTCAAGTTGAGCTAAAACAAATTCAATCTCAGCTGATGAACCCTCACTGGAATGGATAGTGGAAAGTTTTTTTTTTTAGTTAATTCCAAAAGTGAAAAAATATTCTATTTTCAATTAATACCTTTTTTAAAATCAAATAATCCACTACACAACATTTCATGAAATGGCAGAACCTGAGAAACAAACTTCAAATATTGTGTGAATTTCAAATTACCTTTTTACTTCTTCTGCTGATTCAGCAATGAAGAAACCCTGAGTTGCATTTTCAATGCATACTTTCTTACTAGGATTGATAGCCAGTGTACTCTCCCCTGTACTAGCCTGCCTCACTTCAATAGCCAATAAGAGAATGTTCAATTTTACAAAGCACAACCTGTAATGGAAAAGAAAAGACATCAGTAAGGGATCATTCAAAAATATTTTTGTTCATATTTTTTGAAACAATATTTTTATTTCCTCAATGAAATGGGGTTTGGCGAACAGGCAATGCCTATATTAACGCTGTACCCTACAGAGAAATACAAAACAATGGTACAAGTGCAACTGTACATAAAACAGAAACTGATCCAATGAATTGGAAAGAAAGAGAAAATACCATACTATATCCCATCATCTCCTTTATATCTTTTACCTACCTATTGGGCGTGGAGGCAATCTGCTTTCATTTATTTGATAGGCCCACTAAAATCTCTCTCACCCAATACAGCAAAGGTCTTGTCAGGATTCATTTTCACTGGATAATAAACCATTTACTGGAATCTCATTGTTTCCCTTATATATTCTTGAAATGCACTAAAAATACTGGCGTTTTCCAAGGCAGTTTTCTCTGTATCCCCATATAACATAAGGGTGATATTAGTGGTGTGGCCCAATTTTGTTAGAAGTGAATTTCTTTGTTCTGCATATAGAGGACACATTAATAGTGTTCAGTGTCTTCATATACATGACCACAGCCACAAGATACATTATCACTTATAATAAATCTATCAAATTTATGTCCATTTAAATCACTACAATTTAACCGCAGCTTCGTGTGAAAGATTTGTTCCCTTCTGCTACCCACATAATAAAACCCAGGGATGACATTGTCATTAATTGCAAGTTTCTTCTTAAAATGATCTATGGAAGTACCGTTCTGCAGATCTGCACTTAAGCCGTTCCAAAGTTTTACCACTGATGGCAGAAACGAGTTAGAAAACCTTTTCGTGTTACATTTAATTTCCCTTAACAAGATCGAAGATCTTAGCAAGTAATAAGTCAATTCTGATACAGGTTGCGGAATGAGCAGCCTAATGTAGTTTGGCACGTTTGTGAACATAATCTTATACAATGCTACTAATTTGTGATGTCGTCTATGCTCTTTGAGTGGTTTTGAAACCAGATTCCTTATAGATAAGTTGAGGACTTGTCCCCCTAGTGACCCCTATTATAGTTCGTAGAGCATCCAAGTGTAGATTTTCTAGGGGTGTTGATTTAGTCTCCGTGCAACCATCCCATATAACATCAGCATAATCAAACATGAACAAGAACATAAAATTATAACTAACTTAACTTTCTATCAAATATATTGTTCATGAAAACTTTTGAAGCATTCTATTTAAGTTTTGCATCTGACATTCTGGAGAAAAAAAGAGCGTGATTTTATGAATTTTTGGACCTAAAAATACAATTGATTATTGGTGTGTTTTTCTTGGGAATTCGCAAAACATGTGTAGGTGACCAATACGTTCCTTCTTGCTATTTTTTTCTCTTTTATTTGTTGCTTGAACCCCAGTTTTTGAGACAAAATGTTGTCTGAAGGGCTATACTTGACAAAAATATTTCAATGCTCAAATCAACCCCCATCACTCTGAGAGTGCAACAGAATTATCTTCAATAACTTAGTTTTTCTCTTTTGTAACTTTGGATTTAGCCAATTATATCTTGTTTGACAGAGCTCACTGAGCTCTGTCAAACAAGGTATATTTGGTTAAATATCAAACTCCATTGTTGGAAATATTTGCTGCTGAAAACATTGTCATTTTGACATTAGAGTGCAGTTGGTTAAAATGTCGTCATATTTTGTTTACACAAATTTTATATGGAATATTTCTGGCACTGTCATACTAAAAGGAATGTTAAGGGAATTTGTGAAGTTATGGAATAAACACTTACTCTGCAGCCTCTGGAAAAGGCAATCCATTAAATGATGTGGACAGATATTCAGTATACATTTCCATGGCTGTTCCTCTCATGTAATCATTTTGCCATTGTGGCATATTTTCAGACTGCAAATGAAAATTACAACACCAATAATAATTCTCTTTACGATGACGGATGAATTTCTTAAGCCATACATAATCATTTTTATCTGTCAGTAACATAACCCATAATAGTTTATTTGGCAAAATAAAGCTCATTACCAAGTTCCCACAGGCCATAACAATTTTCAAAAATCTCTTTTACAGCACCAACAATGATATTTGCAACTTAGAAATGATTTATAGTCAAGCCTTGGTTACCTGCAAAGGCAACCTAGTCCTAACCCTTTATCTAACATAAAAGATGACATATGCCACAAAAAAAAAATTCTTGAATTACTAAAAATGTTAGCTTAGGAATTTTCATTGTAACAAGCTCAATGAGGTTTCAAAAGCTATGTTTTTGAGACCAAAATTGAAAATGATGATTGAAATAAGAGCTGAGAGATATTCCCAAAGGATTAGTGTCAAATAAAGGTATTATGTTATAAACAGACACTTTCATCAAAAAGAACCAAAGCAATTACATGAAAACAAATTTCAAGGACTTTCCCAAGCTCTCAGACCACCAATCTAATTCTGTAAGGAATTTGACACTGTTATTGGTATATTTCTTTACCCACATTTGTGGAGTTTGCACACAGACAACCATTGATGTGATGTGATGTAATGTCCTTTTACCAATGGAGATATACAGATATTATTTCATGCCCCAGTTATACATATTCCAATGAATAAGTATTTAATTCACCTTGAAAGTTATAGATATTCAAATGAATAAGTATTCAATTCACCTTAAAATCATCAAAATATTAAAACAATTAGTTCCACAACACAGCGTAATCATAAAACCTCGGTTGTCTTCATTCCTTATGGTAATGTTAGCAAAATTCAGTCAAATCAAGTCTCAATTGAGCAACATTTCTTGCACTGATCCAAAGAAAATGAAGTGAACCATTGGTTTGCTTTTCTTCTAAGACCAACTGGAAATATTCCAGATCTTTGAATCAAGACAAAGGGAGTGGCAAGCCTGATTATAAGCAATTACATTATAAGCAACCTGTCATTTGCAAAACGAGGTCCCCAGAGTGTGAATTTGCTGATGCTATCCCATTCAGTGGGCCAATTTATCCTCTAGTACATCTTTGTGTTTTGGCTTGAGACCTTGATTCAGACTGAGGTTCACAGAGGGTAAATGTTGTGATGGTACCCTGCTGTGCAGGGTTGCATCACCAAATTCACCCTGTAAGGACCTCATTTTTGAAGATGACAGTCTGCTTATTTTCAGGTTTGGGCAGTGGACTATTTAAGGGCTATTCCAGTCCATATCAGTGTCAAATTCCTAACATAATTAGACTGGTGACCCAAGAGCTTCAGACTTTCCATGACATGTCAGAAAAAAGTCCTATTTTCAGAGCTTTCAAGTGCGTAGAACTCCAGTTTCAATATTCAAGTACTCTCATGCGCTTCAGCGAGCTTCCCAAGGATCAGTGCCAGATTTCTTCAGTGGATGAAAAAATACAATTTACACAACACAACCACACAAAATACATAATTTATAAAAACACAGTCATTTTCCTTAAAATGTCCCATTCCATTGCCCAGTTACAAGTTTTCAAAGACCTTCCATGACTTTTTCTCAGAAAGTGTGCTTTTCAAGAAGAGTGGAATCCTATTAATTGAATATCCACTTTGCCAGAGAAAAATATTCAATTAATACAGTTCATCGTGGACTGGTCATAATCCACACATGGGCGGAGATGTCCATGCATGCATACACCAGGTCATAAAAATCATCATCAGCAAAATTTTAATTAATGAAGCAGTGGGTTGTACCCGGTGCTTCATTAATTAAATTTCTAATGATTATTCCTATAATTAGTGTTTGGAACCTAATATTATTGCGTCAGTGGAAATATTGCCCACCTGTGGAAATTGACCAGTCCATGGCAGCTGTACTTTGGGGGTATACAATTAAGAAGAATTGGGTCATTTTCCTAACTTCAAGTTATAAACTCAGTATTTATTCCATTATATCTTGTTTGATAGGACATCAAACAAGATATAATTTATTAAGTGCCTACACTGAATTTATTGAGGCTAAAAATATCTATAAATGTGGGGAATTCAGTGGATGTCAGAGAAATTCTTTCACTGATTACAAGATATTTTATTCAGTTAACAGGAGTTTAATTTACTCAATAGCCTATATGCAATTAACAGGTAGAGTTTTTACTGAAGGTATGGCAAAGGGGTTGGTCATTGCAAGTTATATACATAGACAGAACACGATGTGTGTTTGAATCGGTGGGTGTTTTACATAACGAGTTGGAATGGCGTAGTCATATTTCACGAGAGCCGTAGACTCAAGCGAAATATGATTTTGCCATTCCAACGAGTTATGTAAAACACCCACTGATTCAAACACACATCGTGTTCTGTGTTTATTACACAACCCATGCATTAAAATTCATTTAAATAAACAAATTTTAAATCCGATGTTTAAACCCAAAGGTGAAGAGTCCGTTTGTTCTGACTGAAGCTGTTCTGATCAAATGAATCGATAAAAAATCAAAACAACCTTTTTGGAACCAGCGTTTGTTGAAATTCGTATCGCTGTTTCTCTTCGGCTGGTGCCCAATCACGCCTAACCATTTGGTGGCTATTACTCTTAGTAAAAATATAAGTACAAATATGAGCAGATTTGCAAAACAGCTGGGAGAAACATTTTCAAAAGAAGTTCAAAGCATGTCAAGATGAATGAAGATTTACCGAAATAAAGTTGACCAATTTAGATATAATGGATCCACAAAACGAGACAGCTACTGGACTGGGTTAATGTTCTGATTGGAAATGATTGGGGTTTTTTAAAATATTATCTCATTTTTGTTTAACTAATTTTTTTTTTAACCGACTTTATTTAGATTTGGAGGTTTTCATTTTCACGCTATGTGACAGACGGTCAATAACTGTATAACGAAATTTGGAAACTTTTCGAAGCATTACTTATGACTCAATGGGAAAGGAACTAGTATGAACAGCACTGGGAAAAAAGTTCTGGCTTGTACATCACCCATTGAATACAGAATCATTTATGTCATAGCGGCTATTCCGTTAAATACAAGAGTTTAAAGTTGAATGGATGTGTAATAAAATTAACAAGGTTATTCAGTTAAAAGGTATACAATTGAGTGGGTTCCACAGTACTTTTAAGAACAAATTTAAAGCACCTAGAACTGCAGTTTTAACCCTAATGGCCTGGATATTTTTATTTATTTTGCGACACTTTGGCAGTCTACATCTTGTGGCTTTGTAGCTGTTTTTAGGCATGTCTTGGCTGCCTATATAGGCAGTCAAGACTTGTCTAGAAACAACTGCCAGGGTACTTAGAACTGCATGTCGGAGTACCTGTTCTGTTGCAGCAAAAATGATCAAAGTTGAAATTAGGTCCTTAACCCTTTGAACCCTGGTGGTATCTTCCATGTCAGTTCCATGGTAGCAATAGGAAGAGTCCATATTTATTATTTGGGGGTAGATCAATTAATATTTTCAACATGCAGCCTTAGGGCTGCACGTTGAAAATATTGATTGGTCTACTCCACACATTTACCTTGCAATCATCCCCCTCAATGACATTATGATGTAGCTTGAGACCCAGCTGGAAAAATGGCCTCTGGAGTTCAAAGGGTTAACAGTTAAAATTCTAGCATTTTTAGGATCTGTACAAACCTGGAGAATGTCTGTAATTTAAAACCTTAACAAAACCAAATACATAGGGTGAAAGTACTGTTTGCCACAAACTGATCATAAAGTACATCAAAAGAATATACATAGCTTCTCAAGCTACATAGTGGTACTCTTCACTTTAGGTCTGATAATAATTCTAGTATCAAACATTTGCATTCAACCACAGCTTGTATAGCTCTATATACTCACAGGCTTATATGATCTCATTGTAAATAAATTAGCCATCAGTGTTGAAAATCCTGGTGCCAAGCAGCTTTGAGCAATAAATCCTAGTTTTAGCTCAGCAACACACACAGCGTCATCTCCCCTCTTCCAATCCCAGCTTGGAATATTCAATAAATTTGCCTGGAAAAATAAATTATAAATTATGTCTTAGTTTGGATCTTGCCAGAATTAAAAAAAATGATATGTTTCTCTTAATATTTCAAGAAGCATAAAACTGAATTTGGGTTTCAATCACACATTCAAGAATAAGGATAAATCACACACTAAAGAATGATGATAAAAATGCCAAGAATTTAACCTGTGTCTATTTCAGAAAACATTATCAGTATGCCAATTTTTTATTTGGCTTAAGCTGAAACCATTACACTCATGTCACCCTCCCCTGCACTCACTCGTTTGCAGGGAGTATAATTAAAGTAACAATTGCTTCATGCATGTGAGCTATTACAAACATATTGAGCCTTGACTGATTAATGGTAATTCATTCAGTGATAGAGTAATTACGCCTACCTGTTAGGCAGTGCTTTATTTCTGGAGTACGCTATTCCACTCTCATACCAATGATGCACCAACCCACCAGTTTCTATTGCAATCCTCGAGCACCCTTCCCATGTAACCTTATCATGGGAAGGGTGCTTTTGGATTGCAATAGAAACTGGTGAGCTGGAATTAGGGCCAAGAGCTCTTCAGATGGGATATACAAGAAAGATGCCCCAGCTTTTGAGGAGTACCTAGATGGATCTTATGGAGGGAGGGAGGGGGGGGGACTTTGTTGTTCAAAGTGAGATCGAAGTCACTGAAGTGGAGGGGGAGAATCAGAAAAGGCGAGGAGAGAGTGTGCCAAATGTGTAATTTAGGAGTAATGGAGACCTGGGAACATTTTATTTTTAAATGCCCCAAATACCTGCCTAGTAGGACAAGACTCCTTAGGAAAATGGGATGAAAACATGAAGGATAAGTGGATGGGGAATGACATGAGGGAAAGGGTAAAGTTTATAGTTAGGGAGATTGAGACAGCACTGATGGGAGGAAATATGAAACACTTTTTGACAGAGTGCTGGGAGATTAGGAGGGAGAGTGGAGAAGGAATAGCCTGGTGGGGGAATGGGTTAATGTAGCCTCCTCATTAGAGGCCCGTGACTTAGTCTATCTGACAGAGGGGTGAATTTGGCATGTTCTCGTCACAAAATGTGACAATGAGAACATGATATCCATTACATTGTGTAGGATGTAGGTTATAATACCCCCCCTCCCACCCCCACCCCACAAAAAACTGTGTCGTTCATGGTTTCTAAATACTCCCTAACTCTTTCCCTAACAGTGATGACTAAGGTTACCATGCAGTTGATTCTGTATTTGCCTCAATACAGTGGATTTGAAATTTAGCATTACCCATGGTGAGAGTGTTCTTCTCTGTAATAGAAGGTATATTCTTTTTAAAAAAATATTTAAAGTGTTTAAAATAAATTTCAAGTTCATATAAGAAGCTGTGTCATTCATGGTTTCTGAATGCCCTAATTGAATTGAAAAGCGTAGTTAAAAAAGTTTTCGATATCCTTCGTAAATTAAGCGTTATTAACAATTTGAGTTCATTTATTTCTAAGGTAAATGACAAAATATTTCAGTTGTCTCCCTTACCTGCTGCGCTGCGTGATAACACACTGTTCAGAAAAATGACAATTTCTGCCAACCATCTTACATTGACATATGCGATTGGTGCTATGAAGGTCTGCCATTCTTATCCATCCTAATATGTGTGATTTCTATCGTAGCCTTATTACATTTAACCCCCTTCCAACAAAACTTTACAAGTTTTCAAAGGAAAACATTCAATGCAAATTGCGTGGCGAATTTCAATGCAACCAATTTTTCAGTGGAACAGAGTGTAACCGCAAGCAATTTCGATATGGATGAACTTTCTCCAACACAATTTTTTTTGTTTTGAAATGGTGGTTAACTTTAATAAATTCTAATTAACTCAATGCGTGTCTTGTGTGATTCGTTGTTTTTGCTGGCACTTTGTTTTTAAATAGCCATTTTGTGCTGGTTGCTATCAGTTGGGGCGTATTGATCGAATGACTACGCCATTACAATTCTTTTCAGAAATATAAAATTGGGCTAGTTTAGGCTATTTTCATAGCCGTGTGACGGACTTGAACAGCAGCCGTGTTTACTTTTTTTGCGAATGCGGAAGCGTTTTTTTTAAAAAAAAATAAAACATAAGAAAATACAGTAAACTGCCATGTCTCCCAAGGAAGTTTCGGAGGGCGACTTGAATTACGCCCCCAATGTAAGCCAAGGCGACTTGAGGAATGACAAGGCGACTTCTCTGCCCTAGTCGCCCACTCGGCTGACCCCTGATTACATAAACTTTATTCATTTGTTACCCTAATTTATGTGTTTTTTCTGCCTTAATAGGCTTAGCAACTGATCCTCTAGAATCCCTAAGAATGATAAAAGGGAAGTTGGGCTGAACCCAACAAAGGTATTTACAGATAGTGCTTTTTGTGGTGAGTCAGGTTTATTTTTCAAGTTAACCCTTTACCCAACGAATCGGCCGCATCCGCCCGCGTAATATGATATGGTCACATGATATAGTTTTGTTGAATTTTTTGGAAAAATAATATTTTTCAAAAAAATTCAACAAAACCATATCATGTGACCATATCATGTGACCCCTCATTGGAACGAGCTCATCGAGCTCGTTCCAACGAGGGGTCACATGATATGGTTTTGTTGAGAGTTTTTGAAAAATTTAAAAAAATGATATTTAAAATAATAAATTTTGATATTGTCCGTGTTGGGTAAAGGGTTAAGGAACTCTAAATGTTGTTTACCGTATGTTCATGTTCCTAACACAAACAGAGTTTTTTTTCTGAAACTGAACCGAATCTGAAAAAATTCAAACCGCCCAGCCCTACTGGGATTTTCAGTATCTTTTTGCATCATATTATTCTCCCTCAATGTTAGTAAAAAATTTCTTTAAATGTGTTGATAACAACTATGATTTCATAGTAAGTTTTATTACCTTATTATGGTACTGCATTAACTGTACAATGACTTTAATGTCTGAATGGTAATTTTTTATAGATATGACTCTCATTATATTTGCTGCATCCTCCTGATCTGGATCTATACAGTATTTGTTTGCTAATACTAAACAAGCATCTGCTGATGTAATCTACAAGATAAAATAATATTCCACATAGCAACACATGTTAGAACTTAAAGTATGTAGCTTATTTCATAAAATATTAGTGTCAAGACAGCCTGTTAATACCTTTCCTAACACAAGTAGATGAAGACATCGTTAACATGGTCTGAGGTTTGCGGCTCAGAGCTTATGTTCAACCGGGAGGCAAAGTGTTGACGTTGAACATAAGCCCCAAACCGCAAGCCTCAGACCATGTTACCATCAATTCATCACAATAACATATATGTTCCAACAAGGCCCTACCCATAACCCACAACCTAAATCGTGAAACACAAGAGATTTATTTACCAAAATTGTGATCGTTAAAAGTTGCCTTGTTCAAGTCAACATTTAACAATCACAAGTTTAGTAAATAAACCTCTTGTGTATCCCATAACAGCACTGGATAAATAATCAATAAATCAGATAAACTCATTCCATCTTAGTTCAAATAGTAAATCGGTTTGTAATTTAATCCACACTTCATTTGGAACACCGTCAGCAACACGTGTGTAAAATCTAGAAAAATGTGGCAGTTTGCAACTCACTCCTTGATGAAACAATTACAAAACAGGTGACATCATTTCAAATATTTTGTGCAGTTACGTCAGATGTTAACACATGCTACTGAAGCCTTAAACATAGAAGAAACTGCACAAGCTCTCATTCAATCAGAGGACAAGGATTTCAGTCTTATTATTGGAAAATATGATTTTGAGACAAAAAATAAAAAAAGAATAATATTTGAATGGAGATTTTAGTGATTAGTTCTGGCTGTTTTTTTCTGCTACATTAGGTAAAGAGTTAAGTTTCGAGAGAGAGAGATTTATCATTAAAACACTTGTGGAAAGGAAATTTCCACCCAGACAATAAACAGCATTCTGTAGAAAAACAGAAGAAGTGCAATCACATAACATTTCAGCCAACAGTCCTCTGAGTTCAACCTGGAGATATGTTGGCTGAAACTTAGCTCATATCTCTTGTGGTTTTCCAGTCATGACAACTTTATGGAACTGTCCAGCAATGATTCAGCTAAAAAATATACTGCTTACCTTCACCCTTTCTAAATCATTGGCATCCATTACAGACCCATGGAAAAACTCAACTTGTGTAAAATGTCTCTTAAACAATCCCTGTAATTCTAAATCAGGCAGTCGTCTGCAAAATAAAAAGAAATTACATTAGGCCTAAAAAAAACTAGAGGTACCGTGAGCAACCTCACAAAGTGATATCCCCGCGCCTCAGTTGTAGCCTTTTTGGTACGTTAAAATGTATAAGTTTGATTATCTCCCCTTGGAAATGTCAGAACAGAATTATATTGCTTCATGCACATCTTCATATGGAGTTCTTCCATTGTGTAAAGTTTCATGAAAATTCTTCAAACGGTTTAGGAGTTGTGCTTATAAGGATGGACAAACGCCATTAAAATGTATAAGTTAGATTATCTCCCCTTGGAAATGTCAGAACAGAATTATATTGCTTCGTGCACATCTTCACATGGAGTTCTTCCATTGTGTAAAGTTTCATGAAAATTCTTCAAACGGTTTAGGAGGAGTTGCGCATATAAGGATGGACAGATGGACAGATGGATGGATGGACATACAGACGAATGGATGTACGGACGGACGTACGGACATACAAGGCGATTCCTATATAGTCCCCACTTCTTCGAAGCGGGGGTATAATAAAAATCTGTTGCTCAGGCCCTCCCGCATGGTCCTTTTCGCTGCCGCATGCTCTCTTTTTATAACCTATCCAAACTTAAAAAAATCAATATCGAATGGATTATGTCTAATATTTTACCCAAGTTAAGAAAATTGTCCCTTGAGTGCAAGAAGGCTTTGCAATGCTTTAGCATTGCAAAGCCTTCTTGCACTCAAGGGACATAATACACCACCACCCATGCTATTATGTAGATTATGGGGCCTAAAAGATAAAACAAACCAAGAATATGAAGTTTTAATGGCAAAGAAATAATTATAAAAATAAAAAATAAAATAAAAAACCACCCGCACGCATGCAATATTACAAAAAATGGCCTGAGAAACAGAGGATCTACTCTGTGAGGCCTTAATTAAAACAATATCCGACTATGAAATAAATCCCAAAAGTTCATCTCTGCTTTTCCATCTTTTCCCATTAACATTTTACGTAACTTGACTGCAAGACAACAAATGCACAAACATTTTCCTGTATAACACAATTTTCAATTTTTGAATCCAATCAGGGATCTAAGTACACTAAGACAAAAAATTTTGAATAACCAGGTGAAGTTTTTCTTGAAATTTTTACGTCTAAAATGTAACTAATGATGACCCCTAATTGCAATGAGCTTAATGAGCTTATTCCATTGAGGAATCAAAAGCTATGATTTGGAGGCAGAAATTGAAAAAGTAATAAAATCAAAGTAGTGATTTCAGTGAATAATGCAGAGCAGATATTCCTGCTATGTTAGCTGAAGAGTTGATTGAAAAGCAAAATCTCTGAACTGAAATAAAAACTTTGATCAAAAATCCCAAATTCAAAGGAAAACACTGAAAACTGCCCAGGACACAAAATCTCTTGCCACTGGAATAGGTATGATTTTGGCACAGTTAATGAAATTTCTCTCCTGTGAATTGAATGGACTTTTTGACTAATGATTTCTTTAGTTAAATTTAGATGAATTTTCATCAAATCTAGTCGTGGCTGCTTCATAAACACCATGACTAGATTAGATGAAAAATATTTTGAAAATACCCAACAGGTTAACTCTTTACCCAATGTAATGGCCATAACCGGCCATCGCATTTTACAAAAATCACCATTCAATTTTCATTATTGTTTACATTTTTTGTATCAAAAACATAGCTTTTGACCCCCCCCCCCCCCACCCCCCCCCCCCCCCCACCCCACTAGAATGAACTTGTTGAGCTCATTCCAAAGAAGGTGTCATAAGCTATGTTTTTGAGACAAAAAATGAAAATATTTAGTTATTTGACAGATGTTTCTGCAAACTATGAGTGGTATGTCTCATATCAGATCATTCAGATGATAATTTCCCATTAATTTTCAGAAGCTTGCAGATGTTGTTGATGCCCATACACTGACTTTTAAACCATTTTGTCCACATTGATAAGTTCTACTTTCATATTCTTTCTGAGTACTGGAAACAATTTTAGAATGTATCACAAGCTCAAAATCGTTCCAGTATTTGGCAAGAGTTAGATAACACTCTAGTATTTGATAACATCTCTTTTCTCTAACAGTTGGATGAGTGATTGCATTTTACATTAATTCTGTTCTGGTAATATAATAAATATCAGGAAAATAATCTCAGCTGCTTCTTCAGGTGTTCACTTAATTTTATCAGAACTTCTATGTAACAGAGCGTATCAAATCATTTTTATGGTATTCAAAATAACTATCAAGAAAATAATCTCTATTGCTGCTTCAGGTGTTCACTTATCTTTATCCGAACCTCTATGTAGCAGAATGTATCAAATCATTTTTATGGTATTCGAAATAACTACCAAGAAATAATCTCTGTTGCTGCTTCAGATGGTCACTTAACTTTATCAGAACCTCTATGTAGCTGAGAGTATCAAATCATTTGTATGGTATCCAAAATAACTATCAAGAAACAGGGTTCCTGCAGGCAAGGACTGATGAAATTCAAGTCTATTTAAGGCCATTTCTTGATACATTTCATCATTTTTCAAGGCCCTACAATAGCCAAATTCAGGGATTTTCAAGACCTTGACTTCATTAGTCCTAACTAGGGTCTCTGGGGATTACCCCTCCTCTCACTTCCCTAAAAGGGAAGTGGGAGGAAGGAGTAATACCCAGAGAGGCCTAGTTAGGACTACAGTTAAAACTAGAAGTCCTGTCACAAACTGTGTGATTATCTAGGCTTAACTGCACGAAGGAATTGCACGCAATTGCCATATCGAATGTCATCCAAAGCATGGCAGGTTCTCCTATTTACTCATAGCAAACACTGGCAGTGTTTCTGCCAATGGACCTCCAGGTTACCTGGAGGACCATTGGCTAAAACATTGCATGTGCACAGGCCATATGTACAGAATTTGATAGCCTTACTATGGTCATAACGCGTAGATGAATCGACATGCTATTTGTGCGCATTTCATGACAGGACTTCTAGTTTTAACTGTATGCCTTCATAATAATAATAATAATAATAATTGATTTTGTACAAGCGTAAAAACCATGATGAGTGCCCTAAAACGCTTCACAGAAATAAAATACACTTTTCTGAAAATAAAGAGTCACATGTTTCAGTTTCCTCTAGGGAGGTTCAGGAGAATGCTTCAGTAAATAGGAAAGTTTTAAGATTTCTTTTGAAGATGTTGATAGTTTCTGAAATTCTGACACTAATAGGCAACGCATTCCACAATCTTGGATCCACGATGGAGAACACACGATCATTAGCCAGATTAGATCTGCAAAAAGGTATGATTAGTTGAATTTGATCTTTGGATCTCAGACTGCGTGTTGGAGTGAAAACAGTGATGAGCTCTTGCAGGTAAAGTGGAGCCAGTTTGTGGATACATTTGAATACTAAGATCAATATTTTGAAATTTATTCTCTGTTTAACTGGAAGCCAATGTAATTGTCTTAAAACAGGTGTTATGTGTTCAGAGCGTTTGAGCATTTGGTACCAGTAATTATCCTAGCAGCAATATTCATAAACTCTAGCATATAAAGCTATAGAGTTATGATTATGTGCTTTGTAAGCATTTCTATTTCATAAATAAGCAAAGTTTTTCAAGGCCCTGTGACATATTTTCCAGGATTTCAAGGCCATGAATGACCCTTACTCAAATTCAGGGCTGTTCCTTGAATCCAAGGCCCCATGGGAACCCTGAGAAAAGAATGCCTGTTGCTGCTTCAGGTGTTCACTTAATTTTGTCAGAATGTCTGTGTAGCAGAGAGTATCAAATCATTTGTATGGTATTCTTTGTACTTGGGGGCGTGGTGGCACTGCGGTAACCGGTTCTCGTCAGATCACTGAAGTTAAGCAATGTCGAGCCTTGGATGGGTGACCATCTGAGCAATGGATTCGGACTCCCGCGTTGTGTCCTTGGGCAAGGCACTTCACCTTGGGCAAGGTGCTTCACCTTGTGCATTGTGTCCTTGGGCAAGGCACTTCTATCCATATGGGGGCATGATGATGGCCTGTACTTAGGCGTACTGCACGTCGATGGTCTTCAACCAGTCTAATCCTGCCTGTGCTGCAGTGCAGAGTTACAATGTTGGGGAGCTGGCAGCTGCTCGTCGTTGCTCAGCAGTTCTCTCCGGGTACTCCGGCTTCCTCACCCGTAAAACTGTCTGCTGCTTGTCGTTGCTCGGTGGTTCTCTCCGGCTTCTTCCACCCGTAAAACTGTCACCGACATGATATGACCTTGGCTGTTAACTGGTAGAGTGCTGGAAGCCCATATTTGGGCTTTATTCTGAAGTGCTGGTACCACAATTTAAAGGCTTTATATTCTTTGGATGTGCTTTCTATTATCTTTTAAGTGATATTATTCTATCTGTTAGGATTTGCCTTGTTACAATTCATGGGAGAGTGCCTATTGCCACTCTCCCATAAATTGTAACAAGGCAAAGATGCACAAAAAAAGTTTAAAGACCAAAAATAATTTAGCACTCTACCAGTTAATGTGTTGTTAAACCCTAATAAATAAATAAATATTCGTAGTACATGTATCCTCAACCACATGAAATATCATGCATGCAGTTCCAACAAACACTCAATATTTTTACAAGCTGCTATCATCTGCTTCATGATATCTCCTAACATAATAATAATAATAATAACACTTTGGTCAGCTGCTGATTTGTCGTGGTGGCTGGCCTCTGATTTGTCATGGTAACTTGAAGCAAATTAAAAAATAACAAACTGAATGTTGCTTTAGACAGAAAAGAGACATCTTCTTGAAATTTTTGTCCAACAACATTCTATGGAGACGACTTACATAAGCTGTTAGCTTTTTGTTGAATCCCCTCCTTACATAGTAATCTATCTATTTGTTCAACTTTGTTATTTAGTGTACTGTTGTATCTTGTATTGTTCCTGTTTTACCATCTAGCATGTAATGCCCACAATTAACAAACTTTCCAATAAATATTGTTTAAACTAAAAGAGACATCTTCTTGAAATTTTTGTCCAACAACATTTGACAGGTGCTTCAACAAATGAACTGATGTCATTGTAATTTTTTTATCAGGAGTAACATGGGAAGGGGGAATTCAACATGCAACTTTGGGTGAAGATATCACTGCTCACTACTCAACCCAAGCAATGCTGGATACATTCGCACCCCTACAGTTTCTGATAAATTGAGCTGAAATTTGGCAATATGGTAATTTTTTTATGAAGAGTAACATGGGCAGGGGAATTTTGTGTGCAACGTCGCATTATGATGTAACAGCTCTCCTATCAACCCAAGCAATTTATTATTAGTATATATATATATAATATACAGACTTACTTGTGAATAAATAAAATTTCAACATCTACATCTTCTCTGTCTTTGTGTAAGAAATCTTTTAGAAAATTGGATACTGAATCAAATGTGATGTGTCCACATACAACAATATGTCTGAAAAATAATCATTGTTCTTAAGTTACATGTACAGCAGCTATAAATAAATTTAACTTCTTGCCTGCTGACAGCAGATATTCCTGCCCAGGCCAGGAAATCTCTTGCCTCTATAATTAGTATAATCCGACCCCACGTAACCAAATCTCTCTCTTGTGAACTGTATTTACGTTTTGACCATTAATTTCTTGAGTTAAATTTTGATAAATTTTTCATCAAATCTAGTCATGGCTGTTTTACAGCAGCCATGACTAGATTTGATGAAGAATATTATTAAAATACTCAGCAGGTTAAGAGTTAATAAATTTATTGACTTGATTCTGGATTAATTTATAAAGATCTTTTATACATAATATTATTGATCCTTTACCCAACAAAATGGTAGAATACAGCCTTCATTATTCACAAAAGTCACCAATCAATTTTTTTTTTAAATTTTGGCTTCCAAGGCATAACCTTTCAATTTACTGATATATTTATTTATTGATTGGTGTTTTAAGGACATTTGTTCATGCCTACACTGCCCACTTTAGAGAACTTACACATCAAGTATTGATTACCATATCCTATTTTACCAGCAAAATAGAACTTGTTTACAATGAAAGTGTCAATGACACTGTAGCTCAACTTGTTAAGACATGTACATGTATAGTATGTGACACGGCAAAGACAAACATCTAGGTAATGACCTGATAACAAAGATACATATAAAGTATTGTAATAGTCTGTACATAAATACTGACTGTAGTCTGTAACAAATGTATAGGTAAAGTATTGTAAAGGTGGGTGACAGTCAGATGCTAAACTAGAAAAGAAATCTTTGAGTCCCAGAGTGGGTCTGACTGAACCCCAAAATATTTGTTCTCATAGCACAGTGATAAGAAAGGCACCCCAAAACACACTCGTTCCTGTCCCAAGGTGATAACAAAGGCACTCAAGAAGTTTTGTGAAGATCAGTTCATAAATACAAGCCGTATAGAAGTTGTGACAAAAAACTGATTGGACCTAATTTCGGTACAAAATGGACACTGGCAGCCATCTTGAATTTTGGACCGCACCCAGAAACACTCGTTCTCGTCCCAAGGTGTGATAACAAAGGTACCCAAGAAGTTTCGTAGAGATTGGTTCATAAATACAGCCTCTAACCAGAGCCGTATTGACATGTGCACTTACTGTGTACAAGTAGCACTGAATAAATCAAAGTTCATCTAATTTGCACAATTTCTGCAGGAGAAAAAAAACTGTATTATATGTGATGTATTCCATGTTACTAAACACTCACACAAAAAATTATTCAAATCAGAACTTTCCTACAGAAGTTCTGTACAAAAAACTGATTGCTCTAATTTTGGTACAAAATGGCTGCTGGTGGCCATCTTGAATTTCCGACCATACCCCAAAACACTAATTCTCATCCCACGGTGATAACAAAGGTACCCAAGAAGTTTCGTAAAGATTGGTTCATAAATACAGCCTCTAGCCTGAGCCGTATAGAAGTTGTGTACAAAAAATTGAATAGACCTAATTTCGGTACAAAATGGCCACTGGCAGCCATCTTGAATTTTGGACCGCACCCAGAAACACTCATTCTCGTCCCAAGGTGATAACAAAGGTACCCAAGATGTTTCGTGAAGATCGGTTCATAAATACAGACTCTAGCCCGAGCCGTATTGACATGTGTACTTACTGTGTGTAAGTAGCACTTAAAAAATTAAAGTTCATCTAATTTGCATAATTTCTGCACGAGAAAAAAACCCGTATTATATGTGATGTATCCCATGGTACTAAACATTCACACAAAAAATTATTCAAATCAGCACTTTCATATGGAATTTCTGCGCAAAATTCTGACTGCACCTAATTTTGTACAAAATGGCTGCCATCGGCCATCCTGAATTTCGGACCGGACCCCAAAACACTCGTTCTCGTCCCACGGTGATACCAAAGGTACGCAAGAAGTTTCGTAAAGATCGGTTCATAAATACGGCCTCTAGCCCGAGCTGTATTGGCATTTGCACTTACAGTGCTGAAAGTAACACTAAATACATCAAAGTTAGTGTAATTTGCATAATTTATGCACAAGAAAAAAACCCGTACTATATGTGATGTATCCCATGGTACTAGACATTCATACAAAAAATTATTCAAATCAGTGCTTTCATGTGGAAGTTCTGCGCAAAAATCTGATTGCACCTAATTTTGTACAAAATGGCTGCCAGCGGCCAACTTGAATTTCGAATCGGACCCCAAAACAGTCGTTCTCGTCCCACAGTCATAACAAAGGTACCCAAGAAGTTTCGTAAAGATCAGTTCATAAATACGGCCTCTAGCCCGAGCAGTATTGAATTGTTGATGGACAGGATGGACAGATGGCCAGACAGATGACGGACGACTGGCCATGGCATAAGCTCAAATTTGACTTACGTCAAAATTGAGCTAAAAATAAACAAGCACCGCTCCACTTCCCAGGGTTTCCACAGGAGTGCCTGTAGGCATTCTCCCATAAACTGTAACAATGTAACGACATGAGAACAAATTTTGATGGTCAAAAATTATTTAGCACTCCACCAGTTATTCAAATGCTATTTTTTTTTGCTGAACTTGTTGAAAGACATGCATAATAATAATTATACACCTTTAAATTATTTATTTTAATGCTTAATTATTTTAGAGTGGCTAATTAAAAGTATATTTTTATTAATCCTTCTGGACAAGAGAATTTTCCCCCATTTTTACCACACAACAGACTTAGTTTTGTGATTTTTCAGTGGTTTCTTGTGAATTCAGGGCTGCCTGTATAGGCTGTTAATTGGGGAAAGTCAATGAATGCTGCATTGAAAATCAAAGACTCTTTGAAAACTCCTTTGATGAAGCCCAGATATGGGTTCTAGAACTGAGATAGTAAAGCCCTCTCCAATTTTAGTTCTCCCAAAAACTGACGAGGTACTGGCTTGGGCATAAGCTTATTTCAAATTTTGGTTAGGCATGTAGTCACTTATTTGTTGAAAATCAAAGACACTTTGAAAACTTCTTTGATGAAGCCCAGATATGGGTTCTAGAACTGAGGTAGTAAAGCCCTCTCCAATTTTAGTTCTCCTCAAAACTGATGAGGTACTGGCTTGGGCATAAGCTTATTTCAAATTTTGGTCAGACATGTAGTCACTTATTTGTTGAAAATCAGACTCTTTGAAAACTCCTTTGATGAAACACAGATATGGGCTTCTTGAACTGAGATAGTAAAACCCTCTCCAATTTTAGTTCTCCCAAACACTGATGAGGCACTGGCTTGGGCATAAGCTTATTTCAAGTTTTGGTCAGGCATGTAGCCACTTATTTGTTGAAAATCAGACTCTTTGAAAACTTCTTTGATAAAGCCTAGATATGGGCTTCTAGAACTGAGATAGTAAAACCCTCGCCAATTTTAGTTCTCCAAAATTTGGCCAGGTACTGTCCTGGGCATAAGCTTATTTCAAGTTTTGGTTAGGCACATAGCCAGGATCTTATATTGTGGGGTGAGGGTGGGCACAGGCATCTATTGGGGACAGCCAATATCATATGCCATAGTCATCACAATGTCCAAAGGCTTGAGTGAAGCCCCCCTCCACCCTCCCCAACCCAAACTAGTAAGGTGAGAATGCAGGGAATGCACTCATTGCACAGGGATAAGGGATTTGGAAGGAGGTGTCCCCTGTCAATATTGGACATTTTTTTTTGAAAACTTGATATTCGGCAGCACAGATAAATTTATGATAGCATTGCAGGCCAACAGGATACCCTGAGATATGGAGCAGTGCTTATTTACTGTGGCAAACAAATTATGTTTTAATGGTAAAATAGGACCAGGTAATTAATGCCTGGGGTGGAACTTCTTTAAAGTGGGCAGAGAGGTATGAACAATCAGCTAAACTTGACTTCATACTTACATTTGGGTCACGAGATAGTCATAGATGCTGAAAGTGTCCTTAAACGGCAATCAAGAAATAAATAAATCAATAAATAAATAAGTGAAATAAAAAAATCATGGTATCTAAAATGAGCTCAAAGTAATGTACCCGTGCTGTAACTTACATCTTTTCAAACAAATGAAACATTGTATGGTCAAGTTATAATTATACCTGAACAGCACTAGATCAAATTAAGAGCCAGCATCTACAAACTGGTAAATGTGGAATATTTGCTGTGGTGTACTCTGGCTGGGTGTGTTTCATCACCTACAACATTCACATAGTGATGCCCTGATTTTCAACTGAAAAATATTTCCTGTAGCTGTTTTACTGAGAATTAATTCATGCCATTGGTGTATTTTTATCATTCTGCTGGCGAATTTTTGCAATACGATCTGGATTACCCCACCTGGACCATGTCAGCATTCTTGTCTGGGATTCTGAAAGTGTTCTTAAAAATTCTTCTTATTTGTTACTCCCTCATAATTGGGTAACAATTTGACTTAGTAGTGGTGTCTAGTGAAGTCTTGGCTGCCTGTATGGGCAGCCAAGACTTCACAAAAACCATTGCCACAGAAACCATTGCCAAGGGAGGCAGCCAAGACTTCACAGAAACCATTGCCAAGATACTTCTATCCACATGTAAGACAGGAAACTCACCAAAACTGGAACTAGGTTCTTAAGGTTAACCCTTTACCCAATGTAACGGCCAAAACCGGCCAGCGCTATTCTCAAAAATCGCCAATTAATTTTCACTATTTTTTTCATTTTTTTTTTTCATCGAGCTCGTTCCAACGAGGGGTCATAACCTATGTTTTTGAGACAAAAAATGAAAAAAATTAGTTATTCAAGAATTTTTTTTGCAAGTGTCGTCTGCTTTTCACATTAGGTAAAGGGTTAAACTCGTGTAAACATATAAAACACGAGCTTTATTTTTTTATTATGGAATATGTACTGCTTACACTCACAAGGGGAAAACAGTACTCTCAAATCCTAAATTATTTAAGAATTCCATGACAACTGATTCTCCAACAGGAATTTTTGAGAATCAAAACCGATTCTCGCGAATCAAGACTAAATTTTAGGCCTGGATCAGTGTCAGGTGCAGATATTTTTTCAGTGGACTAAAAAAAATGAAATTTACGCAACAAAAACACATAAAAAATAAAGTTTGGAAAAACATATTTCGACCAAATTGATCCATATAATTATCCACGGTACTTTTTATGGAACTTTCTCAGACTTTTCCAAAGAAACTCTTATTTTCAAGCATTTTCAAGGGCCAGCAATTTCAGTTTTAAAATACTGATGCACATGTATGAACCATTCTGTAGTGATTTTATTCATGCATTGTTTTCCCACAATTCATACACTGTCTGCACAAAATTCCTGAGTGCAGCAAGTTGATATTATATCGTAAACATTTTCTGAGGTATACAGTTCAACAGGCAGCTGTGACCACACTCAACACATTAACTGAATATAAAGTGAAATCCTACAGGAATACTCTTTTCAACAAAAGGAGTACATGCTTTTCAATCCAAAGTATGCCATCATAAATCAAACAAGAGGCACCAAGGGGCCTTAATCGCACACCTGCCAAAGTGGTTCAAAAAAGTATTTGGGGATTTTATGGAAAAACACAAAGGAATGGATTTGAACAAACCAAAACATAACATGTTTGTCCCTGCCACCCCCCACACCCACGCCCGTAGAGAGCCCAAATATGCCACCAGGGACTCAAACTGAACAAACTTGAACCTAATCCCCTTTGAGATGTTATAAAACAAATATGAAAGAATTCTGACTGGTGGATCTGAAGAAGAAGGTTTTTAAAGAAATGTCCTCACATTGCACTAAGTTAAACTTTGGGCACAAATAGGGAGCCAAAATATTAACCCAGGGACCCGATATGAACAAATATAAATTTGACCCACCTAGAGATGTTGTATACAAAATATGAAAGGATTCTGACTGGTGGATCTGAAGAAGAAGATTTTAACCATTTACCTAACATGAAAAGCAGACGACACTTGCAAAAAAAATTCTTGAACTCATTTTTTTCATTTTCTGTCTCAAAAACATAGGTTGTACCCCCTTAGGTCATAACCTATGTTTTTGAGACAAAAAATGAAAATATAAATATGTGATTTCTACAGAAGCCTATTAGCTTCACGTCGTTTTTAGTTATTAAATTGTAGCTACAATTTAATAAATTGTAACTACAATTTAGCGCCTGTGCTTTTATTGGTCATGCTAAATTGTAGCTGCAATTTAAGTGGCCAATCGGTGGCATTCGCACGTACCATGGCTGACTACTCAATCCTGCATTAACACTTGAAATAGTCGAAAATCGTCAATTTGAGAGGCAAATATTAGGAGTTTAAAACTGTATCAGTGGTCAAGTTTTTTATAGAATTTTAGAGGATTGTAATGGGAATGAGAGGGTGGGTGTTAAATCTAAAAGCTTATTTGACGGGCTAAGTAAGAAAGAGATGCCCGCTCCTGAACGTTATCTTGGTGGTTCGCTTGGGGTCACTGTTGTTCAGGGTCTGATCGAATTCACTAGAACTGTGGGAGGGAGGGGGGAGGGGGGATTAAAAAGAGTGTTAGATAGAAAGGGAATGTAATATGTGTAGCCTAGGAAACATGGAAGCCATGGCATTTTTGGGTGATAGCTTAAAATTGGCTCACTACCATAACACTCAGTCCGGCAGGATTTGGGTGTTATAGTACCTGTAGTCAGAAAAAATGCGTCCCAAAGAGGGTAAGTGTTTTGAGGATGTTTTCCCAACCCGGAAAAATTTCAGTCTTTGAAGGCACACTCAGCTCCAAAATTCTTGAACATTTGTAAAGGAAAACCAACATTCTCAATTGGTAAAATATGATAGCATGGAGGTCATCCTCAATTCGAGTAAATTCCATGAGGATACTGTTATGATAAATTTAGGGGTAGTGGTGAATCCCTGATAGTCGGCTTGACTTTTGTGCTCGAGGTTCTGAGTTCAAGCTCATTAAGCCATAAGAGCAACCCTTATTGTATAATGTAAAAGGCATTTCATCCCAGTGCACACATTGGGCATGATGACTCTGTGTATTGAGGTATATAAACCGCTATCGACTTACTTCTGTTGTCAATCGCTCCAACCCTGCCTATGCTGCAGGGTGGAGTTATGATGTTGGGTAGCTGGTAGGTGTTCATCGTTACTAGGTGGTCCTCTCTGGGTACTCTGGCTTCCTCCATCCGTAAACCTGTCACCGACATAACACAACACTGGTCGTTGAAAGTGTCATGAAACCACAATAACAAATTAGGCCTAACTAAAATAACCTTCTTGTCACTTGTGGGGTTTGCAGTTGTTTCATGAATGTCCTGGTTGCATGCTGAGAGAATAAAGCCAAGGTATTTCAAATCATGGGAGTAGATTTTTGCGCCGAGTGCTTTAGCTCGGATCGAATCCAGAAATCGGGGATGTATGTGACTAAGATGTGAAATCATGAACTCGCCGGGTGAAACCAAGCGATCTGCATTTGGTCAGCAGTCAGGGGGCAGGGCAAACGGGGGTAAACATACAATTTATGCAATTTTTTATTAATTTTCTTGAAGGCAGAACTTGTTGAAATTTTTGTTTTAAAAGCAACCATTTTCAACTTTGTATAATTATGACTGTACCTCCCCGCCCACTGTGCACGTCCTTCTCCCTAATATCTATATGTTCTATCTTATCACCAAAAGTCGTACACAAAACCTTTCCACCAATTGTTGAGGAATGGACAGACTGGCAAACGCCCAGGGCTTCACTCATTTAGGGGGTCCCACATTTCACACGGAATTGTGCAAAACGATAACATTCTCTCAAATATGCAACATGAATTGCATGAAACGATGTTTTTGAGAGGTTCCAGTGCCAGGATATGGCTCCTTTTCCTTTTGGATTAAACAATTTTCTCCCGTGGGGCCACAGCATGGTTGATCTTGAGCATTACTTGAACCTACAGGCCCATGCAGATTGGCACTACCTAGGGAACTCTTACGGCATGTGTTTTACCCCAATGATACACAATGTCACCCAAGTTGCCAGTGTTACCCAATAATACTCATATTATACCCGATGATAACCAAAATAAAAATAATTATATTTATAATAAAATGATGATGATTTTATTTTCCAATTTCTATTGTTAGATTTTGTTGCCCTGACTGACTCAACCGGCGGAATGTGTGAAACATCTCAAAGAAAGAGATTATTCAGGCCATTTTCAGCAAAACAAAACAATGAACCCGATTGGCCAGTTAAATTGCAGCTACAAATTAGCTTGACCAATAAAAGTACAGGTGCTAAATTGTAGCTACAATTTATTAAATTGTAGTTACAATTTACTAAATTGTAAGTACAATTTAGCTAAATTGTAACTACAATTTATTAAATTGTAACTACAATTTAGCTAAATTGTAGTTACAATTTATTAAATTTTAAGTTCAATTTAGCTAAATTGTAACTACAATTTATTAAATTGTAACTACAATTTAATAACTAAAAACGACGTGAAGCTAATAGGCTTCCATAGATTTCCCACAGGCTTTCCATGGTAAATATGAGCAGCTATTGTGGCCATGTTTGCAACATTACATCAACATTACATGAGGATCATTGGTAGGCGTCCCAGTTCTCAATCATGTGAAGTTTCAAAACATTGACTTTGTAGTTTCAGAGGGGAAGATTTTTGCAAAATCCATCAATAAGAATCAGAGAATGTCTCTGGTGGCCATATTTTCCAACCGACGAGAACAAAAAGAGAACTGTTTATAGAGGACCTCCTATAGACCATTCCTGCGAAGTTTGGTTCATGTCGGCTCAGTAGTTCCAGAGAAGATGAGGAGCGTTAGTAGAGGACCTGCCATAGACTATCCCTATCAGGTTTGGTTCACATCAGCTCAGTAGTTCCAGAGAAGAAGATGAAAATGTGATTTCCCATAGGGTTTCTATAGTAATTATAAGCCACAATTGCAGCCATGTTTACAACCCGATCAACATTACATGAGTATCTTTGGTAGAGGGAGTCTCAAGTCACCAACCATGCAAAGTTTCAAAACATTTGGCACTGTGGTTTCAGAGGCGAATATTTTTCAAAATCCACCAATCAGAATAAAAAAATGCTTCTGGCAGCCATGTCTTTTGATGCACAGTAACAAAAATGAGGAGCGTTTGTAGAAGACCGTCCATAGACTATCCCTGCTAGGTTTGGTTCATGTCGGCTCAGTAGTTCCAGAGAAGAAGATGAAAATGTGATTTCCCATAGGGTTTCTATAGTAACTATAAGCAGCAATAGAAGCCATGTTTGCATCTCGATCAACATTAAATGAGGATCGTTGGTAGAGGGGGTCCCAGTCATCATTTATGTGAAGTATCAAAACATTTGGCCTGGCAGTTTCAGAGGAGGAGATTTTTGAAAATCCACCAACCAGAATCAAAGAATGCCTCTGGCAGCCATGTTTTTCAACACATGGGAACAAAATGAGGAGTGTTTGTAGAGGACCTCCCATGGACCATTCCTGCCAAGATTGGTTCACGTCGGCTCAGTAGTTCCAGAGAAGAAGATGAAAATGTGATTTCCCATAGGGTTTCTATAGTAACTATAAGCTGCAATTGAAGCCATGTTTGCAACCCGATCAACATTGAATGAGGATCATTGGTAGAGGGGGTCCCAGTCATCAACCATGCAAAGTTTCAAAACATTTGGCCCTGTGGTTTCAGAGCAGAAGATTTTTCAAAATCCACCAATCAGAATAAAAAAAATGCCTTTGGTGGCCATGTTTTCAAACCCATGGGAACAAAATGAGGATCGTTTTGTAGAGGACCTCCCATAGACTATCCCTGCCAGGTTTGGTTCATGTCGGCTCAGTAGTTCCAGAGAAGAAGATGAAAATGTGATTTCTCATAGGGTTTCTATTGTAACCGAAAGCCACAATTGTGGCTATGTTTGTAACCCGATCAACATTAAATGAGGATCGCTGGTAGAGGGGGTCCCAGTCATCATTTATGTGAAGTTTCATAACATTTGGCCTGGCGGTTTCAGAGAAGAAGATTTTTTTTAAAATCCACCAACCAGAATCAAAGAATGCCTCTGGAAGCCATGTTTTTTCATCCGACAGGAACAAAATGAGGATCATTTGTATAGGACCTCCCATAGACCATTCCTGCCAAGTTTTAGTTCACACTCGCTCAGCAGTTACAGAGAAGAGGATGAAAATGTGAAAAGTTTTACGGAGACTGGACATTGGTCGATGACAGATACCAAGTGATGAGAAAAGCTAACATTAATGGGACATTTTTGAGAATAGCGCTGGCCGGTTTTGACCGTTACACTGGGTAAAGGGTTAAAAGAAATTCCTCCATATTGCACTAAGTTAAAATTCTGGCTCCCATAGGTAGCCCAAATTAATAACCCAGGGCCTCGATTTGAACAAATTGGAATCTGATCCTCCTAGAGATGTTGTATACCAACTATGAAAGGATTCTGACTGGTGGATCTGAAGAAGAAAATTTTTAAAGAAATTTCCCATAGGGAGCCCAAATATCAACCCAGGGATCTCTCTAGAGATGTTGTATACCAAATATCAAATGATTCTAACTGATGGTTCTGGAGAAGATTTTTAACAAAATTTTCTCATACTGCACTAAGTTAAAATTTGGGCTCCCATAGGAAGCCCAACTATCAACCCAGGGACAAGATTTGGACAAACTTCAATCTAACTCTCCTAGAAATGTTGTATGCCAAATATGAAAGCATTCTGACTACAGGGTCTGAAGAAGAAGATTTAAAAAAAAATTCCTCGTATTGCACTAAGCTGATATTTGGGCTCCCATAGGGAGCCCAAATATTTACACAAGTAACCGATTTGAACAAACCTGAAACTGACCCACCTCAAGATGCCTACAGCACTCTCCCATTAATAGTAACAGGGCAAATCCACCCAAACTTAACAATATCACATCAAACATTAATTGAAGTACATCCACAGAATATGAAGCCTTTTAGCTCTGGTGCCCACACTTCAGGATAAAGCCCCAAAATGGGCTTTCAGCACTCAACCAGTTAACTGAAATCTCTTTGTCCAAAAGTAAGCCGTGTTAGCGGTTTATGATTGATAACCTCAAAATAAAGGGGTTATATAGTCATTTTAATTAAATTCGTCTTGTTGGGATTCATCCTGTTGGGATGACCATTTTTGACATTCGTCTTGTTGGGAATAAACCTTAACAGCATCCATGACTAGTTTTTATGAAAGATATCTAGATATCTAGATAAATTCCCATTTTTTCGGTCAAGGATAATGATAAATAATAATTTCATCAAGTAATTAACTACCCAGTAAATTTATGGGGAGACCAAGTAATATTTTATACGTGTACAGTAGAATCCTCTCAATTGAATATCCATTTTGCCAGTGAAAATTATTCAATTAACAGGAGTATACAATTACCAGGGATTTGGTCAGTTTCCTGTGTTCTGGAGGTAAACTGAGCATTTATTCCATTATATCTTGTTTGACAGAGCTCTTAGAGCTCTGTCAAACAAGATATAATGGAATAAATGTCTGTATTGGAAGTATGAGGCCAAAAAGGTTGATAAATAAGGAGAATTTGGTGCGTGTCACAGCAATTTTTTTGACATATTACAAAAATTTATATACAATTAACAGGAGTTTACTCTACAACCCATATGCAATTAACATATCAAATTTGTACTGAAGGTGTGGTAAATGGTTTTGTGTTTGAAAATTATATTCAGTTAACAGGGATATACAATTAAGAGATATCCAATTAAGTGGGCTCCACTGTAGTACCAAGGCCGAACATTGAGGAAGCTACTGAAAAAATTCATCGTGTGGACCTGAAAATATTATTTTTCACTCGCGCAAAAACTTTTGTATCCATACTCATGAGATAATTCCCGATACTGACTAAAATAGAGTAGATTTTTTTTTATTATATGCTACCAGACATTTTATTGCACAATATTCAGCCCAATTCGACCTCAAATGTGTACATTTCAAAACAATAACAAAGATCAGCTGATCGTTCCTTCAAGGCGACATGTTGTCGCTTAGTGTAATGTAACTTAGGAAGCTACTGAGGGATATTCCTCGAGTCGATGGATATCTTTTACACAATTTGTGATAATTCACAGGCTAGCATATAATAAAAAAATAAAGAAATGAAAATTATTTTAAATGATTAGCTTAGGTCCAAAAAAAATGTTTGGATTCTAAGGGAATCCCCCACTGAAACTGAACCCTCTCATTGGACATTTTTATTGCCTTTCAGTGTCTTCCAATATTACTACAAAATCGAGAGTCTCAAAACTTTTTACATTTTTTGATTGATGTATGCAGCTGAAAGAAGAAGAGCATAACTAAAGACCGTCTCAATCCTGTGGCTTTGCTTTTGTTTATAGGCAAGTCTTGGCATTTCACTAGACAGCATGTTAGGTTACATGTTTGGTTGCAGTAAAAAATGAAAAAAAAAGAATTAGGTCCTTGAGGGTTAAAATTAAATGAAGTAATTTGTATAATTATGTACTTTGTTATAATATTCTGTTTGAAAAGACAACAGAAAGCCTCTCATCTCTATCCATGCTCACTATATGCAAGAAAAAAATAAAATTAAAAATAAAACCCTCCCTCTCTTACTGATTTTTTAAAAAACATTCCTCAGAATCAATTAATTTATTTGTGTTGCCTTAAGTTGCAGTCATTTTTTTGTTTTCTTTTACCTGATAAGATGCAACAAAAAATTAGAAATAATTTTACACTAAAAATAATATAACTTGGAGTGTTGGGGAAACTAATATTCTACTTTGTTCGGCCCATCCTGGAAGATGTACTGGTGTTTAATGGAATTGAATCTAGAGCTGATATAGTTAACCGATTAACCAATGATCAACGTCTTGATCGATCAAAAAAGTAATTGATCGGTTAAACGTTACTTTTGAACTATGGTATTATATGGGTCAACAAAGGAACAAACTTGCTCTGAAACAGACAAATATTGTCACACTGGCTCACATCAATTATATGAGAGAGAGTAAAGAATGCCAGTTACGTTCTGACATACTTGTTCACTTGCATGATCATTATACTGTATCAGTAGCTAGAAATGGCCATTCTCAACCCTTTACCCATTGTGGGAAGAAGACGATACTTGCAAAATAAATTCATAAATTTTAAAAATTTTCAATTTTTGTCTCAAAAACTTAGCTTATGACCCCTCATTGGAATGTGCTCAACGAGCTCGTTCTAATGAGGGGTCACAATAAGCCATGTTTTGGAGACAAAAATTGAAAACATAATAAATTTGAATGGAGATTTTTGTATATAGGCCAAGTCGGTTTTGTTTGTTACGTTGGGTAAAGGGTTCATGCTGTAAATCATCAACGGTATGGCAATTATTCAGATGTCTATTTTGACAAGTGATTAACTGGTCAACCAAGGTTAATCCACATGACTAATGATTCAAGAAAACCCCTTAATCATTTCAGCTCCAACTGAATCTCTTTGTAAAAAGATAAACATACTTCTTCCCTTTTTCCTTCTTATAGGTTCCACCATATTTTTGTCGATTTCCTACAATTTCAGCAATTTCTGGTAACATACTAGCAAACAAACCCTAGTAACATAGAAAAAGGAAATGTGTTTAAAATTTCATTCAAGAATATTGATGACATAAAAAGATGTGTTGGTTGGTTGGTCAGTTGGTTGATCTGTTGGTCGTACAGTCTGTCAGTTGGTCACTTGGTTGGTCTGGTTCTCTATCTGTTGAAGATAAGGAGCTCAAATTGGCACCATGATACAATTTTTTAGCTTACAATCAACATGGATTTTGTCTGTATTAACTCCTCAACTGTCGTGTATCCGACCCCCTGATACAGATGTTTGTATCAGGGGGTCGGATGCAAGCACGTTCCTTTTGCATGAGTTCAATTTTTTTTTCTTTTTGTTCATCCGTACGAATAAATAGTTTGTTATATATTCGTCTACATTCTTGACTTATCCCCAATATATTGTAAGATAAAATGATTATTACCATTATGTGGATGTACAAAATATGTATCCGAGTCTCGCTCCGGGTTCTAAGGGTAGATCATGACTTGTCTTTGACTCGTCGTGATCTGCCCTTAGTATCCAGAGCTCGACGCGAATACATATTTTGTACATCCCAGGCCTGGCGTTTTCAGGCGCGTGATTTTTTTGCATGCCTTAACGTGCTACAAGAACCATTAAGGTCCGTGAAATTCCGCTCTCCTGGGTGCACAAAGATAACCAGTGCAGGCAAAGTGTCTGCAGAAAATCTAATGGTAAACCTGAAATAACATTAAATCATTATCAATATCACCATCAAATATTAGTTTCCATGCATCATGGAGGATATCGTAATGTCACCAACAACAGAGTTTATTATTTCCTCAGTTCCTGTTGGCTTGGGATGATTTGCGGGTTAAGTTGCTCAAAATCTCAATTTATTTTGGTGGTTACTGTATCACAACACCATCTTTCGTCAGTTACACGAGGCTTCACTGAACAGCATAACACAGGCTATTTATAAACCTCTGTTGTGTTTACTTTCACTTTCGGTTTTCATGATATTAGATTATCAATCTGATTTTTTGTGAATTTCCGCGAATATTCGAAACGTCACCATCACCTGCCTACCAGAATTATTAGATTGGTTTCATTTTTCACCGGGTATGTACAGTTTTTATTACTATTCAAACATTGCCCCATTTCAAAACCAACTTGTATTCCCATTAAATGACATCGGATAATCAAAGAACTTAAATTAAGTGAAAACCACTTGGAGTGACGGTATTCCCTCAACACAAATTCGATAGGCATGACTACTGACGTACAATTTCCGAAAGCCATCCCCGTCTAAGAGTGTTCACATTTTTTTATTTACTGCATCAAGAGTAATTTCGAATCCGATGAATAAAACTAGAGGCTCTACAGAGCCTGTAATCGCTCACCTGGAAATACATATAAAAATGTGATTTCCTATAGGCTTTCCATGGTAACTATGAGTTGCAATTGTGGCCATGTTTGCAACATTACATCAAAATTACATGAGGATCATTGGTAGAAGGTGTCCCAGTCTTCAATCACGTGAAGTTTCAAAACATTTGAATCCATCAAACAAAATCATAAAATCCCTCTGGTGGCCATATTTTCCAGCCAATGGGAACAAAAAGAGGATCGTTTGCAGAGGGCCTCCTATAGACCATTCTTGCCAAGTTTTGGTTCACGTCAGCTCAATAGTTCCAGAGAGGAGATGAAAATGTGATTTCCTATAGTTTTTTTCTGTATTAACTATAAACTGCAATTGTGGCCATGTTTGCAAAATGATCAACATTAAAATTAGGAAGGTTGGTGGAGGGTGTCCCAGTTATCAACCACAAAACATTTGGACCTTTGGTTTCAGAGGAGAAGAGTTTTCAAAATTGACCAATCAGAATCAAAGAATGCTTCTGGTGGCCACATTTTTTCACCCAACAGGAATAAAATGAGTAACAGTTGTAGAGAACCTCTCATAGACAATGCCTGCCAAGTCTGGTTCACACTGGCTCACTACTTTCAGTGAAGATGATGAAAATGTGATTTCCTATAGGGTTTCTATAGTAACTATAAGCCACAATTGCAGCCTTAACTACAACCCGATGAAGATTAAAATAAGGATCATTGGTAGAGGGGGTTACAGTCATCAGTCGCATTAAGTTTTTTCAAACCATTTGGCCTTGTAGTTTCAAAGAAGATTTTCTTGAAAATGCACACATTTATGAATTCTGTTTCAACAATAAAAATCAGTAAAAAAGTGTTAAAATATTTTGAAAATTACAATTCTTTCAGACAGTATTCTCTTTCAAAATAGCTTTTGGATAGGTAAAGGGTTACATGAATCTTAAAAGATATACAATAATTACTGTCATCTGGGCTGACATGATTGCAAGATAATAAACAAACTTCCCCAGATTTTCTAAATCATCTGTCAACTCTTATCAAACATAATTAGATTACAGCTGAAGATATCAACCTACAGTTGCACTTGTTTTACAGTACAAGTCAAAATAAGTTGTGTAGGATAAGCCTATAAACTATGTATCTTTTCTCTTCCTACATTGATAAGACCGGAAGCTGACATCATTTTCTGGAAAGCTCTCACTGATAGCTTTTCCAGAAAATGTCAGATTCTGATCTTGTCAGGGCAGAAGCTGCAGTCTTCTTAGTTTATTGCAGTTATGCTACAGCTTATTTTGACTTGTACTGTATACACAATATTTTTGGGATTTTTTTTCCCAGTTCTCAGTGGAGAAAAAACTGGAACCAATCCTTACCAGATTCTCAAAAAACAAGTATTTTGCTGACAGTACTGATCTTCGTGCAGACAGGAGAGTCATTGGGTTAAGCATTAGAATATAGCCTCTGGTGGCCACATATTTCCATCCTCTCAGACCATTCCTGTGAAGTTTGGCTCGCGTTGGCTCAGTACCGGTAGTTCCAGAGAAGAAGATGAAAATGTGATTTCCCATAGGGTTTCTATAGTAACTATAAGCCGCAATTGTGGCCATGTTTACAACCCGATCAATATTAAATGAGGATTGTTGGTAGAGAGGGTCCCAGTCATCACTTATGTGAAGTATCAAAACAATTGGCATGGCAGTTTCAGAGGAGAAGATTTTTGAAAATCCACCTATCAGAATCAAAGAATGCCTGTGGCGGCCATGTTTTTCAACCCATGGGAACAAAATGAGGATCGTTTGTAGAGGACTTCCCATACACCATCCCTGCTAGGTTTGGTTCACATCGGCTCAGTAGTTCAGGAGAAGATGAAAATGTGATTTCCCATAGGGTTTTTATAGTAACTATAAGCTGCAATTGTGGCTATGTTTGCAACCCAATCAACTTTAAATGAGGACCGTTGGTAGAGAGGGTCCCAGTCATCATTTATGTGAAGTATCAAAACATTTGGCCTGGCAGTTTCAGAGGAGAAGATTTTTGAAAATCCACCAATCAGAATCAAAGAATGCCTCTGGCGGCCATGTTTTTCAACCCACAGGAACAAAATGAGCACTGTTTGTAGAGGACCTCCCATAGACAATACCTGCCAGGTTTGTTTTCACATCGCCTCGGTTTTTCCAGAGAAGAAGAGGAAAATGTGATTTCCCATAGGGTTTCTATGGTAACTATAAGCTGCAATTGTGGCCATGTTTACAACCCGATCAACATTAAATGAGGATCGTTGGTAGAGGGGGTACCAGTCATCATTTATCTGAAGTTTCAAAACATTTGGCCTGGCAGTTTCAGAGGAGAAGATTTTTGAAAATCCACCAACCAGAATCAAAGAATGCCTCTGGAAGCAGTGTTTTTTATCCGACGGGAACAAAATGAAGATCGTTTGTAGAGGACCTCCCATAGACCATTCCTGCCAAGTTTGGTTCTTACCAGCTAAGCACTTACAGAGAAGAAGATGAAAATGTGAAAAGTTTACGGACACCAGATGACGGACGACGACGGACACCAGGTAATGAGAAAAGCTCACATGGCCTTTTAGGCCAGGTGAGCTAAAAATTGAAGATAATATATTGTGTTATCCCAGGACCATTCACAAAATCTTCAATTGGCATCATGTACTGTACAGCTGGCTCAGGTGCAATGAACTGAAATTCAAAATTTATCTGATGGGAGGAATTTGAAGGGGATGAAGTTGAACCATGATTGGCTTGTGACAATTGTGAGTTGTCGGGACCGACGACTTCAACACAGTATTGAGTAACTTTCGAAGTAACATGTATTACAACTATCCAAATTACGCAATGCAATTTTGTGAGTACAGCATGTTTGGTCACAGTATTGAACTGCATTCATATGATATATCATAGATCAAATGCCTTCCATGTCCAAAAAAAATTAGGAGAGCCATTGGCTCTCCTAGATCATTTCAGGAGAGCGATTTTTAGCCCCCCTAAATTTTTCAGAATGCCAGTCCTGACATCCACATAATAATCTCTATATCTCGGAATTAACTTGGGATGTGTTCCAGTCATCTCCAATCATGCCTTGTTGAAGTTTAACACTTTTTCAGTTTTCATTTTTCTTTTCATATACTATACTACTCAAAGTTTGCTTTAAGCACCAAATATCTGACACATCATTGTGAAATTTGCTTGTGACATATTTGCTATATTTTTGGTGGATATGATTGAGGAATGTATTGAGATGGTCCCCAGTGTTTATTAGCTTCTTGACAGGCAGACTTTTCGTGACAGTCATGGAAAGCACGTACCCCTTGATCTTCATGATGTTTTCATGTACTGTCTACATGTACATGACATGTGTAGGGTATTCAATCTTCATTTCAACACAAACCCTTATGATTTAATGATTGAATATGGCAAATGCAAATGTAAGAAGACATTTGTCTGCAGCAGAAATGGGGCGGGCTGTAGGGATGGTGGAGCAAGGGGCTACCCATCGTCAGGTTGGTGCACCCTTTGTGTGCACCATACGGTGATCACCAGAGGCTGGGCAAGTTTTCAGCAGTATGGCACACCAGTAAGACAGCATGGTGGTGGCAGAGACAGGGCAACATCTGAAGCTGAAGACTGGTTTTTGATCATTCAGGCCTGTAGGAACCGCTTTGCCACAGCAACCCAGCTTTGCAGTGACCTTCAGAATGCATCCCGGGTAAATGTTTCGATGCAGACTATCTGGGCAAGGTTGCACGAAGGTGGTCTCCGACCGAGAAGACCATGTATTCCCAGAACCACTGCCAGACACAATATGAATGGGCCATGGACCACATTGGATAGACCAGAGAAGTTTGGCAACCTGTCCTTTTTACAGGTGAGTCAAGGTACTGCCTAGACCACACAGATAGGCATTCTAGGGTATGGAGAAGACCAGGAGAGCGATTCCATGCAGCCAACATTGCTGAGCATGATCGCTATGGTGGAGGGTCAATCATGGTCTGGGGTGGCATCAGCAGGGATGGACATACAGAGCTCAGTGTCCTTGAACATGGTACATTGACTACACAGCGGTATATTGAGGAGATCCTGGATGTCCACGTCAGATTGTATGCAGGTGCAGTGGGTGATAGATTCATTCTGATGGACGATAATTCCAGTCCTCATGTTGCCCATGCTGTCGGGGAGTATCGACAGAGGGAGGGGATTGAGTGTATGGGCTGGCTAGCAAGATCCCCTGACCTCAATCCAATCGAACA
Source organism: Pictodentalium vernedei (assembly GCA_031216915.1). Classification (NCBI taxonomy): domain Eukaryota; kingdom Metazoa; phylum Mollusca; class Scaphopoda; order Dentaliida; family Dentaliidae; genus Pictodentalium; species Pictodentalium vernedei. The sequence continues at coordinate 798,300,045 of CM062297.1, forward strand.
TGTCTAGAATGAGTTGCAGCTTGCAATTTCAGCCCGTCCAGTCCAGACAAGAAGTGTCCAGGAGCTTGGTGCCATGCTGGTCCAAGAATGGAACAACATCCCCTAAAGGACCACCAGGAACCTGACTGAGAGCATGAGAAGGTGATCTCAACCTGTAATTAACAGTAATGGGTCTCATACTCGATATTGAACCCATACCAGTTCGCTCCGTCAACTTTTTGGCAAATTGAAAAATTTCCTCTTTTACCAAAAATATCCATTTTCCATGGTTATCGTATTCAAAAGCTAAAAAATAATGTCAAACACAAACAAAATCTTAATTTCTGTACTTAAATCATTAAAGATATAATTAAATAAAAAAATATATACACTTTTCATTACAATATTTCAACTAAAACGTAAAACAGGTAGTTGGATATACTGGGTGCTTAGGCCACACAAAGTGGATTTTCTGTTTCTCAGGCCATTATTTGTGAAATTGCATGCGGGCGTGCGTTTTTTTATTTTATTTTTTATTTCAGTAAGTACTTCTTAGCCATCAAAAGTTCATGTTCTTGGTTCAAGTTTTAGGCCTCATAATCTACAGAATAGCATGGGTGGTGGTGTATTTCATCCCTTGAGTGCAAGAAGGCTTTGCAATGCTAAAGCATTGCAAAGCCTTCTTGCACTCAAGGGACAAATTCATCAATTCTTTTAACTTGGGTAAAATATCAGACATAAACCATTTAATTTTAATTTTTTTAAAGTTTAAATTGGTTATAAAAAGAGAGCATGCGGCAGCCAAAAGGACCATGCAGGAGGGCCTGAGAAACAGATTTTTTATTTTTTTAGGCCTTAGCAATCTTTGAGTAGTATAGGTTGTTGAGATGTAAGCAACCTTTCAACAAATTAACATTCTATCTGTTTACTGATAACATAATGAAAATATCACAGGTTTATACATTCCATTCCTTTTACTTGCACCAATAATATGATGAGAATGCCACAGATATTAGATTTTTCACCATTTTAGGAGGGGAGTCTCAACTGAGCTAAGGCTTCGCATACAGCTTCATGCACAGTACTGGGTATTTTGTTACTAATGAAATTAATCCTTCACCTATCATGCATGACCTGTGGCTGACAAATGGAAACAAATTTCTTGACAAACTTTTCATTTGTTGCCTCAGAAAACTAGTCATAGGTTGTTTTGGAGCAAAAATTTTAAGAAATAATAAATGTTTGAATGACAGTGTTTGTTAATAGTGCAGACCAGTTATTTAAGGCCATACAAAGTAGATCTTCTGTTTCTCAGGCCATTATTTGTAAAATTGCATGCGGGCGAGCGGTTTTTTATTTTATTTTTTATTTCTGTAATTATTTCTTTGCCATCAAAAGTTCATGTTCTTGGTTTATGTTTTTGGCCTCATAATCTATGGAATAGCATGGGTGGTGGTGTATTTCATCCCTTGAGAGCAAGAAGGCTTTGCAATGCTAAGGCATTGCAAAGCCTTCTTGCACTCAAGGGACAAATTTGTCATTTTTTTTAACTTGAGTAAAATATCAGACATAAACTATTCAATTTTTTTTTTTTTAAAGACTACATTGGTTATAAAAAGAGAGCATGCGGCAGCCAAAATGACCATGCGGGAGGGCCTGAGAAACAGATTTTTTTATTTTGTTAGGCCTAATTGTGTTAAGTATGGGGTTTAAACCCAAATAATATGTTGATTGTTTAAAATTATCCACACTAAAATGGGGAGACTACTTTAAATGTTATGTTAAGTACAATGGGAAAGAAAGGGCTCATTCCAATGGGGGGGGGGGGGGGTACATGATATGGTTTTATAGAAAAATTTGAAAAAATAGTATTTAAAATACTAAATTTTGATATTGTGTGTAGTGTTCAACCGATGATCGGGATTGGCCAACCCAATCAGCCGATTGTGGGCAATCAGATTACAACAGCAATGGCTCTTGCAACATCGGTTCAACTGATTGTTGCCAAGCATTTTTTTTTGTGATGATTCATTGACCACATTTTATTATCTTTTGCAACTGTTCAATTGTTAATGTAAAATGATGTCAATAATACCATTCAATGAACTTGAGAAACAACCACAATGTGTATTCTTAATTTCTCTAGATGTCCCTATATGGGATATACAAGTTAAACAACATGTAAAGCTTACAATTAAGCGTACTTGTGGCAATCACCAGTTCTTGTACCAGAAAAAGTGAAGGTTGCACTCCAAGGACTCAGATCGCAGTAAACTGACCAATTGTGTGCACTTGGGCGGTATACGTGGCTCTTAGAACCACGTATACTGCCCAAGTGTGTGCGTCTGGTAATTTTACTGCGACCAGAGTCAAAGACGCTTAACACTGTGAAATATGTTCCATTTAATGTAGTTCTTTCAAGCCTTGACTCATCTGGTAGTGCACAGTATTACAATTGGAATCGGTATCGGCCGAGTATGAACTCAAATAACCAGTGATCGGTCAGTGGCTATTTTTGTTAATCAGTAACACTAATTGTGTGCATTGGGTAAAGGGTTAAACTCTGAAAGAGTTCATTTCAATAGTAACAAGGTGCAATGCCACCAGTATCCCCGCCAAGGGTTTCTAAGTTGAAAGAGCAGAAGAAGGCCCATAACTCTAGAAAAAAAGAATGGACAAAACCGGTTACTTGTGAATATCCTTTCCACCATGGTGGTGTATCGGAATACCAAAGATCATTTATATCCAACATCCACTGACTGAGATATGAAGGTCCAAAGTTGTTACAGGCGGACAGACCCCATTTCTATAACACCCCCCCCCCCCCCCCCCCCCCCCACAAACTTTGTTTTGACTGGGATCCAATGACTGAGATATGAAGATCCAAAATTGTTACGGATGGGCAGATGCTCCTATAAATCAGATTTATGTGGCTAAAACATTTGAGGAATTTAAAATGCATGGACAACCACTAAAAACTCTTTTTTAAGTCTAATTTCTGGGTGGTAGCAAACCCTAACCCTTTCAGCTTACTAACCGTAACCCCTAATCCTTATCCTAACATAAAATCCCTGAAAATACAATACCCACTTTTTCAGACGGACAGATGGATGAACGAATGGACGAACAAATGGACAGACAGATGGACCCCATTTCTATATCCATCACAAACTTTGTTTTGACAGAGGATACCTAAACAGCTATGATATTTGTTGAATAAAAAGTGTGAACAAAAAAATGTGTTTTTTCGGTTTCTCGATCATAATATTTAACATTGGAATGCCATTATATACAAGGGGCAAACTGCTGGAATGGGTTCCGAAAGTATTTTATCAACAAATGCACAGTTACATCAAGCATCAACATAAAAGTAGCCTTTGTGGAAAATAAGTGCCTGCAAAATAATAAATAGCCAGCCCTTATAGTGTGTGTATGGATGCGGTGCCCCGGCTTGGCACCTGGGTTGATGATGAACTTACTGATCAACCATAAACCATGGGTTCCAGACAGTCGTATATGAGTCCAGCTACTGTTTTATACCACCTTTCTGAGAAAATTTGTGTGACTCAGGGAGATGTCTTAGATAAGCTCCAAGCTTCCTGTCAAATCCCTCCACGACTAAGCAATTTGTTTATTGTTAAATATATGTTAGATAAGCTCCAAGCTTTCTGTCAAATCCCTCCATGACTAAGCAATTTGTTTATTGTTAAATATATGTTATATTGTGAGCTGCTATGCCTTAATTGCACTGTTACTTTTTTTGGTATTCAATTCTATAACGTATCACATATTCATGGAATAAAATATTGTTTAACTCCCTGCACAGTGATGTCAAAATATCTAAATTTCAGGCAGAAAAAAATTCCCATAATGCAACTAGAAATTTAACCAATTCAATCTCGTTTGACAGAGCTCATTGAGCTCTGTCAAACGAGATTGAATTGGTTAAATTTCTAGATGCATTATGGGAAAAAACAGCTTCCTGAAATTTTGGTATTTTGACATCAGAGTGAAGGGGGTTAAACTAATATAATAAATGATTCAGAAAAGATGGATGTGTTGTTTTGAGAAAAAAATGTTTTGATGAAATGCATAATGAAATATATGATGGATGTGCAGATCACCTGTCAAAAATAGTTCACTTGTAACTTGAGTGATATTATGATTTTGTAAATTACTCACAGGGTTTACCTGTTTAAAGAAGTGGAAAAGTGTGTGAATAAGTTTTGCAATAAAGATGAAGCCATAAAAAACACTGCATAAAATTTAATGTTGAAACACACTACATTTCAAAAGTAGTAGTAGTAATAGTAATATGGAAGTGTAAATGACACTGTAGCTCAACTTGATAAACTTGAACTTGATAAGTTATAAATGAAATGGCAAAATTGAAGACCATTGGTACCAATGTTATTTTTTTTGCCAGTGGCAACATTTTTTGACAGAAACCGAAGAAAATCGTTAGCTCCCATCTAGAGGCCTCCCCAAACAAGCATGCCAGGTTTCAAAACAATCTGATTCTGAATTTGCCCTGTAGGGTGTACAAAAGGGAAATATTGTGGTCTGACTAGACTAAGTTCTAAGAACGTTGACCGTGGCAACATTTTTTGATGGAAATGGAAAAAAATCTACAGCTCCCATCTAGAGGTCACCGTAAATGAGCATACCAGGTTTCAAAGCAATCTAATCATAAATGTGCCCTGTAGGGTGAGCCAAAGGGAAATATTGTGGTCTGACTAAACTAAGTTCTAAGAATGTTGGCCGCGGCAACATTTTTTGAAGGAAATTGAAGAAAATCGATAGCTCCCATCTAGAGGTCACCCCAAATAAGCATGCCAGGTTTCAAAGCAATCTGATCATAAATGTGCCCTGTAGGGTGTGCCAAAGGGAAATATTGAGTCTTCTGACTAAACTAAGTTCTAAGAACGTTGACCGCGGCAGCATTTTTTGACAGAAATTGAAGAAAATCGATAGCTCCCATCTAGAGGTCTCCCCAAACAAGCATACCAGGTTTCAAAGCAATCAAATCATAAATGTGCCCTGTAGGGTGTGCCAAAGAGAAAAATATTGAGGTCTGACTAAACTGAGTTCTACGAACATTGGCCGTGGCAACATTTTTTGCCGGAAATTGAAGAAAATCGATAGCTCCCATCTAGAGGTCACCCTAAATAAGCATACCAGGTTTCAAAGCAATCAAATCATAAATGTGCCCTGTAGGGTGTGCCAAAGGGAAATATTGTGGTTTGACTAAACTAAGTTCTAAGAACGTTGGCTGCGGCAACATTTTTTGACAGAAATTGAAGAAAATCGATAGCTCCCATGTAGAGGTCACCCCAAACAAGCATACCAAGTTTCAAAGTAATCTGATCATAAATGCGACCTGTGAGGTGTGTCAAAGGAAACTGTGGACGTACGTACTAACCTACGTACGTACGAGTATGTACGTACTAACGTACGTACGTTTGTACGTACAGATGCCTACGGACGAGAAGTGATGGCAATAGCTCAGCTTGACTTTGTCAAGTAATTGAGCTAATAATCTTTATCAACATGACTTGTACATGTAATAATATTCAATGACTACAGTGGAGCCTACTTAAATGGATATCTCTTAACCGAATAACCCTGTTAATTGAATATAATTTCCCAACACAAAACCATTTACCATACCTCCAGTACAAATTTGACCTGTTAATTGAATATAGGTTATAGAGAAAACTCCTGTTATTTGAATAAAAATCTTGTAACCTGTCAAGAAATTACCTGACTCGCCCCAGTTTTCCTTTGTTTATAGACCTATTTGGCCTCAGTACTTCTAATACGGTTATTTAATCTATTATATCTTGTTTGACAGAGCTCATGGAGCTCTGTGAAACAAGATATAATAGAATAAATGCTACGTTTATCTCTAGAATACAGGGAAGTGACAAAATCCCTGTTAATTGAATTATCCTGTTAATTGATTAATTTTCATTGGTAAAGTGGCTATTCAATTAACAAGGTTCCACTGTATTAAATCTGAACCTACACTTCATCTAAAACTCAAATTTACCAAACTGTTGGGCCTGTATACTGCATGCCTGAATGGAAATCCAACTTGGCAATCCAAAATACCCTCACATCATTCCTGTGCATTACCAGAAAACCTGAGCTTAAAATTTAAGTGAGAATCGATTCTCGCAATGATTTTCAGAAGAAAAAGAAGGAAAATCAACTTTGATTGTCACAGAATGTTCATTTGATTCTTGTAATAGATTCTGAAAGCATTCTTATTAAGGCTTGAAGAATTGTACTTATATTTTGCTTGAAGGTAACACTCTGACTTAGCAGTGGTGTCTGGTGAAGTCTTGGCTGCTTTCCAGGCAGCCAAGACTTCACTAGAAACCACTGTTAAGGTACTATAGCTTCTGTCAGCCAGACGACAAAAAAGACTGAATGTTGGAAAGAGAGGGGGTCAAATCTGAGAGGTCTTTGCGTGGCCTGCCTGATAAAGAGAAGCCAGGTTTTGAAGAATATCTTGATGGCATTGTTGGGTGGGGGGTGAGTGGGAGGGTGGGGTAGGGGATCACTGTTGTTCAAGCTGAGGTCATGATCTCTGGAGCTATGGGGAAAAATTGGGAAAAACAGCGAAAAGGAATGCCAGATGTGTAATTTAGGCGTGGTGAAGACCCTGAAACACTTTCTACTGGAATGACCAAAATACCAGTCTAACAGAATAAGGGTTCACTGGAAGTAAATGTGGAAATGGGATAGGAGAATGTGGTTAGTGGCTGACATAAAGGAGAGGGTTAGTATGCTTATCGAAGAGATTGGGAAGAATGGGGCACGGAATGTCATCAAGCAGTTCGTCCTCGAGTGTTGGGAGAAGAGAAGAGGCATGGGAATATGGAGGCAGTTGGGATCACAGGGGTAACCAAGGCCTTCTTACCAGAGAACTGCAACAAATCAGTGGCAAGCCAAAGTGTTATTATGTACATGTAGGACAAAAAACTTGCCAAAGTTGAAACTAGGCCCTTAAGAGTTGAACTAAAGTTCGATATATAAATATGAGGTTTGTTTTTGACTATGGTATATGTACTTGTTGCATGCACAAGGGTATGACAGTACTCTCTAATTCTAAATTACTTAAGAACTAAAAACTGATGCTCAAAGCAAACGATCGTGAGAATCAAAAACAATTCTTGTGAATCAGCACAAATTTTCAGGCTTCAAAACCTTAATCTGACTATATTTACATTTCAGAAAAATAAAATACTACTGTCTTAAAGGTCAAAGGTAAAAATTGCACAGTCATCATGCAGTGACTGTGACGAAAACGTCAGCAACCAAAATGGCACTGACAAAAATGTCAAAAAAAGCAAGGACAGGATAAAATGGAGAGATTAATGACAAGAAATATTTCAAAAATGAGAAATTTAAAAAATGAAAAAACATTTAATTTATATTTTGCTGATTAAATTTTTTGCTGGTCAGCTCTTAGCTGCCAATTACTAGTTGGCATCTGGAACCTGTCTAAAAACCACTGCCAAATTATTTTGACACAAAGGCCCAATAGGGTTACATAATTTTTTTTTATTGCTGCCATTGTATTCTTCTCATAAATTTTTGCCACTTTCATGACTACTGTTTCGTGGCTGCCATTTTTGCCCCTGCCATTTTTGATGCCACCATTTTGGTGGTGCACCATCCAAAAGCACCAGGTAATAATATTAACAACAGCAAGTTTAACACTTTAGCCAACATGATATACACAACACTTGAAAAAAAAAATAAAATTTTTGAACTAAACATTTTCAAATACATGGCCTATGATTCTCTCATTAGAATGACTTCAATGAGCTCATTCCAATGAAAGGTCATAAGCTTGTGTTCAGAGCAGAAAATGAAAAAATAATGTAATTTGAATAGTGATTTTTCTGAATAGCACTCACTGGTTTTGACCATTATGGTAGGTAAAAGGTGAAAGACTAAATAGCTTCAGGATTTATTCTTTTTGAAAATACCTACAATAGTATCTTTTCAGAGATGGAACGTTCCATAAAATTGTTGCTCCGAGGCAATATTAATGAGGAACATGTACCGTACAGTCGTTGTGGACTGGTCATAATCCATGCATCAGCAGTGATGTCCACGCATGCATTTACCAGGTAATACAAATCATCATCAGCAAAATTTTAATTAAATTTTTGATGATTATTAGTGTTTGGTATCTAATATTATTGCACCCGTGGAAATATTGCCCACCCGTGGAAAGTCATAAGTCCATGGCGGCTGTACTGTTGTAGAACTAATTTTTCTAGAGAACATGCTACATTTTGTTTTGCGTGGCTCATTAGATTGAGAAAGATGTGAGTAAACATGTACTGTTTGTTGACAACAATTATTCAGTTTGGGGTTATAGCAATAAAGATGAAACATCAATAACAGTTAACATTAATAAGAACCCTCCAGGATGAACAGCTGTGTATATATAAACAGCTGATGATTCTCCTGCATGAAATATCTACATGAAGTTTTCCAATTACTTACATGAGAAGTAATATTCAGAATTCAGATGAAATTTTTAACTCTTAAAAGCCGGGGAATCAGAATGAATTTATTGACCATGACATACCTCGGAAAACTTATAGTAAAGCAGGTGCTCCTAGTCAAGTGTCGTCTGCCTATTCAGGCAGACGACACTTGACTAGAAGCACCTGCTCAGGGTTCAGTTCTCATCCAGCCCAAAGATAGCCGAACCATCACAGCTAGATTACCTGCTGTATTACATCACAGACAAGAAAACTCGACTCCCAGCTTCTAAGTGTTAACACTTGCCATATAACAAAGTTTTAAAAAATTCAAATGATTTATCAACTATGATGGATAGATGTTTTGCTCAATTTTTCTATCAGTACTTGTCAGTCTGAACATTTCAGCAGATTAGACAAGAAAATCAGTAAAACTGATGGATGCTCCCTGACAGTCGACTTAGTTAACAAGAAGGTTCGTAAAATTACAGTCGCTGGTATGGGAAATAATTTGGCACATGTCTTTGAAATGCATGAACCGTAACTCTGGTGAAAAATATGTGAGAATCTTTTTTATAACATGTGCAGGAGTGGCTTGTCTCAAGGATACCTCATACCAAATTTCATTCTCATTGCTGAGATATTTATTGCTGCAGACAGAAGAAAAATTGACCAAATAAGGACTGTAAGTCTGGTGAAAAATATGCGGGTAACTTAATATAGCATGTGCAGGAGAGGCTTATCAAGGATCCCTCATACCAAATTTCATTGAAATCCATTCACTCACTGCCAACATATTGCTATGGATGGATGGATGGGTGGATGGATGGATGGATGGATGGATGGATGGATGGATGGATGGATGGATGGATGGATGGATGGATGGGATGGATGGATGGATGGATGATGGATGGGATGGATGGATGGATGGATGGATGGATGGATGGATGGATGGATGGATGGATGGATGGATGGATGGATGGATGGTCAAAGCAGCAACTATATGCTCCCCAAAATTTCAGTCTGGAGGAGCATAATAAAATAATGTGTCATCAACAACTGTTTTCTGAAAATTTGTTAGAGAATGGCTTTGGGCAGTGGTCGAAAAGCAAGGTAGGGATGTCTGCACTCTGAAATCAGTTGGGTTAGAAATCAACCAAATCAACTGGGTTGAGTGAATATGAACCCAACTGGGATATGCTAGATGCTAGCTACATCAGTGCTAGCAGAGCTAATGAATTTCACAGGAAAGACTTAATGAAAGTGGAGCAGTAAGCAGTCATTTGCAACATTTGTAAAATCTTACTGCTTACTTTGAAAAATCTCAATATGACCCATTCTTATATCTCCAGAATGCTGTCACTCCATAAAACAGATCCTATGATGAGCTTCAAAGTTTCTGTTCCAAACCGAATGCCATTAAGTAAGGTGGTAGGATGTACCCATGGGTAGTGTCTCAACTTTAGGATATGGTAGATGTTAATATAAGACACTGTTCTAATCTTGATGCCTTAAAAAAACTGCCAACGATCGACTTATCTTTTTGAACTTGCATAAAAAATGGTTAATTTTTATCTCCAATTTACTTCACTTAAAGGAAATATTTTTATTACTTCTGGTTCTGCTTTTTGTGAAGTTTTATTGCATTATAGAGATGGGCGGTATTGGAATTTTGAGTTCGGTATCGGTTTCGGTATTTTTGTGTGGGCATACCGTGGTATCGGTTCGGTATTCGGTATGTGACTTCAGATTCACTGATAGTACCAAAGGGGAATCCATGTCCGAAAAAATACAGAATAAGTTGTTCTTGTATCATTCTATCACTGTGCTACACATGCCATTGTTGATGGGCTCAACATTGTCAATCTTTTGTCAACACAGATCATATCTACAGTAATTTGGTGACTCGTTCTAAATACGCCTTAACTTTTCAAGCTCACTTAAGGCATCTGTAATCATAGAATGTGTGTCCTGAAGATGTCATCTTTAGGTGGGCCTGATGACAGTAGTAAAATTATCTGGTCAGTGATTTCTAGCCAAGTCTTGGCTGCCTGTTAAGGCAGCCAAGACTTGGCTAGAAATCACTGCTAAGTAACTGGACATGTACAGGTCGTAGACTATTGATAATTTAGTACAACTGCCCTGGTCCTTAAGGCTTAACAAAACTGAAAAATAAAATAAGTCACTTCTTTCATGAAAATGAACACTTCATCTGCTATCAGTCCTCATCAAGGCCTTATAAATAGCGAATGCACAGGGGAAATTGAAAATACCGTTGGTTTCGGTATTCAAAGATTGGGTCGGTTCGGTTTTTCGGTGTCCCCATGATATCGGTATCGGTTCGGTTTTTCGGTATATTGCCCATCTCTATTGCATTATATAACTAATTATTATTATTATTATTATTATTATTATTATTATTATCATTATTATTGAGGCTGAGCCTTCAATACACCATCACGATTACTCCAGGTAAGAAGATAATGATCAATTTATCTTACAATATTCCCTTTAAAAGTGAACAACTCGCCATTTATTATTATTTAATATTTATTGGTGTTTAAGGTCACATATTTCTGCACAATGGCCAAATGAGATTGCAACATGGATATAAAGTCAAGTCCAGCCAATCATTTATACCCATGTTGCCCATTTTAGAGGACTTCTATCCCAAGCATTGGTGACTGGGTCTTATTTTACCAGTAGTAACACAGAGCTTGTTTACCACAGTAAAAAAGCACTGCTTCACTTTCTGGTGTTATCATGAGAAAACTCATCAATTAAACAAGGAACTAAATTATTGTGCACAAATCAAATCATAGTGCTGTTGTCGTGAGATTCGCAGGACTGAAACTAATGGCATTGTCAACAGAGTTTCTATTTCAGTTGAGCATAGGGTCTAAAAAAAAAGTTAAAAATCTGTTTCTCAGGCCCTCCTGCATGGTCCTTTGGCTGCCACATGCTCTCATTTTATAACCAATAAAAACTTTTGAACCCTTGTGGTGTATCAGTTCAATGGCTGCAACAGGAAGAGTCCATATTCTTTTTTTGGGGGTAGACCAATTAATATTTTCAATGTGCAGCCTAGGGGCTGCACATTGAAAATATTGATTGGTCTACACCACACCTTCACTTAAAAGTCAACCTACTTAATGAAATTATGAAGTATCATGTTAATGGGCCGGAAAAGCAGCCTCTGGGATTCAAGGGGTTAAAACAAGAGGTTCTAAGGAGCCTGTAATCGGTTACCTGGAAGAACTGCATATCCCTCAATTATTCTAATCAGAATCAAAGAATGCAGCTGGCTGTCATACTCCATCATCTGAGCGAAACAGAATGATGACTGTTTTCAGAGAACTTTCCATATATTATTTGTTCCAAGTTTGGTTCACATTGGCCAAGTAGTTTCAGACAAGAAGATGAAAATGTGTTTTCCCATAAGGTTTCCACTGACCAATCAGAATCAAAGAATGCCTCTGTTGGCCACATTTTTCATCCACCAGAAACAAAATGTGGAAACTTTGTAGAGGACCTCCCAAAGATCATTCCTGCTGCATTTGGTTCACATCGGCTCAGTAGTTCCAGAGAAGAAGATGAAAATATGATTTCCCATAGGGTTTCCATGGTAACACTGAGCCACAATTGCGGGCATATTTGGAATCCAATCAACATTGAATACAGATTGTTGGTAGAGGGTGTCCCAGTCATCAATCATGCAAAGTATAAAAAACATTTGGCATTGTAGTTTCAGAGAAGAGGATTTTTGAAAATCGACCAATCAGAATCAAAGAATACCTCTGGCGACCACGTTTTTCATCCGGCAGGAAAAAAAGGAGGAACATTTGTAGAGAACCTCCCAATTCCTGCCAAGTTTGGTTCAAATCTGCTTGGCAGTTCCAGAGAAGAAGATGAAAATGCGAAATGTTTATGGACTATGACAGACAACAACAGATGCCAGGTGAGCTAAAAATAAAAATTAAATGGTTTATGTCTGATATTATACCAAGTTAATAAAATGGATAAATTTGTCCCTTGAGTGATAAAGCATTGCAAAGTCTTCTTGCACTCAAGGGATGAAATACACCACCACCCATGCTAGTCTGTTGGCCCAAAACATAAAACAAACCAAGAACATGAACATTTGATGACAAAGAAATAATTACAAAAAATAACAAGAGGTCCCATGGGGTCTGAAGCACTCACCTTGAACAGAACACGATATAAACAGAGTCCAGGAATGAGGCTACATTAAGCAATCCATCTCCATAGGATACATTATCGATGCTTGAGCCCCTCATGCCTTTTCGAGCATCATGCCTTTTCTTCAGTTGATCATAATGAAAATGTGGAGATCCCCTATGAAGCCCCTTGATACAACCTATGTGGATTAATGTTAGTTACACACCTCTAGAGGGTACTGAATACACAATTTCTAATTCTTCAGCTATATGGCCAATTCTGGCTCCCATATGGAGCCCAAATATTAACACATGCTCTCGACTTAAACAAAGTTGAATCTGACCTCCCTAGAGATGTTGTATACCAAATATGAAAGCATTCTGACTGTTGGATCTGAAGAAGAAAAATTTTAAAGAAATTTCTTCATACTGCACTAAGTTAAAATTTGGGCTACCATAATGAGCCCAAATATTAACCTATGTACCCGATTTGAACACACTTGAATCTGACCTCCCTAGAGATGTTGTATACCAAATATGAAAGCATTCTGACCAGTGGATCTGAAAAAGATTTTTAAAGAAATTCCCTCATATTGCACTAAGTTAAAATTCAGGTTCCTGTGGGGAGCCCAAATATTAACCCAGGCACTCGATTTGAACAAACTTGAATCTGACCTCCTTAAAGATGTTGCATACCAAATATGAAAGCATTCTAACTGGTGGATCTGACAAAGAAGATTTTTAAAGATCATTCCCCAATTGCCCTAAGTTAAAAATTCGGGCTCCTCTATTGAGCCCAAATATGAACCAAGGGGCTTCATTTTAACACACTTGTATCTGACCCCCTATGGATGCTGTATACCAAATATCAAAAGATTCTGATGAGTGGTTATGGAGAAGAGTCTTTTTAAAAGTTTTGCAAATATGCTTACTCAGCATTTTTTTGCCCCCCCCCCCCCCCCACACACACACACCCTAGAACAACCTGATACAATCGATGGCAATTTTTTTTTACCATTCAATTCTACTGGTCCTAGGGATGCTTCATACCAAATAACAGTTCTCTGTTCTGTGTGGATTTGGAAATTATGGCATTTGAAAATATTTCTATTTTTAGTTCCTGGGGTTCCCACAGGGACACAGGAGATTTTTTGTTTGCATGAATTAAGTACTTATGACTCAAGTACATATCAAATGCAGTTCAAATCGGACCGTCGGTTCAGAAAATACAAATTCTGGACAGGGCCAAAAATCTTGCCCCTCCCATTTCAAAGGCAAATATTGCTCCACGAACTTCGTTTGAAGAAACTTGATTCTACACCTCAAAAGGAAGCTCCGTACCAAATATCAAGTCATTGTACCCATTGGTTCATGAGAAGATTTTTTAAGAATTTTTGTGGATTTTCCCCCACCCCCTTCCTACAGGCTGAGCAAGTTGATTTAAAAAAAACAAAATGCGATGTCAGAACAAGTAATCATATCAAATATAAGTAAAATTGGTTTAGCAGTTTAGGAGGGGCAGGTGCAAACACCATGTTCATGGACGACAGACACTGGCGGACGACGGTCGGTGAGTGATCACAAAAGCTCATAACATTGGTTAACCACTTTGAAATACAAGAATCAGGAAGCCAATTCAATGTCAATCCCGAACCAGGCCATCAATGTCAACATCGAGTAGGGTCCGTTGAATGTTCAAGATTCAATTTGAGTTTAAATCTTATCACTGATTTGATTCAATTCAATTCCAAATCCAAACGATCTCGATTATTTGAAAAAATCAAATCCTGGAGACATTTGGATTTCATACAATTCTTTATTGTCGACTTTCTGAAAATAACAGTTTTCTGATGAATTATGATTGAATGTATCCAGTCTAACTAGATAGCACAAATTCAGTTGGAAAATTCATAACTAGAGGCTCTAAAGAGCCTGTAACCACTCACCTGGAACTACATATAATGAAAGTGTCAATGACACTGTGGCTTAAATTGTCTGTGTGTTGTGTTTGAAGAAAAGGATAATGTTGAATGTTTATGAAAGGAATATGACATAAGACAAGAATTGTGATAATTGGGAAAATGTTAATTTCTGTTCCCTGTATGCTATGTTTTCAATAAAAATAATATGAGGTGTAGACTGTACTGAAGAATTGAGGGGTGGGTTAATGTGGCCCTCACAGTTAATGTATTTGGCCATCACAGTTAATGTATGTCACCGAAAGTTACCAAGTTACAGTGAAATTATTCCAAAACGAGTCATCCTATCAAGTTACAATGAAATCCCTTCATATATACAGCCTGTAGACCGTGCTAAAGGTTTTCGGGCTTTGGGCCTGTGTAGCCATCATGGTAGACCGATTGCAACCAAAAGGGGACGTCCTCATCTCGACATTATACTGAGGCAACCTACCAAATTACAATGAAATCCCTTCATAAATACGACCTGTAGTCTGTGCTAAAGTTTTTCCAGTTCTTGGGCTTGGGCAGCCATCATGCTTGAATGATCGAGACCACAAGGGGACGTTCTCATTTGGGCATTATCTGGAGTGATCTCACCAAGTTACAATGAAATCCCTTCATAAATATGACCTGTAGACTATGCTGAAGGTTTTTGGGCTGTAGCCATCACAGTTGACCAATCACGACCAAAAGGGGACGTTATCATCTAGACATAATATGGAGTCAACCTATCAAGTTACAATGAAATCCCTCCATAAATACAACCTATAGACTTTGCTAAAGGTTTTCGGGTTTTGGGCTTCGGCAGCCATCTCGGCTGAATGATCGCAACCAAAAGGGGACATTCTCATCTAGACATTATTTGGAGTCATCCTACCAAGTTACAGTGAAATCCCTTCATAAATATGACCTGTAGACTGTGCTAAAGGTTTTTGGGCTTCGGGCCCCTGTAGCTGTCACAGTTGACTAATCACAACCAAAAGGGGACGTTCTCATCTAGACATTATATGAAGACAACCTACCAAGTTACAATGAAATCCCTCCATAAATACGACCTGTAGACTGTGCTAAAGGTTTTTAGGTCTAGGGCTCAGGCAGCCATCATGGTTGATAGATTGCGACCAAATGGTTCTCATCTAGACATCATACAGAGTCATCCTACCAAGTTACAATGAAATCCCTCCATATTAAATATGACTTGCAGACTGTGCAAAAAGTTTTTGGGTTTCGGGTTTGGGTAGCCATCACAGTAGACAGATCATGACCAAAAGGGGATGTTCTCATCTAGATATTATACAGAGGCATCCTACCAAGTTACAATGAAATCCCTTCATAAATACGACCTGTAGACTGTGCTCAAGGTTTTTGAGTTTTGGGCTCAGGCAGTCATCCCGGTTGACCGATCGTGACCAAAAGAGGACGTTCTCATCTAGACATGACCCCCAAACCTGCATATGAAATTTTGTGATGATTGGACAAGAACTGCGGGGTGTAGCCTGTGCTAAAGGAAAATGTGAACAGACTCACAGACTAACAGACTTCTGCATGCGTGATGGCAATAGCTTATCTTGACTTTGTCAAGTTAAGCTAAAAATGTGATTTCCCATCTAGGCTTTCCATGGTAACTATGAGCTGCAATTGTGGCCATGTTAGCAACACTACATCAACATTACATGAGGATCATTGGTAGAAGGTATCCCAGTCCTCAATCATTTGAAGTTTCAAAACATTTGACTTTGTAGTTTCAAAGGGGAAGATTTTTTCAAAATCCATCAATCAGGATCAGACAATGTCTCTGGTGGCAATATTTTCCAACCAACAGGAACAAAAAGTGGATCATTTGTAGAGGGCCTCCTATAGACCATTCCTGCGAAGTTTGGTTCACGTCAGCTCAGTAGTTCCAGAGAAGAAGATGAAAATATGATTTCCCCTAGGGTTTCTATAATAACTATAAGCCACAATTGTGGCCATCTTTGAAACACGACCAACACTAAATGAGGAGCATTGGTAGAGGGTGTCCCAGTCATCAACCATGCAAAGTTTCAAAACATTTGGCCCTGAGGTTTCAGAGGAGAAGATTTTTCAAAATCCACCAATCAGAATAAAATGAAATTGTCAATGACACTGTAGCTCAACTTGACAAACTTGAACTTGGTAAGTTATAAAGAAATGGCAAAATTGAAGTTCATTGGTACCAATGTCATTTTTTTTGCCAGTGGCAACATTTTTTGACAGAAACCGAAGAAAATCGATAGCCCCCATCTAGAGGCCTCCCCAAACAAGCATGCCAGGTTTCAAAGCAATCTGATCATAAATGTGCCCTGTAGGGTGTACAAAAGGGAAATATTGCGGTCTGACTAGACTAAATTCTAAGAACGTTGGCCGTGGCAACATTTTTTGACGGAAATGGAAGAAAATCGATAGCTCCCATCTAGAGGTCACCGTAAATAAGCACACCAGGTTTCAAAGCAATCTAATCATAAATGTGCCCTGTAGGGTGAGCCAAAGGGAAATACTGTGGTCTGACTGAACTAAGTTCTAAGAATGTTGGCTGCGGCAACATTTTTTGACGGAAATTGAAGAAAATCGATAGCTCCCATCTAGAGGTCACCCCAAACAAGCATGCCAGGTTTCAAAGCAATCTGATCATAAATGTACCCTGTAGGGTGTGCCAAAGGGAAATATTGAGTCTTCTGACTAAACTAAGTTCTAAGAACATTGGCCGCGGCAACATTTTTTGACGGAAATTGAAGAAAATCGATAGCTCCCATCTAGAGGTCACCCTAAATAAGCATACCAGGTTTCAAAGCAATCAAATCATAAATGTGCCCTGTAGGGTGTGCCAAAGGGAAATATTGTGGTTTGACTAAACTAAGTTCTAAGAACGTTGGCCGCGGCAACATTTTTTGACGAAAATTGAAGAAAATCGATAGCTCCCATCTATAGGTCACCCCAAACAAGCATGCCAGGTTTCAAAGCAATCCGATCATAAATGTACCCTGTATGGTGTGCCAAACAGAAATATTGAGTCTTCTGACTAAACTAAGTTCTAAGAACGTTGGCCGCAGCAACATTTTTTGACAGAAATTGAAGAAAATCGATAGCTCCCATCTAGAGGTCTCTCCAAACAAGAAAACCAGGTTTCAAAGCAATCTGCTCATAAATGTGCCCTGTAGGGTGTGCCAAAGGGAAATATTGAGGTCTGACTAAACTAAGTTCTACGAACGTTGGCCGTGGCAACATTTTTTGCCGGAAATTGAAGAAAATCGATAGCTCCCATCTAGAGGTCACCCTAAATAAGCATACCAGGTTTCAAAGCAATCAAATCATAAATGTGCCCTGTAGGGTGTGCCAAAGGGAAATATTGTGGTTTGACTAAACTAAGTTCTAAGAACGTTGGCCGTGGCAACATTTTTTGACGGAAATTGAAGAAAATCGATAGCTCCCATCTAGATGTCACCCAAAACAAGCATGATAGGTTTCAAAGCAATCTGATCATAAATGTACCCTGTAGGGTGTGCCAAATGGAAATATTGAGTCTTCTGACTAAACTAAGTTCTAAGAACATTGGCCGCGGCAACATTTTTTGACAGAAATTGAAGAAAATCGATAGCTCCCATCTAGAGGTCTCCCCAAACAAGCATACCAGGTTTCAAAGCAATCTGCTCATAAATGTGCCCTGTAGGGTGTGCCAAAGGGAAATATTGAGGTCTGACTAAACTAAGTTCTACGAACGTTGGCCGTGGCAACATTTTTGGCCGGAAATTGAAGAAAATCGATAGCTCCCATCTAGAGGTCACCCTAAATAAGCATACCAGGTTTCAAAGCAATCAAATCATAAATGTGCCCTGTACGGTGTGCCAAAGGGAAATATTGTGGTTTGACTAAACTAAGTTCTAAGAACATTGGCCGCGGCAACATTTTTTGACGGAAATTGAAGAAAATCGATAGCTCCCATCTAGAGGTCACCCCAAACAAGCATACCAAGTTTCAAAGTAATCTGATCATAAATGCGACCTGTGAGGTGTGCCAAAGGAAATTGTGGACGTACGTACTAACGTACGTACGTACATACGTACGTATGTACGTACGTACGCCGACGGACGAGAAGTGATGGCAAAAGCTCAGCTTGACTTTGTCAAGTTGAGCTAAAAATGCTTCTGGCAGCCAGGTTTTTCGATGCACGGTAACAAAATGAGGAGTGTTTGTAGAGGAACTGACATAGACTATCGCTGCCAAGTTTGGTTCATGTCAGCTCAGTAGTTCCAGAGAAGAAGATGAAAATGTGATTTCCCATAGGGCATCTATAGTAACTATAAGCCACAACTGCAGACATGTTTGCAACCCGATCAACATTGAATGAGGATCGTTGGTAGAGGGGGTCCCAGTCATCGACCATGCAAGGTTTCAAAACGTTTGGTCCTGTGGTTTCAGAGGAGAAGTTTTTTCAAAATCCACCAATCAGAATCAAAGAATGCTTCTGGCGGCAATGTTTTCAAACCCATGGGAACAAAATGAGGATCAATTGTAGAGGACCTCCCATAGACTATCCCTGCCAGGTTTGGTTCACGTCAGCTCAGCAGTTCCAGAGAAGATGAAAATGTGATTTCCCATAGGGTTTCTATAGTAACTGTAAGCCACAATTACGGCCATGTTTGTAACCCGATCAACATTAAATGAGGACCGTTGGTTGAGGGGGTCCCACTCATCACATATATGAAGTTTCAAAATATTTGGCCTGGCAGTTTCAGAGAAGATTTATGAAAATCCACCAACCAGAATCAAAGAATGCCTCTAGATCTGGAAGCCATGTTTTTCATCTGACTGGAACAAAATGAGGACCTCCCATAGACCATTCCTACCAAGTTTGGTTCACACCAGCTGAGTGGTTACAGAGAAGAAGATGAAAATGTGAAAAGTTTATGGACGACGGATGTCGCATGCCGGACGACGATGGACGCCAAGTGATGAGAAAATCTCAAATGGCCTTTTAGGCCAGGTGAGCTAAAAATGACATTTGAAGTGATAATGGACATTACTTTACAGCTCGTTTCCATGATATATTGTCCATAAAATGCACCAAGGTTCAATCTGCAATGCTCTGGCATTGCAGATGGCACTTTGTTGCACTGAAAGGACGTTAAATGGCCTTTTCTTCGACCACTTTTGTGATACGTGTCAATTTTCTAATAGTCTAGTGTGCCCATTGAAATTGGGTTCACAAAGAGAAAGACAGCACCAATGGACCATAGTACCATAACAATTGAAAAGTGAATTTAACTAGAGATTCGATTTGGTTTTGAACCTTTTGCTTGATTCATTTCAGATTCAATTTGAGAGAAACATCGTGATTCGCTGGGCCCTAACACATAGAGTTAAATCTTAGAGTTTCACTGGGCCCTATACTTTAAGACAAATATAATATTATCACCATTATGTATATGTACAAAATGTATCCGAGCAAAATACTTGTTTCTAAGGCTAAGGCTATATCTTGACAGCATTAGAAACAAGAGTGAGACTCTAAAACAATATTTTGTGCATAAACATAATGGGGAAACTGATGAAAGATTTCTTTTACAATTCTTAACTTCAGTGCCTATAACTTCATTAATCATTTCAGTACAGATCCAGCATTCATGAGTAGACCGTAGAAAATGATCATGCAATGAATTCAACAAATCGACTTTGACGTTTTTTTGAACTTATTGCCTCATCTTTTTCCCTCTGTCAAAATATCCATCAGAAATTCACTGTTTGAATTTCTGTTGACTGCTTTCATCAACCTACTCTCCTCCTCCTACCTCTCCCTCCCCCCCCCCAAAAAAAAATGACAGTGGACCATTCCAAAACAATACAAAATCATGAAATGAAAAAGACCATTCAGTCATTAATGGGTTAACCAGAATACAATTTCAGATTTCATTTTCAGACTCATAAAATGCTAATCATTTTAGTGAAAACCTATATGGTCTCTGACAAACAAGTTTCAAAAACTTTTAATGTTCTATAAACAGTAAAGCAAACAAATTGTAACTAAGCATGCACTTGTATACTGCAATTGCAGGATAGAGAATTTGTACCAAAGGCCCATGATGTAGAGTTACAGTCGCCGTGGTCTGATCACTTTCCATGGGTATGCAGTATTTCCATGGATGCAATAATATTAAATTCCAAACACTAATTATAGGAATAATCATCAAAAATGTAATTAATGAAGCACCGGGTATAACCCGGTGCTTCATTAATTAGAATTTTGCTGCTGATGATTTTTATTACCTGGTAGAACATGACTGCCCACTCATGGATTCTGACCAGCCCACGGCGACTGTACTGTACATTGTATTCCGTATAATTACAGACCCAACTTTAAGATGAAATAAAGTACTCACAATGCTAACAACAATAAATAGAACCATAAAGCATCTTCCCAAAGTTGTTGTTGCATATATATCACCATAACCAACAGTTGACATGGTAACCAGAAGTAAATACAATGCTTGCCAGTAAGTCATCTCATGTATGTTATCAAAATCTGGTGGATCTCCAGAATTTTCAAGCTGTAAAATAAAATTTGAATCTGTAATGACTATTATCAATAACCATTATGTAGTTACAGTTACCTTCACCAGGTCTTTTTGGACAGTTACTTACCAATGCTTGGTGATTCTCTCCAGCTTGCCACACCCATGGAATTATCCAACATGGTATGACCTTGGCTGATGAAAATGTTGTTAAATAACAATAAACAAAGCAAAAAGACCTTTAGGTTGGTTTCATGGATACAAGAGGGCAAACATGTACCCATCAGGCCAACTATGGTTCAAAATGAGGGAGAGAAAATATTTTAACTTTCAAAGTTCAGGCCTGTTTGTGATACTTCTCATGTTTTTCTTGCTCAGAAAGTCAACTTGCATGAGTCTTGTTATGGAACATACCCTTTGTTGTTTAGACCAACAACAAAGGATATGTTCCAAAACAAGGGCGAGGGCACGGTGGCTCTATAGGTAGAGGTGTAGGCTGCAAACCGAGAGGTCCTCAGTTCGAATCCCACCTGCAGCAACTCTATTGCATCCTTGGGCAAGATACTTTACACCCATTGCCCACGTGGGTGCACGGTGGAGTTGTGTACTGAGGCGTATTGCACGTCGATGGTACACCTGTCTTCAACCAATGCTAACCCCGCTTGTGTGGAGTTGGTATGTTGGGGAGCTGACAGTTGCTTGCCATTGCTCAGTGGTTCTCTCCAGGTACACCAGCTTCCTCCACCCTTAAAACTGTCATGGCCATGATAAGCCATTGTGCAGAAATATGTGACCTTAAACACCAATAAAGAAATAAAACAAGCGAGTTGCAAGTTTCATTGAGATTAAGGTCACATCCTGGGTTTTGTAATTTTGTCATATTCCTATTTAACCCCTAAGCACTGATGTAAAGATACTATTCATTCATTTATTCACACTGACGTAAAGATACTATTTATTTATTTATTCAACAACACTTTTGACAGCCAGTCACCTTATGTCGGACAGTTTTATGGGGGGAGGAAGCCAGAGTACCCAGAGAGAACAACTGAGCAATGGTGAGCAACTGTCAGACTCCCCAACATACTAAGTTCACACAAGCAAGGTTAGTATTGCTTGAAGACAGGTGCACCATCGATGTGCATTATGGCTTAGTACACAGTGCCACCATGCCCCCACATGGGCAATCAGAATTAAGTGCCTTGCCCAAGGACACAACGCAGTTACCCTTAACTTGGCAGGGATCAACCCGTGAACCTCACTGTTGAAGTTCAATGCCGTAACCACTGAACCACCTCACTCCCTGTAACACCTCACTCCCTGTAACAATGCTGAAATTTCAAGCAGCAAATTCTTTCCATAATGCATCGAGGAATTTAACCCTTTACCCAATGCAGACGATATCAAAATTTATTATTTTAAATATCATTTTTTCAAATTTTTCAAAAATAATTTTTTTCAAAAAATTTCAACAAAACCATAGTACGTGACCCCTCATTGGTATGGGCTCGTCAAGCTCGTTCCAATGAGGGGTTACATGATATGGTTTTGTTGAAATTTTTTGAAAAATAATATTTTTTCAACTGCTGAATTTGCATATTATGTGGGCAAATGCGGCCGATTCGTTAGGTAAAGGGTTAACCAATTCAAACTTGTTTGACAGAGTTCCGGGAGCTCTGTCAATTAGCCAGCCTGAATTGGTTAAATTCTGAGTTTCATTTAACCAATTCAGGCTGGCTAATTGACAGAGAAAGATTGCTTCTTGAAATTTTGATATTTTGACACCACTGTACAGAGGGTTAATTATGAGTTACATGTGAAGTTTAACTAAAAACGCCACAGTTATAAACAAATTTGGTACAGTACTATGATCACAAAAGCAGACAATAAATTTTGATCTTATTGCAACTGAGGTGAACTCTGATTAAAATTTTTTTTTACGGATCTACCCTCAGCAGTGCAGTGGCATAGCCATGGGGTCCTCCCTTGACACCCCCTAAAATCCTGAATTCTATGATCTGCATGGAGCACCAAGTAATGAAACTGCAGATGACATACCATGCTTGATGTTGTTTCGAGCCTCGATCAAAATAACAGCATTTGGGGGCATGTTTTTGAGAAATTTTCCAGCCCTGGGAGAAATTTCTTAAAAATATATTCCCCCTCAACCCCACCAATGTGAGAGGGGCACCATCTTGCTAACTTTTCCCAACTCAAGACTTTGATCATTGTGATATACCTATGGCACAAAAATGCTTTGAATCCTCCCTTCCAGGGCAGAAACTCTTTGGAAACAAAATGCCGGAACACTGAATCTGAGATTCTACATTCAATT
This sequence comes from Pictodentalium vernedei, assembly GCA_031216915.1. NCBI lineage: Eukaryota > Metazoa > Mollusca > Scaphopoda > Dentaliida > Dentaliidae > Pictodentalium > Pictodentalium vernedei. The sequence continues at coordinate 798,323,532 of CM062297.1, forward strand.
ATTTTTCATGACTCAAGTCTTGATATTTTACTTTTGAATACTCAAATCACTTGTGTGAATTTGAGTAGTGAAAGTGTCAACAATACCTCTACACTATGGTGCCGTAGTGTGGAGTTTCTTTTTGACACTTTAACCCTTTACCTAACATGAAAAGCAGACGACACTTGCAAAAATAATTCTTGAATAACTAATTTTTTTCATTTTTTGTCTCAAAAACATAGGTTATGACCCCTCATTGGAACGAGCTCGTCTAGCTCGTTCCAATGAGGGGTCATTACCTGTGTTTTTGAGACAAAAAATGAAAAAAATAATGAAAATTAACTGGCGATTTTTTAGAATAGCGCTGGCCGGTTTTGGTTTTTATGTTGGGTAAAGGGTTAACTACTTAAATGTGGATCTTGGGGCATTTCGATTTTTCTGAAATGTGAGTGCTGGAAGATATGCATTTGGGCAGAGGTGATTTGGATGGTTGACGTGTTAGTATTGAGGGGAGCCTATTGTTGTTTGATTGCTGTTTATTGAAAGTGTTCATACCCATAGCAGTTGTGAATTACGTTTGATGTTTCATAATGTTCAAGAACTAAATGAACATTAACTGGTAGTGTGCTAAATTCTTTTTCGCGAGCAAAATTTGTTCACATGTCTTTGTCTTCACACAATTTATGGACAAGACCCCGGAGGCACTCTCCCAAAATTGTAACAATTAAGGCAAACCTATACATACTGAATAATTTCACTGCAAAGATAATACGAAACATATCAACAGAGTATGAAGCCTTTAACCCTTTACCCAGCACAGTCGATATCAAAATTTATTATTTAAGTATCATTTTTTAAAATTTCAACAAAAATTTCAACAAGACCATATCATGTGACCCCCTCAATGGAACGAGCTCGATGAGCTCGTTCCAAAAGAGGGGTCACATGATATGGTTTTGTTGAAATGTTTTGAAAAATAGTATTTTTTGGCTGCTGAATTTGCATATTACGCAGGTGGATGTGGGTGGCCAATTCAATGGTAAAGGGTCAAGTTGTGGTAACTGCACTTCACAATTAATCGCAAATATGGGCTTCCAGCACTCAATCAGTTAATGAGTTTCTCGAACGGGATAAAAGTAGTTACATAGTTTTACTGGGGATGTCCCAAAATTTTGAGGGCATGTAGGGGGGAAAGAGACAGAGAGAGGATTAGTCAGGATGGGCAGGTTAGTGCATGCAGTAGTACTTATGTTTGCTTGGGATCAAATTTTATGTTAAATGTTGACAACATTCTTTACTGTATGTTTTGAAATTTTTTGGGTACTGCAGTTGTGTTACGTATATACATATATGTACATGTGTATTCTTGATGTGCCACACCAACCTTTCTGTGGTACTGCAATAAAAAATTATCTTATCTTTCATCTCATCTGTGTGGATGTCTCAAGAGACAGTATATGAAAACAATATGCATCATGTTTTGAATTGAAAGATATTATCCACCTAATCTGTGATGAAGAAAACATAAAATTTCACAACTGAAATGTGCATAAAAACAGTGAGAAAGTTAACTTGCATTTGAAATCACTGATGGGCCAGCTGGATGGGACTGACATTCTTGGGGCATTACATTTAGCAGTCAAGACTAAGCCATATTGAGACTTGAGCCCAGGTAGTAGAAACTTTATTGCCAGATTCTAAACAAGTTTTGAAAATGAATCATAGACAGTAACACTTTAAAATTATTTAAGAGGAGTCAGTCAGATCAGAATTTGGGAATTTGTCATCACATTCAGAATGAAATACTTCATTTTCCTCAAATGTATTCTTGGAAGAATGACAGAGTGATAAGAAAGATTATTCAGCTCGTGTAGAGTAGTTTAACCACATGCACACTGATGTCAAAATACTAAAATTTTAAGCAGCAAATGTAAAATGTAAGTTATGTAACTAGGAAATTAACCCTTTACCTTACACAAAAAGAAGACAACACTTGCAAACAAAATTCCGGAATAACTAATTTGTTTCATTTTTTACATCAAAAACATAGCTTATGACCCCTCATTGTACAGTAAAATCCTCTTAATTGAATACCCATTTTGCGAGTGAAAATTATTCAATTAACAGGAGTATACAATTAACAGGGATTTGGTCAGTTTCCTGTGTTCTGGAGGTAAACTGAGCATTTATTCTATTATATCTTGTTTGACAGAGCTCATAGAGCTCTGTCAAACAAGATATAATAGAATAAATTCCTGTATTGGATGCAGTGAGGCCAAAAAGGTTGATAAATAAGGGGAATTTGGTGCGTGTCACAGTAATTTTTTCGACATATTACAAAAATTTATATACAATTAACAGGAGTTTATTCTACAACCCATATGCAATTAACAGATCAAATTTGTACTGAAGATATGGTAAAAGGTTTAATGTTTGAAAATTATATTCAATTAACAGGAATATACAATTAAGAGATATCCAATTAAGTGGGCTCCACTGTAATGAGCTTAACAAGTTCGTTCCAATGTTTTTGAGACAAAAAATTAAAAAAATAATGAAAATTTAATGATGATTTTTGAGAATAGCACTGGCCGGTTTTGGCCATTACGATGGGTAAAGGATTAACCTATTCAATGTTGTTTGTCAAAGCTCAATAACAGTTACAAGGGTAACACTGAAGGCCCTTTGCATTGTACATGGGGGGCATATAATTTACAAATTGAGCAGTTGAAAAAAATTTATTTTTCTAAGAATTTCAATAAAATTATATCATGTGACTCCTCATTGGAACGAGCTCGGTCCAATGAATGGTTACATGATATGGTTTTGTTGAAATATTTTGAAACTTCTTTAAAAAAAATAATTAAAATAACAATTTTTGATATCATGTTCACAGGTAACGGGTTAATTTGCAGCAGCAACACTTCAGAATTGAGCCTATAAATATGAGCTTTCTGTGCCCTACCAGTCAACTCTTTACCAAACATGAAAAGCAGATGACACAAAATTCTTGAATAACTCATTTTTATTTTTTTTAATTTTTGTATGCGTCATAAACACAGCATATGGCCCCTTATTGGAACAAGCTCACTGAGCTTGTTCCAATGAAGGTCATAAGTAATGTTTTTGAGACAAAAATGAAAAAGTCACGAAAAATTGAATGGTTATTTTTTAGTGAACAGCACTTGACAGTTTTGACAGTTATGTTGGGTAATTTACCGTAAAGGGTTAGGTGTTTGAGTGTGAGAAGAAAATATTTAGATTCTATGAAAAAGTGGTTGTGGTATGTTCAAAAGGATCTAAATTCTGAATACAGTTAAAACTAGAAGTCCTGTTATGAAATGCGCACAAATAGCACGTCGATCTGCTCCTTTATCTACGCGTTATGACCATAGTATGGCTATCAAATTCTGTAGATATGGCCTGTGCACAAGCAATGTTTCAGCCAATGGACCTCCAGATAACCTGGGGGTCCATTGGCAGAAACATTGCCTGTGTTTGCTATGAGTAACCAGGAGAGCCTGTCATGCTTTGGATGCCATTCGATTTGGCAATTGCACGCAATTCCTATGCGTAATTAAGCCTAGATAAGCGCACATTTTGTGACATGACTTCTTGTTTTAATTGTAGGTTTTTTATTTTGTTAAGTTTATTGAAAATATTTCGTTTACACTGATTTATCTTCTCACTATTGATTGATTTCATCAACAAATACAACACAAATCTCTATCAACAGATTAACCTCTAGCACTCTGGTAGTGCAAAAGAATTTTCTCCAATCACTCTCTTTTTTTGTTTAACTGTGAATTTGACCAACTATATCTTGTTTGACTGAGCTCACTGAGCTCTGTCAAACAAGGTATATTTAGTTAAATATCAAACTGCATTATGGGAAATATTTGCTGCTGAAAACTTTTCCATTTTGACATCAGAGTACAGAGGGTTGATTGTGTTTATCAAATTTATTCTAGGTTAAATATTCTTAGCTTCCAGGGACGGGACTGCAGTGGCTCAGAGGCTAGAGTATTGAACCTTAGACCAAAAGGTTGATAATTCTATCCTAACTGGTGGTAATTGCAATTGTGCTTTTGGGCAAGATACTGAATCTTGACTGCAGCATGGGGACACTGCGGTGCTGTGTACTAAGGGGTACTGCATGCCGATAGTGTACTTGCCTTCAATCGCTGCTAACCATGTTTGTGTGAGTTGGGGAGTTTGACAATAGCTCACTGCTGCTCGATGGCTCTCTCTGGGTACTCTGGCTTCCTCTGCCTGTAAAGCTGTCTGACACTATGTGACCCTGGCTGTTGAAAGTGTCATTAAATCCCAATAAAACAAACAAACAAAATCTTCCAGGGATGATGTGTTCCAATTTTAATTTCTATTTTCTTCACTGTGTTTCTCCTTCCTTTTATACAACCATTTTTCTTTATTTATTTATTTATTTATTGATGTCTGAGGTCACATACTTATGCACAATGGCTAATCATGACCGTGACAGTTTTACAGGTGGAGGAAGCCGGAGAGAACCACCGAGCAATGACGAGCAGCTGCCAGCTCCCCAACATCGGAACTCCGCACTGCAGCACAGGCAGGATTAGATTGGTTGAAGACATGCGCACCATCGACGTGCAGTACACCTTAGTACATGGCATCATCGTGCCCCATGTGGACAATCAGGGATAAGTGCCTTGTCCAAGGACACAACACGGGAGGCCGATTCAATCGCTCAGACGGTCACCCATCCGAGGATTAACCGGGTTCGATGTTGCTTAACTTTGGTGATCTGATGAGAACCGGTTTCCACAATGCCGCCGCACTCCTCAGGCAATGTTTACAACAGGATACTGCAAATGTAGTATTTACACTTGAATCGAATGTGAATCCAAAAAGTTTAGATCAAACTTATGTCAAATACTGAATATAAGGAGCAATCACACATGTTATTTATTTATTGGTGTTTAAGATCACATGTTTCTACACAATGGCTAATCGTGACCACAACATGGAGATAAATTCAAGGTCAGTCAATCGTTTATGCCCCATGTTGACTATTAGCCCAAGAACATTAGGTTTCACTAAGGAAAAAAATCGGAGAAAGCTGATTTTTTCAGGGAATGTCGAGTACATGTCACTGAACGATTAGACAAAAGTCCCCTAAAATCCCAGTTGAGCTTTTTTTTCTACAGCCTTTTTTCGAAAACGCGTTTGAAAAAAATTTTAAAAAATCGCACGAACTTTGTAACCTCGAATTGATCCAACTGTATTTTTTGTTTACGCATATTTCGAGCTACATAATGTCTAATATACATTTACCTAGAGGAAAATGTGCATTCTGTGACAATTTCTGCGAAAAATTATTGAAAATTCACAAAAAAGTATCGGATTTACGCAAAAAATGACGATTTTCCTAACGGATTTGCCCAAAGGTCGTAGAACAGAACGGGATGTTATTTGGACAGACGATAAAAAATCCACCACCATTTGAAGACTTTTATCATTGCTTACAAAATAGACATTATGGAAGACCCCCTCTGCTTCTGGCCGAGTTCCCCTTTTGGCATAAAATTCGTCAGCATGAGAACTCAACTATTTTCGGGCTTGGGACCGAACAGACACGTCTGTGTCTGGCAGCATTAGATCAATAAATAATATTTACAGAATGTACAAAAATCAATAAATAATATTTACAGAATGTACAAATCAATCAACATGGATTAAGTTACATTGACTATTATCAACGCTATATACAGAAATGACATGACCTATATACATATTATTCATCGAACTCAGAAATTTCTGACAGGACAGTGTTTCTGTGGTTGTTACAAGAATCCGAACTGCAATTACACAAACCTGAGCAAGAGAGTCCTGCCTTCTTACACCCACACCTTTTTGTACAAGCACTCTTGCAACCACAACTGATCAGATTCAGTAGGTTATCGGGGGCCCATGGCTTTGTGGCTGCAGTCGGTACAAGAAGTCCATTGTCTAGCGACCACCCCCAATCCGTCGGAGGAAGCGAAGTGCCCAGCCATTGTTGGACCTGGAGATAACATCTGTAGACCTGTTGTTGTGCAGCATCGCTGCTTGGTGGGAGTGAGGCTAGGTCGATGGGTTTATTCAGTTTAGATTTTGCTACATAACGCATGTAAGTGACATATCTATATTGGTCGAGAGAGGAAACAGTTTTACTCCTGTATAAGATCAGGAGAAGTTGTTCCCCGGCAGCGGCTACTGCACTTGGTGTACTGTCATCCGCCAAAATTGTGTTGACATACTGTTGTGAGTCGCTAGTAACATCGGAGACAATTGTACTGAATACTTTCTTCTTACCAACTCGAAAGAGTGCAGAAGTAGTGTCACAACCACTTATAGAATGTGCTACAAGGAGGTTGCTTCTATGGTCACCCATTTTGGTTGCTATTTCACTAACTGAAACTAGTAAGTTTGGGGTAATGGAATACATCATGTGAATATTACATCCCGGTTGAACTCGAAAGGTAAGAATGACTAACAAGTCTGTGTCTGTTCCCACAACGACAACATTGTTGTCAACTTGAGCGATGTCAAGTGCAGTTTCGGCTATCAGTACATCAGCATCAGCCTCGGCCTGCTTGGACTGAATATTGATAGCAGATAGCTCCTGCATTAGAAGATCGATCAGTTGGGTTTTGTTCTTGGCATTTGCAAGGAAATCGGATTGGGGTGTGGTGGCTGGTAACTCGGGTGAGATATTGATATCAATGGAATACCTGTCTTTAGATCTACGGGCTTGTTCCATGCCCTTTGTCGACATTGTACAAGCATAACCATCAAAAACAACCACGACGTTCGCCCCAAAATGTCTCACTAGATAACTGGAATATGATGTACATATGTCCTTATATAACGACTGTTTAGGCCATACAACTGCCCTCAATAAAAATCCACCATCTACAACAAACAGAGAATGTTCTGGGATTTTAGTTTGCTCGGAACCGTATGTTTTGAGGATCTTACCGAGCGTGCTTTTCTGTGTCTTCCTCATTCCAGCAGAATCAAACAATGCTGGTGGTTTCGGGGCGAGTTCATATTTGAGATACTCTTCCATCTCTGCTTGTGACTGAATAACACATGTGATGCGGTTGAACAGAATTGTGGGGTCAATCACTACCTTACTTCCACGGACTTTGATGCTATTTGCCATTGATGCGAAAGACTTCACAGTGTCAACACGTCGTTGTTTGATGCTGTTGAACGTTTTGCTTACAACATTCGATACGCAACATTCACCAATTTTGCGAACTTGGTCACAGTTCACAGTTTCGTCGGCCACAAGCCCGGTCGCTATAGAGACTAATTGTAGTGGATCTCTATTCTGAAAGGGGGAATGCACTCTGAGCCAGTTCAATACTTTGGTGATATCATTGGCATCAGTCAATTGTGAACTTTGACGGAGATCCCGATGTTGTTCGCCATGACCAGTGTGAACATGAACAACATTTTCCAGAGCATTACATATCGGAAGGCAAAGAGGTAGTCCATGTACCCATTTCGCAACAGTGCTATCGGTTATTCCCCTGCCATGTGTGAGACCACCAGGGAGCTTGAACATTCTCATTAAACACTGCTCTATGGTCTGATCAGAATATATCCCGTCCCAGAATTTATCTGAGCGCCTTATGGTAAAGTAACCTTTCTCAGTGAACAACTTCAAATCATCCTGTTGCATTATTTCTGTTAGCTCATTCATCTGCTGCAAATAGAGATGAGAAGTTTTTGCGTATGCAAAATGACCACCTGCGTGAAATACTGGAATCATATTGCGAACACAATATGTGTGGAGTTCCCAGTCGCCTGTGCGCTCTGCTCTCAAGAACAACTGGAGAAGACCTATTTGCTCATAGTATTGTACCCAAAGCTTTCCTGTGCGTCCTACGGACGCATTCTGGAGCAGTTCGTGTAATTTTGACAGTAGATGGTTGACACTTTCTTGATTGACAGCGTCAGCTGTTGTACAGTCACCTCTGGCAAATCCACAGAATATTTCATTGACTTCTGTGCAGTCTATGTTATCTAGTGTTCGGCTTTCTTCAAACACAAGTTTTGTAATGGCAATTTGTGTTAGCAAATGGGCACGAACTGCTCTTGAATATGCATGACCACTGATCAAATGATGGATTGACCCACCAGCATAAACAGTCCCCCAAAGTTCATCCAAGCCGCTACCAGCCATGATCGAACCAATTGCCCCTAAATACAAATTTGTTTATGAGTACACATCAAGGGGTGCACACATTACATGCCAATGCATCTTGAGTGTAGGCAAACACCACATTATGTGATTTAATCGAACATGGAAATTGAAACAATGATGCTATAATACGGTATTTGAATGAGAAAAGTCGATGCCGTTTGAATTTGAGTTTAGGGGGTATGGTTAATATTTCACACGTTTCACCAGTTCATTATGGAATAAATGACTATTGTTATATATCATTATAAAGCCACTGCTTTTCTGCAATTTTTGATATATAATTTAACTCCCAAAGTAGTCGTAGATTTGATTTAATGGACGTTGTGTACCATTGTGTGTATGTAAACAATAAAATTTTTTCCGTAATTTTGTACATTTTCGTGAATATTTCACCATTGAGTGCGAGGATTGGTACAAAGTTGGCATTTTCTGTTGGGGATATGTATTCTCAATATAATTCAGCACGATATTTATGATTCTCACCCTACTAAGGCGAATAAGAATGAGAAATATGGAGCTGGGTCGAATTTTTTTTTTAATTTTTTTTTTCATCAAAAAAATGCTATAACTAAAAAAGCTCAACTCGGATTCGCGGGGACTTTTCATGCTTTATCCGCAATGTGTGTCCCGGAAACATATAAAAAAATCAGCTTTCTCCGATTTTTTTTCCTCACTTTCTCATTTTTATGTCTAATGTGCCTGGACTATATTTTTGAGGACTTGCACTCCAAGCATTAGTGACTGGGTCCTATTTTACCAGTAAAATGGTGCTTGTTTACCACAGTAAACAAGCACTGCCTAACTTTCCAAGGTTCCTGTGGGGGAATCACACATGTTTCAGTTGATGATCCATGTGTCATACAAGGGCAGCAAAAGTGGAAAAGAGTTTACTTTCCGAGAACTGTGGCAGTGGCAATAGTGTGTGGGAGTGGGTGGGAGAGTAACAGGCATAATGACAAAGACTGGTCGATAATCATCAAACAAAGAAGCTATACAATCAATGGGGTTAGTTCTGAAGCTTTATATTGTCCTTTGAGTGCAGCAAGCAAAAGCACTGCAGATAGGGGTTTTGGTTGATCTCAAGGGACGATATATTTATAATGTCAATCCTATTGAGTGCCACATTACATTATTTTTGGTACATTGTGAACACCTGGTCTTAGCTCATACTCAAAGCTGAGTGCCTGCCCTCTTGTCCTCAGATGCTTCCAGCACCCTTGAATATGTCAAAGATTGAATATGATTGACAATCACATGTTTTTCTCTTTGTGACCCATATACAGCATATTACGGCAAAGGGCATTACAAAGATGGGGTGGGGATGTAAACCTGATTTGTCCCAAATGTGAAGGTTCAAGTCCTGACTGATAAAAAAATATTCCAACTACATACATCATCAAGGCATGTCTTCATAGAAGGCATGTCATGATGAAGTGGTTGGAATATCAGTTAGTCGGGATTATAACTAAAAAAAAACCTTAGAACATTCTGTATTGCCTTTTTTAACCATGTACGAAAATTCCATGTTCGGCTCTCTGATTCTGAATCAAATTCGACTTCAATATTTGTTTCAAATTGAATTGTTTTTTAATTTAGAAATATTCACTGGACCCTAGCTTACTGGCAACTTTGCAGTGCCTTACAGAGATAAGCTTTCTTTCCATGAAACACTGACAACCATCAAATCAACACGCAAACCAATTCTAATTTAAAAAAATAAACATTTAATAGTTATCTAGTATGGATGAAATTGTGTTTTAATCATTGCAACACGAAATGGGTGTGCTACATTGACAGTTTAATTCTATAGGATTTAAATGAATTTTCTGTACTCAGTCAGTAATTTCACAGAATCTATAATACACTATCACATAATTAACTTTATCTTACAATCAACATGTATTTTGTCTGTATTAACTCCGCAACTGTCATGTATCCGACCCCCTGATCATACAGATGTTTGTATCAGGGGGTTGGATACAAGCACATTCCTTTCGCATGAGTTCCATTTTTTTTCTTTTTGTTCATCCATACGAATAAATAGTTTGTTATATATTCGTCTACATTTTTTACTTATCCCCAATATATTGTAAGATAAAACGATTATTACCATTATGTGGATGTACAAAATATGTATCTGAGTCTCACTCCGGGTTCTAAGGGTAGATCACGACTCGTCTTCGACTCGTCGTGATCTGCCCTTAGAACCCGGAGCTCGACTCGGATACATATTTTGTACATCCACATAATGGTAATAATCTCTATTTATCTCCAGATGTATCGGGAAAATATTAAATTTATAGATTGAGCAATTAATATCTTCAACATGCAGCCTTATGGCTGTTGTTTTAACCCTTAAGGGCCTGGACAATTGTCCTGAATTCACACCTGACCTCAGCCTAAACATGTCCAGTGGCTTAACAATGATTTCTAGTAAAGTCTTCGCTGCCTGTTAAGGCAGAAAAGACTTGACTAGAAACCACTGCCTATGTAATTTGTTTATTGTCAGCAGGACCTACTCATGATGGCATGCTAAGCACACCTGTTCTGAGGCCGTAACAGTCAGAAATAGGCCTTTAAGGGTTAAAATAAACTGCCGGCAAGTCATTCATAGAAAATTGTCACCCTTTACAGAACACAAATAATAGATGACATTTGCCCGAGCCGAAGCTAGTGAGGTGACTGGGTGGGTGGGAACAGTTCACCAAACCCTCCCACCACAACCCTATCTTCCAGCTTTTTGTTGTCTATTGGAAAACTTGTTGGACGGCCGAACAGCAAAATTTTCACTGAAAGCAACCAAAAAAAATGTTGACCATTTCATGAAACCACAATTTTCATGATGCAAAAATACCTTTATGTTTTGAATATCCTTTGTATCCAATGTATTAAAATGCTTCTTATAAGTATATGACAACTGGGTAGTTAAGGACACACAAAAAAAAAATTGTGTATTTTTGTTATTTTAAAGAATTACCGTATTTACTCTATGTATTGGGTCAGCTAAAAATAATTATTTTCACAGGTGTCCCAATTGTTAGAAAATGGGGAAAGAACACAGCCTGGTCTTGATTTGATGCTGAATAAAGTTGTGTGTGATTCGTTTTCCATCACTATATACGAAAATCACCGTCCAATTTTTGTTTATATTTTCATTTTTTGCTTCCAAAACATAGCTTATGATCCCTCATTGAAACGAGCACATTGCGCTCGTTCCAATGAGGGATCATAAGCTATGTTTTGGAAGCAAAAAATGAAAATTTTTAGTTACTCAAGAATTTTTTTTATGAGTGTCGTCTGCTACTAGCGATGGGCCAACTGGAAACAAATCTCCTGAAATGTCCCAAACTTTGGAGCATAAAAAAAATATAGTTTTCAGGAAAAAATGTGTGTCCCAAATCATAGAGTGTCCCAATACATAGAGTAAATACGGTACTTTCATCCAGTGAAAGGAATGCTTTAAAAGAATACTATTAAACAAATGTTTCAAACCTGTTTAAGTTATAGTTGCTTGAAAAAGGTTTCAAGTTCATACCAATGGTTAACAACCCAGGAACACTTTGGAAGATTTTAACACTTTCCCCACCAGGTCCGAAAATTTTGTGAGCCTAGGTTCAAACATGACCCTTACAAAATAAATTCTTGAATAACTAAAAAACTGAATTTATTTTACCTCAAGAACACAGCTTGTGACCCTTCATTGGAATAAGCTCATTGTATAAATATTGGAAAAAATAATAATTTTGAATGACGAGTTTTGTGAATAGTGCTTGTCTGTTATGGTCATTACATAATTAAGGTAAAGGTTTAAACCTGTTTTGTTGCTGGACTGTAAAAGAAGGTTGTATTATTGTAGGAGTTTCTTTGTTTCTTTATTTGTTGCAGTTTACCATAACTTTCAATAGCCAGGGTCTCATCAGACAGTTTTTGTGGGTGGAGGAAGCCACAGTACCCAGAGAGGGGGGTGCGGTGGCATTGCAGTAACAGGTTCTTGTCAGATCACCGAAGTTAAGCAATGTCGAGCCCAGTTAATCCATGGTTGGGTGATCATCTAAGCGATCGATTCGGACTCCCGCATTGTGTCCTTGGGCAAGGCACTTAACCCTGATTGTCCACATAGGGGCATGATGGCGCCGTGCACTAAGGAATACTGCACATCGATGGTTCCACATGTCTTCAACCAATCTAATCTTGCCTGTGTTGCAGTGAAGAGTTACGATGTTGGGGAGCTGGCATCTGCTCATCGTTGCTAGGTGGTTCTCTCTGGGTAGTCCAGCTTCCCAGGGACCGATCAGGACTATTTAAAATACGCTCTAGCCTCGGAGCCTATTTTTTCAATTCATGCGCCAGATTTCAATTTACGGAGTCACACTGCTCTTTGTAACACATACTGCAAGTATGTAATAGCTCTCATCATTTTCATTTAGTACACTATAGCAAACATTAATCTTCACTGTGGTTTCTGATCAAGTCTTGGCTGCCTATTTAGGCAGCCAAGACTTGATCAGAAACCACAGTGAAGATTAATGCTTGGTAATTAAGACTTGAAGTATTAACTTAAGCACTCTACAACAATGATAAATGATAATCATATATATAATACATGTAAGAGTGTCTCTCTCGATTATCCATCGAAAGAATATCAAAATATGATCTGAGAAGTTACGCGCCAACTGAGAAGTCTATTTCTGAGATTTAAGAGCCAGGTCCTGATGTTTCAGAATCAAATACGCACTGGCGCATGCCCAGGTCGGTCCCTGGCTTCCTCCACCCGTAAAACTATCTCCAACATGATATGACCTTGGCTGTTAATGTGTCATTAAACCTTAATAAATAGTACCCACAGAGAACCACTAAGCACTGGCCAGTAACTGACAGACTCTCCAACTCTGCACAAGCAGAATAATTAACAGTGACTTAAGGAAAGAGCACCATTGGCATGCAGTGTGCCTTAGTACACAGCACCACCATACTCCAAGTGGGCAGTGGGGATTAAGTGTCTTGTCAAGAACACAACACAGTTACAGCGGGCCACGACCATCAACATCAACCTTTCAGTTGAAAGTTTGATGCTCTAAACACAGCGCCACCACACTTCCATTGTAAGAGTTAAACATGATAATCAAGCATGATACTATCATTCTATCAAGCCTGTCAGTCTGAGGAAGGCGATCGTTCTCCAGTGTTTCTGCTAGGTCAAAAACAATGAAGCTGTTTCCAAGATGAAAACACAAGAGCATCTCCAATACCATGGCTTGCAAATGAGAGTACTATTATGGAATGTGCCCAGGACAACACAGTTCTCTCACATGATAGGCATGTTAAAACTGTGTATCAATCACTTAGCTGCTATCACAGAATAAAGTCATCTCTCAGTGTACTTCCTTGGCTACCACATCAGCAAACCTTGAGCTCTCTCCTGCAGAAGCATTAGGTAATACGTCACACAGCTGCAAAACATTGCCCTCAGGAAGATGTAGTAATACTTCTGCAATTTCTCTGTGCATCCCTAGAAAACTATAGCCACTACGAAATCAAACAACCATCTTGTTATAAGAGGTAACTATGTAATATGAGAAAAGTGGGTTTAAACAATGAGGCTGCCAAGCAGACCTTCTGCCTTCCTAGCAGAAACCCTGCATTCTCGCCTGCCTGAATGGAAAATTCGGCCAGCAGTAATCACCCACCTCACCATATATTGCATGAGAGAAAACATGGCTATAATGTGTGAACAGAGAGAGTAATATTGTACAGCCAAGTAAATGCATGCTCATTTGATACATACTATAGGCATTCCCAATTTTACTCAATTGCATTAGTCAATTTCTGTGTGCGTGCAGACGGCATGTGTATGATGTAATCCATGGCTGTCATTGCTATAAAGGGAAATCAAGTTACCGTATTTACTCTATGTATTGGGACACTCTATGATTTGAGACACACATTTTTTCCAGAAAACTCTATTTTTTTATGCTCCAAAGTTTGGGACATTCAGGAGATTTGTTTCCAGTTGGCCCGTCGCTAGTAGCAGACGACACTCATAAAAAAAATTCTTGAGTAACTACAAATTTTCATTTTTTGCTTCCAAAACATAGCTTATGATCCCTAATTGGAACGAGCGCAATGCGCTCGTTCCAATGAGGGATCATATGCTATGTTTTGGAAGCAAAAAATGAAAATTTAAAAGAAAATTGGACGGTGATTTTCGTATATAGTGGTGGAAAACAAATCACACACAACTTTATTCAGCATCAAATCAAGACCAGGCTGTGTTCTTTCCCCCATTTTCTAACAATTGGGACACCTGTGAAAATAATTATTTTTAGCTGTCCCAATACATAGAGTAAATACGGTAAATACTCGATGTTTCCTTGAAATTCAATGTTGCTAATATTTTAACGCATAATCCCACATTTAAATTTGATACTGAACATGTCGTGATGCCAGTCTGAATACAGTCTATAGATATAACAGTATTATATGACTCATGATGGAAGTTATACACACCTGAATAATATGGTACTATTACTAATAATACTAGAATAGCCCTCAGTATACCTCCTTAGCTCCTTATACCTCCTTAGGTGGGTAAACAATAGCCCTCCATTTAGAACATCTCTTGCATTTTGCAATTATGAATCTTGTATTTAGGAAATACAAGGTAATAAATTTGTTGAAATAAACACTTTTAACTATGCTTCATCAAGTTTATCATAGAGCCTTGCAAAGTTTTGAAATTCGATTCTGTTCAAAATTGTCCCAGTAAGTTCAAGTCAGTTTGATTTGAGTTGAGCTGATTCAAAAATTTTTGAATTGTTGAGATATTCTCAAAATCCTATCACGTGTCACCTATTGAACTATATTTCTATCATCAGGTCTCCTGAGGATAGAAGAGGGGGTCAAGAGAGTTCTGTGCCTGACACTACTTTGGTTACATTTTGGAATATTTTGTTTTTCAGATTGATTTGTCCAGACGAGATGCTGATGCACACCTGCAGTACTTGAGTGGAGGCTTACAATATTTATGCTTGTAAGAAGATGCAATATCTACCACTTGAAGAGTGTTCAGATCAAGCCAGAAAATAAGCAGACTGTCATCTGCAAAATGAGGTCTCCAGAGGGTGAATTCAGTGATGCTACCCTGCACAGCAGGGTAGCATCACTAAATTTACCCTCTGTGAACCTCAATCTGAATCTGGGTCTCAAAACTGAGCAGAAGAGGTACCCAGAGAATAAATTGGCCCACTGTATGGGATAGCATCATCAAATTCACCCTCTGGGGACCTCATTCTGCAAATATCAGATTGCTTATTTTCAGGCCTGGTTCAGATTAAATTTAAGGTTTGATTCAACTAGAAAACCTCTGCTTGGTTTGAATCAGAATTCAATTGGACATAAAATTTGAGATTCGCAGAGCCCTAATTTATCATCTGTCAGTGCAATGAGAAATAATTGTTGCTCAACTATTTTAAGGTATAATTCTAGAGGAAATGTCATCATCTTAGTATTCCTCGATGTGAGGTGTAACTGTCAGCAGCTATGGCTTTATCATGACTGCAACACAATAATAAAGTCAAGTTCAATCAATTATTTATATCTAGACTGTCCCTTTTTGAGAACATCCAGCCCAGGTATTGGTTACTACGTCCTATTTTACCGTAAGAGCAGAACTCATTTACCACAGTAAACAAGCACTGCTCCACTTTCCACAGTTTCAACAGGGGAACTGAACAGATTGTTGATGTACTGCATGTACTACCACAGCTGTATCTCATCAAGAAGCAGTTACCTGGTAGAATGCTGAAAGTCCATATTTGGGCTTTATCCTGGAGTGCAGGTTGGCAACCTAAAGGCTTCACATTCTGTAGATGTGCTTCAGATTATCTTTGAAGTTCAATTATTTTTTTTTTTATTTGCCTTGTTATAATTTATGGGAGAGTGCCTAGAGGCGCTCTCTCATAAATTGTAACAAGGCAAAAAATGTGAACAAATTTTGACCACTGAAAAGTCCTCCACCAGTCAATGAACAAAATAGAAGGCATTCTCAACCATTTGCTGTTTGAACATCTACACAAACATACAGGGACTTTTATCGGAAAACGCAATTAAAGTCTTTTCCGGGCTGTCATCATTTATTCTGGCCCTTTTGAACCTGAAAGACTACTTTTTCAGTCTGGAAACATGATGCATCATAATTTCATTAACCCTTTACCTAACATGAAAAGCAGACGACACTTGCAAAAATAATTCTTGAATAACTAATCTTTTTCATAGATTATGACCCCCTCATTGGAACGAACACAATGAGCTCATTCCAATGCGGGGTCATAACCTATGTTTTTGAGACAAAAAATGAAAAAAATCATGAAAATTAATTGGCAATTTTTGTGAATAGCGCTGGCCGGTTTTGGCCATTACGTTGGGTAAAGGGTTAAGTAGGATGCCTGCTCAATGAATATGTGGGATAGATCACAAGGCCGCACATTCAAAATATTAATTGTTTTACCCCCAAACAACAAATATGGACTCTTCCACTTGCAGTCATTAAACTGACATGGAAGATACCAACATGCAGGGTTCAAAGTGTTAAATAACAAGGAATTTCAATATAAAGTCAAGTCTCATTGAAACCTTAGGGACACATCACGGAAAAAAATGAAACTTAAGGCCACACAAAGTAGATCTTCTGTTTCTCGGGCCATTATTTGTGAAATTGCATGCGGGCGAGAGGTTTTTTATTTTATTTTTTATTTCAGTAATTACTTCTTTGCCATCAAAAGTTCATGTTCTTGGTTCAAGTTTTAGGCCTCATAATCTACAGAATAGCATGGGTGGTGGTGTATTTCATCCCTTGAGGGGGGACAAATTCATCAATTTTTTTAACTTGGGTAAAATATCAGACATAAACCATTTAATTTTAATTTTTTTTAAGTTTAAATTGGTTATAAAAAGAGAGCATGCGGCAGCCAAAAGGACCATGCGGGAAGGCCTGAGAAACAGATTTTTTATTTTTTTAGGCCTAACAAAATTGTATAGTCAAAATGTATAGTCTAAATTTTCAGAACTGTTTTTTTTAGGAAATTATATAACATACATAGTGACACATTAAAATACATTATTCTTCTAGTTATAAATACTTACCAAATGAATAAATCCTGCTGCTGCCAGCCACAGACTAATGGAATTAGCTACAAGCTGCGCTAGTCGGATCAATGTGCTGGTTCTTAAAATGTTTAGATACTGGAGTATATCTGGGATGGAGAGCAAACGGAGAGCTCTCAAGAATCTTAAACCTGAAAAAAACATATACATAGCAAATAAAAAAATTACATATACACATCAGCCAAAATGTGATGTTAAGAGTTTTGATTATTCAGATTTGATTCGGTTTTCGGAGAAAAAAACTCGGTTTCAGTTCAGTTTTTCTTTGTGTCAAGAACATGAACATGCAGTAAATAACACTTCAGGCTCCTTGACTTGGAAAAAAAATCCTGCAATAGTTTGTACGACCATAAAAAGCCCTGTCTGTAAGTATAGTTATTGGATTCAGTCCCAGACTTCCTTTCAGGACTGGCATTCTTTAGGAGTGCAGGAGTGCTGTATGCCTAGAAAAAATTGAGGAGGACAGTTTTTTGCACTCCTTGCTTTTCTGGAATGCCAGATCTGTTTGGGACTACCTTTAAAATCTATTATCATTTCATCCCCTGAGTTCCAATGTGTTCTCTGTGCCTACTGGCACAGAGAACACATTGGAACTCACGGGACGATTTGTCAATGTTGTATTGATTCGCAATAATTCATGACCCATTCTGTGTTGCATTTCGATACATTTTGAGTGTAGAAGACACAGTCACATAAGAAATGAATGCAACATTTTTAATAATGAGAAGATGTGTATGCCAATTTGTCCACCATGTAGCTGAATATAGTACAATCTTTCAGTAACAATATTAATATCTTGAAGTGAATGTAACCAAAACAGCATACAAGTTTTTGCATTGAAAATTTCAGGTGCAACTGCACTCCCAAGCAATCTGAGGAGGGCAATTGTTTTGCACTCCTTGATTTTATAGATTACCAGGCCTGGCCTTTTCATCATTCTTAGGGGCTGTAGGGAATCAGTTCATAAGCACATAAATTAGGGTAACAAATGTATAAAGTTTATCTAAGGCCTAAAAAAATAAAAAATCTGTTTCTCAGGCCCTCCTGCATGGTCATTTGGGCTGCTGCATGCTCTCTTTTTATAACCAATGTAATCTTTAAAAAAAATAATTAAATAGTTTATGTCTGATATTTTACTCAAGTAAAAAAAATTGATAAATTTGTCCCCTGAGTGCAAGGCGGCTTTGCAATGCTTTAGCATTGCAAAGCCTTCTTGCTCTCAAGGGATGAAATACACCACCACCCATGCTATTCCATGGATTATGAGGCCAAAAACATAAACCAAGAACATGAACTTTTGATGGCAAAGAAATAATTACAGAAATAAAATATAAAATAAAAAAAACGCTCGCCCGCATGCAATTGTACAAATAATGGCCCAAGAAACAGAAGATCTACTTTGTATGGCCTAATTGATGTTGTGTTTTCATTGGCACATTTTCCCATTACTGACTCATCCAGTGGGAAGTCAATAAGGGGGAAAAAATGTGTCAATGAGAATATGACATATTTGCCATTTTGCCAGAAAGACAAGAGACTCAGACTACAGATGCCACTAGTCCATTTCCCTCCCAGTAAGGTACTTTGATGAGTTTATGCATGAACACAGTAAAACCATTTTGCCCGTTTCTTGATGAGTCATGCGGTTCAGTTTTCAGGTTTGCGGCAATAACTGGAATCAAACACTGATAACAAAAAAATTGCCCAGCTCTATCTAATGTTATTTGAATTTTTTTTTTAAAACACTGGAACCCTATTAACTGAATGGCCATTTTGTAATTTATTCAGTTAAGAATTGGTATTCAATTAACAGGGATTTGATCACTTTGCTTATCCTAGAGATAACAGGCCTGTCATTTTCATGAGAGCGATTTATTCGTCCACCGACTGCTCACCTTAACCCTTTACCTAACGTGATGGCCAAAACCGGCCAGCGCTATTCACAATGAAAGTGTCAATGACACTGTAGCTTAACTTGTGTGTTGTGTTTGATGAAAAGGATAATGTTCAATGTTTATGAAAGGATTATGAAATAAGACAAGAATTGTGATAATTGGGAATATGTTCATTTCTGTTCCCGGGATGCTATGTTTTTGATAAAAATAATAAGAGGTGTACACTGTACTAAAAAGCTGAGGGGTGGGTTAATATGACCTCACAGTTAATGTATGTGGCCCTCATAGTTCACGTATATCAATGAAAGTTACCAAGTTACAGTGAAATTATTCCAAAACAAGTCATCCTATCAAGTTACATTGAAATCCTTTCATAAATGTGGCCTGTAGCCTGTGCTAAAGGTTTTTGGGCTTCGGGCCCCTGCAGCCGTCGGTTTCCCAATTGTGTCCAAAGGGGACGTTCTCATCTAGACATTACATGAAGT
Organism: Pictodentalium vernedei; assembly: GCA_031216915.1. NCBI lineage: Eukaryota > Metazoa > Mollusca > Scaphopoda > Dentaliida > Dentaliidae > Pictodentalium > Pictodentalium vernedei. Next base: position 798,343,292 of record CM062297.1, read on the forward strand.
CAACCTACCAGGTTACAATGAAATCTCTTCATAATTATGACCTGTAGACTGTTCTAAAAGTTTTCAGGCTTCGGGCCTCTATATCTGTCACAGTTGCCCAATCGTGTCCAAAAGGGGACATTCTCATCTAGACATTATATGAAGTCAAACCTACCAAGTTACAATGAAATCCCTTCATAAATATGACCTGTAGACTGTGCTAAAGGTATTCGGGCTTTGGGTTTGGGCAGCCATAATGGTTGAATGATCGCAACCAAAAGGGGACATTCTCATCTGGGCATCATCTGGAGTGATCCTACGAAGTTACAATGAAATCCCTTCATAAATATGACCTGTAGACTGTGCTCAAGATTTTTGAGCTTCGGGAACCTGCAGCCATCACAGCTGACCAATCACGACCAAAAGGGGATGTCATCATCTAGGCATTATATGGAGTCAACCTAACAAGTTGCACTGAAATCCTTCCATAAATATGACCTATAGACTATGCTAAAGGTCTTTGGGCTCAGGCAGCCATAAAGGCTGAATGATCGCGACCAAAAGGGGATGTTCTCATCTAGACATTATTTGGAGTCATCCAAACCAAGCTACAATGAAATCCCTTCATAATATGATCTGTAGACTGTTCTAAAGGTTTTCGGGCTCTGGGCATCTGTAGCCACCACAGTTGACCAATCACGACCAAAAGGGGACATTCTCATCTAGACATTACATGAAGTCAACCTACCAAGTTACAATGAAATCCCTTCATAAATATGACCTGTAGACTGTGCTAAAGGTTTTCGGGCTTCAGGCTCGGGCAGCCATCATGGTTGAATGATCGCAACTAAAGGGGACAATCTCATCTGGGCATCATCTGGAGTGATCCTGTGAAGTTACAATGAAATTCCTTCATAAATATGACCTGTAGACTGTGCTCAAGGTTTTCGGGCTTCGGGCACCTGTAGTCGTCACAGTTGCCCAATTGTGACCAAAAGGGGACGTTCTCACCTAGACATTATATGGAGTCAACCTAACAGGTTACAATGAAATCCTTCTATAAATATGACCTTTTGCCTATGCTAAAGGTTTTCGGGCTTCGGGCTCGGGCAGCCATCATGGTTGAATGATTGCAACCAAAGGGGACAATCTCATCTGGGCATCATCTGGAGTGAACCTGCGAAGTCACAATGAAATCCCTTCATAAATATGACCTGTAGACTGTGCTCAAGGTTTTCGGGCTTCGGGCACCTGTAGCCACCACAGTTGACCAATCACAACCAAAAGGGGATGTCATCATCTAGGCATTATATGGAGTCAACCTAACAGGTTACAATGAAATCCTTCTATAAATATGACCTTTTGCCTATGCTAAAGGTTTTTGGGCTCGGGCACCCATCAAGGCTGAATGATCACAACCAAAATGGGACGTTCTCATCTAGACATTATTTGGAGTCATCCTACCAAGTTACAATGAAATCCCTTCATAAATATGACCTGTAGACTGTGCTAATGGTTTTCGGGCTTCGGGCCCCTTTAGCCGTCACAGTTGCCCAATCATGTCCAAAAGGGGACATTCTCATCTAGACATTATAGGAAGTCAACCTACCAAGTTACAATGAAATCCCTTCATAAATATGACCTGTAGACTGTGCTAAAGGTTTTCGGGCTTCGGGCTCGGGCAGCCATCATGATTGAATGATATCAACCAAAGGGGACAATCTCATCTGGGCATCATCTGGAGTGATCCTATGAAGTTACAATGAAATCCTTTCATAAATATGACCTGTAGACTGTGCTCAAGGTTTTCTGGCTTCGGGCACTTGTAGCCATTACAGCTGACCTATCACGACCAAAAGGGGATGTCATCATCTAGGCATTATATGGAGTCAACCTAACAGGTTACAATGAAATCCTTCCATAAATATGACCTTTTGCCTATGCTAAAGGTTTTTGTGCTCGGGCACTCATCAAGGCTGAGTGATCACGATCAAAATGGGACGTTCTCATCTAGACATTATTTGGAGTCATCCTACCAAGTTACAATGAAATCCCTTCATAAATATGACCTCTAGACTGTGCTAAAGGTTTTCGGGCTTTGGGCACTTGTAGCCATCACAGCTGACCAATCACGACCAAAAGGGGATGTCATCATCTAGGCATTATATGGAGTCAGCCTAACAGGTTACAATGAAATCCTTCCATAAATATGACCTTTTGCCTATGCTAAAGGTTTTTGTGCTCGGGCACTCATCAAGGCTGAATGATCGCGATCAAAATGGGACGTTTTCATCTAGACATTATTCGGAGTCATCCTACCAAGTTACAATGAAATCCCTTCATAAATATGACCTCTAGACTGTGCTAAAGGTTTTGGGCTTCGGGCCCCTGTAGCCGTCACAGTTGCCCAATCACATCCAAAAGGGGACTTTCTCATCTAGACATTATATGAAGTCAACCCACCAAGTTACAATGAAATTCCTCAATAAATATGACCTGTAGACTGTGCTAAAGGTTTTCAGGTTTTGAGCTTGGGCAGTCGTCACAGTTGGCAGATCATGCCCAAAAGGGGACGTTCTCATCTAGGCATTATACAGAGGCATCCTATCAAGTTACAATGAATTCCCTTCATAAATACGACCTGTAGACTGTGCTAATGGTTTTTGGGTTTTGGGCTCGAGCAGCCATACCGGTTGCCCGATCGCAACCAAAAGGGGACATTCTCATCTAGACATGACCCCAAACCTGCATATGAAATTTCGTGACGATCAGACAAGAACTGCGGGGTGTAGCCCGTGCTAAAGGAAAATGTGAACAGACTCACAGACTCACAGACTTCCGCGCACGTGATGGCAATAGCTTATCTTGACTATGTCAAGTTAAGCTAAAAATCACCAATTAATTTTCATTATTTTTTCATTTTTTGTCTCAGAAATATAGGTTATGACCCCTCTTTGGAACGAGCTCATCGAGTTTGTTCCAATGAGGGGTCATAACCTATGTTTCTGAGACAAAAAATGAAAAATATTAGTGATTCAAGAATTTTATTCGCAAGTGTCGTCTGCTTTTAATGTTGGGTAAAGGGTTAACAAAATTAAGGAGGCTGAAAACAAGCCTTCCTGACATTAGAAAAAAATAATTACCATAACAGCCTATTCCTAAAACCCACATCTTTTCAGATCTCTGCTGTGCTACTAGTCTCTGTAAGACAGCCACACTGCCCCTCCCACTCCTTTGGGACTTGCCGAAGGCCTGGAGGTGTGGGAGGGGCAGTATAGACATCTCACAGAGACTACCTTGTTTGCAGCACCAAATAAAATGTACAAAGCCCACTAGGCAGAATTCATTAATTTATTACTAAAAACTTAATTTTGCCACTTTTAGTTTTGTAAGCTGAGGAGAGCTAATCGCTCACCTAGGCCATGCGAGGGGAGTGATTTTTAGCCCTCCTGCATTTTTAAGAATTCCAAGCCTGAGATAAACTGAACATTTATTTTCGAATATCTTGTTTGACAGAGCTCATGGAGCTCTGTCAAACAAGATATAATAGATTAAATGTCTTTTTCAAGAAGAAAACAAGAAATGTTTCATCTATTGGACCCCCGTATTTAAACAAGATGGAGGTCCATGGGAGGATACATTGTTTGTCCTCCATGGGAGGATACATTGTTTGTCCTCTCTGTGCTTTATCACAAGAAGTGAAAGCTAGCTATCACCTAAGAGGACATACCACTCCATCAGTTTTTCCTGTCCACATATTCTAGCAAAACCCCAAAGACATTTTGACAGAATCAGATGTTTGTTTTGTTTTTTTACATATTCACCTCCATTTTTACAAGAAAGCATAATAAAACAGTGTGCCATGATTTTAACCCTCAAAGAACCACATATTGTTATACACTTTCGCTAGACATTCATCCTACATCCTGTAGATCTGCAGTTGCTTCTTGGCAAGTCTTGGCTGCAACAGGAGTGTAGCCAGAGTTCTATACCAGAGGGTGCCCTGGTCAGTTTGTTTTTTGTTTTTTTTATTGGACCCTCTGGTTATTACCCCCTCCTCCCTAGAAGGGGAGTGGAAGAAGAGGATAATAGCCAGAGCATCCTAGTTATGGCTAGGCCTCCCCCCATGTCCACTGCCCCCCCCCCCCCCCCAAGAAACTTTTGAAATTCAAGTGCATTAACCCTTTACCTAATGTAAAGGCCAAAACCGGCCAGCATTATTTTAAAAAAGCGCCAATTAATTTTCATTATATTTTCATTTTTTGTCTCAAAATCATAGGTTATGACCCCTCTTTGGAAGAAACGCATCAAGCTCGTTCCATTTAGGGGTCATAACCTATGTTTTTGGCACAAAAAAAAAAGAAAAAAATTAGTTATTCAAGAAAGTTGTTTGCAAGTGTTGTCTGCGTTTCATGTTAGGTAAAAGGTTAAGAGTGAATCTGAGACATTTGAAGAATGTGTTGCCCAATATTGGAGACCATTTTTGGGATCTATATGTTATTTTAAAGTTGCATTGGGCCAAAGTTTTGGAGGCAGCAAACATTTTAGGGGCAAGCCATCTCCTGTAGGTTAGAGCTGAAACGGTTAACCAATTAATCGATTAATCAATGGTCAACATCTTGATCGATCCCAAAATTGATCGATTAACCATTAATTTTGAACTACTGTACTATATGGGCTAACAAAGAAACAAACTTGCTCCAAAACAGGAAAACATTGTCACTAACTAACATCAATTATATGAGACAGAGTAAAGCATGCAAGTTACTTTCTGACATACTTATTTACTTGCATGATCATCATACTGTATCAGTGGCTGGAAATGGTCATTCTTTACCCTTTACCCATTGCGGGTAGAAAGACGATACTTGCAAAATAAATTCATGAATTACTAAAAATTTTCAATTTTCGTCTCAAAAACATAGCTTATGACCTCTCATTGGAACGAGTTTAATGAACTTGTTCCAATGAGAGGTCATAAGCTATGATTTTGAGACAAAAATTGAAAACATAATAAATTTGAATGGAGATTTTTGTATACAGGCCTAGTCGGTTTTGTTTGTTATGTTGGGTAAAGGGTTCATACTATAAATCATCAACGGTCTGGCAGTTATTCAGATATCTATTTGGAAAAGTGATTAATCGGTTAACCAAGGTTAATCCACGTGATCAATCGATCATGAAAACCTCTTAACAGTTTCAGCTCTACTGTCGCCCCCCCCCCCCCCCCCCCCCCCCCCCCCCTGTGACTATGCCACTGGGCTGCCAACAAATACTTGTCTAGAAACAACTGCCAAGGTATGTAGAATACAGGTGAATCTAAAGAGTGCAGAGAGGAGGGGGGGGGGGGGGGGCACCTGTGTTGTTAAGGTAAAAAGTAATCAAAGTTTAAATTAGGCATTGAAAGTGCAATTTTATAATTTTTACTTAAGGGAACACAGTAGTGTGATCACAATAGCAGTCACAAAATTCTGACCAGATCACGATTGTGTCGCAATTTAGTCAAAAATTCACAGTTCACTTTCCTGTCCTGAACAGCATTGTGGAATCTCACCTGTCAAAGAGGAATGACAAATTCATTACATCTCAAGTGCTGTTTTCCGTTTAAATTTTGCATTGTTTATTTATCAAATGAATGAATCGGCCATGACTAAATTTGATGGAAATTTCCAGACAATTTAACAAAGGAAATCACTGGACAAAAAGTTGATAAAATTTACAGGGAGAAAATTTGGTAAAAACTGTCCAAACTATGTATATTTTGTTTGTTAACCCTTTACCTAACATGAAAAGCAGACGACACTTGCAAAAAAAATTCTTGAATAACTATTTTTTTTCATTTTTTGTCTCAAAAACATAGGTTATGACCCCTCATTGGAACGAGCTCGACGAGCTCGTTCCAATGAGGGGTCATAACCTATGTTTTTGAGACAAAAAATGAAAAAATAATTAAAATTAATAGGTGATTTTTGAGAATAGCGCTGGCCGGTTTTGGCCGTTACGTTGGGTAAAGGGTTAAGCATATTTGTCAGAGTTCATTTTTCATCTACATAATATCAGTAAAATTCAACATTTCATTGACACAGAAACATCAGACCAGCTTGTTCAAGCCTTAGTCACTAATCTTCTTGACTACAGTAACTCTCTTTTGACAGTTTCTAAAAAGTCAACACTTGAAAACAGCACATCCAGGTGGCATGTGTAATTACCCAGTCTAGAAAGTACTAGCTCCCACATTACACGGTCCTTTCAGATCTCCACTGGCTTCCGTTTCAGTCAAGATTTCAATTCAAATTTTTCTTCTTATCTTTAAATGCAACAATATGGAATTACACCACCCTACTTGTCTAATTTGCTTATTAAAAGCCACAGAAGTCTTTTCAGACATCATATAAGTTTAGTCTGGTTCAGCCCTCATGTTCATTAAGTTCTGCAGCCAATAGGGCATTTGCCATTCAATTGCCAGGTCAAAGCTACAGAATTCTCTTCCAACCCATCCAAAAGAAATGAATTCTCGCAAATTATTCAAGTTGGGCATGTAACTTTATGCACTTTTTCCATAAGGCATTTTGCAATTTTGTACAGCCTTAGAGCACAATGTGTGGATTTAATGTTAGAAAATTATTATTATTATTTTAGTATTAAGAGACTTTCTGTGCCAGCAAGATATTAACTGGTAGTGTTGGAAGCCATATTTGGGCTTTATCCTGAAGTGCAAGGGCTGCAACTCAACTTATTATTTATTTATTAGGGTTTAACAACACATTAAAAGCCAGGGTTATATCATGTCAGGGACACTTTTACAGGTGGAAGAAGCTGGAGAGAACCACAGAGCAACGGCGAGCAGCTGTCAGCTCTCCAACATTGTAACTCTGAACTCTGCACCGCAGCACAGGCAGAGTTAGATTGGTTGAAGACTTGCGCACCATCGACGTGCAGTACGCCTTAGTACACAGCATTACCGTGCCCCCATGTAGACAATCGGGGTTAAGTGCCTTGCCCAAGGACACAACGCAGGATTATGAATCATTCGCAGAAATGGTCATCCATCTAACTACTAACCGTGCTTGACGTTACTTAACTTTGGTGATCTGATGAGAACCCGTCACCGCAACGTCACCGCGCACCCTCGCAACTCAACTGGTAGAGTGCTTAATTATTTTTGGTCAGCAAAATTTGTTCTCATGTCTTTGCCTGGTTACAATTTGTGGGAGAGTGCCTATTGGCACTCTCCCACAAATTGTAGCAAGTCAAGTCCTTGCAGACTAAATGATTCCACTTCAAGAATGATATGAAGCACATCCACAGAACATGAAGCCTTTAACCTATGCTACCCACACTTCCGAGAAAAGCCCAAATTTGGGCTTCCAGCACTCAGCCAGTTAAAGGCTTCATGTTCTCTCGATGTACTTCATGTCACCTTTGGCATGAAATTATTTGATCTCCGTGGATCTACCTCTGGGCACTCTTCTCTAAATTTTAACAAGACAAAGACTTGTGAACAAATTTTGACGACCTAAAATAATTCAGCACTCTACCTGTTAAACTGATGAAAAAAACCGTACCACATTGTATTGTGGCTTTTCACTCTTATAAACTGATGCCAGTCAGATCTTTCTGCTACTCAATGGGTTAAAAATCAATATTAATTATGATTCCACAGTCTTCAAATAAAAGTGGCCATTGGCAAAGTAGGAAGTACATAAATTGAATAAATGCTTTAACGTGCATGCAGTAACATTATAAATTTTTAAACTTTCTCGGCTGCTGTGAAATTTGTATTGATTAAAAACATTGTTAGTAAGTTTCTAAAATGGTAAAACTGATCAATTAAATTACATGGCGTGGGTATACTCTTAAAGTTATCCACTCCATTGATTTTTAACTTTTACGGGCTGCAGTCTTATTTTGATGTCAATCCATAAATTGATGATCTCTGAAGACTATAACACACAATACAATATGTTGAATTCAACATGTTTGGAACGTGCTAAATTCCACAAGCTGGATCATGTGTCAACATGCTTGGATGATGTAGTTTGAATATTAGTCAGTCATGATTCTTGTTAAAAAAATTCCAGACTTCACTGAAATTTATTTGTGGATAAATAAAATATACATGTACATGTAGTAGTCATGATGAAACATCTATTTTTAATTAACTAATATAGTCCTGATATTCCAAATGGGTAATGCTGGGCTCCCAAAAAGCCCAAATCGGGTACTGCAGACCTTAATTTTTATGACCAATCAATTACAGCGGAACCCTGTTAATTGAATAGCCACTTTGCCAATGAAAATTATTCAATTCACAGGAGTATTCAATTAACAGGGATTGTGTGACTTTTCTGTATTCTAGAGATAAACTTAGCATTTATTCTATTATATCTTGTTTGACAGAGCTCCATGAGCTCTGTCAAACAAGATGTAATGGATTAAATACCTACACCAGATGTACTGAGGCCAAATAGGTCTATAACTAAAGGAAAACTGCGGAGAGTCAGGGTAATTTCTCGACAGGTTACAAGATTTTTTATTCAATTAACAGGAGTTTACTCTATAACCGGGGGCGCGGTGGCTCAGTTGGTAGAGGTGAAGGCTGCAAGTCGAGAGGTCCTCGGTTCGAATCCCACCTGCGGCAACCACGTTGTGTCCTTGGGCAAGACACTTCACCCCGATTGCCTACATGGGGGCACGATGACGCTGTGTACTGAGGCGTACTGCACGTCGATGGTGCGCATGTCTTCAACCAATCTAACCCTGCCTGTGCTGCGGTGTAGAGTTCATAGTTACGATGTTGGAGAGCTGACAGCTGCTCGTCATTGCTCGGTGGTTCTCTCCGGGTACTCCGGCTTCCTCCACCCGTAAAACTGTCACAGTCACGATTAGCCTTTGTGCATAAGTATGTGACCTTAAACGCCATTAAATAAATAAATAAATTACTCTATAACCTATATTCAATAAACAGGTCAAATTTGTACTGGAGGTATGGTAAATGGTTTTGTGTTGGGAAATTATATTTAATTAACAGGGATATACAATTAAGAGGTATCCAATTAAGTGGGCTCCACTGTATCATGTGTGTGATATAGGGCCCTGCAAAGCTTTGAAAAACAATTTGATTTGAAATAGTCCCCACACTTCGATTTGATTTCAATCGCGCTGATTGGAAATTTTTCAAGTGGTAAAGATGATCTTAAAATCCTACAAAGTGTATCCTCTTGAACTCTTCTTCTATCATCAGGTCTCCTGTACAGTTAGAAGAGTTAACCCTTTACCCAACGAATCGCCCGCATCCGCCAGCGTAATGTGCAAATTCAGCAGTTGAAAAAATATTATTTTTCAAAAACTTTCAACAAAACCATATCATGTGACCCCTCGTTGGAACGAGCTCGTCGAGCTCGTTCCAACGAGGGGTCACATGATATGGTTTTGTTGAAATTTTTTGAAAAAAATTAAAAAATGATATTTAAAATAATAAATTTTGATATCGTCTGCGTTGGGTAAAGGGTTAAAGTAGGTTCCACTTCTGAAATTACATTGATTCCGTTCGGGAATATTCCACTTTTTTGCTTGATTTGCTGTTGCACAAAATACTTGAGTGGAGACTGACAATATGTGTGTGACACAAATCCAAGTATCAAATCCATAAGAAAGTGGGTGATTACAAGCAAATGGGGAGTGCGGTGGCGTAGTGGTAGACTGTTTGGATTTCTATGCTAGAGGTCCCGATTTCGATCCCCGTCCAGGACGACCCGCATTGTGTTGTGGGCAAGGCACTTTATCCCGGTTGCCTACATGGGGGCACGATGACGCCATGCTCTAAGGCGTACTATATGTCGATGGTGCACATGTCTTCAACCACTGTAACCCAGTTGCTCGTCGATGCTCAGTGGTTCTCTCCGGGTACTCTAGCTTTCTCCACCTGTAAAACTGTCACAGTCACGATTAGCCATTGTGCATAAGTATGTGACCTTAAACACCAATAAATAAATAGATTACAAGCAAAAGTGAATCAATATCTAAGGACCCCAATAGAGATGAAAATATGTCCCAACTGGACAAATTATTAGGGGTGGGGTGTGTTTCACCCTTATGCAATGCTCTTTGGGAAAATGCAATCATAATGCAGAGAAGTCTTTTTATAGAAATGATTTCTTTTCTCCTTAAAATTAAAAGAGGTCTTAAAATGGTCTTGTGATTCTTCTGAAACTTCTGATCCTTGTGCACTAAATTCAGTAAACATTGGCTCACAGGCCTTTTGATTATCCTATTTTCACACCGTTAACAGGTGTGTCCAAATTAGAGAGAGTGTGAAGACATCAATAAAAATGCCGATAGGATCACCGATCCAATGTCGAGTTGTGACAGCACAAACGTGGGTTTAATCATTATCAACTTATCATCCGGAAACCAATTATTTACAAAACTATGTGAAGGGTCACTGTAACCTTGACCTTTGTCCAGAATAAATAGAGGTCTTCCACTCACCTAGGCCAACCTACCTATGAAGTTTCATGAATGTGAGTCAAACCATTATCAAGTTATCATCCGGAAACCAATTTGTTTACGATTTACTATGCTGAAGGTCACTGTGACCCTGACCTTTGACCTAGTGAGTCCAAAATAAATAGGGTTCTTCCTCTCACAGAGGCCAACCTACATATGAAGAACGTGGATTGAACAATTATCAAGTTATCATCCGGAAACCAATTGTTTTGATTTACTATGTTCAGGGTCACTGTGACCTTGACCTTTGACCTAGTGTGTCCAAAATAAATAGGCTTCTTCCTCTCACAGAGGCCAACCTACATATGAAGATTCATGAATGTGGGTTGAACCATAGTCAAGTTATGATCCGGAAACCAATTGTTTACAATTTACTATGCTCAAGGTCACTGTGACCTTGACCTTTGACCAAGCAAGTCCAAAATAAATAGGATTCTTCCTCTCACCGATGCCAACCTATCTATGAAGTTTCATGAACGTGGATTGAACCACTACCAAGTTATCATCCAGAAACCAATTGTTTATGCACGCCCACCCACTGGTCCGCCTACCATTCACCAAACTATAAGTCGAGTTTGACTTCGTCACAACTCGACTAAAAATATATAAATTCTCTGTGCCTCTTCTACATTTGACAATAACTTGCATCATGACCATATCACCATAGAACACAAAGAAAGGCATGGTAATAAAACATAACAGGATAAGACTGTTATTTCTGGTTTTAATGTACCCAAATTAGGACAAAACAGTGTACCAAAAATAATTGAATTCAAAGGCCTGGTTCAAATCAAATTTATTACAAACAATATCCAGATATATAATTTTAATTTTTTTCTTGTATATTTCAAACAATGTCAACAAAACCACATCATGTGATCCTTCAGTGGAATGAGCTCGATGAGCAATGAGGGATCACAGGATATGGTTTTGTTGAAATCCTTTGAAAACTAATTGTTCTTCAACTGCTTAATTTGTAAATTTTGCACTCAGTGTCACAAGGCCAATTTGTTAGGTAAAGGTGCTTAATCATTTCAACCCAGATACTCTGCATGACAATGTTTTATACTGTGTAGAGCAATACAGGTGAGTCTATCTAGCAATTGTGAGGGAGAGTTTGTAGTATTTTGACATCAGTGTGTAGGGGTTAAAGGGAGAACAAAGACAATAATAGTAATAACTACTTATTTGCAGGTGCATAGCCATGATTATATAATGGGGGGGGGGGGGGGGGGGGGGTGCTAGCCAGTTTTATGGGGCCAAAGATGATATTTGAAAGGCTGTTGTGTGGGATTTTGGAGAACTCGCCTAGTCCTAACTAGGACTCTCTGTCATTACCCTCTCCTCCCACTTCCCTTAAGGGAAGTGGGAGAAGGGGTAATGACCAGAGGGTCGTAGTTAGAACTAGACCCCCCCCCCCCCCCCACCCACCCACCCACCCTACCAAAGTACTCTAAAAGTGGATCTGAGGCATTTGTAGCATGTACAACCCCTATATTGTAGACCATTTTAGGGATCTTTGTTGTGTGAAAGTTGCATCTGGTCATTGTTTGAGGGGGGGGGGGGGGCAGAAAAATTCCCCTTACTCAGTAACGCCACTGATGATTTGTAAAGTGCAACTCATATAAAAATACTTGGTTGCACTTTGTAATCACACATTAAAAACACACTTTGAAAAGTTCAAAATGCTTTATTAAAAAGGTGAGTATTGAGATGCCTTTTGAAGGTTTGAACATCCATAGCATTTCTGATTTTCTCATCCAAATTATTTCACAGTTGCTGAGCTACCCATGGAATCCAAGCTTCTTCAACATATTTTGGACCTTTAGGTTTTTTCACATATAAAAGAATTTCTTTAGAAGACTTTAAAGTTCTAGTGATTGTGCGAACTGGCCAACTGGGACCATGCTAATAAGATAGGAATAAGCCCTATTATGAATGCATTTGAAAGTTAGTAACACAATTTTAAACTGGATCCTTGACCTAAGTGGCTGCCAATGAAGAGAGTGTAAAGATATAATTAATACTGATCATTCAATATGTGAAGAAATTGAATAACTGACTTTCATCATCCTATTGAGTTTACATTGCTCTAAATTGTGCCACTTCCCACCAAAAAGATGAAACAAATTATACAGAGTAATAAGAGTGCTCATGAGTTTAGGTGATGAGTAGATTTATTGATTTCTTGCATCAGAATTTGCAGGAATACAGTTAAAACTAGAAGTCCTGTCATGAAATGCGCACAAATAGCACGTCGATCTGTGCGTTAGTCTGTGCGTTATGACCATAGTAAGGCTATCAAATCCTGTATATATGGCCTGTGCACAAGCAATGTTTCAGCCAATGGACCTCCGGGTAACCTGGAGGTCCATTGGCAGAAACATTGCCTGTGTTCGCTATGAGTAACCAGGAGAACCTGCCGTGCTTTGGATGCCATTCGATATGGCAATTGCGTGCAATTCCTACGTGCAAATAACCCTAGAGAAGCACACAGTTCGTGACAGGACTTCTAGTTTTAACTGTAAATCTTTAAGCTTTCCATGATTTTTTTCACAACATTGATACAGAAGATTGATCTGGTAAAAGTCTTCAATTTTTTCTAAGGCAATCCCTCATTGAAATTGAATCCTACCCTCCCTTGTCAAACATTTTTACTGGCTTTCAGTGTCTTCCAAAATTAGCATGAAATTATGAGACCTGAAATCTTTCTTTTTTTCATTAATACATATATATAGAGGATATCTAGTGTTTTTGAGTGGATACTGAAAATTATCTCATGAGTGACCAAGACAAATGTTGATTTTTCGCGAGCGCTTGCACGAGTGAAAATAACCATTTGTCTCGGGCACAAGTGAGATAATTTTTGCTATCCACTCAAAAAACAATAGATTTTCTTTTTATTATGTGCTTTTTAAAAGAATCTGATCATTCCTAGCACTCGTTTCAACCTTGAATTGATGCAGGAAAGGAAACAGATAATCGCTGCCTATTCATGCTGCAATGATCCTTCTCGGTCCGCTTTGGGTTTCATGCATCAATTCAAGGTGAATATGTCTTGAATTATTACTGGAAATGATCGGTATCCACTCAAAAACACTAGATTTTTTTTTTCATTATATGTTTTTAGAACAAATTTATCATTTCCAGTGGTAATTTGACTTGTATTCACCTTGAAGTGATGCTTTGAAAGCTGCCATTTTGATTGACACCATGAAAGTGAAAATTTCTATATCTTCAGAGTGGGGAACACAATTTCTATCTTTCCACAATTTTTTCGATAATCTATCATTTAGAGTATAATAAATATATATATTCGCATACGTTTTCAAGAAAACATCATTAAAATATAAATCTCATTTATTCAGACTTTAATCACTCAAGTCCTGAATAACAATATATTCCAGCTACATGATCAAGGCATGCCTATTTAACCCTTTACCTAACACAGTATTTTTAAAAAATAAATTAAATTTCACATTTTTTTAAAACAAATTTCACAATTTGTCAATACAGCCATACAAATATGGATATCATTAGAACCAGCTCGACGAGCTGGTTCTAATGGTATCCATCTTTGTGTAGTTTTACTGAGAAACTTCCGAGATATTTCAGGCTGTGGTAAGCTTATACTGCTTAATTTTCTGGCCGTTGATGGTCACTATGTTAGGTGAAGGGTTAACTTGTAGAGTACTGAATTACTTTTCAAAAGTGACTTGTAACAAGAGTATTTTCTTCTAAGATCCTATTGCTGCCAGCAAATGGAACCTGGTTTAACAAGATTTTGTTCAGAAATAATTGATTTGTGACAATTTATTGGAGAATGCCTGTTGCAGGGCTGAAACGGTTGGCTCATTTTCGCAACCGACTAACCGAGAGCTATAACCGGATAATATCCAGTTATCCGTGGCCATTATTTCACCGAATATGGGATCAAAACTATAGAAATTGGAAAGCAGTATTCTCAAACTATTCCGTAGTGTGTATACAAACGAATGTTGTCGAGTACTCGACAACGTTCGTTTGTATACACACTAGGGAATAGTTTCTGTGACAACTCATTACTCATGGAAACTGCCGATCATTAACGAAGTCTTGAACGCCAAAGTAGATTATTTCTCAATATATTCAACGTGGCTTCGATGTGAAATCTATCACAAAAGAGAAGCAGCAGATTTACTATGTTTTAAATGTGGAATGACGATCACTATCGATATTTCGTCTAATCGGTTGAAGTTTTTTTCAATCAGTTAGGTAGCTAACTGGTTTCAAACCGATTATCTGGTTAACCATTTCAGTACTAGCATGTTGGCACTCTCCAATAAATTGTAACAAAGCAATTTCCTGTAAAATGTTTTTGTTCTGCTGCTGAGCAGAAATTTTTTTTTTAAACAATATTTTATTTCACAAAATATGAAATGCGGTTTCGTGAACAGGTGGTGCCTATTTTAACACAGACCCTAACAAGAATAACAAATACAATTGTGGTGTGGGAGCAACTGTACATGGGTTTACTGATAAGATGGTAATGGATAAACTGCATCATGTATACAATGAACCCTGATCGAGGAAGGGAAAGACAGCAGACAGCTATGTTACTCTCTCTCCTGCCAAACAATGATGACATCAGTGTTAATAATTCTGGAACATGTCACTATTATATGGTTATGAGAAAAAGAGTGGATATAACATTGCTTCTATTGTTATCTGGTCTAGAGAAGTGTGATTTTTCTTGTTAGGCGAGTCACCGTTGTTTGGCAGAGTACAGGAGACAATATTTATTAGCTTTATAGAGGAGTTGGCCATGAGAGACACTCTACATTAGGTAATAATTTAGCCCTTTTAGGAGGAAATACTTGAGAGGTGCAGAGTTCACTCAAATGCTCTCTACACAGGGAATATAAAGGACATGATAATAAAAAGTGCTCAGCATCCTTGTACGGAAATCCACACCTGCATGTCGGATCACATCAGCGAAAAATATGTCATACTTATGTCCATTTAGATCACTGCATTGCAATCTAAGTCTGCAGTGAAGTATCTGTCTTTTTCTCTCAACTGTGTAGTATAACTTGGGGTTGACTTGATCTTCATGAGCTAACTTCTTTTTAAATGCATGTATTGAAGAGCTATTCTGTAGCTCGACTTTTAGGCTATTCCAAATTTTTACAGCAGACAGGAGGAATGAGTTCGCAAAATGTGAAGTATTCCATTTGATGTCAAGCAACAAATGTGATGACCTTAGAGGATAGGTGGTAATTTCTGAAATGGATCGTGGTACGAGTAATCTCACATAATCAGGGATCAAAATACTTTTTTTATTTGCATAGCGAAATGCTATACATTTTAAAAAAATGTATAGCATTTTTTGAAAATTGTGTAGCATTTTTATGTTTCAAATTCAATATACAATAATGAGTGTTTTTGTTCCCTAGAAAGCATTTGACACTTAGTTACAAGTATATTAGTGGTAGGCCTACCTGAAAATAAAAATATGGTACAGGCATACTGATTTGGTACTCTGTCTCTGCCACCATGTGAGTGGACATCTATTCCAAATTAATTTTTTTACTCGAGTGGATACTTGAGTACTTGGAGGCAAATCAGCTGTTCATGGACCACCAGGTATTCTACCTGGTGGTCCATGAACTGCTGATTTGCCATTGAGCCATCCCATTTCTACCAGACAAGCAGTTACTAGTTAGGACTAATGCCCATTGTCCACCATGATATAGAAGTTGAGAAAGTGCATCGCATTTCGCTGTGCATATTTAATGATTGCATAGCTTTTTCTGAATTTTGCATAGCAAAATACGATGCGATACCGCTTATTTTGATCCCTGCACATAATCAGGTACGTTGGTGAACATAATTTTATAAAAAGTCACAAGTTTATGTCATTTTCTACGTTCTTTCAACATACTAAATCCTGACTCTTCACAGATGAGTTGACTGATGACTTGTGCCCCTTGTTGCACCTATAATTGTATGTAGTGCATCTAGATGGGAGATTTTCAGGAAGTGTTGCAATTTGATCAGTGCAGTTGACGTATATAACTTCGGCGTAATAAAACAAAGGGAGAATAAAATACTGATATACAGTAAAACCTGTCTTGAGAGACCACTGTCTTGAGAGATCACCTGTCTTGAGAGACCACATCTGCCAGGCACCGATTTGTTTTACTCTATAATGGACCTGCTATGGGAGACCACCTGTCTTGAGAGACCACTGTGACCTGGTACCAACTTGTATTTTTATGCAATAATGGACCTGTCTTGAGAGACTGACCCTTTGAAGACTGAAACCATGACAAAAACATTTTACCTGTTCTGGAATTGGAAAATCCATTGTGGTTATACTAACATAATTAAAAGTACTAAAAGCTCTTAATTGGGTTTCAATTGCTATTCGGTTACAAAACTCATTAAAGATTGAGATGTTTATATAAGACCCCTGTGAAAAGATTAGGATTATTGCTGAATAAAAAATTTCATACATACCTGAAATGTGACAGATAAGATTATAAAAATAAATTTGTGTTGAAAATCTTCAATGAAGATTTTCAACACTAATTTATTTTTATAATTTTTATAACAGTCCATTTCAATTTGTTACAAAAACTTCATAAAAAAGAACAACTACAAAGTAATTACAAAAATCCTTTCTTCTCCATTTCTGAATTTTGTGGTTGGTTATTCACTGACTTGAGAAAACCTGAAACCTGTTATGAGAGACCACCTGTCTTGAGAGACCACTTTTGTGTGGCCCAAAGGGCGGTCTCTCAAGACAGGTTCTACTGTAGTGTTTCAAGAGCTGATCAAGATAACCTAAATTTCAAACTTCTGAGGCTGTTAATCATGGGTCTCACCCTGTCAATTAAATGTTCAATGTGCAAATTCCAAGAACCTGTCTCACAAAACATAAGACCAAGGTGTTTGTGCCAATTCATTTCTTGCACTTGTTGATCAAGCAAGTGTATTGGAGGGTGGGGCATTGGTCTTGTTTTACATGAGATCTTCAGGCTTTCGTTTTTTTGGGGATTGAACTGAACTTGCCAGGAGTCTGACCATTCAGCAATTTTTTGAGGTCTTCATTGATCATATGTGCTGATATATTTACATCCTCGATTGTGAAATATAATGTAGTATCGTCGGTATATTAGTCTTATATTGAAAGTAATATTACCTCAGATTCTCTAACCATGCTGTGGAATTCAATATAACACAAAGAATTTTTCTACTTTGAAACTTAATACTTTGGATGAAATTTAAATTTACTTTTATTTCTAATTTTCTTCATACCCTCTTTCGATTAATAGTACTTCCAGTATTTGATATCCTAATAAATGTATACATGTAGTTACCATCCCGTCCTCTGTATCTGTAAATGATTCACGAGTGGAAACGACCTTGTAAAAGCTTACTGTTGGATCCAGAAAAACTTTATTGTTATTGAATGTAACTCATAGAAATTGGAAATAAATACTGTTTAAACTAAAGTAATATTATCCACAATGTCATTAATATATATGTTAACCCTTTACCTAACATGAAAAGCAGAAGACACTTGCAAAAAAATTTCTTGAACAAATAATTTTTTGTCTCAAAAACATAGGTTATGACCCCCTCATTGGAACGAGCTGGGGTCATAACCTATGTTTTTGAGACAAAAAATGAAAAAATAACTGACAATTTTTTAGAATAGCGCTGGCCAGTTTTTGCCGTTACGTTGGGTAAAGGGTTAAACAGAAGAGGACCTCAATACCAACCCCCGCAAAATGCCAGCAACCACTAACTTGTGGTCTGATTTTTCTCCATTTATTACTACATGCTGCAAGCTACCCGTCAAATAGCTTTCAAACCATTCAAGCAGGTCACCTCTTATTCCTGCAGCATTCAATTAGGATAATAGTCCATTATGCCAAACTCTATCAAAGGCCAAACATCAAGTTAATGTGAACAGTACAAAGTCACCATGGTGCTTTCAGCACTTTTCAATAGAGCCATGATAATGGCTTCTAGCATGTTGGAAACCGAACTTTGTCGTTGCTGGGGGAAATAGATTCATGCAGCGTATTCAGCCAAAACTCAAATAGTGTTGCCTGAACCAGAGCATGAACATATGTCTCACTGTAACGACCACCCCCCCCCCCCCCCCCCCCCCCCATTTTCGTTTTTGTTGGGGTGGTTCTTATCCTGAAGGGGTCAATGCCTTTGCCTCAAAAAGCAAAAATCAACAGGGATTCACTGAAAACAACAATTTTAATACATATATATATATATATAAATAAATATGGTAATTTGTGATTTACAAGGAATCCAATGAATGAGAAAAACGAAATGCCAATCACCTCCCCCCCCCCCGCCCACACTTTTTGAGTCACTCTCTGTTGTCACTGGTTTCCCTTCCTTAATTGCCGCTGGTGTTTGGATTTTGGTTTCACTTCACTCCTTCACTACCATCACACGGCCTCTAACGTATTGTCACTTTACCGGACGACTTCCTCTAAAGTCTGACAGAATGTTACTCGACCACTACCATCGCATGGTTACTAATGTATTGTCACTTTACTATGTCGCCTTCCCTCTAACAAGTGATGGAATGTCACTCTACCACTGCCGTCGTATGGTCACTGCATATTGTCTTTTTACTGGATGCTTTTAACTCAAGCAGTCATCAACAATGGGGTTAACCCTTTACCTAACGAATCACCCACATCCGCCCGCGTAATATGCAAATTGAGCAGTTGAAAAAATTAAATTTTTCAAAATATTTCAACAAAACCATATCATGTGACCCCTCATTGGAACAAGCTCGTTCCAATGAGGGGTCACATGATATGGTTTTGTTGAAATTTTTTGAAAAATTTAAAAGAATGATATTTAAAATAATAAATTTTGACGTTTTTCTCAGAATAATGTTCATACAGGCAAAGCTTACTCTCCCTACGTATGGCTTGCCTTTGACAACAGGTATGCTGTCTTTCTAAATACCAATAGCTCCCTGAGCTCGTACATTCTATTTCTGATCTTACTCTCAGATATGGCCACCAACTTGACCAGCGACTGCTCTGATTCTAAATATGAGTTCTGTAGCTCCCTTACATCACAACATGCCTATACTTTCGCACCGTTGCAGCACCTCCTCTAACCCATGCCATGGGACATCCCCAGCTCCTATGACCTAAGATCCACAGCCTTACACACCTTCAGACTGGAATTATTCGAGAAACCCCTCCGATTTTTATTTTGATAGCCAGAACATCAATTCTTAGTATAATTGCTTCCCTTGAACTTGGCCGCTTAGATTTATCTTAATTTAATATTCGCTTTAAAGTTCCTTTGAAAGACTTGCATTTCGGTATATCCTGACATTCGGTGACAGACCACACACATAATATGGAGGGTGTTCAGAATCTGTGGGATGTACTGTTTTTACAACAATTACCTGCTAACTCCTCGACATAATTACACTTACACACCAATTCCTTTGTCTTCTCCGGGTTGGTAAGAGATGTGAAATACCTGATAGAACAATAGACTAGGTGTTCACTTGAACACCTGTACTCACTTACCATACCTGGGTCCCTGCGTTCTGTGAATTGGCGTGTAAGTAAGTTACTAACCTCACTGGAGGTATTCATGAATTTGAACAACCTGCCAAGCTGTAACACCTCACCGCTTCGTGGCTCGGCGTCTCATACCACACGTTGACAGGTTGTTCAAATTCATGAATACCTCCAGCTCAGTTAGTAACTTTTACAGATAATGACTGCAAGAGAACATTGGTCTCTCTTGCTTTTAATCTTTATCAGTCAGCTCACATGGTGTTGAGTAAGCGCGCACTTTATGGCCATTAAATATTCAGGCTTAATTAGCAGCACATGCATTATTGCTGGTCTGTTTAATTGACAAATCTGTTTTTGGGGTTCATCATACAAATGCACTTTCTTATACCTTTGGCCTGAATGAGAAAAATTATCAAAGATATATACACTTTTATAGAACATAATTGGAAATTCAAGCTATCACCTTGACATAGCACTCAACAAGTTAATTAACCCTTTACCTAACATGAAAAGCAGACGACACTTGCAAAAATAATTCTTGAATAACTAATTTTTTTCATTTTTTGTCTCAAAAACATAGGTTATGACCCCTCATTGGAACGAGCTCGACGAGCTCGTTCCAATGAGGGGTCATAACCTATGTTTTTGAGACAAAAAATGAAAAAATAATGAAAATTAATTGGCGATTTTTGAGAATAGCGCTGGCCAGTTTTGGCCGTTACGTTGGGTAAAGGGTTAACCTACACCATACAGGTATTCCAAATTGATCTTTATGGGCCCCCAACAGCCAGTGGCACTACAGACCTCCAATTTGTATATGACCAACTGTGTGTGTGACATTAGACCAAGAATCAATTCCTCTCTAATAAAAAGTACCTGATTTCTAGCAAGAGAGAATAAATTTCAAAGACTTCAAACCAGATGCAAATGGCGGAGTGACTCACCTCCCTCTAGTGATGCCCCAGGGTTGAAGGGTGGGGGGGGGCCTGTGTCAACAGCTGGTTTTTGTCAGATGGAATTTCATACATGTGGATTTTCCTGCGGGATTTTATTTGGCCTTCCAAATGAAGGGTGTCTCAGGATATATTCTGTATGCCAGAAACAGTAACATGTAGAACACATCAATAGATACTTATATATTGTCACATTAGTCCTCTAGAGTATCCTCTGCAACATCATGTAATTAGTGCCAGATCAATAAGCCCTGAATAAAACTGGAATATAAATGACAATTGAGGGAGTTAATTAATGAAGTCGCAGATTCATTTTCTTGAAAAGCAATGTGGCATATTGGCAGATCTCTTCAGGCCCAACAAGAGAAATATTATTGATTATTGACCCTCAGTGAACTCTTATTAACATGGTAATTACCATCACCAATTTTTTTCTGTTGAATCCATTCATGCAGTATAACATAGGGGTAGAAAAGAATGATAATACGGTAATGCAAAATCACTGTAAATTACTTTGTACAACCAAATACAATAGAACCCTGTTAATTGAATAGCCACTTTGCCAATGAAAATTATTCAATTAACAGGGATATGGCCACTTTTCAAATTTCTGTATTCCAGAGAAAGGCTGGGCATCTATTCTATAGTACTGTATCTTGTTTGACAGAGCTCATGGAGCGATTGCGAACAAGTTAAGAAAGGGAAGAATATTGTAAGATAAACTGGTTATTACCACCAAGTAGGTTTCCGAGATGGTGTACTGAAGTCTCGATCTCGTCTCTGGATCATATATCGACTTGTCCTAACGTACTTGTCGATATATGCCCAGAGACACGGTCTCACCTTAAATACACCATCTCGGAAATCTACACAATAGTAATAACCTATATTTATTCTGACTAAAAGGACAGTATAAGTTATCTCTGCCAAAATGTGTGGTATATGGAAATTTAATACCTGGATGTGAGTTTTTAAACACGGAGCCACAGGCGAGGTATTTAAATGAGACATCCAGGTATTAAATATCCATATACCATACATGTCGGCGGAGATAATGTTTTTGTCCCATTTCAAACACAATACAAACATAGTGGAAATAAATTTGTGAACGCATTTCTCAGCTCCACAATCACTTGGACCAAATTCGTGGCAATTATTCTGTTTTTATCATCGCAGAAGACAACAGATAGAGTTACATCCCTTGGGGCATTAAGGAAACGAGTAAACAGTATTTTGTTGACATATCGTCTCCTGAGTTCCAATATGTTCTATGTGCCTACTGGCACATAGAACACATTGGTACTCAGGGGATGAATTATTTGCTCTTAGTTTATTTTTATGATTGAATTGTCAGAAATCTGATGATATTTGTGACTATTTTCAGGTTTTTTGGTTCGATTTTTATTTCGAGGCGAGCAAAAGTGGAAAGCTTTCATTTAAACCATACACCCCGATGTTTCATGTGCACTTCTACCCTGGATGTTGCATGCTCTCATATACCATGGATGTTGGGTGCATCTTTTGCCATGGCTATTTGTCCAAGGTATTCTGACCAATCAAAAGACTGAATTTATCGGGATATAGGGACAATGTATTTTAACATGCACAGCTACATTCATGTGGGTTCTCACAGGACAATATCTCAATCAAAGTTCCTTTATCCTGTGAGAAATTAACAAGTACATGTAATTACACCTGATGCTGGATTTATCACAAAGTAATAATGGAGTGAAACAATTACATTCTACTTTGATATCAATCTCCTTTCAGAGATATTTTGTTTTGACTAGAAACCCAAGATTCAGGCTGATAATTAGGCCAATTTGATTATTACTGACTGAGTGCTTTGGAAGAAATATTTTTTATGCAACATTCCCAACAGACAATAATAGAACAGCTGTCAAGTTCAAGCAGCCACTAAGAGAAAATGCATGTTAATAAATCATTGCACTGTAATCACACTTCCCATAAACTACATCTTATTTTATTTATTTAACCCTTTACCTAACATGAAAAGCAGACGACACTTGCAAAAAAAAATTCTTGAATAATTAATTTTTTTCATTTTTTGTCTCAAAAACATAGGTTATGACCCCTCGTTGGAACGAACTCGACGAGCTCGTTCCAACGAGCAGTCATAACCTATGTTTTTGAGACAAAAAATGAAAATATTTTGAAAATTAATTGGCGATTTTTGAGAATAGCGCTGGCTGGTTTTGGCCTTTACGTTGGGTAAAGGGTTAACAGCTACTGAGAGAAAATGCATGTTAATAAATCATTGCACTGTAATCACACTACCCATAACCCATAACCTATAATCTTATTTTATTTATTTATTTATTTATTTATTGGTTCTTGTCAGACCACCAAAGTTAAGCAACGGCGAGCCCGGTAAGTCCTTGGATGGGTGACTGTCCGCGCGATTGATTTGAACTCCTGCATTGTGTCCTTGGGCAAGGCACATAACCCCGATTGTCCACATGGGGGCATGCTGACCCTGTGTACTAAGGCATACTTCACGTTGGTGGTGCGCATGTCTTCAACCAATCTAACCCTGCCTGTGCTGCAGTGCAGAGCTACAATGTTGGGGAGCGGGCAGTTGCTTATTGTTGCTCAGTGGTTCTCTCCGGGTACTCCAGCTTCCCCCACCTGTAAAACTGTCACTGACATATGATCTTGGCTGTTAAAGTGTCGTTATACCTTAATAAATAAATAAATAAATAAATAAATAAATAAATATTTATAAAGTGTCATTAAACCTTAATAGATAAAAAAAAAATAAATAAATACATAAATTTTATTTATTTATTTATTTAGTGGGGTATAATGAAAATTTCAACAGCCAGTGTCATATTTTATTGAAGAGTTTTATAGGCAGAGGAAGCCAGAGTACCCAGAGAGAACCACTGAGCAGCATCAAGTAACTATCATACTCCCCAACTTCACAAAGTTTGCACAAGTGGTGCATAGGCATTTCCCCAGAGGACCTTTCTTTCGGTAGATATTACCCCATACTGGTGGGTGGACATTTCCCCAGCGAACGTTTTCCTTGGCTTCTTATGGAAAGTGGACATTTCCCCAGCAATTTTTCTGTTTAACTTTTTTTGTGTTAAATTTGTAGCATTTTTTTTTAACAATTCCAGATGTTTATCTCCCATGTTGGGAGTTACTCCTGGTGTTTTCAAACCAAATTTATGCAGTATTAAAATTGCTTGCTTCATGTACAGTATATATTGTTTTTTGACAGTAATGCGTACAGTACAGCTACAAAAGTTGAAGCATAAACTTCAAGAACTTGAAATGATTTACATTATTCTTTTTCTGTGTTGATAAAAAACCAGGTCCTGGTATTATTTCTTGGAATGCTCTCTCAAAGTACGTTCAAATATATCAGGACCTGGGTTTATCAACACAGAAAAATATAACGCAAATCATTTCAAGTTTTTGAAATGACACCAGGACCTTGTTTCAGAAATTGTCTCCGTTCACCATCACTCTGATAATTGTTTTAACTTCGAAAGTGTTGTTACTATTTCATAATGTCTGCCTGTCTATGAGGAAATGTCTGGGGTAATGTCTACCCACACTGGGTAAATATCCATCTGGGGTAATGTCCACTGGGGAAATGTCCTGCATTCCACACAAGTATAGGGAGCATGAAGGCTTGCATGTTGATAAAAATTTTAATTTTGTTTGAGTGCATCCTCCAAGCGCCCACTCAATGCGCCCAATGAGCTCTGTCAGATAAGCTTGAATTGGTTAAATTTATAATTGCATTGTGGGAAATTTTGTTTTGTGCTACTGGAAATTTCAATATTTTGACGTCAGTTTGTAGAGGGTTAATAATGTTTTTCTATCTAATCTGATGAAAAAGAAGATAAATTTTGTTAGCTCTTTACCTAAGACAACTAGAGAGGTAATACAGTGGAGCCCACTTAATTGGATATCTCTAAACTGAATAACCCTGTTCATTGAATGTAATTTCCCAATACAAAACCATTTACCATACCTCCAGTACAAATTTGACCTGTTAATTGAATATAGGTTATAGAGTAAACTCTGGTTAATTAAATAAAAAATCTTGTAACCTGTCGAGAAATTACCCTGACTCTCCCCAGATTTCCTTTGTTTATAGACCTATTTGGCCTCAGTACATCCAATACAGGTATTTAATCTATTATACCTTGTTTGACAGAGCTCATGGAGCTCTGTCAAACAATATATAATAGAATAAATGCTCTGTTTATCTCTAGAATACAGGAAGGGACACAATCCCTGTTAACTGAATACTCCTGTTAATTGAATAATCTTCATTAGCAAAGTGGCTATTCAATTAACAGAGTTCCATAACAGGACCATTGTAGTAATACTTGCAATAAAGGTTTCTCGAATAACTAAAAATCTTTTTTACCTCAAAAATTTGAATAGGTGCAAAAGTCTCATTCGAATGTGGGAGTCATAACAATGTGTAGGAGGCAAAAACTGAAAAATATATTTGAATGGAAATGTTTGTCAAATTGCAAATAGCACTTAGCAGATATAACCATTCTGTTAGGTAATGAGTTAACCATTTATAAAGTTGCAGATAAAGGGACAATAAGCCACAAATTTGAAAAAAATAAGTTGACCATTTGACAAAACCACAATTTTCATTATACAAAGGTACCCTTATGAGACTAAAATGACCATTAAATCCTTGCCTTCTGATTAGACAAGAGCTTGCTTAGTTTTTTCTATGTTTATGGCTCCAGTGACACATGTTACCATCTGATATCACATGAAATATTTGAAAAGACGATAACAATGGGAGGAGATTCAAACTTAGTGCAAACTGCCTATAAAATTGTGTTTTTTGAGGCCATTGCCTTCGATGAATGTATACTCACAACCTACTTATAAGTTCACGATTTGAACTGAGATGAAGTAACCTTTATCTAAGTTATTGATGTTTTGTTGTCCAGTGATGTCATGGGGTACACAGGAAGTTTATTTACTAAATTTGTAATCATTAAAGTTACTTTGTACATTCAAGTTGCCTTGTTCATTTCACGATGTGGGTTTTGGGCTATGGAGGGGGGGGGGGGGGTGGTAGGGGTGTCTTATTGGAAAATGTACGTTATTGTGATGAACTGAGGGTAACATGATGATCTGAAGTTTGTGGCTTGAAGCATATGTTCAACCGAGATGCAAAGCATCTCGGTTGAACATAAGCTCTGAGATAAAACTTCAAACCATGTTACCATCAATTCATCACAATAACTTATAATGTTTCATATACTGTATCATTTGTAAGAAAGTGCAAGTGTCAATTAACCCTTTACCTAACATGAAAAGCAGCCGACACTTGCAAAAAAAATTCTTGAACAACTAATTTTTTTCATTTTTTGTCTCAAAAACATAGGTTATGACCCCGCGTTGGAATGAGCTTGACGAGCTCATTCCAATGAGGGGGTCATAACCTATGTTTTTGAGACAAAAAATGAAAAAAATAATGAATATTAACTGGCGATTTTTTAGAATAGCGCTGGCCAGTTTGGGCCATTACGTTGGGTAACTTGGGTAAAGGGTTAAATAAATTAAGGAAAGTGAGAAATTATTGTTTTTTTTTAAAAAAAGCAGGCAGCCATTTTTTTTATTTAGATAGCTGATCATCTATTTCAAATTGCCGTTGCGATACATGTGCAGAAGGTTTTATTCGAGCATAAACTGTGCTTTATTCAAAATAATACAAAGCTTTTGATCTGATAATGCCCAGTTATTGTGAAAATAATACGCAGTTGTTTGTTTGTGGTAATCATTCATTTGCATAGCAGCAAAGGTAAAATTAGAAACTGTGTGCATTGAGAAATTATGTCATGGTGTGTTTATTTCTGATCACTTTCGGGTAACCTCATTTATATCTATGCAATGTCATATCTTCTGAAAATTTTTCTGCATTAAAGGTTTTTAATCATAGATTTAAGTAATTTGCATACAGTGTTTTCTTTTTTACATGCACTTTCACATACAGTACAGTCGCTGTGGACTTGTCATAAATATTAATCCACACGTGGGCAGTGATGTCCATGCATGCGTTTACCAGGTAATAAAGATCATCATCAGCAAAATTTTAATTTATGAAGCACTGGGCTGTACCCAGTGCTTCATTGATTAAATTTTTAATGATTCTTCCTGCAAGTAGTGTTTGGAATCTAATATCATTGCATCCATGGAAATATTGCTCAACCGTGGAAAGAAACCATGGCATGGCGGCTGTACTGTACAAGCAAAATCTGAGAGTCAATATGTTTTCAAATAAACGGCTTATTGTCCCTTTAACCCTTTACCTAACCTGAAAAGCAGACGACACTTGCAAAAATAATTCTTGAATAACTAATTTTTTTCATTTTTTGTCTCAAAAACATAGGTTATGACCCCTCGTTGGAACGAGCTCGACGAGCTCGTTCCAACGAGGGGTCATAACCTATGCTTTTGAGACAAAAAATGAAAAAAATAATGAAAATTAATTGGCAATTTTTGAGAATAGCGCTGGCCGGTTTTGGCCGTTATGTTAGGTAAAGGGTTAACAAAAATGCTTGATAACAGAAAAAATCATTGTAGTCTTATTATTCTTTCACTGTTGATACAAAATATATTAATATTTAATCTTGATAAACAGGCTCTCCCAGAACTTTTCAAGGAAACAATAATTGGAGCTGAGATCATCGGAGCAAAAAATAAAATAAAAATTATTTATTTGTATTTTCCCCTAAATATTTCAACCAAAACAGTAAGGCAATCTAGATGATATATATTATATAACACACCATACATTAAAAACCCAGTATTATATAATACACCATGCATTGAATTGCATTCAGAAACTATATGAATACTTCATTAGGCATTCAGCAGATGATTTCAGTAGCGATATGCTGTAATTTTAACAATAGTGTTCAACATTATCTCAGTATTTTAGAGGGCTACTGGCATGGTTATGAAGTAAATACAAAGAACAGCCAATCACAAAGACTGTTTGCATGATGTGTTGTGAAGTTGACTTGATAAGCTGATTGCTGTGTGTGGCTTGTCTAACCATATCGGCTATGGTGATGAAGTAAATCCATTGTATTGTCTCCATCAGTTTTATATCATATTTTTTATATCAGTTTCATATCATATCATCTACATCAGTTTTAAATTGTATCATCCACATCAGTTTTATATTTTATTATATATCTATGTAATTTAACCACTAGATATCACTACTGTATGACAATCTTTTCCTGGTCCCCAGAAAATCCACAGCATGGAATCTGATTCCGTATCACTATATAATGACAGACTATTTACGGGTGCGTTTGAATCTGCATAATTAGCTGTTCCGGTCGCAGAGAGTACTTTACTCTCAGCTGGACTGGGTGTGCTAGACTGTCGGTTTGGGTTTTTTATCGTATTCATGATATTCTTTTACTGTATTCAGGCACATCAGGGGATTCCCTGTAAGTGTGCACCTGTTACAAAAATAAGTGTAAACAAAAATAGTTCTTTTTTACTTCAATCCAATTTACCCAAAAAAGGTTGGGGGAATTGGTAATGCTAGAGTTAACATGCAATGTTGAACTATAAGTCATATAATAAACCATTTATCACTACAGTGAAGTGATCTGGGTCATCGCATCACGCCTCATTGAGGAGGTCAGATTGCCAGATCAAACTCGCTGTCTGCGGCAGCTCCTTTATTCTGGCGATCTGACCTCCTCAACTTGACAAGATACAATGACCCAGATCACTTCACTGTAGCAATAATATGCATTTATTACACATTCCTCTAAAATTAAGGTTTGTTCACGACATTCCAGAATGTGTGGTAAAAATAATGTTGTATCGCACATGTGTCTGATAAGGTTTTCACATCAAAATGGAATGAACCAGTCATATTTCTGGGGATACATGGACCCATTCAGATTCAATGAACCTTTTATTATCCCCCAAGCAAGGGAGGGATATAGCGAAGACCTCTGTCTGTCTGTCCATCTGTCTGTCTGTCGATCCATTAACAGATTTCAGTTCTTTTTGGTAAATGTCTCTATAGCAACAATGTCTACATCAAGTTTGATGACCAGCAATATCTCTTGAAAATTATGGGAGTTATGGCCCTTTGTTATAAAAATATCCTGCAAAATTTGTTAAGGGCATAACTTGAACAATAGTTAACAGATTTCAATTCTTTTCGACATATCTCTCTTTAGCAACAATGTATACATCAAGTTTGATGACCACCAATATCTGAGGAAAATTATGGGAGTCACTGCCCTTTGTGTAAACAAGAGCAATGCAAAGCATGGCATATGACCACCAATGGTATCATAAAAGGGCAGGTAAGTAGGTAAAAATAAAAATGATTCGTGTCTGCATTCATTAGTAATTGGATGAAAACCAAATTCAATATGGCCACCAAGGTGGTCATATTGAATTGGCTAGCTGGACTAAAATCGAAAGGAAGCTTCCTCTAGACACCAATAATGCATAACAAAAAACTGAAATTGATTCGTGACAGTATTCATTAGTTATTGGATGGAAATCAAATTCAAGATGTCCACCATGAAAGCCATAATGAATTGGCCACTGGTGGCCATCTTGGATCAGCTGATGGTTCAAAATCGAAAGGAAACTTCCTCTAGACACCAACAATGCATAATTAAAAAATACAAATGATTTGAGTCAGCATTCACTAGTTATTGGACTGAAACCAAATTTAATATGGCTGCCATGGTGGCCATATTGAATTGGCTTGCTGGACCAAAATCGAAAGGAAGCATTGTCTAATCATCCAAAAGTTACCCTAAAATTATGATTTCATCAAATAAGCATTTTTTTTAGTTATTTGGCGGAAACCAAAAGCTAACGAATGGACGCCGGAGAAACATGGTGAAAACATAATGCCCCCGAGTGGTTCTCGAGAGCCCCAAAATATCAGGTCATGCTTGTTTATGGCATAACTTTAACAATAGTAACTGGATTTCAATTCTTCTCGGTATATGTCTCTGTAGCAAAAATATCTATAAGTTTGATGACCAGCAATATCCGATGGAAATTGTGGGAGTTTTTGCCCTTTGTTAAAAACAAAACGTGTTATGCTTGTTTATAAATACCTTAAACATTAGAATCCGGATTTCATTTTTTTTTAATATATCTCTTTTGGAACAATGCCTACCTCAAGTTTGATGACCACTGTTATCCAAATAAAATTGTCAGAGTTACTGTCCTTTGTTAAAAAATAAGTAAATAAGAAATTATATATTGTGTGAGTTGAGAAAAGGGTTAATTGGAAGTAATCCAATCTTCAGTGACTGTACTGATATGTTAAATTTTCTGTGATAAAACATCATCCATGTAAATTTTTATGGGGCTTGATTGTAATTGGTTTCGAATATATTTGTTTGCAGCGATTGGAATCGCATTGCAATGCTTTTCTTGTTTTGATGTTGTAATGTGGATGTTAGTGGTCTATAACTAGTAAATAATTGTTGAGTGGAATTCAGTCACGGCATTTTTGTAGAAAACCACTTTTACCTGTACTGAATTACAAGAAACTAATAATATTAAGGGTGGAGAAATTTCAGCAGATTTGCTGATTTTGACCAATTGACGCACAAAATGCCTGAAAATGGAATTTTATTTCAAATAAACTTTCTTGAAAATGGTCATACTGACCATTTTCATGTAAATTTGTATGAGATAAGATAGATATGAGCATCTGCAAGTAAATGTATATGAAATATGACATCTGTGAATTGCCAGATTAACAACCAGTATGTACTTTTTGTGAAAAAAAAACATACTCTTCTTAAACTTTAAAATAAAACATATATATTTTGGATAATTTCAACAAATTTGGTTGCACATCTCACGATACCCCCCCCCCCCCCCCCCGCCTCCCCCCCCCCCCCCCCCCCCCCCCCCTTGTTGCTGCACAATTTGGTAATAGCCAATGCTGAACCATATCTTAGGGAAAAATGGGGCTGAACAAAATATGTCAATCTCATTCAGGAACTATATGTTGAAAGGGCTAAACAATGTTGGTACTTGTTTGCATGATGACACCCACCCCCACACCCTCATATACAATCCCAAAACCTCATTAGAAAAAATGTCTACTCCTTGTGGCTTGTCACTTGAATTTACCTCCCATCTGATGAACCTTCTTTTCAGTCATATTTACCTTTCCAGAACATCAAGAAAGGTAACTCTAACATTTTTGGTGATATTTACATTTCAAGAACATCCAAATAGTAACTCTGACTGGTAGTTGGGCATGTCTCAGGTATTTTCATAAAAAAAGCATAAGCTAGTGGAACATATGGATAATGGCTTATTGTCTGTCACTTACGTTTGTTATAACATGTGTTATATTGAGAATAACACCATGCTGCAGAATCCACTTCATGTATGTGCTATCTCCAGACAAGGGGCATTGCAAGGAACAAATAATGGAGGGGGGGGGGGGGGGGGGGTTGTACTTTCTAATGGATGAACTAGAGTATCTGTTGCAAGTCTACGGTGTGACAAGAGAGCACAGGGCTTCTCCTGCTCTCCCCAACATGACATGGGCATGCCCACGTTGCCTGGGGGAGAGCATGATAAGGGATGTCCTAGCCAAATTTTTCAAATCTATTGTTAAAACAAGCAACTTGATGGTTTTCCCAGTTGTTTCAACACAAATATATTGAATAATGTCACACAAACTTTGTGGTGAAATGATTTACCATATGCAGTAGGTAAGTCACAGCCTTTTGCATTTGATAATACATATAAATAGAGTCAGTTTTTTGCAGTGATATATTTGTCAAAGAAACTTAACGTGTGTGTGCTGAACATGATGATGGAAGAATGTTCAAATTGGGCAAAAAATTTACCCTCTTTGGCAAAGTTTGTATTTTTTTGGGGGGGGGGGGGGGTTAAATATCACCCTTACCTCCGTGGTTTCGATGTCACTGCTCAGTACTCGTTATGACCTACAGCACCTTCATCAAAATTTGGTACAAACCTATACCAATGAAAGGGTTAATACTTGTAATAGAGAGAAGACTACTCACCTAACCAATTTCTGTCCAAATAGATGGCCACGAATGAGGGAGGAATTGTAAAATAATCCACAAAGGAGAATAACTCTAACCAAAACCATAATTTGTCTGTAGCTGCCACAAACTGTAAAGAAATAGTGAATTTTATTTAGGAGTGTCTTCTAAAATTACCTTTCAAATATAAAAGTATAAAAGACATTTTCTGAAATAAATTAGAATATAAATTAGCGATACCATACGTATGCTTCGAGATCGATCCCGAATCAGTCTCAGGATTCGATTTTTTCGAATCTCTCGTACTAACTTCAATTTGTTACATTTCCAACAAAAATAGAATAAAACTGTCATTAGAAAATTCATTCATGTAGGCTCAATTCCTATTTATTTGAGTAATTGACAATGTTTAATTGTTAGGTAAGGTGTGAATTTGGCCCAGAACATTATCCATAGTTTTGTTTTTTGAAGGCTTAACTTGTTACTATTCACGTTCTTAAGAACGTGAATAGTAACAAGTTAGGCCTTCAAAAACTAAAACTATGGACAATAGGCCTAGCTCTTTCAGCGACGATGCTACAGAGAATGTTTAGTTATTGGTGTTTAAGGTGTTCACTCCGTCGCATAAGGGTCATCACAGTGTTCCATAACTTCCGTTTGATGCAATATGAAATAACTTGTCTTTTAACATTCGATTCGGGATTCGATTCGATGTCGATATCAGAGACACGATTTGATTTGAGATTCGATTCGAAAAGAAATTTGTGATTCGCAGATCCCTAGCA
Organism: Pictodentalium vernedei; assembly: GCA_031216915.1. Classification (NCBI taxonomy): domain Eukaryota; kingdom Metazoa; phylum Mollusca; class Scaphopoda; order Dentaliida; family Dentaliidae; genus Pictodentalium; species Pictodentalium vernedei. The sequence goes on from CM062297.1 coordinate 798,376,147, forward strand.
TATTTATGATTAATGAATTGAAAAGAAACTCTGTATGCTTCACTGGCAGTATCATATTACTTTCACTTTCATATTGTGCAAGCCAGAATGTAAGCAATCTGTCATTTGAAGAATGAGGTTCACAGAGGATGAATTTTTTTATGCTGACCCATACAGTGGGCTGGAGTCCCCCAATTTGTCCTCTGGGTACCTCTTTCTGTTTAGGCATGAGACCTTGATTAAGACTGAGGTTCACAGAGGGTAAATTTGGTAATGTGCAGGGTAGCATCACCAAATTAACCCTCTGGGGACCTCATTCTGCAGATGACAGTCTGCATATTTTCAGGCTTGATATTGTGGATCATATGAGAAAAACTGATCAGGTTATGTTCAAGAATTTTGACAAAATATGTTAATTTGGTAATGTGCAGGGTAGCATCACCAAATTCACCCTCTGGGGACCTCATTCTGCGGATGACAGTCTGCATATTTTCAGGCTTGATATTGTGGATCATATGAGAAAAACTGATCAGGTTATGTTCAAGAATTTTGACAAAATATGTTTAACAAAAACTCCTTAACATTCATCATCTAAAACATCCAGCAGTCTTTCGATTTTGAGGCGAGCTGTCCCTCTTGCACACCATTGCACTTTTACTTCCATCTAGTGAGTAATTAACCCTTGCTTAAGAATTGATTGCATCTATCGTGTACTACAGAAATTGTGCAGTAGAATTTTTTTTTTAAAATTCAATAATAAAAACATGAGGCCCCAGAGAGCCTGAGGGCGCTCACCTGACATGGTAGCCTAAATATCAACCCAGGGAATTTATTTGAACAAGCTGCATTTGCCCCTCCTAAGAAAAGCTTATACCAAATATCAAAAGATTCTGACTGGTGGATCTGAAAAAAATAGATTTTTAAAGAATATTCCTTATATTGAACTAAGTTATAATTCAGGTTCCCACAGGGAGCCCAAATATGAACCCAGGGACTTGGCTTGAACAAACTTGAATCTCACCTCCCTAAGGATGCTGTATATGCCAAATACCAAAGATTCTGACTACTGGATCTGAAAGAAAATATTTTTAAAGAATGTTCCTCATATTGAACTAAGTTATAATTCAGGCTCCAACAGGCAGCCCAAATATGAACCCAGGGACTTGCCTTGAACAAACTTGAATCCCCCCCCCCCCCCCCCCCCCCCCCCACAAGGATGCTGCATACCAAATATCAAAAGATTCTGATTGGTGGCTCGGAAGAAGAAGATTTTTAAAGAATATTCCTCATATTGCACTAACCTGAACATTTGGGCTCCCATAGAGAGCCGAAATATGGACCCAGGGATTTGATTTCAACAAACCTATGAATGAATCTTCCAAAGATGTTATATGTGAAATATGAAAGCCTTTGAAGCAGTGGTATTGGAGAAGATTCTTTAATGTTTTCCCATTACTCACAGTGTTCAAAAATGATGACTCAGCATTTTTTCAAAAGTCCTGGAAAAGTACCCCATGATAAAACTGATGGGAAAATATTTTTTTGGCCCATTCCTTTCTGCTGTCCCAAGGAAGCTTCACACAAAATAAAAATTCTTAGTGCTGTGCAGTTTTGGAGATATGAGCGATTTAAATTTTTTTATTTTTAGCTCCTGCAATTCCCATGGGGCAACAGGAAAAATGTTTTTGGCATAAATTAGGCACTTATGAACCAATAAGCCCTCATATCAATTTTGATTCAAAACGGCCTCTCAGTTCGGAAAATAGAAATTTTGGTACAATTCGGACTCCCACAGAAAGCCCAAATATGAACCCAGGGACTTGGCGCTAACAAATTTATATCTCACCTCCCTAAGGATACTGTATACCAAATATCAAAAGATTCTGACTGGTGGATGAGAAGTAGAAGATTTTTGAAGAATATTCCTCATATTGAACTAAGTTAAAATTTGAATATAACCCTCTAAGGATGCCGCATACCAAATATAAAGAAAATTCCTCATTTTGAACTAAGTTATAATTCGAGCTCCCACAGTGAGCCCAAATATGAACCCATGGACATGGCTTGAACAAACTTGAATCTCATCCACCTAAGGATGCTGCATACCAAATATCAAAACATTCGGATTCATGGATATGAAGAAGAAGATTTTTAAAGAATAATCCTCATACAGCACTAATTTAAACACTTGGGCTCCATTAGAGAGCCCAAATATGGACCCAGGGATTCGATTTCAATAAACATGTAAAACAATCTTCCAAAGATGTATAAAAGTGAAATTTGAAAGCTTCTGGAGCAGTGGTTTGGGAGAAGAAGAGTCTTAATTATTTTCCCCATTACAAACAGTGTTAAAAAATGCTGACTCAGCATTTTTTCAAAGACCCCCCAAAAAGTACTCTATGATAAAACTGATAGCAATTTTTTTGGACCATTCCATTCTGTTCATCCTAAGGAAGTTTCACACCAAATAAGAATTCTCAGTGCGGTGTAGTTTTGGAGATATGGGCGTTTTAATTTTTTTCTATTTTTAGGTTCTGCGGTTCCCATGGGGGCAATTGGAAAATATTTTTTGCATAAATTAAGTACTTATGACCCAATAAGCCCTCATATCAAATTTGATTCAAATCAGCCTCACGGTTTGGAAAACAGAAATTTTTGGTGGGGCAAAAATTCTTGCCCCTCCCATAATGATGGCAAGTATAATCCCACAAACTTCTCTTGAACAAACCTCAGTCAACTTCTCAAAAGGAAGCTGCACACCAAATATCAACTCTCTCCTACTTCTGGTTCATGAGAAGAAGATTTTTTAAGATTTAGACACACTTTTTGGGCGTGGCCCTACCGAGGAGCGGGGCAACTTGATTTGAACAAAATCAAAATGTGATGTCATAATATACAACCATCTCAAATTTCACTTAAATTGGTTCAGCAGTTTTGAAGGAGAAGATGCAAACACCATGTTCACGGCTGACAGGCGATGGATGGGCGGTGAGTGATCACAATTGCTCACCTTGACTTTCAGTCAGTCGGGTGAGCTAACAATATCATGTGAACCCCCTCATTGAGCTTGTTCCACTGGGGGGAGGGGGTCACATAATATAGTTTAGTTGAATTTCTTTTAAATAATATAAATGCGTGCACAAAAATTTGAACAGTACACCATGAATTATAATAGGCTGCACAGTTAAAACTAGAAGTCCTGTCATGAAATGTGCACAAATAGCATGTCAATCTGCACGTTAATCTACGCGTTATGACCATAGTACGGTTATCAAATTCTGTACATATGGCCTTTGCACAAGCAATGTTTCAGCCAATGAACCTCCGGGTAACCCGGAGGTCCATTGGCAGAAACATTGCCTGTGTTTGCTATGAGTAACCAGGAGAACCTGCCGTGCTTTAGATGCCATTCGATATGGCAATTGCGCGCAATTCCTATGCGCAATTAAGCCTAGGTAAGCGCACAGTTCGTGACAGGACTTCTAGTTTTAACTGTAGCATTCCAAAACTTCAAACTAATCAAACTTCACGTTCCAAGAATTGATACATAAAGAACATAATTCAACAAACTAAAAAGGCCAGTATTGCTACATCTCTGTCTTTTCGCTCATGCTTTCCATCCATGGAGGACCATCAGACTGACATACAACTGCTCAATTGAAGTTGCATTTCATGTATTATACCAATCTCAAATAAATTTGACTATTGTTGCAAAAAGCCTATTCGAACAATCGGGTAATATTTCTGGAATAACCAATTACTATGTACAATTGGAGTGCAGTGTGCAGATGTTTAATGATGTTTTTCTTGAAAACATTTTCTCGATGCCAGTTAGTGCTCAACTATAGCACACATTACTTCAAATGGTAGCAAAAAGTATTCAGTGTGCCTCAAAGTTTCAAAATCAACAGATTGCATCCAGCAATCCAACACAGAAAAATCTAACTTGAACCATAAGGCCCCACAAAGTAGATCTTCTGTTTCGCAGGCCATTTTTTGTAAAATTGCCTGTGGGCAAGCAGTTTTGTATTTTATTTTTTATTTTTGTAATTATTTCTTTTTATTACTTTCCAAAGTGTGATTTACTGGGATTTCCGGGTTTGCTTATAAACGATAACTTCACAAGTGAATTATGCAATCAACAATTGTGTCATGCACGCAGACGAAGACGCTTTGCCGTGGATGTAATGGGGATTTCATTGTTTTTGTTTGTTTTAACCCTTTACCTAATATGGAAAGAAGACGACACTTGCAAAAAATTCTTGAATAGCTATTATTTTCATTTTTTGTCTCAAAAACATAGGTTATGACCCCCTCACTGGAACGCGCTTGTTCCAATGATTGGTCATAACCTATGTTTTAGAGATAAAAAATGAAAAAATAATGAAAATTAATTGGTGATTGGTGAGAATAGTGCTGGCTGTTACGTTAGGTAAAGGGTTGAACAATATAATTATCGTTAAAAATGAAAAGTAATAAACAGAGTAATCGCTTGACTGGACTGGTTATGTGAAATAATTCATTCGAAGCGAGGGACTATATTGTAAAACACTCGTGCGAATTTGTGTTTGTACAACGTCCCTCACCTCTCATGAATTATTTCACGTAACCAGTCCAGTCAAGCGATTACTCTCTATGACATCAAAGATTCATGTTCTTGGTTTGTTTTATGTTTTAGGCTTCAGAATCTACAGAATAGCATGGATTATGGTGTATTTCATATAAAGCATTGCAAAGACTCGATGAACACAGGGGACAAATGTATCCACTTCATTAACGTGGGTAAAATATCAGACATAAACCATTCAATTTTTATTCTTTTAAATTTTCATTGCTTATAAAAAGAGAGCATGCTGTAGCCAAAAGGACCATGTGGGAGGGTCTGAGAAACAGATTTTTAACTTTTTTAGGCCTAACTGAAGGTGATTAATACCCCCACTGCAGACTTTACAGAATGCACCTCTGAATGTGGAGCTTCAAAATCTGTTCTGACATATAGGAAGAGTTGCACACCCCAAAAATCCACACAGCAATCACAATTAAATCTAAGTTCAAGAGGAGATAGGTTGGTCAAAATTGTTGCAACTTTATACGTTCACTTACAAGACATCACGCACAAAAAGTTTCATCAAAATCAAATCTTCTGCCAGTGTGTCAGATGAGTTTTCATGCAGAAGTATTTATACAGGAATCTGCATCAAATCTAAGTTTAACCCTTTACCCAACGCAGAAAAAATCAAAATTTGTTATTTTAAATACCATTTTTTAAAATTAAAAAAAAAAATTTCAACAAAACCATATTATGTGACCCCTCTTTGGAACGAGCTCGACGAGCTCGTTCCAAAGAGGGGTCACATGATATGGTTTTGTTGAAATTTTTCGAAAAATAATATTTTTTCAGCAGTTGTATTTGCATATTACGCGGGCGGGTGCGGGCATTTTGTTGGGTAAAGGGTTAAGACAACATAACCTGGTTAAAATTATTGCACATAAAAAATTCTGGAATATGTACATGTTTACTTGTTAATGATCAGGTTTAAGAATTTTCACCAAAATCAGTTCATAAATGTACAGACAAGCAGTAGAGATGGGTGGTATTAGAATTTTGAGTTTGCGGTATCGGTATTTTTAGGGGGATATACTGTGGTATCGGTTCAGTATTAGGTATCTGACTTCCCTGCAATTTGTTGATAGTACCAAAGAGGAATTCGCATCAGAAAAATACAGAATAAGTTGTGCTTGTACTATTCTACCACAATGCCAGAAATGCCACTGCCAATGACCTCAACACTGGCTTTCTTTTGCTAACACAAATCATATCTACATGTACATTAATTTTGTGGCATGTTCCAAACACACCTTAACCTTTAAAAGCCTATTTCAGGCTTTTGCAATCTCAGAGCATGTGCTCTTAACCTGCCATCATTAGGAGGTCATGCTGACAATAGGCCAGGCCTGGCAGTCTAGAAAATCAAGGAGTGCAAAACAATTGCCCTTCTCAGATTGCTTGGGAGTGCAACTGCACCTGGATTTTTTTCAATATGTGTACTTGTATGCTGTTTTGGTTACAGTACGTAGAGGTGGATTGTCACCCAATCGCCCATGGAGTGGAGGTGTCACTCAGTGTACTACTCTTAAATTTCGTATAGAAACACAAGAAGCACAAGCCAAGTTTCAACTAATGGACCTCCGGGTTTAACCCAGAGGTTCATTGGCTGAAACTTTGTTTATGATAATTTGCATCAAATTAGCATTTATTGCTTGAGAGAAATCATAACTCCACAGGTTATTTATTGACAATACACTCTCTCTGTACTGTATATTCACTTCAAGGTATTACTATTGTGACTGAAAATTTGTACTACATTTAGCTGCATAGTGGAAAAATTGGCATACACATATTCTCATAATTCAAAATGTTGTATTCAATTCTTACGTTACTGTTTTATACACTCAAAATGTGTCGAAATGCAACAAAATGGGTCTTGAATTATTGCAAATCAATGCAACATTGACAAATGATAATAGATTTTAAAGGCAGTCCCAAACAGGTCTGGCACTCCAGAAAATCAAAGGGTGCAAAAAATTGCCCTCCTCAATTTTTTCTAGGCAAACAGTAGGCATGCAGCACTCCTGCACTCCTTAAGAATGCCAGGTCTGATAGACAATTCACATGGGTAGTGATTTCCAGTCAAGTCTTGGCTGCCTCAACAGTCAGCCAAGACTTGACTAGAAAGCACAGCTAAGCAACTAGACATGTACAGGTTGCAGTCTAGTGGGAATTTGGGACAATTGCCCAGACCTTTATTGGTTAACAAAACTGAAAAGAAAATCAGCCTTATCTTTCATAAAAATTAACACTTCAGCTGCTATCAAGCCTCAAAAGGCTCTAAAAAATAGCAAATGCAGGAAAATTTGAAAATAGAGATGGGTTCGGTATTAAATGATTGGTTCGGTTTTTTTGTATACCCATGATTTCGGTATTGGTTTTATATATTGCCTATCTCTAACAAGCAGTTGCTTATACAAAAATCTCATATAGAAATATATAAAAAAAAGTCCTTTAAGGTCAAGAGGAGCCAAATGAGTTAAAATCATCACAGATTGAAAATTTGGAACTTTGCAGATGTTCACTTGTAAGTGTTCATGACTGAAAAGATTCATTGAAATCAATTCATAATTATAGGACAATTTCCACACACACAAGAATCTCATTTAGAAATCTATAATAAACTTCTAAATTGAAGAGGAGATAACTTGGTTACAGTTGTCAAAGATTACTTGTAAGTGGCCATGTTTGAGAAGTTTAATCAACCTGGCTCAGTAATGGGTGAGGAGATGCACACACAAAAATCTTATATTCAAATCTATACCAAATTTTCTAAGTTGAAGGGGAGATAACCTAGTTAAAATCATCATATCCTGAAAATTTAGTCAAAAGCACATCTTCACTTATTAGTTGTGGTCAAGTTTGAGAAGTTTCACTGAAATCGGTTCATCAATGTTGGAGGATTTGCACACTCAAAAATCTCATTCGGAAATCCATACACAAGCCAGAAAATAAGTCATCTGCAAAATGAGGTCCCCAGAGGGTGAATTTAGTGATGCTACCCTGCATGAATTAGGGTCTCGAAACTACTAAACAGAAAGAGGAACCCAGAGGATAAATTGGCCCACTGTATGAGATAGCGTTAATCAAATTCACCCTCTGGGGACCTCATTCTGCAAATGTCAGACTGCTTATTTTCAGCCCTGTCCATACATGTAAGTTTTTAATGTTGAAGGGAAGATTAACTTGGTTCAAATTGTCGCAAATCATTGTATTAAAAATGTTAGAATATGCATATGTCCACTTTTTAGTTGTAATGTTAGCAAAGTTCCATAAATGTAGGAAGAGTTATGCAAACAAGAATATTGTCCCTATGTAGGGTCTGACGGACAGACCATCCAACAGACTACAGGGAGACAATCTAGTCTCCAGTTCTTTGAACAGGGGACTCCAGGGGTTTATTATCAACATAGGCTAATAGACAAATGTTAATGTAATTTTGTTTCGGGGCTCCGCTATTGGTTTCCATTTTAGGCTTCCAGGACTGACCAGATTTATGTATTTATAAAACTACAGCTGATATTTAATAATAGCTTATTTCAGGTACTATTAACATAGAATGCAGAAGGTTAAAACGTTCTCTCTTTACTTTCAGGTCTCCAATTATTTTATTTTCACTCAGTGCACAGAAGGTTAAAATGTTTCCTTGCTCTTCAACGTTTTAACTGTTCATTTGATTTCATTTAGCGTGCATGTGCGCGTAATATTTTGAATAATTCTTACACAGTTCATGGTGACTTCAGTTCTCTGAAAGAGAAGGAATGATCATTTGTTTCTTTCTATTTCTCGAGTTATGAACCCCCAAAAAACAAAGGCCAAACTGTCTAGGCTATGTTTGGCCTTTGTTTTTTGGGATTCCCAACTCAAGAAAAGACAGAAACAAACGATCATTCCTTATAATTAAACCTGGGGAGCAATAAATTTAAACACTCTCTACTTTGTGGAGTTATAATAAAAACCAGGTCGCATCATACTTCCTTTTGAGAACTGAATAAAAAAGGCATAGTTTTCTAAAATTCTGTTTAAAATGGCGACACATTTCACTGAAAGATGTTCTTGTGTCATTAAAAAAAAATTATTGACCAATGAATTGCGTAAGTCACTCAAAACCTAAATTTTCTTTTCCATTTGACAGGAAGGTAATGTCATTCAAAGCAAGGCTGGGTTAAATTTATTTCTGATTTGATCATTCCCTGAGAATTTGAAAAACAGTTCTTAAATGTTGAGTTCGATATTAACCCGCATGACATGAAGTTCGCTGAACGTTGACAGTCTTTGTCCCAAAAAGAGTTAATTCATGTTATTTGGAAGTTGGAAAGTTTTGATTGCGCGAGCTTCGTTTGTGGATGCAATCGACGTCAGTGATGTAGCATTTTGTTCATGTCGACATTGTTGTGCACGAGGCTGAATTGTCACGGAGGACAGTGTTTTACTGATATTTTGTTTCTTGAGTTGTCCCAAAAGGTGGGGAGAGTTGTCTCAAAAGTTGTGTTGAGTTGTCTCAAATGGTGGGGAGAGTTGTCCCTAAAGGTGGGGCGAGTTGTCTCAAAAGTTGGGGCGAGTTGTCTCAAATGTTCGGGCGAGATGTCTCATTTGGGGCGACTTCTCTCAGGGCGAGTTGTCTGAAGGGTGGGTTGTCTCATCCCCGACCTCACCGTATGCTTACCAGACGTTTATAGCAATTATACTGTCTGTGGATTATTTTGTCTGGGGTGGATTTGGAACCTGTATGTCTATAAGATTACGATCTACTTCAGTTGACCGATTTATTAACAGACTGTATACATTTTAGCGTTTGCTGCCACTAACTGCAAAAAAATGATCGGAATCCCATCGAAACTGAATCAGTACGAGAGAAACATAGATGGCGAAAATATGGGGAGGCTCTGGATCCGCCCCTTGTTTCACCAGCCACTGGTTGTGTTAAAATATATGCATACAAAAAAAAACATGGACCGGCAAAAATATGGAGGGGCTTAAGCCCCCCCAAGCCCCGCCCCTCCCGGTTTCGCCGTCCCTGGTCTGACGTCTATAGTGAAACGAAGATTTGTAATTCTCCTTGACTTTATAAGTTTATTTCATTTTGCTTTAATTTTATTTCTGTGCATTGCTTTTAAACTATACAAGAAAATCAATTCGCAATACATACATATGATATTATGTCGTCTGCTAAAGAGTTTTTGCAACAGTGAAACGAAAACCACGCGCATGCGTGAATACCGGAATGACGGAATCTAAAAAATGTCTTAAAAGTTTTCGTGAAATCCGGCTAAATCTCTATTTTGTCAAAATATCAGAGCATCTAAAGGATGGTATCCAAAAAACTAAACACCGAATTTTACACATTCGTCTAAATTTATGTTTTGCATTTGCGTATTTTTGAGGGGTTTGTACATGAGTACCACGAACCAATAATGACCACAAAAAAGTAAACAGCGGAAAGATATCTGACGAGTAGCCCCAGTCAACCCATCTGACAGGATCAAGCCCACATGTAACACATCTGTTATACCTTCCTGTCTTCAATGTAGCCGTCTTGATGAGCCAAAAAATTAAAAAAATACACCAGTGAACAGCCTCAATTCCCGAGTGGATTTAGATATAAAACACCAATTCTCCTGTCAGGCAGCAAAGGCTTCACCCTAAGAAATGCATGCCAAGATAACGAATTCCCATTAGAATCCTGGTGCATCTCCGGAGCCCAAACATCTGTTCTCGTAGACCTAATTTTGAAGAGAGACTTCCAAAAGCAATTAAAAGACACGGTCAAGTTATAATATACTTGTGGTCAGGAACATTTGACATAACAACGAAAAAAGGTAAATTTATAAGCCTGAGACATCATGGTGAAAAAACAGTGAACAACATAATCAAAGAATACCGAAGGGCCATATCAATCATTCAAAACCAAAGTGTTGCAGAGATAAAATTTGTAGACTGTCCCATTCTTTCAATAGTAAACTACAACAAGTACAAGGGACACAAGATACCAACAATATTCAGAACTGACGATTCCTTCGTAACGAGACAAATCAAGAAATTAAACTCGGAAATAAACACATTAAATCAACAGCTATATAAAACACAGTTAACGTCAGCAAGTACTACTTTAGAGCCAGGAAAATCAAAGGAGGTGGCTACAGAAAATCTGTCAAGATTTCCATAAACAAAAGAGACGGTGTGCACCCAGGAACCCTCCTCGGTTTGGCCATCACTAAACAACTTCTACTGGACACATATAGGGAATGCTACCACACAATCCAGGAGTGTGAATTAATCCAACTACGAGTTGAAGAAGCAGAACTACTATCACTTTTCTAGCTAGCAGGAGAGAAGTTCGGCACAACAGATGCTGCATAAAGGGATCTAGGTGAGTTTATCTTATCGGCCCTTAAAGCCGGTCACACCTCGACAGCCGTGGTAGGGGGTCTAGGTGAGTCCATCTTATCAGCCCTTGCCACATGCAATAGGTACAAATTCTCTGCCGACCAGTACTTCAGAACTCATCAACTCAGGATGCGGATCACGCTCAGTTTCCTCATCATCACAATCATCCTTACAAAGTGCATTGATGTAAAACATGCAGACAAAAGACCATAATAGGCTACATGGAGATGACGAAAAACAAAATAAAATAAAAACAATACTAAATAGCCTACTTACAACAATAAAACGCCTGAAAGTACCAAAAACTAAAATCCATAATCACAACACAACACATTATTGGATTGTATTGCTACTAGCAATCGCAAACGATGTCAACCCAAACCCTGGACCAGGGTAAAACGAGAGCACCATCTACCCCTGTGGAACATGTGATCAACCTGTCACCTGGGATGACAGGGCGATCAGATGTGACACATGCGACCAGTGGTTCCACATCAACTGTCAAGACACCCACAGTAGAACGTATAGCTACCTCACAGCGGAAGAAAATAATGCTGTGAGATGGGACTGTATTGTCGTGTCTTGCTATGCTTTTCATAGCTACTACACGTAGTTGGACAAGAGACGACCCAACACAGGTGTTGTGTCCATGGATTTTATTTATCAAGAGAGCGATGTGCGCAGACAGAAGTGCGCAGACAGAATGGGCTAGTAACAAAATACGAACCATGAATGAAACGAAACACGAAGGTGTTAGTTTGCAAGTACACGCGATTTACTATGCCGATTTAGTAATTATCAGAACATGCACGACACGACGGGCTGAATACGAAATACAATGAATTGTGAAATATACACAATATATTACATCTCCCCTTTTATAAAAGATCAGATGATAAGGATGTTAGTTTCGTCAGAAAGGGTGCTGGAGAATGCGAATATGTGAAATACAATAATTAGGTATACAATTCGACTGATACGCGACATACAATATATCGAGTAGATTTCGACTAATAAACGAAATTAGAGTCTTTATTCGCTTTCACTATTCTACCACTACGAGTTCTGACTTGAGAGTTCTGTATGATGGGATGACTATCCAGTAAGTCATTTGATGGATTACTAACATTATTGTCCATAGAACTTGGAGGGGCAGGTAAAGCCGGAGATGAGATTCGGTGAGTAATATACACAGGAGGTGCTGAAATGTCCTTGACAGGTGAACCCACTCTTGAGCTATTACCTTTCAAATCGTCACTCGAATCTAACAAGCTGTGTCTCTTATTACGCCGATATTCCACACCATCGGAATCCACCACATAAGATAAAGGTGTACTACTTTTACTAATTACTTTGGCAGGCTGCCACTTAGAAACAGGTGTTTTCTTAAATCGAACAAGATCTCCTGATTTCAAGGATGGAAGAGGTTTAGAATGTCCATCATAATAAAATTTCTGTCTTTATTGTTTCTTTTTGAAATGCTTTTGCACAGTTCGTTGTTTCAACACTGAAGGCCTCAAATGTTTAGCCGTGACTGGTAAAACACAATTTAACCGTCTATTCATTAAAAGTTGAGCCGGCGAACCTACACCATCAATAGGAGTGTTACGAGAATTTTATATAGCCAAATATGGATCTTCTCCTTTGACGAGACATTTCTCTAAAATAGATTTTACAGTTCTAACAGTTCTTTCCGCAGTTCCATTAGATTGTGGATATCTCGATGAAGACAGAACTTGAGTGAACTCGTATAACTTTGTAAACCGAACAAACTCTCCTGCCACATAAAAGGGGCCACCATCACTAATCATAATCTTTGGGATACCGTGACGTGAAAATATCGATTTGAGATGTTCAATCACTGTGGATGCTTTCATACTCATAAGAAGCACTATTTCAAAGAAGCGACTATAATATTCCACCACTATCAAATAATTTTTATTTCTCCACTGAAATAAGTCAGTTGCAACTTTTTGCCATGATCTAAGAGGTATGTCATGACTGATCATCGGCTCACGAGTGTTCGCCGCACGGTGAGTCTGACAGACATCACACCTATTTATTAAAAATTCAATTTCTTTATTAATACCAGGCCAAAACAAGATGTTACGAGCACGTTCTTTTGTTTTTTTGACACCCATGTGCCCTAAATGCAGTTTATCTAACATGTCTTGACGAAGAGCACGTGGTATTAAAATTGTTGAGCCTTTGTACATAATACCATTAATTTCAGTTATTTCATCTCTATAATTCCAAAATTCATGTAAGTCACTCGGTACACTACTCATTGAATCAGGCCAGCCGTTTTGAACAATTTGTTTTAGCATTTGAAACTGCTTATCACTGTTAGTTGTCAAACGAATTTGTTCAATCTTATTTAAAGAAATTGGCATTGAGCTGGAAACTGCATGTACATGTAAATCCACAAAACTAGTATCAAGTGGTTCACCTATGTCCAAAAAATTACGTGTAACGTATCGGCCACCGGAATTTTAGTACCCGGAATGTAATTCAATGTGAAGTCATAAACATACAGCCTCATACGCATACGCTGAAAGCGAATTGGAATATTATGAATTGACTTCTTCATTATAAAATGAAGAGGCCTATGATCACTTTGCACGATAAACTTTCGTGCAAACAGATAGTAATGACATTTATTACAGCCAAACAAGATTGCCAAACATTTTTTTTCAATTTGAGCATAATTTTGCTGTGCAGACGTTAGCGCTTTAGACGCATAAGCTACTGGCCTGTCATTTTGTAAGAGACATGCACCGAGCCCATGTTTTGACGAGTCAACTTGCAAAGTAACAGGCTAATTTGGATCAAAATACTTCAACACAGGACCAGAAGACGTTGTCACCAGTTCCTTGACTTCACAATATGCTTTTTCATGAACATCAGTCCAATTCCACTCAATTTCCTCCGTAAGAAGTTCACGAAGGACTACAGTCTTAGCCGAAAGCTGTGGTGCAAACTGAGATCAATATGTAAACATTCCCAATTGACTTTGTAGGTCTTTTTTACTGACAGGTGTTTTCATAGTACTCACAGCTTGGACTTTCTCGGGGCCCATACTGACACCATTTTCAGTCAACATAACACCAAACAACTTCACGTTGTTAGTTTTAAACTGTTATTTATCCTTATTCAGTTTAAGTCCACAATTCCTATGTACAGCGGTTCAAAACATTTTTCAAATTCTTGTCATGAATTTCCCGAGTTTGCGCTGTAATCAGAATATCATCTATTAAGGGATGAACTCCTTTCATACCCTCAAAAGCCTTGCTCATTCTTTTTACAAAAACCTCTTGAGCTGAACAGATTCTCAAAAATTTATATTTGTCGAAGGGTGTGTGAAAAGTTGTCAATTTTGACGACTCCTCACTCAACGGAATAGTCCAATAAGCAGACTTAACATTTAAAACAGTAAAGAATTTTTCTCCAGCCAGCTTGGAAGTACCATCTTCCAAAGTAGGAAGAGAAAAAAAATATTCTCTACATATAGCCTCATTTAAATTTTTGGGGTCTAAACAAAGACGAATCTGTTTGTTTGATTTAGAAACCACTACTAAAGAGTTAACCCAATCGGTGGGCCCTTTTACTGGAGTGATCACTCCCTGAGATTCCATTCTATCAAGTTCAGCTTTTATCTTGTCTCTCATAGCTAATGGAACTTTCCGAGGAGCATTTACCACGGGCGTACAGTTATCTTTAAATTTTATATTATACTCTTGTGTCATACAACACAGACCATTAAACAAGTCATGATACTCAGTGAAAATATCTTGTTCAGTCTGTTCCTTTGAATCTTTATTTAAGGTCATGATAAATTTAATCAATTTCAGGTCTGTAGACCCCCGAAGCCCTAAAGCTGGTGGTGCATTGGTACCAACAACATAAAACTCTATAACACTAGAAATGTTTTTGTACGAACAATTTAAATAGGTTTTGCCTAACACTTTAATGTTATGACCTCCATAACCTGTCAATTTTGCATTTGTTTTCAACAATTCATTTCCATCTGAAACAGTGTTGTACTGTTGCACAGGAATCACATTAACTTGTGCACCACTATCTACTTTCATGTTTATAACCTCAGAGTTATTAATTTTTATCGGGACAAAAATTTCGTCAACAGATTTTTGACACTGATCATCGATTGATCCATTAAAAAAGGTTTCATCCACATTTTCAATTTGATGAACAGCCTTTGATTTATTCAAGCAAAACGGTTTAAAATGATTTTTAATACCACATGCATAGCAAGTTTTTCCAAATGCTGGACATTTAAAAGGCTCGAGAAAGACCACATTTTTTACATTTATTCCTGTTTGGCATGGAGTTATTTTTATTAGATGATAATGGTTTATGTGGCTTAGAATATGATTTTTTCTTGACACCATGTACAGACTGTTCATGTTCCAATTTCATATCTTTCATTTGAATTTTCGATACTTCATAGACAGTGCAATTTTCAATGCACTTTCCAATGTAAGAGTACTTTCTTGTAAAAGCTCTTCCTGAATTTCTGGAGAATTTGTACCACAAACAATTTTGTCCAATCAAGGAGTCTTTCAAATCACCATATTCACAGTCCTGTGCAAGCCTTTTTAAATCAGTAATATACTCATCTACAGTTTCTGTTGGGCTTTGCTGTCGGGTCATGAACTTAAACCTCAGAACAGTTACGTTTGATTTTGGGTTACAGTAATTTTCAAATTTCTGATATAAAATTTCTAAAGTCAAATCATCCTGATTTATGTCCCACGTATTAAAAATATCATGCTGTCCTCTATAATGTAGGAAGAAGCTACACTTTTGCTTGACTGTTTTGCCAGAGAGGGGACCCTCAAACATGAGTTGAATGGTCTGTTTCCATCTTTTCCAATTTTCCGGTAAACTGAAGGTATCAAAATTTAGCGGTTCCACTTGTAACCCGCCCGTGCCAAATGTCGTCATCCACTTGCTATCTCCCCATATTTATGGGTTCTGTTACTATAAGCCTTTTTAGAAACTGCCATCTTGGACTTTAATCTATGCAAGGTCACGGGTCGCGGGGTGTAAACAAAGTGATTTCCATGTTCATCGTGTTGAGTTCTGTGTCAGCCAAATCAGCTAGTTTTGTAACATATCAAGTTTAAATTCGTAAATCCGATGTCGTCGTTCGAATTAACTGGAGGGGCAACCCTAGACGATGTTAAACGATGGAATATCGCAGGTTTACTTAGTTTTTTTTACGGAGGCGAAGACTTTTCGTTGAATGGCAACAAGGACACGTGTGTTGCCCGGAGTTTCTCGGCTTGGGAAATCCCCGGAAGTTGTTGAAAACAGTGGCCATGGCCACGGAGTAATGACACAGCGTGCATTCAAACACCATTTATGTCGATTGGAACACAATTCGAAATCATGAAAGTTTTCATACAATATTGCTATTGCTTTAAACAAATGTCAACCTTGGCTAAATGTTTTTTGAATTCTCATTAATGAAAGTAATTGGGTCCGAAGCTCTTCACCCGCTCTCTTCTCCCATTGCTCACAACGTGTTTTCTTGAAATGTTTACACTTCGCGACCTGTGACCTTGCATAGATTAAAGTCCAAGATGGCAGTTTCGAAAAAGGCTTATTCTGACCCCATGTCGCGTCTTGCTATGCTTTTCATAGCTACTACACGTAGTTGGACAAGAGACGATCCAACACAGGTGTTGTGTCCATGGATTTTATTTATCAAGAGAGCGAGGTACGCAGACAGAAGTCCGCAGACAGAATGGGTTAGTAACAAAATGCGAACCACGAATGAAACGAAACACGAAGGTGTTAGTTTGCAAGTATACATGTACGCGATTTACTATGCCGATTTAGTAATTATCAGAACATGCATGACACGACGCGCTGAATACGAAATATAATGAATTGTGAAATATACACAATATATTACATCAATAATCTGCGACAGTCCAAACTACAACTCTTTGTGCTACAGCTCCACATCTGTACCCACAAGTAACAACTTCAGCCCATCAGAAGACTCCATTAACAGCAATACAGACGCAAACAGCGTAAAACCAATACGCTCATCTACACCAAAACGTGATCACAATAAAAAAGAAAAGTACAAGCCATTCACTCCGCTAAGAATCCTAAATGTCAACTGTCAATCAATCAGAAATAAAAAACACCACATTCAAAATCTGATAGATAGTACAAAACCAGATATTATAGCAACAGAAACGTGGCTAGACGCAACAATCACAGATAGCCAGATCTCTCCCCCCCCCCAGAGTATACCATTTATCATAAAGATAGGAAAGGCAGCAAACAAGGAAGGGGGTGGGGTACTTATTGGCACGCATAATAGATTTCTGAGCACCGAACTAACAGAACTGGACACCAACTGCGAGATAATATGGACGAAAATACAGCAAAAGGGCACTAAAGATCTCCAAATATGTTCCCTTTACAACCGCAAAACGTCTGATAAAGAGAGTCTCGCGGAATTTGAAAGATCCGTCCAAAGAGCTGCTTCAAACAATGCCTACTTACTGATTGGGGGTGATTTTAACCTGCCAGGGTGGAACTGGGCAACCAAAATGCTACAACAGGGGACACAGCATACTGAGCAACTCTACCAATTTACGGACATATTGGATGACAACGGGTTGACTCAGCTGATACAAGAACCAACTAGAAATCGAAACACCCTCGACTTATTGATCACCAACTGCCCAAGTAAAATAATGAGAACAGACATTATCCCAGGCATCTCAGATCATGACATCGTATATGCCGAATTAGATACCAACCCATTGATCAACATACAAAAACACCGTGACAAATCCCACTATATAGGAAAGCAAAATGGGACAACATGAAGGAGGATATGAAAAATCTGTACGCCAAAAATCCATGCAGAAAGCTCAAAAAGAAGCCCAAGTATAAACACCCTTTGGACGATGTTCAGGGACGGTCTGGAAACCAGTACTAAACATCATATCCCCTCAAAAATATGTAAGACCAAAAACAAGAACCCATGGATCACATGGGAGATCAAAATGTTGATAAGCCAGAGAGACCGGGCCTATACGAAGAAAAAGAAATCAAACCACCCATCCGACATAAAAAGATTCAAAGACTTGAAACAAAAGGCTCAAAGAAAACTAAGACAGGCTTACTGGAAATATATAGAAGAAATAATAACCCCAGTCAGCCCGCAAGAAACACACACCCCGTCTAAAAGATTCTGGACCTACATCA
This sequence comes from Pictodentalium vernedei, assembly GCA_031216915.1. NCBI lineage: Eukaryota > Metazoa > Mollusca > Scaphopoda > Dentaliida > Dentaliidae > Pictodentalium > Pictodentalium vernedei. The sequence goes on from CM062297.1 coordinate 798,394,379, forward strand.
AACACATGAAAAGTGACATGAGTGGTGTGGCACCATTGAGAAATAATGGCAAATTAGAAACTGATCCCATGAAAAAAGCAAACATCGTGAATGAGCAGTTTCGTTCCGTTTTCTCCCCGGCAAACCCCATCAGCAAGAGAGAATTCTATAGGCAAAACCTCATGAAAGATACAACAAACCAGTATTCAGAATGTGCTGAGATAAAAATCACAAACAAAGGAGTCGAAAAACAACTGAAAAAATTAAATCCGCACAAAGCGGCTGGACCAGACAATATCAAGCCGATGGTACTAAAAGAACTAGCCATTGACATCGCTCCCATCTTAACCACCATTTTCAATGTCTCGATGAACACCGGTAAAATACCTGACGACTGGAGAACTGCGACAGTTACGCCAGCATTTAAGAAAGGCCAAAAATACATCGCAGAAAATTATAGACCAATTTCTCTGACATGCATCTGTTGCAAAATTATCGAACACATAGTCACCAGCAACATACTGAACCATGCAGAAAACAACAACATCCTGTACCCGATTCAACACGGCTTTAGAAGTAAATTGTCATGCGAACCCAACTTATAGAATGTGTCGATGATCTCACCCAAAATCTAGAGATGGGAAAACAGACAGACCTACTGATATTGGATTTCTCCAAGGCCTTCGACAAAGTGTCTCACAGTCTGCTCCTCCATAAATTGAATCGTTATGGAATTAGAGGAAAAACAAACAACTGGACCGAAGCATTCCTATCAGACAGAACACAAGTAGTAGTTGTTGACGGCGAAACATCCAACACAGTCAAAGTAGAATCTGGAGTACCGCAAGGCTCATTACTAGGTCCCAATCTATTCCTGTTCTACATCAACGACATGCCAATCGGTCTCAACTCAACCGTTAGACTATTTGCTGACGACACTGCGGTGTACCTAACCATCTCCTCAGAAAACGACTGCCAGAAACTACAATCAGATCTGGACAAACTTGCAGCGTGGGAAGAAAAGTGGAGAATGGAATTCCACCCCGAAAAATGTAGTGTACTAACGGTGATGACCAAGAAGAAAAAAAACAATCATATACAACTACCAACTGCATAACCAGATACTTGCACGCGAAACATCAATCCCATATCTTGGCTGCACTCTCACTAGTGACCTAGACTGGGGTGAACATGTAAACAACATCACGAGCAAAGCAAGTCAAAGACTCGGATTTTTGCACCGGAACCTGCATATCGGCTCAAAAAAGATCAAGGAGCAGGCATACAAAACACTAGCCAGACCACAGATGGAGTATGCCACAACAGTTTGGGACCCTTACCACCAAATCCAAATCGATAAGATCGAGAAGGTGCAACGACTAGCTGCGCGATACGTGACCAATCGCCACAGAAACCAATCAGGCGTCAGTGACTTGCTCTAAGAACTAGGCTGGAAAAGCTTCCAAGCAAGACGGAAAGAGGCAAGATTAACCATGCTGTATAAAATCTCGAATAATATGGTAGCTATGAACAAAGACAAATTCCTATAGGCACCAACTAAAAGATCTAGACATACAGCAGACCATGCCTACTTTATTCCGACAGCTACTAAAGACTGCAGGAAATGGTCCTTCTTCATCAACACCGTCAGAGACTGGAATAAACTACCGCCACATATCACAAAAGCCAAGTCACTCGAGATATTCAAGTTTCGCGAGAATACCACTCGACTCTAAATTACCCTTCTCTTTGTAACCGTTTTTAATCAATTCACGCATGCGTAGTTGCCAGAATATTCAAAATGTTGAATGTGGGCAGTAAATGGAAGGAGAAGGAAAAGAGAAGAAAAAACCGACCAGAAAGCCCGACCCAATTTTTTTCGGCAGGTGACATTTAATACGCGGCCGTACTAAAATAAGAACTCACTTAGAAAATGACCCCAGTCCTACTAAAGTGAGACTGTATAGGAACAAAATAAGACCGCAAGTGACCACAGGCAAAGGATAGGGGTTAGAGTCCCTAAATGAACGATGTTTGGTTATATGGGGTGTACCAAATATATATCCGAAGTTTGCTACCGATATTTTTAACTTTAAACCCTAAAATATCAATTTTAATGTATAGCGCGATATCCGACTCGCGATCTCACTTGTCCGCAACCGAAGACAAAGAGACCGCAAGTGAACATCTGGTTCTAAAACACCAAATGGACGCTATCTGGTGACTTGGGGTATATTCAATATATATACGAACTTTGATATCGGTATTTTCTTTTTAACTCCCATAATTCCACTTTTAATGCATGGCGGGACCTCCGATTTGCAGCCTCGTTTTTCGCGAGTGGGGACAAAGAGACCCTCAAGTAAACTATTAATTTTAGATTAAACGCGAAAGTATACGTTATATCATACATGTATATACAATTTATTCGAAGATGGTTGTAATATCTTGATTTTAACCCTTTATTATTTTATGTTTAATGTCTTTTACAGCGCATTTCGCTATTCTTTTTTCTCACCCTCTTTGAGACAGAGCACATATCGCCACTGTCTTTTTTCTCAACCTCGTTGGGCATTTACAGCGCATTTCGCTACTGTGTATCCCAGTCTATGTGGGCCTTTACAATTAATTTGAACCCCTTGGTTCGTGTTTGATTTGTCGACACTGCTGTTCCTAAGTTTTCCGAGAACAGAAATAAGCCTCCTATGACGGTCCTAAATACTCGACCTCATTTACTCAGCTTGTCTAATGTATTGAGCGCGTATGAATATTGGGTTAATAATTGCGCCAGATCACGCAGTACATACTGAGTGATAAGTAGATTCAACTGACTTCGAATACAATGAAAAATGGAACCGTATAATATGCTGGATCCACTGATATTCGGAATCCGTTATTTAACTGGGATTTACTGTATTCAATGTTACCAGTTTTCGTACGTGTTCTGTTATGCCACCACCAAACTTAGAAGCAATTTTTAAAATCATTTTTGTTATGATACATCTACCCTCGATTATATGAGATGGGATGTCTGCGTGAATATTTTCTCCTAGTTCGCGATAATTGTGTCTGTAGCCCACATTCAAGCATTCCGCTTTGTTGATTTTGTGTGAAGGGTGGGGTAGTTTTCCAAGTTTTTGTTCGAATGGAGATCTTAATCCTCAAAGTGTTGCCTTCCTTCCCTTGTCCAATAAGCTTGAAATTCTTTAAAAGGAAGTTTCGAGAACCACCACGGACAATACCCGGAGCCTCCGGGGACGCTCCTCTCAAAATCACTTTGACGTTTTAGTTTAAACATTTATTCCCAGTTCTCAAATATATATATATACAATTATATCAGTTTTTTTAAGTGTGGATCCAACAGTAAGCTGTAAGCTTATACGAGGTTGTTTTCACCAGTAAAACATTTGAACATAAAACAGTCGAGAAGACAGGAACGCATACAATCAAAGTTACCGTCCAAACCCCTTAATGGTGAATCTTTCATAACACTTTCAAAATATAGTTACGATTTGATAGAAGGTTTGGTTCAAATGGAAGTAAGATATAATTGTTTATGCTGAACATTGAAAACAAGAAGAAAATCGAGAAAATGGAAGAAAATCGAGAAAATGGCTGAAAAGGGTTACTGATTATAGTAGGTATAAATAACTGCATGTTACTGAACCACCTCCATTCCGTACTTCGCTTCAATTGAAGTACCCGGATAATTGTCGGTTTTACGATAGTTTATCTTAGGTGAATGGCTGTCATTTATGTCTTTCAAGAAGTCTTAGTTCTGACTGCTGACTCGGTTTTGAAATTTACCTCCACGCAGCTCTGTCACTGCGTTTTGGGGAGTTTTGGTGTCCTATCTTTGTTCTTGGATATCTGAAGCACATTTGACCACGAGTTGTTCTCCGGAAATAGTAAATTATTATCTGTTCTGGTACGAATACTGTAGCAGACTTCCAGGAACCATTGGTGCCCACTGTCAACTCTTGTGACTTGATTGCATATAGTCTGCGTGTTCTATACATCACAACCTTCATTTTGATGTATAATTTATGTATGGTTAATTTGAATTTATGGAATATCTGAGGAGGGAATTGCAAAGTAAATCAAATCAAATCAAATCCAATCCAATGTTTTTGCGCGCCGAAGGCGCACTTGGGCAGCTTGGGGCAAGCCCCTTTCGACCCTCTCTTGCTGTTTAATTATTAGTTTTCTATTGTTTTCTGCACCAATGTCTGAGCGTGTTGAGGGAGGAAAGGGGAAGGGTGTTTGTTAGCGGCGCCTATGTTTCTTGCGGTTCGTCTTTGGAGAAGGTGGCAGGGATGAAGAGATCGTAGCAGTGGTTGGTGTTGTAGGACTGCTATACGACCTATCTGGCCTGTATGGTCGGGTCCTCGCTGTATCAGGCGTTTGTTGTTTTTCAAGGAGTTCAAGCAGCTCCATTGTTCTTTTGCTTGTTTCTTCAGATAACCTTCTTTTTTCATCGAGATCTGCCATGAGTTGTTCGTGCTCCCTGTCTAATCTTTCTCTTCTCTCCTCGGTTGTCTCCTGGGAAGTGTTCTGGATAGGAGAAGACAGTTCAGTTGGAGTTGGAGGTGTCTGAGCGACAACTTCCCGAATCACTCCCTGCATCGTGGAAAGGTCGCCCTCCTCCATCTCACTTTCCGAAGAAAGGTGGGTAGGGCTGGAGATTGACCTTTCCACTGGCGATACAACGTCCTCCGACTACTCCCCTTACGAGAAGTATGTCGGGCTGGACATGGACCGTTCAGGGGTACAAGGTGTGGCCCTTCTGAGGTTCCTCTCTGCCTCCTTCTCTTCACTCTCCGACTTCTTCTCTTTCAGAAACTCCGCCAGTCGACGGGCATCACGGTCCCTTCCTTCTTTTCGTTTTCTTCTTTGGTTCTTCGTTTTCGATGGTTAAATCAGCAAATCCGAATCACTTGGAGGTGACCAGCGTGGGAGGAAATTCCCTCACAAAAAGTGCTACACCTCTCCAATGACGCTGGATCGGTTTCTTTCTCAAAGTCCACTGTTGGGTGAATTGTACCCTTGCGCACCTCTATACTCCAGGTGGTAGCAAGGGTAGACTTCACTCTTAGCAGTGTTTCTTGTATGGTAAGTGGGACCTCATTTGTTCTGTTGTTAGCACCTCAGAGCCCAAGGTGCGAATGATGAAGATGAAATGATGGCAAAGTAAACAAATTTCCCTTACTTATATAACGCCTTTATTGCAATGTTGGACATGTCCACAATTTTTTATTTGATAAATATGTGGGACAAAGCACAATCATTCATGCATACACGACACCTTCACACATACACTGGGAAGGTTTTAGGAGCGCTGGTAGCCTTTACCAGTCCCATTGGTGCTAGCAGACCGTGCACGGGTTTTATGTGCGCTGGTAGCCTTTACCAGTTCCACTGGTGCTAGCAGTCCGAGCATACACGACACCTTCACACCGCTCCATCTGTAGTTTTCAACGACTCGGATAAATCCGAAGGAGGTAGGGGCAGGAAACACCCCCGAGTGTGGTACTTTAGTAAAGACCTGCCCCCCCTCCAACTTTCAACTAAAAAATAAGTATACTCATTTATAAATATAATATAACTACATAGTAACCCACCTATTTTCTACTTAAGCAGGTACCTACAGAAACCACTGGTATTTTTTTTTTGTGAGAAAGCGTGTATGGGTTTGTGGGAAACACCGTAACAGGGCGCGCTCTGAGGACGTGCCCCTGTTGTGGCGTTTCCATTCAAACCACCAGCCATGTTCTGGCAAAACCAGTGACAACGAGCAGCGAGAACGACTTCGGTCTCACCAGCGAAATCTCATTCGGAAACTGGTGGTAGGTTAGGTGGCCCTGAAAAGGCTCGTTTGTTTGAAACCCGGCATCAGTGCAACCAATCCAGACTAAAAACCAAAATACCTTCAGAAGTGGATAGAGAAGGCCAATGAGGAGTTCGACTACCTTTCAGGGCGAAACGACGCCCTGTCTGGGGATCACTCATTGGTCAGGAAGACCAATCGAGAAGCCACCAGTCCACCACGACCGGAGTACGAGCAACACAAGACCCATATCTATCTACTTATGGGATGCACGTCGCTTCCCCAAGTGCAGTATCTTTCGGAGAAAATCATTCATACGATAGGATAAGCATGCATCAAGTTACAAAAAGCTTGCCACTAAACAGTCATTTGCAAGCAAGTTAGATATCACTGACAAAAAATAAATTATAGGTATATGATAATTCTAGCTCCTGTATTCAAAATAGAACCTTAAACAGAAGTGGGCATCGTATCAATACTTTCTAGAAACCAGATTCTGATGGAATTCTCATGAAATCAAATCATAGCTGCTTTACTGAAGCAACAACTTGCTTTTCTATGAGAGATCCAAGACGATTAATTTAAAAGTAAAAATTATACCAACAGGGCACCATAAGTCACCGAAAGGTAGCATCTCCACTGATAATTTATTTATACCACTGCTTTTCAACTTACTCGTATGAAAAAATATATCATGAAGAAAACATTGAAGGCAAGATCGACTTGTTGCGTTGTACTGTGCGCCCATGCTTGGCATGATTCCACTTCTTTCCTGGAAAAAAAGATAAAGTTACGGATGTACTGTAGAGAAAAATATGGTTACCCAACGCAGACGATATCAAAATTTATTATTTTAAATATAATATTTTCAATTTTTTCAAAAAATTTCAACAAAACCATATCATGTGACCCCTCGTTGGAAAGAGTTCGACGAGCTCGTTCCAACGAGGGGTCACATGATATGGTTTTGTTGAATTTTTTGGAAAAATAATATTTTTTCAACTGCTGAATATGCATATTACGCGGGCGGATGCGGTCGATTCGTTGGGTAAAGGGTTAAAAGGTTTGCGAATTGCTGCCAATTAGCTTGATGAGCTCCGAAATCTACTGGATAAATTTTTGTCCTGGGGAATAATTCAATGAAACAGTGGTGTGGGCCATGTCCGATGGCGGTTCGTCCTATGGGCCAGCTGAGTGTGACCAAAAGCCAGGGACCCCATCTCCGCACAGGAACCCCGAGAAGTGAAGCAGTGCTTATTTACCGAGATAAACAAGCTCTGTTTTATTGGTAAAATAGAACTGGTAACCAAACTTCTGAGATGGAATTCCTCTAAAATGGGCAACATGGGTATAAACGATTGATTTGACTTGACTTTATATCCACGTTGCAATCACAATTTGCCATTGTGAAGAAATATGTTACCTTAAACACCAATAAATATATCAATAAATATGGCACCCCTCCCCTAGGGGGCGCCACTGGTAATTGTTTGGGTATTCAGTTATCACACCGTCCGCCAGTTAAGGTGCTATATTAGTAAGAGAAATTTGTTTACTTTCAAATTCCCACCTCTTATATTCCATAAATTTAAATAAAATATACACAAATTATTCATCCAAATGAACGTTGGGAGGTATAGGACACGAATATTTTTTGTAATCAGCTCATACATAGAGCTGACAGCAGGCACCACTGGTTCCTGGAAGTGTGGCTATCCTATTAGTACCAGAACCGATAATAAAATAATATTTCCGGAGAACAACTTGTGGCCAAATGCGCTCCAGATATTCAATAACAAAGTAAGGCATTCAAAACACTTTAAGATGCAGCAGGACCTCATTTGGGAAAAGGACAACAATGTCTGCATTTTTTATTGAAGATGGATTCCATGTTCGTAGGACATGCGCAAATCACACGATACCACGAATTTCCATCGGAAAAACAAAATCGTAATTCTAGGAAATTTCACAATGCGTCATGATACCTTGCATAGAATATGGTAACTGTGCAGTCTCTATATAATAATTGCATCCTGTATGAAGGCGAGCTTTCTCATTATTTGATTTTATATCATTGTATATCGATGCTTTTTCCGCCCAATGACCTTGACCGGAAATCGAAATGAACCAACAATGTAAACCACGCCGACAGTTTTGGAATTTATCCCCACGCAGATCTGTCGCTGCGTTTTGGAGAACTTTGATGTCCCAGCTTTGTTCTTGGATATCTCAAGCACATTTGGCCACGAGTTGCTTGAAATATTATTTTATTATCAGTTCTGGTACGAATACGGTAGCAGACTTCCAGGAACCACTGGTACCTGTCGTCAACTCTGTGAGTTCAATGCATATAGTTTTCGTGTTATATACATTACAACCTGCATTTTGGTGTATAGTTTTTGAATATTTAATTGAATTTAAGGAATATTAGATGTGGGGATTTCAAAGTAAACACATTTCTCTTACTAAAATAGCACCTTAACTGCCCATTTGTCAGTAAATATACTCTTCACATTTTGCAATGGATCACCCCTGATCAACGACATAATTTGTACATGAAAGGAAAATGTGTACATTATTTGTTTATTTCTTCATTGGGGAGCAATGGCACTTTTAACAGTCTGGGTCATAGCAAGTTGAACAAATTTACGGACGGAGGAAGCCAGAGTACCTATAGGGAAGCACCCCGCAAGATTTTTGAAAATGGAATAAGATGTTATAGGAAATAATGATCAAAGAGACGAAGGAAATAGTTTTTTCCACAATATTCAGCTGCAATATTAGTGAAACAAGAGGCCCCACGGGGCCTGAAGCGCTCATCTTGTACAGAACACAATTTAAACAGAGTCCAAGAATGAGTCTACATTAAGCAAGCCATCTCCATAGGCTACACTGTCAATCCTGGAGTCCCTCAGGAGTGACAAAAATAATCTGGGCATCATGCCTTTTCTTCAGTTGATCAAAAGTAAAATGTAAAGCTCCCCTATGAAGCCCCTTGATACAACCTATGTGGATTAATCTTAGTACCTCTAGAGGGTATTGAATACAAAATTTTTAATTCTTCAGCAAAATGGCCAATTTCGGCTCCCATAGAGAGCCCAAATATTAACCCAGACTCTTGGTTTGAACACAGTTAAATCTGACTTCCCTAGAGATGTTGTGTACCGAATATGAAAGCATTCTGACTGTTGGATCTGAAGAAGAGAAATTGTAAAGAAATTTCTTCGAATTGCACTAAGTTCAAATGTGGGCTACCATAGTGAGCCCAAATATTGACCCATGGATCCAATTTGAACAAACTTGAATCTGACCTCCTAGAGATGTTGTATACCAAATGTGAAAGCATTCTGACAAGTGAATCTGAAGAAGAAGATTTTTGAAGAAATTCCCTCATATTGTACTAAGTTAAATTTCATGTTCCCATATGGAGCCCAAATATTAATCTAGGCACTCGAATTGAACAACCTGGAATCTGACCCCCCTAGAGATGTTGTATACCAAATATAAAAGCATTCCGACTGGTGGATCTGAAGAAGAAGATTTTTAAAGAAATTTTCTCATATTGCACTAAGTAAAAATTTGGGCTACCATAGTGAGCCCAAATATATACCTAGGGATTTGATTTGAACAAACTTGAATCTGTCCCCCATAGAGATGTTGCATACAAATATCAAAGCATTCTGACTGATGGATCTGAAGAAGAAGATTTTTTTAAATTACCCTCCATATTGAACAAAGATAAAATTTGGGCTTCCGTAGGAAGCCCAAATATTAACCTAGGGACTTGGTTTGAACAATCTAGAATCTGACCCTCATAACAATGATGTATACCAAATATTAAAAGATTCTGACTGGTGGTTCTGAAGAAGATTTTTAAAGAATATTCCCCATATTACCCTATGTTAAAACTTCGGGCTCCTGTAGAGAGCCCAAATATGAACCAATGAGCTTTATTTCAACAAACTTTTATCTGACCCCCCTATGAATGCTGTATACCAAATATCAAAAGATTCTGATGATTGGTTCTGGAGAAAAGATTTTTTTAAATTTTTGCAAATATGCTGACTCAGCATTTTTTCGATGCCCATTACAGAACACCCTAACATAACCGATGGCATTTTTTTTTTACCATTCAATTCTACTGGTCATAAGGATACTTCGTACCATATAAAAGCTCTCTGTTCCGTGGGGTTTGGGAAATATGGGCGTTTGAAAATATTTCTATTTTTAGCTCCCAGGGTTCCCATGGGGATGCAGGAATTTTTTTTTTTTGCATGGGTCAAGTACGTATGACCCAATACTATCACAAACCAAATTTGGTTCATACCGGACCATCGGTTCAGAAAATAGAAATTTTGGGCGGGGCCAAAAATCTTACCCCTCCTATTACAAAGCCAAATATTACTTTACGAACTTCGTTTGAACAAACTTGATTCTACACCTCATATGGAAGCTCCATAGCAAATATCAAGTCATTGTACACACTGGTTCTTGAGAAGAAGATTTTAAAAATATTTTGGAGCATTTTCCCCCACTCCCTCCCTATGGGGCTGGGCATGCCGAGTTGAACAAAAATGAAATGCCCCTTTGGGACCATCACTCACACAAACTTTCACTTGAATTGGCCCAGTGGCTTTGGAGGAGAAGACCAAAACATGGTGTTGACGGACGACGGACGACGGACGACAGACGACGGACGACGGACGACGGACGGGAAGCGATGAGATTAGCTCAGCTTGACTTTGTCAAGATGAGCTAAAAATACACAAGGGACACATAACACATACTTTGTCAGGCCTGGTATTCTTTAGGAGTGCAGGAGTGCTGCACGCCTACTGCACGCCTAGAAAAAGTTGAGGAGGGCAATTTTTTGCACCCCTTGATTTTCTGGAATGCCAGACCTGTTTGGGACTGCCATTAAAATCTATTATCATTTCATCACCTGAGTTCCAATGTGTTCTCTGTGCCAGTAGGCACAGAGAACACAATGAAACTCAGGGGACGATTCGTCAATGTTGCACTGATTCACAATACTTCAAGACCCCCTTCTGTGTCGCATTTCGATACATTTTGAGTGTAGAAGACAGTTACAATGTACATAATTGAATGCAACATTTTGAATAATGAGATGTGCGGGCCAATTTGTTCACTATGTAACAGAATGTAGTACAATTTTTCAGTCTCAATTTTATATTAATACCTTGAAGAAGTGAATATAACCAAAATAGCATACAAGTTTTTGCAATGAAAATTGCAGGTGCAATTGCACTCCCAAGCGATCTGATGAGGACAACTGTTTTGCACTCAATGATTTTCTAGATTGCCAGGCCTGCTTTGCCATTCCTTCTCTATGTGTTGAACTCAATGTAATTTATCGACAAACCGAAATTTCAATCCACGTCACCGCCAATTAATAGTCTTTAGAGGCGTAACTTTGTTAGCCAAAGGATAACTTAATTGCCAAATTCATTATTTTCTAATTGTTGCCTAATTTTTTTTGCTTCCAAAACATAAGGTCTACATATTTTCATCTTCCGACTGTTTTGGGTCTAATGATGTTAGCGCCGACTGACCGTGCGTTCACGACTATTTACGCCACAAAATCCTGTAAGTTTTGAATAATTCGGAATAAATTAAATATACTGTTCACGTCACTTAAATTGATCCAAGAGTTATAAAAGATTAGTCGAGACCTACGTTTCTTACCAACGAGGTTAGCTCGTACAAATCTCGGAAATAAGAGTGAATTGTTTCATCATTACATACTGCCCAAGGCGTATGGACGAGCAGGTGTTTCTAGTCATGTGTCGTCTGCCTGTTAAGACAGACGACTCTTGACTAGCAACATCTACTCAGAAATTAAGATTTTTTTCTGCCATCTGTTACCCGGGCATCAGTGCCAAAGCACCTTTTGCATTACATCACGAGTGTGTCGATTGGACTCGACTTCATGCGTTCAGGTGTTAGATGTATAAATGGGTGTTCCCATATCTACAGCAACAACAACAACAACCAGAAAACAAGGCTTCGCATCGTCGATGCGGGGTTCGAGTTTTCGTGGTTAATGTAACGGTGGCAGTGAACTAAAAAATTCGACCGAGCCCATTTTCGAACTCGATCAAGAAAATGTTCCTGGAAACCCACATAACAAAAATAAATTGGATCGGTTGACTTTTGTTTCAAGTTATCGCGCTATCGAGAGCAAAATTCGCAAAAAGTCAGCCTAATAAGTTTGCTGTAGTAGATCGGACCGAGCCCGTTTTCGAACTCGATTGAGATAATCTTCTTAGAAAACCATACAACAATGAAAGTGTCAATGACACTGTAGCTTAACTTGTCTGTGTGTTGTGTTTGATGAAAAGGTAATGTTCAATGTTTATGAAAGGATTATGAAATAAGACAAGAATTGTGATAATTGGGAATATGTTAATTTCTGTTCCCTGTGTGCTATGTTTTTAATAAAAATAATATGAGGTGTAGACTGTACTAAAGAACTGAGGGGTGGGTTATTGTGGCCCTCACAGTTAATGAATGTGGCCCTCACAGTTAACGTATGTCAACGAAAGTTACCAAGTTACAGTGAAATTTTTCCAAAACGAGTCATCCTATCAAGTTACATTGAAATCCCTTCATAAATATGGCCTGTAGAATGTGCTAAAGGTTTTCATGCTTCAGGCCTGTGTAGCCATCACGGTTGACCGATTGCAACTAAAAGGAGACGTCCTCATCTCGACATTATACTGAGTCATTCTTCCAAGTTACATTGAAATCCCTTCACAAATACGACCTGTAGTCTGTAGTAAAGTTTTTTGGGTTTTGGTCTTGGGAAGCCATCATGGTTGAATTATCGCGATCAAAAGTGGACGTTCTCATCTGGGCATTATCTGGAGTGATCCTACGAAGTTACAATGAAATCCCTTCATAAATATGACCTGTATTTATTTATTTATTTATTTATTGGTGTTTAAGGTCACATACTTATGCACAATGGCTTATCATGGCCGTGACAGTTTTACGGGTGGGGGAAGCCGGAGTACCCAGAGAGAACCACCGAGTAACGACGAGCATCTGCCAGCTCCGCACTGTAGCACAGGCAGGGTTAGATTGGTTGAAGACATGCGCACCATCGACGTGCAGTATGCCTTAGTACACGGCGTCATCGTGCCCCCATGTGGACAATTGGGGTTAAGTGCCTTGCCCAAGGACACAACACGAGGGTCCGAATCGATCGCTCAGATGGTCACCCATCTGAGGATTAACCGGGCTCGACGTTGCTTAACTTCGGTGATCTGACGAGAACAATATGACCTGTAGACTGTGCTCAAGGTTTCGGGCTTTGGGCCCCTGTAGCCGTCACAGATGACCAATCACGACCAAAAGGGGATGTCATCATCTAGGCATTATATGGAGTCAAACCTAACAAGTTACAATGAAATCCTTCCATAAATACGACCTATAGACTATGCTAAAGGTTTTTGGGTTTTGGGCTTGGGCAGCCATCAAGGCTGAATGATCGCGATCAAAAGGGGACGTTCTCATCTAGACCTTATTTGGAGTCATCCTACCATGTTACAATGAAATCCCTTCATAAATATGACCTGTAGACTGTGCTAAAGGTTTTCGGGCTTTGGGCCCCTATTGCCGTCACAGTTGCCCAATCGCGTCCAGAAGGGGACGTTCTCATCTAGACATTATATGAAGTCAACCTACCAAGTTACAATGAAATCCCTCCATAAATATGACCTGTAGACTGTGCTAAAGGTTTTCGGGCTTTGGGCTCGGGCAGTCGTCACTGTTGACAGATCGCGACCAAATGGGGAAGTTCTCATCTAGACATTCATACGGAGTCATCCTACCAAGTTACAATGAAATCTCTCCATATTAAATATGACCTGCAGACTGTGCTAAACGTTTTGGGGTTTCGGGCTTGGGCAGCCATCATGGTTAACGGATCATGACCAAAAGGGGACGTTCTCATCTAGATATTATACAGAGGCGTCCTACTAAGTTACAATGAAATCCCTTCATAAATACGACCTATAGACTGTGCTAATGGTTTTCGGGTTTTGGGCTCGGGCAGCCATACCGGTTGACCGATCGCGACCAAAAGGGGGACGTTCTTATCTAGACATGACGCCAAACCTGCATATGAAATTTTGTGGCGATCAGACAAGAACTGCGGGGTGTAGCCTGTGCTAAAGGAAAATGTGAACAGATTCACAGACTTCCGCACGCATGATGGCAATAGCTTATCTTGACTTTGTCAAGTTAAGCAAAAAATGAATTGAATCGGTTGACGTTTGTTTTTAAGTTATCGTGCTATCAAGCACAAAATTTGCAAGTCAGTCAATAATTCTGCTGCTGTACATCGGACCTAGCCCGTTTTCGAACTCGATCAAGACATTGTTCCTTGAAACACATGTGGCAAATATCAGTGAAATCAATTGACGTTTGTTGAAGTTATCGCACTATCAAGCTCAAAATTAGTCGATTTTAACAAATGGCCATAACTCTTGTGAAAATCGTACATCGGACCAAGTCCATTTTCAATCTTGATCAAGACATTGTTCCTCAAGACCCATGTGTCAAATATCAGTTAAATCGGTTGACTTTGTTGAAGTTATCGCGCTATCGAGCGCAAAATTAGTCGATTTTAACAAAGGGTCGTAACTCTTATGAAAACCGTATATCGGACCGAGCCCATTTTCGAACTCGATCAAGGCATTGTTCTTTAAAATCCATGTGCAGAATATCAATCAAATCGGTTGACATTTGTTGAAGTTACCGCGCTATCAAGCTGAAAATTAGTCGATTTTAACAAAGGGCCATAACTCTTGTGAAAAAGTATGAACACATCCTATTTCACGTCACCAGGTGTTGAACAGGCATATCAATTAACATACCAAATATTATCAAAATCCGTCCAGAAATAACTGAGTTATAAGCAAAAAGGGTCTCCTGCCCGACCGACCGACCGCCCACCCGGCAACCGACGCTCACCATTCCAAAAATTGAGTTTTTTTTTTAAAACTCGACCAAAAAAACCAAATAACTGCTACTGAACAATACAATGCTGTGTAGGTCTACAGTTTCTGTAACTTCACCCTTAACTTGAGATACCTAGAAGTTCCAAGACTCATGAAAAAATGTTCTTTAAATAACAATCTCCAATTGTCACCCCACATACAGTATACATACCGAATAACCCTCTCATTGAAACGAGCTTAAAGAGTGGTCTGGGGAGAACAGATTGAGGGTGTCAATCGTCTCGTTTTTTACATCGAAAGTACGCTTAATGCGCATTTGAATCTCTACTGTATTTCATTGCATGACACTTTCTAAACATGGCTTTGTCATCACACATTCGTGTTTCCCCCAGACTAATCGTTTAGGTCCGTTGGTCTTTGAATATTTTTGCCGCAATCCACTTGGTCGGGAACTAGCAACGAGGTATAAGTCAGGTTGACCCAGAATATTTCTGATTATTTCTGAAGTTTCCCCATTGCGTTAACCATATCCTGGTGGGTGACACGCTATTAAAAAAGTCCAGTTCCCCACAGCGTTTCATATAATAACCGCACCTCACAGATAAACACACACACACACAAAGGTGTTGTTCCTATTGTATAAAGCATTACAGCGCTGAACAGTCGAATCTGGGAGCACAGTGCATCACATTGCAATATTCGGCAAAAATAAGGTCACTGTTGTTTCTATTCGTGACCAGACAGAGACATAGAACAGTCAAGATACCGAGAACCCTTTCTAATAGTTTGTTTCACTGTACCATGTAGACTAGGGCATGCGCGGCACCTATAAACAACAAGACAAAAGAAAAACGAGAGGAGGGGTGTGGCATCACCACACTCCTTGAACTTACGTCCATACCAATAAAAACAAAACCCAAGTAATCGTTTTGGAGAATGTAACTTATTCAAACCATTTTAGGTTTTAAGACCCGGAAACACATGTGAATGAATACCTCATACGTCGTCACATCATACGCTCATATGGTTTTGAAACTGTAGCTGACAAGTCGGTTTGTGGGAGGTCCCAATCTTTTGACTTCTGCATAGACCGCTCACACAACGTCAGCAAAAGCCACATACTTTAATATAATATCCTCATTCTGGAATAGATCTCTACACTAAACTCCCATAATTCCTTCCAATAGTGTCACAGTATGTCTTGTCATCGCATCAGGACACGCAAAGTTATTTCCGAGGGACTGTAATCTATTGATCTGATTGGCTGAAAGGCACAATGCCCTCAGAATTTACACTGCAAACAGCAAACGACAGCGGTCTATCGAGTATTACTAAGGGAGACAACTTCTTGAATATTGCTCACACTCATGGACCTTTTTCACCATGGTTAAGCCCAGTGTAAAAACGTGAATACGTATTCCATGTGATCACTTTTTTGGCATGTTCATATAAAATAAAATACGATAAAGGCAGAAGCAGAAAAATAACAACGCCATTCTTTAAAAACAGAATTCGAAAATTACACTGTCACTTTTATGTTATCAACGACAAAAAATAATTCACTGATCAGCTGTCACAGATGAAACTTAATTTTAATGCGGAGGTATCGGTCATTTTTCCTTGCTCGCTTTCTTCTGTTGTTTCACCAAGTAGTTAAAGTCTACTGAGCATCCACTCATGCCCTAGCCACTCGCCTATCAATGAAAATGAACTCATTTATTATTCCATAATTAACTGATTTATTTATTTTTGAAACACATCAACATAAAATAACTATAAATATCATAGATTATATTTTCTTTGATAGAGCACGGAGATGATCGGTTCTATTCCCATTCCTCTGAACCGAAAGCTGTCTTCGAAGCAAGCCAGAAAATAAGCAGACTGTCATCTGCAAAATGAGGTCCCCAGATGGTGAATTCAGTGATGCTACCCTGCACATCAGGGTAGTCTCACTAAATTTACCCTCTGTGAACCTCGATCTGAATCAGGGTCTTTACTCGCACGCACTAGCAGCCCCAACATGACATTGCCAAAGCATGCATGTCTCGAAGGCCGACGACCCGAGATGGGTGAGTTTGAGAGAAGTTCCCCTCCCATCGGGAGGGCGGCACCTTCTCCCAAACTCCCCCTAAATATCCCATTGAATTTTGAAAGCTCCCAGAACGGATTTGGGGTGTATTTTAGCAATAAATAATTGAAAAAAACTGAGAGACGCTCCTCGGAAGGGAATTGTCTGTCCCCTATCGTCCCCCGTGATCCGGCATCCCAGATCACTACTAATACACAAGACCGCTTTCCCAGTTCCCAAAAAAGTCTGAACACAAAAACAAGTCACTACGACATATAACAGTATTTCATCACTAAAAGTAATGACGCACAAAAACATTGTTGCCATTCCACAATATGTGGTTTCTAGATCGTATTTCCGGGCACCATTGTTAAAAATGTTTTGCGAAAAAAAAACGCACACTGGTCCGAATTCTTTCCGTCTTGAAACCCCACACCACGATTCCGTAAACGGAGTTGACAACTGGGAGAATCGTCCAATGAGACCTGTTTTGTCTTCCCTCACAAAAATAGAAAATCATCTTGTTAGGCCAGGTATAATCATAAACTGTTAAGTTCCACTGTTCCCAGCCAAGTCCATGCAACTTATACTTGAACGGAATATTCAACCGAGTGGTCCGGATGAAAATTATTGATCACTCAAACGGGTCATTCATTCGATTCGACGTCTCGATTGTGACAATTGGATAATAAGAATGTTACATTCAAAGATCCTTAATTGCAAATGACAGAAATTGATTATACAGTGCCGACAAAACAATTTAACTGAACCAAAGGAGGAGGAAGTGCATGCCATGTTTTTTTTCTAAAGATTATACCAATTATACCGACTGTCGTTTTCAATTGGTTTAACTGGATTTTCTAATTTTCACTTTCAAATACCATGAAGCGTAAACTAAATTACACCAATGCCGTTAATAATTTTTTCACAAGTTTCGTGATTTATGCTGTTACTGATCTTAACTCGAACCATGCAGCAGTCAAATCAAAACACCACTCTAGCATCACATCAATGTCCAAGATTTATCTTATTTTTCCTGACTCAACCGGTGGTTATTCAACATAATTTGCAGTATTGGGTCTATGCAATCTATACCATGTGAAGCGCCTTTTCCATGTTACATTAATTTTCTTTTTAACCCTTTACCTAACATGAAAAGTAGATGACACTTGCAAACAAAATTCTAGAATAACTATTTCTTTTCATGTTTTGTCTCAAAAGCATAGGTTATGACCCCTCTTTGGAATGAGCTCGTTCCAAAGAGGGGTCATAACCTATGTTTTTGAGACAAAAAATTAAAAAAATAATGAAAATTAATTGGCGATTTTTGTGAATAGCGCTGGCCGGTTTTGGTCGTTACGTTGGGTGAAGGGTTAAAAGAAGTATTTATTTTTTATTTAACCCTTTACCTAACCTGAAAAGCAGACGACACTTGCAAAAATAATTCTTGAATAACTAATTTTTTTCATTTTTTGTCTCAAAAACATAGGTTATGACCCCTCGTTGGAACGAGCTCGACGAGCTCGTTCCAACGAGGGGTCATAACCTATGTTTTTGAGACAAAAAATGAAAAAAATAATGAAAATTAATTGGCGATTTTTGTGAATAGCGCTGGCCGGTTTTGGCCGTTACGTTGGAGAAAGGGTTAATACTTAGACTATTTCGAGTTAGAGCATGACTGGGGCTATAGAATCTTTGAATTTTTTATTTTAATGCCATCGATGACACTAAACTTGCACAATCTACATTTTCGTCTCCCCTTTTCTCAAGTTATCTTTATATTCCAATAATTGCAAGCAAACCACACGACCCCAAATCATCGCGCATCAATTTGTTTAACAGGGAATATCATTTTATTATTTCACCACTCAGATGCTTTTTAGTATTCCAGTAGCATTATCGTGCGTTCAGAACACATCAAGATGTAAGTGAATCTTCAACATGTTGAATAATTATTTACACATGTGTCACTTATACACCCTCAAATCACTTAGGTTAAACATCAACCCAAATCAACTGGGCTGAGTGAATATGAACCCCACGCAACTGATTTGAGAATGTATGGTACCAATAAAAAGCATTGGTTGATATTAACTTCTAAAAGCCTGGGAAAAAGATCAAATCTTCTGAACGTCACAAACTGCTCAAGTCTTATATCCTCGCAGGTGTTCCCAATCAAGTGTCGTCTGTCCGTTCAGACAGACGACACTTGATTAGAAACAACTGTTCAGAGTTTAAGGCACTCTCCCTATGCTCACTAATAATAAAACAAGAGGCCCCAGGGGGCCTGAGGGCGCTCACCTGACATGGTAGTCTAAATATCACACCAAGGACTTGACTTGAATAAGCTGCATACGCCCCTCCTAAGAAAAACATATACCAACTAGATGAAGCGATTGTGCCCACACAATATACACAGGATTTTCCTTCTATTTTCAGTTCCTGCACCTTTACGTCCCAAAATTGAGTTAAACGCATAAAAAACAGATATTTTAAAATTTTTGTTCGGAAATTTTCGAAGTCCCAAACAAAATATTTTCAGACTAAAATATCTTTTTCCTCTTAAAATTGACCAAAACGCATAAAAAAACCCAAAAACTAATTTCCGGATTTTGGTCCAAAGTTTCTAAGTCCCACCCGGACCCCAAATTTTCAGTGTAAAAAAAAAAAATTGTCTTAAAATTGACCAAAAGGCATGAAAAACTTAAAAACTAATTTCCGGATTTTGGTCCAAAATTTTTAAGTCCCACCCGGACCCCAAATTTTCAATGTAAAAAAATTTTTTTTTTTTGTCTTAAAATTGACCGAAACGCATAAATGAAAGTGTCATTGACACTGTAGCTCAACTTGACAAACTTGAACTTGGTAAGTTATAAATGAAATGGCAAAATTGAAGATCATTGGTACCAATGTCATTTTTTTTTGCCAGTGGCAACATTTTTTGACAGAAACCGAAGAAAATCGATAGCTCCCATCTAGAGGCCTCCCCAAACGAGCATGCCAGGTTTCAAAGCCCTGTAGGGTGTACAAAATGGAAATATTGTGGTCTGACTAGACTAAATTCTAAGAACGTTGGCCGTGGCAACATTTTTTGACGGAAATGGAAGAAAATCGATAGCTCCCATCTGGAGGTCACCGTAAATAAGCATACCAGGTTTCAAAGCAATCTAGTCATAAATGTGCCCTGTAGGATGAGCCAAAGGGAAATATTGTGGTCTGACTAAACTGAGTTCTAAAAACGTTGGCCGCGGCAACATGTTTTGACGGAAATTGATGAAAATCGATAGCTCCCATCTAGAGGTCACCCCAAACAAGCATGCCAGGTTTCAAAGCAATCCAATCATAAATGTACCCTGTAGGGTGTGCCAAAGGGAAATATTGAGTCTTCTGACTAAACTAAGTTCTAAGAACGTTGGCCGCGGCAACATTTTTTGACGGAAATTGAAGAAAATCGATAGCTCCCATCTAGAGGTCATCCTAAATAAGCATACTAGGTTTCAAAGCAATCAAATCATAAATGTGCCCTGTAGGGTGTGCCAAAGGGAAATATTGTGGTTTGACTAAACTAAGTTCTAAGAACGTTGGCCGCGGCAACATTTTTTGACGGAAATTGAAGAAAATCGATAGCTCCCATCTAGAGGTCACCCCAAACAAGCATGCCAGGTTTCAAAGCAATCCAATCATAAATGTACCCTGTAGGGTGTGCCAAAGGAAAATATTGAGTCTTCTGACTAAACTAAGTTCTAAGAACGTTGGCCGCGGCAACATTTTTTGACAGAAATTGAAGAAAATCGATAGCTCCCATCTAGAGGTCACCCTAAATAAGCATACCAGGTTTCAAAGCAATCAAATCATAAATGTGCCCTGTAGGGTGTGCCAAAGGGAAACATTGAGGTCTGACTAAACTAAGTTCTAAGAATGTTGGCCGCGGCAACATTTTTTGACGGAAATTGAAGAAAATCGATAGCTCCCATCTAGAGGTCACCCCAAACAAGCATGCCAGGTTTCAAAGCAATCCGATCATAAATGTACCCTGTAGGGTGTGCCAAAGGGAAATATTGAGTCTTCTGACTAAACTAAGTTCTAAGAACGTTGGCCGCGGCAACATTTTTTGACGGAAATTGAAGAAAATCGATAGCTCCCATCTAGAGGTCACCCCTAACAAGCGATCTGAATCAGGCTCTCCAAGCTAAACAGAAAGAGGTACCCAGAGGATAAATTGACCCACTGCACGGGATAGCATCATCAAATTCACCCTCTAAGGACCTCATTCTGCAAATGTCAGACGGCTTATTTTCAGGCCTGCTTCGAAGGGAATGGTGTTAGAAAGGCTAATAAATTCGTTATTCGTGTTTATTCCAGTGTATAAAACTTTACACAGGTGTGAGACCTGGCACACCCTTCGGCTGCTGTACCAGTTTTCAGACCAAAAGGCACGAAAAACCAAAAAACTAATTTCCGGATTTTGCTCCAAAATTTCTAAGTCCCACCCGGACCCCAAATTTTCAATGTAAAAAATATTTTTTTTTTTGTCTTAAAATTGACCGAAACGCATAAAAAACAAAAAACTCATTTCCGTGAACCTCGATCTGAATCAGGGTCTCCAAACTAAACAGAAAGAGGTACCCAGAGGATAAATTGACCCACTGCACGGGATAGCATCATCAAATTCACCCTCTAAGGACCTCATTCTGCAAATGTCAGACGGCTTATTTTCAGGCCTGCTTCGAAGGGAATGGTGTTAGAAAGACTAATAAATTCGTTATTCGTGTTTATTCCAGTGTATAAAACTTTACACAGGTGTGAGACCTGGCACACCCTTCGGCTACTGTACCAGTTTTCAGACCAAAGGCACGAAAAACCAAAAAACTAATTTCCGGATTTTGGTCCAAAATTTCTAAGTCCCACCCGGACCCCAAATTTTCAATGTAAAAAAAAAAAAAAATTTTTGTCTTAAAATTGACCGAAACGCATAAAAAACAAAAAACTCATTTCCGGATTTTGGTTCAAAATTTCTAAGTCCGGACCGGGACCCAAAATTTTCAGCCTAAATATGAACCCAGGGACTTGGCTTGAACAAACCTGAATCTCACCCCCCCCCCCTTCCTCAGCATGCTGCATACCAAATATCAAAAGATTCTTATTAGTAGATCTGAAGAAGAAGATTTTTAAAGAATATTCCTCACACTGCACTAATTTGAAAATTTGGGCTCCCATAGGGAACCCAAATATGGACCGAGGGATTTGATTTCAACAAATATGTGAATCAATGTCCCAAAGATGTTATATGTAAAATATGAAAGCTTTTGGAGCAGTGGTTTGGAAGCAAACGATTCTTTAATTTTTTTCTCATTGCCCACAGTGTTAAAAAATGCTGACTCAGCATTTTTTTCAAAGTTCCGAAAAAGTACCTTATGACAAAACCAATGGCAATTTGTTTTACCATTCCTTTCTGTTGGTCCCAAGGAAGCCTCACACCACATAAAAATTCTCAGTGCCGTGCAGTTTTGGAGATATGGACGTTTTCGTTTTTTTCTATTTTTGGCTCCTGACGTTCCCACGGGGCTGTAGGAAAATTTTTTTTTGCATAAATCTAGTACTTATAACCCAATATTAACCCTCATGTTAAATTTGGTTCAAATTGGTCTCTCGGTTCAGAAAATAGAAATTCTGGGCGGGGCAAAAATTCTTGCCCCTCTCAGAACAAAGGCAAATATTGCCCGTCAAACTTTTCTTGAACAAACTTGAGTCTGAACCTCAAATGGAAGCTGCATATCGAATATTAAGTCTCTGCTACGGCTGGTTCATGAGAATAATTTTTAAAAAAATTTTGTGCATTTTGGCCCCACCCCCTCCACAATATGAACAGAAACCCAATTTGAAGAAAAACCGAAATGCCCCAATATAACCGCTACTCATGTGAATTTTCATTGAACTGCAGCCAGTGGCTTGGGAGAAAATGACCCAACACCACCTCCACGACGTACGACGGACGCCGGACGACAGACGACGGACGACAGACGACGGACAAAAAGTGATCAGAATAGCTCACCCTGACATTCAGTTACATGAGCTACTAAATACAGTTTAGAGCCACGAATCCACAAAATTGCGCTCTGTGTCTTTACAATGCTCTGCTGCTATATTGTACATGTATTATAAAGTTGATACAAAATTAATGAACACCGTAAGCGCGGGCGAAAAGGTGGGTTTGAAAATGGCTGAAGTAGAAGGAACGGACCGAAGCGACCGCAAGTGGGATTCTTTGGCTAAATATTGTTTGGATTTTCAAATAATGTTACAGGAATGGCTGTGTATTGACACGTCTCCATGTGCCCATTTTAACTCATTGTGTAACTGCAAAACATATCTGTGGAAAAAAAGTAGAGAGACACGTACCACCTATGCTCCTTGGTTCCACCGCCTCCGTCATGTCTAATAGTTTTACGAGGTGAAGGTTGGGTGATAAAGCCAGGGTATACATTAAGAGCACACGTCAAGTAGTAAGTAACCTTCAGAGAGTTCAACTCATTGACTCGGCCAAAGTATGACTTGCGCCAAGGCATCACTGTTTAACAGAAGTTTACTGTCAATATGCTACATGCCTGTGCACACTCTGTCACCATTCTTCGCCAAACTCGAGATAACGCTGCAGGCTTGCATGGATCACACATTTGGTTAAATGGTGCCAACACTGAGCCATTGGGTACTGAATGCGTTAATGTAATTTGTACTTGAACGTCAATTCTACTTCAATCATCTAATTCTTCCAACCCGAAGGCCAGCCCGTATATTGACACGTTTGCATGCGCCCATTTTAACTCATTGTGTAACTGCAAAACATATCTGTGGAAAAAGTGGAGGGGCACGTACCACCTATGCCCCCTGGCTCCACCGCCTGTGTCATGTCTAATAGTTTTACGGGGTGAAGGTTGGGTGATAAAGCAGGGATATCCATTAAGAGCACACGTCAAGTAGTAAGTAACCGACAGACAGTTCAACTCAATTACTCGGCCAAAGTACGACTTGTTCCAAGGCATCACTGTTCAACAAAAGTGCGCTGTCAAGATGCTACATGCCTTTGCACACTCTGCCACCACGCTTCGCCAAACTCGAAATAATGCGACTGGCATGGATCAGACATTTGATTAAATGACGCCTACACTGAGTCAGTGGATCTTGAATGCGTTAATGTAATTTGTGTACTTAAACGCCAATCGTTACAAAACAAATAAGATTAGACCCATTCGTTTTTTTTTCTCATTCTCGGGAACGAATTTAGATTTAATAGTTTTGTAATATTCGACGTTGGGGACTTGATTACCATCTACAGAATATGTTGTACATCGCAACTGGTGTCAATAAAGACGAACATTAATCGTTCGTTGATCACACATCCTCGTCATTGGATCCCTTGGGTTCAGTGATGATTTGTTTGGAAAACATTACTGTGGTTTTACATTGCATTTAAAATCCTTACTGTGGTTACCATGTGGTAGTTGATGTTTGGACATTGGCTACAGACATGATACAGTTAAAACTAGAAGTCCTGTCATGAAATGCACACAAATAGCACGTCAATCTGCGCGTTAATCTACGCGTTATGACCATAATACGGCTATCAAATTCTGTACATATGGTCTTTGCACAAGCAATGTTTCAGCCAATGGACCTCCGGGTAACCCGGAGGTCCATTGGCAGAAACATTGCCTGTGTTTGCTATGAGTAACCAGGAGAACCTGCTGTGCTTTAGATGCCATTCGATATGGCAATTGCGCGCAATTCCTAAGCGCAATTAAGCCTAGATAAGCGGACAGTTCGTGACAGGATTTCTAACTGTAAAGTTATTCTGAACACTCGTGATCACGGATAAAACTCCCGCCTAGTTTCATTCTGGGTCGCTCCAAAGATCTAACAATCAAACGTCGGTTAATGAAACTGAGCATTGATTCATAAGACAGTGTGGAGTGATTCAAGCAGGATGCAATAAAATGTGTAGATACACATATTTCTGAAGTAACCAGGAGAATCTGCCGTGCTTTAGATGCCATTCGATATGGCAATTGCGCGCAATTCCTAATGCAAATAAGCCAAGATAAGCGCACAGTTCGTGACAGGACTTCTAGTTTTAACTGTACCTCCATCTACATTTCGGCATTATGTTTCCAGACACAGAGACGTTGGCCTGTCAAAAGGAAGAACGATTTGTGTGACGTATTCCCATCCGAAGTGCAGGAGCGTAGCGAATAAAAGTTTGAGGGGGTGTGGCACTCACAAATAAGTTTTTGATTTATTTGTTGGAGTTTCGCGACACTTTCGACAGCCAGAGTCACCTCGTGTCGGACAGGTTTCCGGGTGGAGGAAGCTGGGGTACCCGGAGAGAACTATACCGACCATCAGCGAGCAATTGTCAGACTTCCCAATGTACTAACACCACACAAGTGGGGTCAGCAATGGTTGAAGACAGGTGCACCATCGATGTGCAATACGCCTTAGTGGGCACTTAATCACACGCGGGCAACTGGAATTAAGTGCATTGCCCAAAAACACAACGTAGTTACCCCTGGCAGGGATCGAACCCTGGACCTCTCGGTTTGAAGTGCAATGTCGTAACCACTGAGCCACCGTGATCCCTAATAAGTTTTTCAATCCTGACATTTTCGTGTGAATTGGATTGTAGTCTTTCTTGTTGTCATGTACTTTCTTCCGAGATAAGATTTTACTTGGACTTAAGTCACACACACACAGGCGACCAGCGACGTGGCAAGAGGTTTCCGATTGGGGGGGGGGGGGGGGGGATCTAGGCTAGTGAATTTCCAACTAGGGGAGGGACCGGGAGGGGGGAAACCCCCTCCCGCTCCTCCCCAGTTGAAATTCACTACCGAGAAAATTCTTGAAAATGAAACCACGAAAGGGGGGCATAAAATTAATTCTAGTAACTGAAATGCTAACACATTTATGATAGAATTATCAGGTTGTTATTATTATTTGGCATTATTCTGGGAATTGAATGTGTGCTAATTAAATGCTCAAGCTGAGAACTTTGAGCAATTCTCATTCTCCTAACATTGAATCAGAAACAGGAATGATCAATTTTCGATGTTTTCATCATTTTGTAGGATGGAATTAACTCAGGATAATGATGTGATTTTCTTGAAGTGTATTTCGAGGATTATTTTTATTGCGATAAGTAAACGTACTAAAGAAATCTCGTACCGACTGACATCATGCATACTTAATGAAGCTCGATATTGCGTACACCGTAGTTGTAAGTAGTAACAGTTAGATTTTTTGCCGATTTGAAACCGAGTTGGAATTTTGGTAAGTAATGGAGACATTAGCATCACCGAAAAAGCTCTAAAATTCAGATAGATGAAACTTCCAACTACTCGTTACTTGCCAACTGTAGTCAATTTTGGCCAGGATTGGGTGTGACACCCCACCCCCTGTCGTCATGTCCCTGCAGACGACCGTATAGACTGAATATGTATAGACTTAATATGCTGAATTAAATAAGAGGTTACGTCATGCCTACTCCGTGTATTTATTTTATTGACCACCAATAATTTTCCAAGAAGTCTTGAGTTTTTCACCTGTAATCCCAACTGATTAATATTCCAGATGCACCAGCAATCCATGTATCTACGAAGGCATGCTATGATGATGCAGTTGGAAAGTCTATCAGTCGGGTGTTCAGAAATGACAGTCGGGATAAATCAGGTTTACCATCGTCCAACTCCAATCCAATCGGTCATCTTCACGATGCTATTGCCGAAATTCACACAAAACCTCACTGTGAGACCAGATTCAGTGAGCTCCTGCATAACGATGTTCTTTAAATTGCCCGACGATGCCACAAAAGGCTTAACAAGGCTACGCCCGGTGCATCATACCGCCAGATTAAGCTTTTTCAAATTGTACAACGACTGTTTTCATCCAACAAACGGCCAACACTGGCAAGCGCTAAATGCTTCAAAATGCATTTTGGAGTAAAGAAAAAATATTGCCTATCGGAGGGGGGGGGGGGGGGGGGGGGGTAATCAAACTTGAGGTGGACATTGTTCCCAAAGAGATATATACCCCCCCAAAAAATTATGTTTGGTTGCTTATGCCATAAACATGAATTATTAACAAAGGGCAATAACTCCCAGGCGACCATTATAACGTTCAAGCGAAAACAATTTTGATCGCATCACTTTAATTTTGGAATTCAAAAATCTTTGTCAAGTATGGACCTTCAGACAACTTTTACTGACCTGAAAACAGAGGGTCATTCTACAAATAAGAGAGAAAACCTGACCGCAAGGCAAGTACCGTTCACGTGCACATATTTTTCAGGGATTTTCCAACAAAACCACACCAAAAGTCAATTGTATTTTTTAGGTCCAAAAGTCATCAAATCGCCCTCTTTATTCATCTGGAATACTCAACAATGATGCAAGATATCATTAGAATGTTTCAAATGTTCATTGAAACAATATATTTTCCAAAGGCTGCTGATTTTTAGAGATTGCATTATTTCAAGGCGGGTATCTCTAATTCAAATATTTACTGCATCGATACCTGTAGAGACATATATCAAAAAGACTTGAAATCCCTTAACTATATTGTTCAAGTTATGCCATAAACAAAGTTCTGAAAAAATGTTGATGAAATATGCAAATTTTCAAGTCGAAAAGCCCCAATAACTCTTATAAAAAAAAATCATCGGACCATGCCCCAATTCGAACTCAACCTTCATTATGATATAAATGAGGCAGATAGCAAGTTTGGTCCTGATCTATGAATCTAAACTCAAGTTATCATCGGAAACCAAAATGTTGATGGTGATGAGAAATTTATAAGTCGAAAAGGCCCATAACTCATGTAAAAATAATTGGATGGAACCCATAATCAAACTTGGCCTGTATTACTATAGGGGCAATACACGTGTCAACTTTGGTTGAGATCAAATGATCCAAACAGGAGTTATCTCTGGAAAACCAAAAATCTTAACAGAAGGTCAAATTCTTAGTCGAAAAAGGGCCATAACGCATGTAAATATAATTGGACGGAACCCGTATTCGAACTTGGTCTGTATTACTAGCTGGAGAATACACACACCAACTCTGGTTGAAATCAAATAATCCACACTGGAGTTGTCGGTCGGAAACCAATTGTTTACGGACAGACAGACGAACGGATGAACGGACGGACATTTATACAATACGACCGTTTTTACAAACGGGCGTATAAAAAACTATGAAAAGGGAGGTAATTAACGTCTTATTAATGCTGAATCGAACATTGTGCTGTATTGGCTCCATTTCGATTCTGGAACCAGATGACTAGTGGATTTTCATGCAAACACACACAGAGTGGAATTTCACCATCCGATGACTCATAATGTGTGACGGTAAAGGCATAAGAAGCACAAGCAAACTGCTATCCAATGAACCTCTGTGTTGTGCCCTGATGTCCACTGGCAAAAACCTTACTTGTCTTCTTGCGTTTTCCTATGGGGTTTGAGTTATTGCCTGAGTGGAAATCCGATACCATGGGCATTTTTGTTGTAATCCACGTCACATGTAAACTCGGAGGTGGCCGTGCACAGAATTGATTGGTACTAATCAAGGGCGTGTAAAAAACATCGAACATTCCAATCTTCTCTTCCTTCCTTGCTGTGACAGATTTGAAATATCTGCGCCGCTTTCAACATGCGTACACACAAATACGCAAATGTATTCCATTCACTGGATTGCTCAATCCAATTGCATTCCACGAAACAACTCTATGGTGAAAATTCTACTCGCGTTCGACGACTCCTGCTGATAGATAAGGTAAAACAAATCGCGTTTGTAATAGGTATATCTTTGTCTAAATTGTATAGCATGCTTCACACTGTGATATCGCCCCAATATCACTATTTTAGCTGTCGTATGTCGTGTTTGGAAGGAAAAAAGACTATTTGGTGTAGCAGATATTGACATTTATTTAATGCTGTATAATACGTGATACAACGTGTTTTCATGGACTATTATGATCCCTGATGGGTACGGGTGTGGGATGGGAAAATCTCACCCGAGGGCAAGATATTTGGGCCAGACACGAGGCTTGCCGAGTGTCTGGACCAAATATCTTGTCCCGAGGGTGAGATTTTCCCATCCCACACCCGTACCCATCAGGGATTATTCCCCCCCCCCCCCCATCATACAGCGGTTACGTTAGCCAGAGGTAATCGGCGTTCACGTGCTGATATAATCAACTAATTTGGTATTCGTTGTTTTGAAAAACTACTGACACCATCGGAATGAGCATGCAAAAGTTATGTATATACCAAAGGTATATACCACGAAATCAATTAGGAACGGTGGCATCTTGGGGTTTAAAGAGTTTTAGAGCATCAAACTTTGATCACACGGCATTCTGATGACGTCAATATGAATTAGTTGGTAGCAAGAAACTGATACGATATGCATAACGTCATAATAACGTTGTAAATGTATAACGTCACGTGGGTGGGGTGGGATACATCTGTCTCTCCCTGCTATCTCACCCTGGACAGACGTATGTTACATATGCAGTGGGGGGAGAAATCAGAAATGAACAAATCTAGAGCAAACGACATTTTTGCCTGTAAATTAATTTTCTGACCAATGGCCGAATAAATGTTGAAATCTAGCCTACTGTCAAGCACCAATGGCTTCGACGCGGAAATAGAGTTTGGCTCTTATTGGCACAACTCTGTCTCCTAATAACAAAACGTAACCCACTTCGCATCCTGCACAGTGGGATCTTGTTTATTGCCGACTGTAAATCACCCCCAATCAGAATGACATTTAGCTCTGTCCAAAAAAGGTTTTTCATTAAAAAATCCACCTGAATATAATTCATCACCCATATATACCCGTACGGCCTCCAAACTTGGTACCAGAGTAAATCCGCATCTTGCACTAGTGCATATCCGTATCCAGATATTTCGTGGGTTTATACTTTCAAAAATGCATAGGTGGGCGACATATCGGACATACAAAGGACGGGATT